>CM036244.1:7241533-7859033 GCA_020698575.1 Bostrychus sinensis | reverse complement strand
CTGTACCTCTGCAGATTTTTGCGGAGAGGCTCAAAAAACAGAACTCCAACCTTTCTTTAGTGGAGCAGCAAGAACCTAAAGACTCAACTCAGAGATCATTGTGCTAAACTAAAATTTAAAATAAAATAAATCAACCTAAGTTAGTTGGCTTATAACACTGACAATCAGTAATATAACTTGTTTTGATGTGAACAAAGCAAAATAGACTCTCGAACTTTTGCTGTATTTAAAATGTTTGTAAGCAAGAAATAAAATGAAATAAAGGAAAGGACACCAAACATTTTTAACTCTTGTTCATTGTGCCCTTCCCTGCATTTTCTAAAGGTAAAACCAGCCAGATAATGCCAAGGTACGACAGAAAAAATGTTAAATGGCTGATAAAATTGTACTACTAAAACTAAAAGTATAGGCATAAAGTCACAAATGTCTCAATAAAAAGGCCCATTTCGGTATCTAATCAAATGAATGAATAAAAGTGGAGGATGGTTTTATTTGAGCTTCCCCAGGTCTCTGTATTTACATTTCAGATCTAAAATGTGCTCATGAATTTGGCAGGGCACAGCTGGAGAAGGAGATGTGACTAATTAATACTGATGCACGGACGTTAGCGTTAGCCTGAGGAGAGATAATCGGCCCCAGCGTCAGTTTCCTGGACCACGCTTCAGCCGCTGTGGGACAGGATTAAACTTTAGATTCCATATTAAAATGTAGCTTGTCCTCCAAAAGATTTAATCCAACTTTGTAGATGGTTTTTGCATTTTTTTCTACATTAAATGACCGAGTTGACCTAAGAACTTGTGTTTCTTCAGAAGGCTGCTATTGCATTTATCCAGGCTTGGGACCAGCAGAAAGAGGATACTAGCTTGTGACCCACTGTGGCTGGTTTCCAACAGAAAAAAAGAAAGTCTCAAAGAATATTTCCAACAATAGTAAAGGATTTTTTGCTCATTTGCATAAAGCAGTACCAGCTCAGGAAATATTTGGCTTTGTAAGAGCCATTTAAAAAAAATAAAATGGGTCTAAATCTGGACTAACTTGGACTAAGGGATTACAGCATGTACTAAAAATAACAGAACATACAAAATAACAACACCAGGACTAAACCAGGTCTAATCCAGAACTAAACCAGGTCTAAACCAGAACTAAACCAGAACTAAACCAGGTCTAAACCTGGTCTAAACAAGAACTAAACCAGGTCTAATCCAGAACTAAACCAGGTCTAAACCAGGTCTAATCCAGAACTAAACCAGGTCTAAACCAGAACTAAACCAGAACTAAACCAGGTCTAAACCTGGTCTAAACAAGAACTAAACCAGGTCTAAACCAAAACTAAACCAGACTAAACCAGGTCTAATCCAGAACTAAACCAGGTCTAAACCAGGTCTAATCCAGAACTAAACCAGACTAAACCGGGTCTAAACCAGAACTAAACCAGACTAAACTGGGTCTAAACAAGAACTAAACCAGGTCTAAACCAGAACTAAACCAGAACTAAACCAGGTCTAAACCAAAACTAAACCTGGTCTAAACCAGAACTAAAGCAGAACTAAACCAGGTCTAAACCAAAACTAAACCAGAACTAAACCAGGTCTAAACCAGAACTAAACCAGGTCTAAACCAGAACTAAACCAGGTCTAAACCAGAACTAAACCGGACTAAACCTGGTCTAAACAAGAACTAAACCAGGTCTAAACCAGACTAAACCAGAACTAAACCAGGTCTAAACCAGGTCTAAACCGGACTAAACAAGGTCTAAACCAGGTCTAAACCAACACTAAACCAGAACTAAACCAGGTCTAAACCAACACTAAACCAGAACTAAACAAGGTCTAAACCAGGTCTAAACCAACACTAAACCAGAACTAAACCAGGTCTAAACCAACACTAAACCAGAACTAAACCAGGTCTAAACCAACACTAAACCAGGTCTAAACAAGAACTAAACCAGATCTAAACCAGAACTAAACCAGATCTAAACAAGAACTAAACCAGAACTGAACAAGAACTAAACCAGGTCTAAACAAGACTAAACCAGGTCTAAACCAGACTAAACCAGAACTAAACCAGGTCTAAACCTGGTCTAAACAAGAACTAAATCAGGTCTAAACCAAAACTAAACCAGAACTAAACCAGGTCTAAACCAGAACTAAACCGGACTAAACCAGGTCTAAACAAGAACTAAACCAGGTCTAAACCAGACTAAACCAGGTCTAAACAAGAACTAAACCAGATCTAAACCAAAACTAAACCAGATCTAAACCAGAACTAAACCAGAACTGAACAAGAACTAAACCAGGTCTAAACAAGACTAAATCAGGTCTAAACCAGACTAAACCAGAACTAAACCAGGTCTAAACCTGGTCTAAACAAGAACTAAATCAGGTCTAAACCAAAACTAAACCAGAACTAAACCAGGTCTAAACCAGAACTAAACCAGGTCTAAACCAGAACTAAATCAGACTAAGCCAGGTCTAAACAAGAACTAAACCAGCACTAAACCAGGTCTAAACCAGAACTAAACTAGCCTAAACCAAGTCTAAACAAGACTAAACCAGTTCTAAACCAGACTAAACCAGGTCTAAACCAGAACTAAACCAGGTTTAGTATCATACCACAGTTTGAGAACCATTGACAGTAGTGGTGTTTCAGTTTTAAACCAGGTCTAAACCACGCCTAAAACCAGAACAAAACTAGAACTAAATCAGAACTAAACCAGGACTAAGCCGGGTCTAAACCAGGACTAAACCAAGTCTAAACCAGGTCAAACCAGGACTAAAGTAAGACTAAACCAGGACTACACGATGCTTACAGCCAGAACTAAACTAAGCTGGGTCTAAACCAGAGCTAAACTTAGACCAAACCAGGACTAAATCAAAAAAGTTGGGAACCACAGTCTTATGGCACCATTCTTCTGAGCCCCGCCCTGTTGTTTACAAACACCAAAAGTAAAAGTCAGTGTTGGGTCACACATGCACTCAGCTGTGGAAGCCTGTACTTACAGTAAACAGTGCTGAGAGCCACAGGGAGGAGGTGAACCGGTGAACCCCACACTGAGCAGCCTCTCTGCAGCTGGAGGTGTCCTTGAACTGGGTTTGGCACGGTCCACGCAGCACCGGGCGTCTGCAGCCACTGTGAGGCGTTTACTGCTGCTCACCGCTCCTCCATCTGTCCTCTCTTTGTCGGACTCAGAAAAATACTGCAACTCACGCTGACCTTCCTTTACTTCACTACAGCACACGAACCGACTGCGACATGTTTGAGAAAATAGTCCACACACACACAAAACTGAAACTTACTGAGGGGAAACGCACTAATATTTTAAGTTAAAAAGCACAACGCTGCAGTTAAAGATATCTAAAGCACTCATGTGAACCAAAATGTTGTTTACAATGCTCACCTTTTTCCTTTCACTTCCTCTCAGGGGTTGTCACCTCTGCCTTCATCTAATCCTATCCTCTGCATCCTCTATTCTCTGGCATGGCCGTTCAGAGGTCTCAAAACACACGGTTCCATGAAGCCCCGCCCACTCCAGGAAGCAGTGACCAATCAACAACAAGCCCCCTACATTCAGTCTGCTCTCATTCATTTAAGGAAAAACAAAAAACAAAACGGTGTACAGTTGTTTTCACTGATTTTCACAGATGTTTTCACCATACAAAAAGTGTAAGGAAGTAAAGTGCTTTTTTTTCTTGTTTATGTTCAAAAGACTCTCTCTTTACCTGTTTCTTTATGGCATGAATAGAGTACTTATTAAAAGGTTTTTTTTTTTGGTCAAATAATGTTTCTAAAGTTTGTAAAAAGTGTGTAACATCAGTTAATGTAATAATTCCCACAAACGTAATGAACCGCAAATGTAATAAATAATTGTATGATTTAAATGTAATAAACCCACAAATGTAACAGAGATGTTTATTACGTTTGTGAGAAGGTCTGCAAATGTAATAAACTCCCACAAATGTAATAAGAAAATTATTATTGTTCAAAAGACATCATATTACAGTATAATATATTATTATCATCACTATTTTTTATTTTTGCAGTTGTTGTTGTTTTTTTTTTATTTGTAAGCATGTAGTGACCAATTATTACATTTGTGGAAAATAGTGTTGTTATGTTTGCAGTGGGAAATCTCTGTTACATTTGTGGGAAATTATTACATTTGTGGGTTTATTACATTTAAATCATACAATTATTTATTACATTTGCGGTTCATTACGTTTGTGGGAATTATTACATTAACTGATGCTACACACTTTTTACAAACTTTAGAAACATTATTTGACAAAAAAAAAAAACCTTTTAATAAGTACTCTATTCATGCCATAAAGAAACAGGTAAAGAGAGAGTCTTTTGAACATAAACAAGAAAAAAAGCACTTTACTTTCTTACACTTTTTGTATGGTGAAAACATCTGTGAAAATCTGTGAAAACAACTGTACACCGTTTTGTTTTTTCTTAAATGAATGAAAGCAGACATTTGCAGTTTATTACATTTGTGGGGGTTATTATATTAATGGATGTTACAAAGTGCAAGTGCTGTTCTAGAGGTGCCCAAAATTGGTTTAAAATATGAATATAACTATAATATTTAATACATTTTGGTTATACAGCAGTTAAAGATGAGCAGGACTCCCCTTTACAATAGTAATAAACGTAAATAATACTAGCTTTTGTCGTCATTTGCGGTCTTAATAGTTGTTAATAACCAAATAAGAAATAAACAAAAGCCTCAGCATGAACTTTAACCAAGTAATGACTAAATCTTTTACTTGAAAATATTTTGTTACCCCTCTTTTCTGCTAAAAACTTTCCATCCCGTCGTGCATAGACAGCGCAGGTAAAAAGGTAATACTCTGCAATACAACAAAGACTGAGCGTGAGTGCTTGAGACGCCTGGATTTATAGTTTTAAGAAATATTTAAATGTTGAACAGGTATAAAGTGGGACTTGGATGTTGCTACTTGAAAGCACATTTTTCCTTCCTGACACCCGGTAAGTGTTTCATTGACCTCAAAGGGATTACTCTCCATTCCCTGCCTTTAACTCGTGAACGCGGCTGCACCCATGGGAGCAGCTCTGCATTTCCTATGAGAACACGGCACTTTGGTCTCGGCAACAGGCAGATTTCCTCCAACACCACGCAAGCCACCGAGTATGACATTAGCAGCTGACTTATTTTTATGCGCATTGTGTCAGAATCAGAAATCGCAAAAATAAAAACCTTGTAAATGAGTTTTTGTGTGAAAAATGCGAAAGATGGAAACGCATTTGTCGAATAAAGTCTGATGTAGCGAGCGAAAAACCCGCGTGGCTGTAGACTTTTGTGTGAGTAAAAGTTTGTGAGTAAAATATCTGGCTCAGAAAAATCCTTCTGCCGTTGTTTTTCCCATATGCCTGCATCAAAATGTTTGCTTTTCTTCGTCTGTTCATAGCATTCAGTTTAGCAATTGTTAGCATGCTAGTAGGCTAACTTTATGGCTTGCCCAATGACTAATTTCAGTCTAGTAGAATTTTTGCTTTCAATTTTGGATCATTTGGTTTGGCTCACCAAAAAGAGCCAGCTCCTTTGGCTCCGAAATGGCTCTTCATTTTACCACGGATACCTTTTATATTTTAGCCAAATTTAGCGCAGTTTTGCCTAATGACTTGTATTGTGTCCTCAAATACATCGACTGTGATGAAGTATTCAAAAGTTCTGGTGCTTTGAAACTGCCCAACAGGCAGGTGCAGAGACTTCTACAGGGGCAGGTGCTCAAAGCGAAAAAGGGGCACATACGTATAACTAACATATACTATGATATATTGCAATACGGTAAGGATGAAGCTATACATTTTTAATAAATTTTGGGGAAAATAATAAAAAACTAATGAACATATAAAATGTAAAGAAAACACACACTGCATGACACTAAACTAAATAATGTAATTTTATCCATGCTCTGACAAGATGAGAATTATTCCCAGCGCTATGAGAAAGTCCTTAGACAGTTTAGTAATAAATTAAATAAGTTATGTGGGAACAAGATTTTGGGACAGCACATTTTTTCTTATCAGATCACATTTTGCCAACTCCCATCACCAACTTGTTCTAACTATTTTTGCAAAATTATAGCAAATTCTCGCAATTTAATTGCATTAAAATGCCTAAATGCTAACTGCAATCCATTATTTATAAGCAACCCGGTCTAAAAATAAAAAGATTTTATGCTGTCAACAATCACAAAGCATTTTATGGAAGCATTTTGTAAATATCTAGGTGGTTAGCAAGTAGCGGTCAAAAGCTGTGTATTTAAACAGAAATGATCTAACGTGCGTGCATAATACTTTCATGGCTTTGTCTTACAAATCACGCGACACGAACAGCTCTCTTACTGGTTTTTCATTCCCAGTGATTATACTGGGTTTAAGTTCTGGAATCAGGACCAAAAAAATGATAACAGCCCTCTTTATTGGCTCCGCAGTCCGCTCTTTCTCCTCTGTTTTCAGCTGCGCGAGGGGCACGAGACAGGCAGCTGCGCAACTCACAGAGGCAAAAGGTTAAAGAGAAGAATATCAAAAATATATTGTAATGTGCATTGTGCAAACAGTCTCTCTCTTACTGTAACTTTCAACTTTTTTTTTTCAGGGCAGATGACGAAGATCAAGTGCCTCAGCTCAGAGGGTCTGCTCTAGTTTCTTCTCTCTGTTATCTGCCTAATTTTTTAAAAAGATCCTTTCAGGGGAAAAATACGGAAGCATATTGCGTTCACCTGAAAAAAAAAGTTTCTGTTTTAATGAGCAAAGTTAGTTCTGTTTTTCTGAGAAAAGTTCTGTTTTTCTGAGAAAAGTTTTGATTTTATGAGTAAAGTTAATTCCGTTTTTATGAGAGAAAAAATCCTGTTTTTACGAGTAAAATAATTGTATGTTTTTATGTGGATAATGGGCCTTATTATCTTGTTCCACTTTTGGGGGGAGAGGAATTCAAAGTCAATGGCAAAGACCTGAGATGTCTGCGCAGAGTCGACAAACTAATGATTATACGTCAATATTACTTAACGAAAGCAGAATCTCCAGTGTCTCAAGCCTCGAGTAAAATAAAACCGTATTAAACAAAGTAGTTGGGACATTTATGTCCTTTCTTTAGCGAGCAACTCTTCAATACGAGCTAAACGTTTACTGGTTGTGATAGACATGAATTTACTTTTGTCATAAAAACCCAAGTTATTTATACTCATAAAAACAGAACTTTTCTCATAAAAACAGAACTTTTCTCATAAAAACAGAACTAACTTAGCTCATTAAAACAGAAACTTTTTTTTTTCAGGTGAACACAATACGCTTCCGTAGAAAAAAACAAGAAAAACAAAAAACGCTATTTACTTTAAAAAGCCAGCTCTAACAGTAGTACATTGCTTATTCTCTCCAACAGCTGGATGGAAATGTGTCTAATTCACTTTTGTTTTCTTCTGAAGCAACTTAGACGTGCACGAGCTTGGACTTAACCAAAGAAAGTGTCTCTGATCCGAACGGGACCACCCTCCTTTGTTCTGAGCAGGTGATTGGTCCAAAAATCCAGTCTCTGCTCTAGTTCCCCCGCTGTCAAAAACACTTTATAATAAAACCCAGATGAAGTCCCAGAGTCTCATTATTAATATTAACAGTAGTAGTTATGGTAGTAGTATTAATAATAACAATAATAACTGTAACAATGATGCTACTACAAATACAACCACTATTATTATTATTTATTTATTCATTTATTTATATTTAGATGACTTATTATTATAGTTTTCCTCAAATAAAGGGGAAAACAGATGCCTCTTTAATTGTTTTACATAGACAAAAATGCAAAGATGTGTCAAAATTGTTACAACAAAATATACTTATAAAAAATATGGCAAAATAATACATAAGATGTGTTGAACAGTGGTTAAAGTTGTGTACAACATCATTGCTATTGTGTAGTAACTATTGTCCTAACACTTTCTTACAATGTTCCCAAGCCTTGCTCTCAACCCAAATATATTTTCTCACATCAACAAACCAATAATTTGTGCTTGGAAGAAATAATTTTGTGCTAAATGCTTTTAAATAAGAGGGCACGGCAGCAGAGAGCGGTTAGTGCTCTCGGAAGGAGATTGTGAGAAAAAAAATGTGAGAAGATTGGCTTCATGTTTGAATAGAAACCCAGCTAACAGAACAGAGACAACATAAGGAGATTTTTTACAATTTCATGGAAAGTAATAGTACATTTTTATGGCAATTTGATGGCAGCAAAATATCTCAAAGAAGTTGGAATCAAACAATAAAAGTCTTGGGGAAAAAAACAGCTGGACGAGCGTTTTCAAAGTTAATTTGCAATATTTTCAGAACAGAATCCTGCTTTTAATGTCACTGGAGGACCTTAAGATCATGAGCATTTAATAAAAAATAAAAAAATACACACTTTGTCCTTTCTAAAATGTGCTCTTAGTGAATGAATGTGAGAGTGAATGGTTGTTGGTCTGTGTATGCCTCTGCGACTAAAGGGAGACAACACGTTTTGCTGAATCTGCAAAGGTTTGACTGTGGTTTGGACATTTTTTTTTTTTTTTTTTTATTGTTTTTGTTTTTTTCCTGAATCCCCAATCTTCTGAAAACGCTCAGTTTTGTGTTTTGGTCTCACAGTCGCTCGGAGCCGCTCCAGTCTCATGTAAAATGTGAAAACAGCGACTCACTGAAAACACTGACATAACAGCCCCCGATCGCAAAATACAAGGCTTTTATGTCTCATACTTTCATATTTATTCAGGAACTGTCAGTAATATCTGTGTAAGTACTGACTTTTATGAGAGACTTTATGAGAATGGCTCCAGAAAACCATAAGTTCTTAAAGTAGTGTGAAAGTTACAGACCTCTGCTGTTTACTCTCTGTGTGGTGTAAAGCAGTGGATGAAGGAAATACAAGGGGACCCCCAGAGGCTGTCTATATTTCAATTTTAATTTATTTTTTTATTTTTTTATTATTATTATTTCAAACACGTGGTTTTGGTTCATAAAAACAAATAAAACATACAAAAATATATAGTGAATAAAAATATTATTTACCTAAAAACATTAAGTACATAAAAAACATGCAATTTGAAATTAATTACAGTTGTATACTTGTTTTAAAATATTACTTTAAAACAGCTTTTAGTCAATAATCAGTGTTTTTGTAATGTGTTTTATAAAAAACATATTGAGAAAAACATGGCAGAGTCTTTTGAATAGAGAGAAGTTTTATTGTGGGGGTCCGCGAGGGATTTTCGGAAACTTAAAGTTACACTGTGTAAGATTCCTGGTCTTGCGCCTCTAGAGGCCACAGGTGCCACTGCACCGTCGCAAAACGTAAACACTATGGCCCCTCCTCCTTCTGAAACTGTGCGAGCGTGCGTCTATTTCCATCATTGTTTCAACTTTAGTTGACCTGCTGCTACCTTTGGAAGTTTGGACTGGATCTTCTATAGAGTTAGCGCTAGCGTTAGCTTATCAACAAATATCGCGCAATGGTTGCAGTAAAAACAACTAATAACTGTATGAAAAAGCACGTTCTAAAGAAAAAATAAAGAGGCTAATTTACCTGCCCAACAATAAAGAAGCAAAAACGTGATCCGATTTGCAGCCTTCTCTGTCTCTCATCTGACGCCAGCGAGCAAAAGTCTGTCCGATGTTGACTCTTGTCTGTGATCTGGTGCGGTCCCTTTCACATTTTCTTTTTCTTGCCTCGTCCGACATTGTCTTCATCTTCTTGTGTCCTTCAGCCCTGACGTACTGACGAAAATAACAACGCTAAAAGTAGCTTCATGGTTATACTGCACCTCAGGTATAAGAACTGAAGGGAATGTCCGTAAAGCGAGTCGTTCCCTGTCACGTGACTTTTCCTGAACAGCGGAGCGCTCCCGGCCAAGTTGCGAGGGTGGTTTCTCAGTACAGAAGCCCCGCTCGGAGCAACAGATCGCAGCCTCAGGCCTTATAATCGCTTCAAAAAATCACAAAAACAAGTCAGTATGCCCCACATATTTAGGAAGAAAAGTTACACAGTGTAACTTTAAGGCAGCCATGACAGTCTTGACTTTGGGAGGGCTGGTGTAGAGCATTTGCAGGGCCAATAGTGCCACTTGCTGGACAAACACAGGTACTACAGTTTACAATTGTTTCCTTACACCTCAGCGTTTTCAGTGTAAATGTGAATCGCAGGCAGCAGGACTGTTTTTATTTCCATTTAACACAGCGTCGCAACTTTTTCTTCTTTAAATGTAGGTTGTATGACACAGAAACTGATACAGATTAGAAGAATACAGATTCTACAAAGCGAAGAGAAAGCGTTTGGAGCCCGCGGTGAGATGAGAGGATGGCGTCTGTGTCACGTTGCGGTGCACGGATGTGACAGTCGTGAGCGCAGCGTGGAGAGTTTAAGGCGATGAGGAGTGGGCCGAGCTGAGGGGGGGGCAGAGCGAGGCAGAGACAGACCGGTCACTGCAGTTTAATGTCAATTAAAGGCAGCACCGTGACAGGAAATGGTCCATAAAGTCAGGCAGCTGTGACCAAGTGGAGAGCGGCAAGGACACGCTTCCACCTCCAACTCTGTCGCTTTGTCTTCTTGTTGTTTAAAGTGTTTTTTCTTCTTTGCCGGTTTCTTTCTATGCAAATGTTATCATGAAGCAATACTAGGTCATATAAAAAACATGCTATATTCTGTTTAAATCTTTCTTAATGCAGGAAACATCAATAAGAAAGTAGTCCAAAAGTATCACAGCGGGTTTGACGTCACTCTCTGGTGTGTTGTGTTAATAACATTGATACAAATACACATTTGATTTTACTTTAAAGCTCAACACTGGCACCATTTTGTACTCTCCTCTGTCTACACCTCTCCAGTGAAGAAAAAACATTCAAAACATTATTAATCCCCAATTGTTGCAGGTCTCACTGGACGTGTTTCTATAAAAACAACATGTAACTGAGATATTTTAAGTCAATTTCAAAAAATGTGAACATTGCGTGATGTTGGCGACGCAAGGATTTAGTTTAATACAGAAGCTTGAAAAAAAAATCTAGCTTTTTGTTTGTAGCTCCCATCTGACAGCATACACATTTAATTAATTACATGCTACAGCGTCACACCACAATGGCAGGACCCATACAATTAGACAGGAACACTATGTTTTCAGTCCATTTTTATACTTATGTTATTCTTCATGCTAATAGAGCAGAGCATAGTTTTTATTTTTCCAAGTTCAAGCTTTATTTCTTCAGCACACAAAGTATTTTACATGAATTGTTTTTAAGCAATGCTTCAAAATTAGTGACGTGTAACAAAATTGGAAATATTGTGATATCGCAGCAATATCATTGTGGACTTATCAAATGGTGAGCTCCCATGGCTAATTCTAATTCTAAATGTTTTGTTGCAGCGGAATGGTACAAAAGCAGAGAGAACTACATAGACCATGATCCTTTGCTCCATTTCAATGCAGTCAACCTGGCAAAATTATTATAATTGAATAGGGTTAGGTAAAAATAATGATTCATCAATGCATTGCAATATTTTATTCCTCAATATCGATTGAGAAAATCCCATGAATGGATTCAACCCCCAGGCCAGTGGGTGGCGCTGTGAGCAACAGCCCTGTGTGATTGGTATAGTACAGATAGATTTGCTTAAATAAACCATGACAGGAAAAGAAGTTGGGCTCAGTTTGTTTGTAACCATTAGAAACATTGCTCACATTATTTAAAAATATCAGCAGGTACTTAATCGGCCCTTTTCACGATGACGTCAGACAACTTCCGTTTTGAGACGATGGGATGTATCTTTATTTCCAGTGCTGCTGCTCGCCAGTATGGAATTTACTCAGAGTCTTAAAAATTTGCCAAATATAAGGCTACATGATGTACAGAGATTTGCTGATGAATTAAAGTAAAGATTAAAGTAAACACAAACCATTGTAGTTTTGGCAGTAGATGTGAAAAGTCTATTATTTTGTCACAGACTGATCACTACAGCAGAGTCAGTGTTCGAGCACAGAGCTTTACTAAATGAAAATATACTGTAGTACTATCCAGTGGTATTTCCTGATAAGCAGATTGTCAATTATTCAGATAAACTCAGATCATGACATGATCTAACACTGTTTTATAGCGCAGCTCTATCACTTAGCCATGTTGCTAACGCTATCTAGCTACATAACAAAGCACTCACTTCATAATCCAAGTATCCTTGGTTGAAGAATTAATATCCTTTCGCAAGTTTTGAACGTTTTCTGGGTAAATATTCATTTGAAAATTGCTGTATATTGTGTAAACTTGTAAACGGCAATTTTTTAAAAAGTCTGGGTGAATTTCTTATGGGAGAAGCGCGGCACCGGAAATGAAGATACATCCCATCGTCTCAAAACGGAAGTTGTCTGACGTCACGTGAAAAGGGTCTATTATTTGTGTATGTACTTCAATATTGAAACATTTAAATCAAATTGTGAGGTCTGTTATTAAACTCTTATTTAGTCTTGATGTTTTGAAATATAACCATAATTAATGCACTAAAGGCTTGTTAGGCCATTTTTAGAGATTTATTTTTTATTTATTTATTTTTTGGGGATGCTTTCTACAATACAGTGAGCCTCACAATATCACAATAAATATGTTATGTATGAGGTTAATATTGTGATAAAACCATACTGTGAGGTTTGGATATCATTACATCCCTTCTCAAAACAGTAATTAACTCTCTTTATAGAAAGTGCTGTTTTGTTACAATCACACTATTACGCATTGATTAAATCTTAGTTAACAGTTAATTAATTATTTACAAAGCATTACTTCATCATTTATAAACAATACTGAGCATTATATACATTGTTATTAACGTTTAATTCTTTAGTAAAAAGCTCATTTAAATCTTTGCTAAACATCCGTTGTAATTCAGAATCTATAAAGTGTTTATTAATTAAATGATTGCTAATTACATATTTATTAATTCTTTACTACTGCTTAATAGTTATGGGTTAAATCTGAAGTGTGTTATAAAGTCTTTGTAAGATAATTGTAGAAAAAAATACACACAATTGACATTCCTTCAGAGTCGTTGCTTTTCCCATGAACTCATTCTCATTCCAAAAGCGTTTTTATCCCAATTATTTCTGGACTGACTTCATCCACGTGTCCCGTCCCGCCTCGTGTTGTCGTTCCTTCCAGACTCCTCTCCCTCCGTCTTCCTCCTTGACCCGCGGGTGCTCCCTAATTTCTGCGCGAGGCCGATGATGTGACGAACATGGATATGAACGCGGCCTTCATATAAGTCAGGATAATGGCCGTCCCTCCTCTTGACCCCGCGACCTCACCTTTCACTGTCTCCCCGCGAACCAAATGCCAGCGCTAATTAGCACACAGCCCATTAGCTTCCCTTCAGTGGCTCAAGCAGAGGAAGAGAGGCTCAGAATCACCTTATTACACCCAAAGTAATTGTGCCCGCCCCGTACTGTAAATCACTTTTATGTCTTTTGGCAAGAGGTGAAGGTGCTGCGGCTAAAAGGTCGCATATAGGAAAACAAAAAAAAAATCCCTGCATGAACTAAGAAATAATATTCAAAACTACTTCAAATTGTTGCTAAATGATTCATTCATTCAGCTTTACTCTTATTTTCTCGTCTGCATACAAAGGCTTCCTCTGCAATGACAAACAGCTAAGAAATAAAGCCATCGCTTGTTTATTATGGAGAGACTTCTGGGACACCGGGGTCAGTGCTTCCATTCTTGCAAGGTTAGTTTTTTTGTTTTTGTTTGCCTTTATTCATCCTGCAACAACTCATTTAGTCATCACACTTAAACAAACACAAATAAATGCTTGTTGGAAAGGGTACATATGTTTTTAATGATATTCATGTATGTCAGTGATTCTCAACTGGTGGGTCGGGTACCTAGATTTGGGTCACTGGGAGGTTAAATATACAGCAGTTTTAACATTTAGCTTCCTAAGTGCCTAAATATTGTTTTAAATCTGTGACATGGTGAAACTGAATTAAATGAAATACTCTACATTTGCTGAAATAACTACCGTATTTTCCACACTATAAGGCGCACCTAAAAGCCTTTAATTTTCTCAAAAACTGACAGTGCGCCTTATAATCCGATGCGCCTTATATATGGATCAATGTTGGTTAATTATGGCTACCGTATTCAGGGGGCGTTGCTGAAATAACTAACTATAAAAATAACTTAATATCATAATAAAATAACATAAACAAACACAAAATTGGCTTTTATGGTGATACAGAAATAATATTCAAAACTACTTCAAATTGTTGCTAAATGATTCACTCATTCATTGTTCTTGTGTCGTGATGGGAATTTTGGCTCATTTCAGTGAACCGGATCATCAAATGGCACTTCATTTTACTTTTTTTATTCTCCTATATCTTTTATATTTCAGCCAAATTCAGTGCAATTTGCCTAATGACTTGTATTATATCCTCATGTATAACTTAAATACATGGATTGTGATGAAGTATCCAAAAGTTCTGATGCTTTAAAACTGCCCAATGAACTGAGTTTCTTACAAAACCACTCCACGCATAGCATATAAACACACTTTTAATTAAACATAAAAATAAAAATGGACAGATGTTCAACACACACACCTCTAACAACAAGCAGGGATTTATTTAGTATTAAAAAAATAAAAAGAACAGCCACAGCTGACCTCAAAACTAAAAAAAAAAAAACTTTTTCAAAATGACTTGGATGCTGGAATGCTGCTTGAGTCTGAAGATTACAAAAGTTCTCACTTGTGGTTTCTACAATAATGTGGTGTGATTATCTTGTTATGGATTTACTCTTTGGATTGGTCATGTGAACAGGTCACATGATCTCTAGGTATTAAAGAGTTCTGGCAGCCATTTTGTTTCTTTTAATGATGCACATGCCCTGATGAAGGCCCTGAGAGGCTGAACCGCGTTGGCGTTTTTTTTTTTTTTTTATTTACTAAATACTGCCCTATGAAATAAAGGCTTTTTAAATATTTCTGAAATCCCATTGAGTGCCTCAGTCTCTGTTTGTATCAAAAAAACTTATCTTAAATATTTAACCTAATACAGCCATTCCCAAAGTCAAGACTGTCGTGGCCCCCTTAAGTTTCCGAAAATCCCTCGCGGACCTCCAACGATAAAACTTCCCTCTATTCAAAAGACTCTGCCATGTTTTTTTTTTTTTTGTTTTGTTTTGTTGTTTTTTTTAAACATTACAAAAACACTGATTATTGACTAAAAGTTGTTTTAAAGTAATATTTTAAAACAAATATACAACTGTAATTAATTTCCAATGTTTGTAGGTACTTAATATTTTCATTGACTTTTTATATTTTTGAATGTTTTATTTGTTTTTATGAACTAAAACCATGTGTCTGAAATAATAATAATAATTAAAAAAATAAATAAAAATCAAATTGAAATTGAAATATAGGCAGCCTCTGGGGGTCCCCCTGTAGTACCTTTGCGGACCCCCAGGGGGCCCCGGACCCCACTTTGGGAACCACTGACCTAATAAATCACAGAAATATGTTGCAATGTGCAGCTTCAGGTGTCTCGCTCTGAACTAACCACCATCAACCAGTAACTAACTTTTAACTTGTTTTTTAAAAGGTCCTTTCAGAAAAAAATGGTTTGCAGATGAGAGCCAGCTCCTATTGTTCACTTTTGTCATTATTCTTCTGCTTATTCGTGTTAGGGGCCACGGGGCCGGGGCCACACGCTCTGGACAGGGACAGGGAGTCACAGGGCTGACATTTATTCACTTCAGGCAATTATAGAGTCACCAACCAACACGTGCATGTCTCCCCCTGGTGGTAGGAAGCCAGAGCCCTTCGTTTAAAATATTATTCATTTAAAACAAATGTTCCCTATTCTGCTAAATCAACTTTTGTAAGCTTTTAACCATGTTATAATGTTGTTTCCACCTTAAAAACAGACCTGGAGTGGTATTTTGTTTCATTAATGCTTGATGATTAATCATGTTTGTAATAGCTGTGCTAATTAGCCATTTTTCCAGTCCCCCGTGTTGCCAGCAGGGGGCAACCAACACTTAATCCAAGTGTTTTCTGCAAATCTAAAATAACAGTTCCCCTTTCCATGCATTATAAGTTATAAAATGTGAAATACTAATGCAAAAGGTGTCAAAAACTATTTCAAAATAAGCATAATAAAAGCCGTTTATGTTTTGTCAGTCTGGTTATGTGTGATAGTGTTTGTCAATTCAAATTTTCAGTAATAAAGTTGCCTAAAGTTTCACCTATTTTGGGGATTTTTAGAAAGCATGTGCTATAGACTCCAGAGGCTCAAGCAGTAAGAAAGAAAGATTTTTTTAAATGAAATATGATAGATGTAATCCTATTATGGAGAGAAGCTATTTTGCAGCTCCACTTCAGGACTTGTGTGTTGTTGAGGCAGCGAGTAAGCAGCTTACTTTTATTGTGCGAGGGAGAAGATAAATGCTCAGGGGCAGACTTCCTAAGTGTTTGCACTCTGGTTCCTGAATGAAAAATATAAAGTGGTCACCGACTTTTAACAAAAAGCCCTTATACTGTAACTAGTAAAAATCATATACCAATTAAAAAAGGAGTGGGTAATGCATTTTCCTCAAGTGTTTGTACAACTGGCTGCTGCTGCTGTCCTCGTTCAGAAATAAGTACAGAGCTGCTCATAATATGCCGTATTCTGGGGTTTGTTTGGATCAGCGGTGCAATGCTTACCTTACTCTGCCTGTGTTTATTCTGCTTATAGAAATGAAAATTTAAGCGAAAGTGTACCAGACTAACTTCTTTGTATAGAATAGGAAAAGAGTTTGTCTGGTCTGCCAGGCTACAAATTATACTGTCAAGCCTGGCTCGTAGGACTTGACAAACAAAACACAGGACCGGATGACTGCCAATTCAAATCATAACATTGGTCTACAAATGTTTGGACTCGATCTGCTTCTGAGATAAAAGTAGCTAAATCTCATTTATTTTGATAAGATGAACTGAAAATCAATTGATAACTCTGCTGGTTAGCTAATGTATTCAAGATATTTAATGATATTGTTTCACATCAAAATCGCATAATTTTTGCTTAAAAATAATATTTCATCATTCATTCATTTTCTACCACTTATTCCCGTTAGGGGTCGCGGGTGACTGGAGCCTATCCCAGTAACTTTGGGCCGCAGGCGGGGTACAGCCTGGACAGGGCCCAGCATGTCGCAGGGATATTTATATTTTGAAAATATTTAATTTCTCTACATGCATGCATTTTGTCCACTTCCAAGAGAGAGATTTCTGCAAATAAAAACAAAACATTTTATGTCAAAACTCTAGACATATTAAAATGAATGCATTGAATGTGCAGCTTTCAGATAGAACTGGTTGCTTGTAGACACTGTACCTTCTGATAAACTTTGCCTTATTTTGCATAAATTTCCTATTTTGACCCAATACTGTTTTTTGGAAACTATAGCCAATCTGCACTTCTCACTTACTTTTTCTTTATTAGTGACCTAATCCAAGAAAAATGTCACTACTTTTGTTCTGGAAGCATTTTGCTTGTAGACCAGTGTAATTTATTTAAATAAAGTGATCAAAGAAAGTATAAACAAAGCTAAGTAATCTGTAGCATCAGTTGTGTGTGTAAGTATTGGATGTGTGAAAGTGTTGTATGTGGAAGCTAAAGTGAAACGAACTAAAGAGTGCACAACAAAGGAATGGTTGCTGCAGGTGAGCAGGCTGACGCCAGCAGAGAGCACGCGGGCGCCAGTGAGAGCCGAATCCTCAACTGCTCCTGCTCAGTGCTGCTAAAAATCCACACAAGTAGAGCAGGAATTTTATTTTGATAGGCACACCATACAGCCAATCACATGTGAGGACAAACTAGGAACATATCATATCCTTATGTGAAGGAAGTTGGGCTCTGAAGACAGCGATTTTGATTCTACTGGAGACCACAAAGATGAGTACACAATTTTGTAACTGTATTTTATGCTTGCAAACTGCATAAAAATAAGACTTTTACAAAAACACTGATTAAAAAATGGTTTACCAACACACAAAACATTCATAATGAGGCTAAATTAGGCCTAAATTCAATGCCAAAAAAAAATGAATTTTTGAAAAAATTTTCCCATCACTAGCGGGCGGGGAAGGCCTGTTTTTTAAACCCAGTTGGCCACGCCTCCGCCAGGAAGTGCAGGCAATCTGGAGCAGCTGACTGTCCGCCTGTGAGGAAGAGGAGGACAGAGAGGTGAAGACAGAGGAGGAGGACACAGAGGAGGAGGAAGAGGAGGACAGAGAGGTGAAGACAGAGGAGGAGGACACAGAGGAGGAGGAAGAGGAGGACAGAGAGGTGAAGACAGAGGAGGAGGACACAGAGGAGGAGGAAGAGGAGGACAGAGAGGTGAAGACAGAGGAGGAGGACACAGAGGAGGAGGAAGAGGAGGACAGAGAGGTGAAGACAGAGGAGGAGGACACAGAGGAGGAGGAAGAGGAGGACAGAGAGGTGAAGACAGAGGAGGAGGACACAGAGGAGGAGGAAGAGGAGGACAGAGAGGTGAAGACAGAGGAGGAGGACACAGAGGAGGAGGAGGAAGAGGAGGACAGAGAGGTGAAGACAGAGGAGGAGGACACAGAGGAGGAGGAGGAAGAGGAGGACAGAGAGGCGGAGAGAGAGGAGGACACAGAGGAGGAGGAGGAAGAGGAGGACAGAGAGGCGGAGAGAGAGGAGGACACAGGAGGAGGAGGAAGAGGAGGACAGAGAGGCGGAGAGAGAGGAGGACACAGAGGAGGAGGAGGAAGAGGAGGACAGAGAGGCGGAGAGAGAGGAGGACACAGAGGAAGAGGAGGACAGAGAGGCGGAGAGAGAGGAGGACACAGAGGAAGAGGAGGACAGAGAGGCGGAGAGAGAGGAGGAGGACACAGAGGAGGAGGAAGAGGAGGACAGAGAGGTGAAGACAGAGGAGGAGGACACAGAGGAGGAGGAGGAAGAGGAGGACAGAGAGGTGAAGACAGAGGAGGAGGACACAGAGGAGGAGGAGGAAGAGGAGGACAGAGAGGCGGAGAGAGAGGAGGACACAGAGGAGGAGGAGGAAGAGGAGGACAGAGAGGTGAAGACAGAGGAGGAGGACACAGAGGAGGAGGAAGAGGAGGACAGAGAGGTGAAGACAGAGGAGGAGGACACAGAGGAGGAGGAAGAGGAGGACAGAGAGGTGAAGACAGAGGAGGAGGACACAGAGGAGGAGGAAGAGGAGGACAGAGAGGTGAAGACAGAGGAGGAGGACACAGAGGAGGAGGAAGAGGAGGACAGAGAGGTGAAGACAGAGGAGGAGGACACAGAGGAGGAGGAAGAGGAGGACAGAGAGGTGAAGACAGAGGAGGAGGACACAGAGGAGGAGGAGGAAGAGGAGGACAGAGAGGTGAAGACAGAGGAGGAGGACACAGAGGAGGAGGAGGAAGAGGAGGACAGAGAGGCGGAGAGAGAGGAGGACACAGAGGAGGAGGAGGAAGAGGAGGACAGAGAGGCGGAGAGAGAGGAGGACACAGGAGGAGGAGGAAGAGGAGGACAGAGAGGCGGAGAGAGAGGAGGACACAGAGGAGGAGGAGGAAGAGGAGGACAGAGAGGCGGAGAGAGAGGAGGACACAGAGGAAGAGGAGGACAGAGAGGCGGAGAGAGAGGAGGACACAGAGGAAGAGGAGGACAGAGAGGCGGAGAGAGAGGAGGAGGACACAGAGGAGGAGGAAGAGGAGGACAGAGAGGTGAAGACAGAGGAGGAGGACACAGAGGAGGAGGAGGAAGAGGAGGACAGAGAGGTGAAGACAGAGGAGGAGGACACAGAGGAGGAGGAGGAAGAGGAGGACAGAGAGGCGGAGAGAGAGGAGGACACAGAGGAGGAGGAGGAAGAGGAGGACAGAGAGGTGAAGACAGAGGAGGAGGACACAGAGGAGGAGGAGGAAGAGGAGGACAGAGAGGTGAAGACAGAGGAGGAGGACACAGAGGAGGAGGAGGAAGAGGAGGACAGAGAGGTGAAGACAGAGGAGGAGGACACAGAGGAGGAGGAAGAGGAGGACAGAGAGGTGAAGACAGAGGAGGAGGACACAGAGGAGGAGGAGGAAGAGGAGGACAGAGAGGTGAAGACAGAGGAGGAGGACACAGAGGAGGAGGAGGAAGAGGAGGACAGAGAGGCGGAGAGAGAGGAGGACACAGAGGAGGAGGAGGAAGAGGAGGACAGAGAGGCGGAGAGAGAGGAGCAGGACACAGAGGAGGAGGAGGAAGAGGAGGACAGAGAGGCGGAGAGAGAGGAGGAGGACACAGAGGAGGAGGAAGAGCAGGAGACAGGACTGGAGGCAAAGGTTAAGGCCCAACAGAGGCAGACTAAATCAGGTCTGCTCTGTGCTGTGACAATACATAAACAGAACAACATGGTTTAGTAACTGACTATGTGTGCTGTCAGTGAGTGGGTAGAGAACATTAGCAAATTTGACTGCTTTTCCTGTATGCGTATGTAAACCACATAAGACAAATAAATGAAGCAGCACACACTTACGGCTTCAGCACAACAGCAACACAAAGCAAAGTGCCCAGGTCATTTTCAGGAGAACCACATAACTTTGGTCATTCTTTCGCTGGTTTGGTCGCATTTTTTCTTTAAAGAGCTCCCCTTATATTTTGTGAATGAAGCACTGTCATAAAACCTCACAAATCCTGTGTGACCCATCGCTCAGCTTTACTCTTATTTTCTCGTCTGCGTACAAAGGCTTCCTCTGCAATGACAAACAGCTAAGAAATAAAGCCATCGCTTGTTTATTATGGAACCTGAGACTTCTGGGACACCGGGGTCAGTGCTTCCATTCTTGCAAGGTTAGTTTTTTGTTTTTGTTTGCCTTTTTTCATCCTGCAACAACTCATTTAGTCGTCACACTTGTATGTTCATATAAATAAATGCTTGTTGGAAAGGGTACATATGTTTTTAATGATATTTATGTATATCAGTGATTCTCAACTGGTGGGTCGGGTACCTAGATTTGGGTCACTGGGAGGTTAAATATACAGCAGTTTTAACATTTAGCTTCCTAAGTGCCTAAATATTGTTTTAAATCTGTGACATGGTGAAACTGAATTAAATGAAATACTCTACATTTGCTGAAATAACTACCGTATTTTCCACACTATAAGGCGCACCTAAAAGCCTTTAATTTTCTCAAAAACTGACAGTGCGCCTTATAATTCCGATGCGCCTTATATATGGATCAATGTTGGTTAATTATGGCTACCGTATTCAGGGGGCGTCGCCGAAGTGACAGCGGTAAAAACGGTAAAGGGGAATTCCAGTCCCAGCTGTTCATGTGTGCCATAGGCGTGTTTATGGATCCTGCCGCAAAAGAACAAGGAGGCGCGGCCTTTGCTCCATCTCAGTAGAAGAGTTGCGACATTGAGGGGACAGAAAACTGAGCGCTCGAACGCTGTTCATGTAGCTTTGAACTGCGACAAATGGAGTTGGAAATACATTGTTTTCAACGAGGGAGTTGTAAGAACGCTGGTTTGTATTCTATTAATAAAGTTTGACTGACTGACTTATCTGACTGTTTTATTGACATTCCCTTTAGCGCAGCGCCATCTAGTGGATGCACCTTATAATGCGGTGCGCCCTATATATGAAAACAGTTTTAAAATAGGCCATTCAATGAAGGTGCGCCTTATAGTGCGGAAAATACGGTAACTATAAAAATAACTTAATATCATAATAAAATAACATAAACAAACACAAAATTGGCTTTGAGAATCACATACTTCATATTTCTGGACTTAAAATTTGTGGGAAAAAATGTCATGAGCAAGATACATTTTTTTATTTTTCTCTTTCTTTCACTTTTTCTTAGCAGTAGTGCAGTTATGGAAATCCACGCAGTAGATTTTGGGCAGCAGATGGCTGGTCAGCGTGCGCACCGATTACTCACACACAAAACCACCGTCTCCTGCCTGCGCTCGCTTCCTCGTGCAGAGTCAGGCGGCGTGTGGAAGAAACCGCAGAGTACGTAAGCACTCTCTGAGATTTGTGGGTTTATTTTCTCTTTTTTACGACATAATTACACTGGGATTTATGCCACTGCTGTCTTTGTGTTTTGCCTTAAGTGCATTGTTGGGCGTCCTGATCGTGGGGCCTGCTGCTGCACACCTGCTACAGAGGGACCAACAGATTAGGACGGCATATGTGGCCGTTACGGAATGGCATCCTCAAGCGTCTTGGGACGGGGGGCATGCAGTAAAAGAGTCAAGCAAGTCCTATCCAGCACATTACATTACACACTTAACCTAAACTACATGTGCTTAAAAAAAAAAAAAAACACCTGAAAGCAAAGCACACCACTGGGGAAGCTACTTAATGATGTGCTTTTGATTTTATTTTGGGTTTCCAGAAATTAGTCAGTACAAGAATTAAATAGAAAACAACACTAGGCAAAAAATCTGGAGGAAACAAATTTAAGTTACTAAAATAATATTAAATCTATACCAAAACTTTGATCTTTGAATTATGGGTCTTATAAAAAGAAAAGCACTGTTCTACACTGAATCATTGAATTAAGGGCTGCCAATAATTCAGAGTAAGCAGCTAATATAGCTCTTACCCAGAGAAAAAACATAAAGAACTGGACAATATTATGCTAAATTGACTCTTTTTTGAGCTTTTAACCAAGTTATAATGTTGTTTCCTCTCCAAAAACATACCTGGAGTAGTATTAAGTGAAGCTCGAAATTATTCATACCCCTGGCAAATTCTGACTTAAAGTTACTTTCATTCAACCAGCAAGATTTTTATTTATTTATTTATTTATTTATTTATTTTTTGACCGGAAATGACACAGGCTTCTCCCAAAAGATAATAAGACGATGTAAAAGAGGTATCATTGTGGAAAAAAATATTTCTATTTTTTCTATTTACATTCACAATAAAAGTAACTTTAAGTCAGAATTTGCCAGGGGTATGAATAATTTCGGGTTTCACTGTACATACAGTATTTGAGCAATCCTGTATGCTGAGGCTGTCCCTTCTCCAGAGCTGAAAACGCTCGGTCTCACAGCTCTATGTAGACACACGAAACCAGAAAATGTTACTGCACGTTTCTTTCTTCTTTTTGCTTTATTATTATTATTATTGATATTATTTGGCCATTTTTTTGGCTTTATTTCATACTCTACCAACTCAGCAATACCACCGTTGCCAGCAGGGGGCGAAAGACTCTGCAAAGTCAAAGTAACAGCTCCCTGAAAGAAGACGTTTTCCATACATATATAGTGGTTTATGTTATAAAACATGAAATACTAATACAACACTCAATACAATACAATACACACAATACAATACTAAAAACAACTGGGAAAAAAAGCATAAAATAGGACCTTTAATGCATTAACCAGGTCAGGCTGATTATAGGTTAAAAATTTAACAACTCAAATACTTCTCATACTCCTACTGTATTTCCTATATTTCTTACAACTATGACTTGTGACTTCCTCTTTGGACCATTTACATTAATGATAGTAGACGATAAAACTCCCCAACAGCGCTGACGTACAGCACACGGAAAAAAAAAGTCTCCAAATTGCCTTCGGAGCCACTTCACTGTGGAGACGTGTCCAGTGGAAACATGTTATCGGTCCTCATTTAGAGTAATGGTCTCTTTCTTGAGCTGACTTACGAGCGTGACCTTTTCCACCGAAGTAAATGTGCAAATTATTCTTGATTTTATTCTTGATTTCTCTCCTCTCTTTTCCCTTTTCTCCTCCCTTAAGTGAACACACGATGAGCTTTAACACACCAAGGCTCCAGTCAATTCCTCGGCTATTGGGTCATACATCATATTTTCAAAGTGTATGGATTTTCTAATATCTCGCTACAGCAGTCAAGACAGCAGTGTAAAAAGATAAAGACCTTAAGCATATATCAAATAAGAGTCTATGAGGGTTTTCCGTGCTGATGCTAAGAGGCATTTGAGCAGATTATTAAAATGGACGACCTCTTAGCTTTAACTATGCTTGGAAATATCAATTGCACCGCCGGGGGTAATTATGTGTAGTGCATCCATTAATGAAGATTTGGATAAAGTTATAAATAGAAGGTGACGGGTTAGGCTCGTAGCTCCGACGGTGGATAATTTATTTGCTCTAATTAAAAAGGAAGCCACAAGACAACAGGAAACTTCACCCAAAGGCCTCCATCAGACGACGAATATTAGCTTCCACTCAAAAGTTTTTGGTTCACCGTCACAGCCGCAGCAGGCGACTTGTCTGGCAATGGACAATAAAATAAAAAAAAGCCGTAATATGAAACATGCTAGAGCCTACTGTCTTGTAACTGAGAGAAACAACACAAATTCTCTGTGCTAATGTGGCTAATTATATTTTGACTGTAGGGCAAGTCATTTTTATAATATTAAAGCTCATAACGTTTAAATTTGCTTGGTTTTTTAGCCACACTGCCTCTAAATTTTAGAAAACACACTTAAACAGTATTTATTATGCTTTTATTTAACTTTTTAAACCAATCTTGGTCACCTTTAGAGGAGCATTGAACGTTTTATAACCTTAAAAAACAATATATGACTAAAGGAAAGTGTTTTTAATAAGTACTCTACTGGTGCCACACTGTAAAAAAAAAAATCTGCAAATTTTACAGTAAAAAATTGGCAGCTGTGGTTGCCAGAATTCTACCGTAAAAACTACAAGAGGCCTGTATTTCATTTTACAGTATAATTTTATCACAAATGTTTTTACAGTTTTTAACTTGAGTTTTTATTATTATTTACTGCAAAATAAAGTTATTATCTTTCAAAAAAAATAGGTTAATGTATATTTTAGTTTGTGACTTAACTTTTAATCAACATTTACTGTAAAATTTAGTTATCTTTCAAAAAAAATAGGTTAATGTATATTTTAGTGTGTGACTTACGTTTTAATCAACATTTACTGTAAAATTTAAAGTTATTATCTTTCAAAAAAATAGGTTAATGTATATTTTAGTTTGTGACTTATGTTTTAATCAACATTTACTGTAACATTTAAAGTTATTATCTTTCAAAAAAATAGATTAATGTATATTTTAGTTTGTGACTTACGTTTTAATCAAGATTTACTGTAAAATTTAAAGTTATTATCTTTTGAAAAGGTGTTAAACTGTAATAAACACAGGACTCAATTTTTTTAACAGTGCTATACTGTATACATTACAAAAAATAAAAATAAAAAATAAAATTTTGCCTTATTTTTAATATTACAGTTAATTACCGTAACCAAAACAGTATTTTACCGATATATCAACTACGGTCTTTTACTGTTGAGATTTTACAGATTTTTACCATGAAATCTACAGATTTTTACAGTGCATAAAGACTTTACTACAGAATGAAAAATGTCTGTGAGGAATTAGTGGAAACAGAGCTGTACACAGTTTTATTTGGGATGAATGAATGAGAGCAGATTGGATGTACAGGGCTTGCTGATTGGTCAGTGCTTCCTGAAGTGGGCGGGGTTTTTTGGGAGAGGCAGAGCTTCATGGAAACCTCAGAAACTCAGCGCAGGTGTGAATGAACAAAACACAACTCCAGGCACGTTTTTCATGAGGGGACAACATTATAACATGGGAGAATGCTCAGAAAAGCCATACTAAATCCTAATACAGATTTTTTTTTTCTGCTAAATTAAAGTAAAAAATAACCTCAAACATCTGTGTTTCACAAATATTTTACTTCCGGCTGGTCCATTTCTTTCTTTTGGCCTTGTTTTTTTCTTGCCAAATGCCCAATCCGGACCCTCCCCATTTATCTGGGAAACTGGCACAAAGTATGGCTGTTTTTTTTTTTTTGTTTGCTTGTTTGTTTTGTCAAATATTAATTTTATATTAGTTTTCAAGATTAGTCTAAATTAAGTTGTGTTCATAATCAAATTTTACTGGTCAAAGACATTAGTAGCCTTGTGTTAGTTATTAATTACTGCCATTTTGGTTCAGTGTTTGGCTTATGGTATGAATATTTCAGTGGTTTAGGAATAAAGAATAAATATAATTACGTACTGAATGAAACCATGTGACAACACAACACATAATATCATGTGCAACTTCAAGAGAAAGAAAGTACCCCAGGCTTCAGTGACAGCAGTATCTTACACCGGGCAGCATCTGTTCCCATCCCAGGACACTGCACACAATTCAAAGTCTGTCTCCTCTATTTCTGATAACGACGTGGTTTTATAGAAATATCTCAGAGCGATGCGTTAGGGGATCAGTTCCTGTGGCGCTGCACCAAACCCGTATGGAAATCCTCACAGCTGGTGCACCCCATGCCCATACAAGCCCCCCGATTGTTATTTTGGTCCCGTCCCAACAAAAGCTGAAGGATTTACTGTATACAGCCAGCAGCCTGCGAGCTGCCTTTTTACTGTGGCTATACTGTGGCGTGGGTATGAGATGTTTTTATCTTTTCCCATGTACTCTCTGTGGAAAGCATAGATGGACAAAGCCACAGCGCCCCCTAGCTCTCACTTGGACTAAGGCCTATTTCTCATTGTCATTGTGATATCATATGGAGCTTATAACATTGCAAGAAGTCTGTCAAAATTTCTTCCACCAATTAAACTATGTCACAGTAAACACTATGACTTATCACAAAACAATGTAAGTCTGTCTAAGCTTAATAATGAAATCTGGTGTGTTTACTAAGATCTATGCCATTAAAGGGATATATTATGCTTTTATTCATATTTTTTAAAACAATCTTGGTCATCTCTAGAACAGCAGTTCACATTTTAAAAACCTCTAAAAACATTGTGTGAATAAAAGAAAACGTTTAAATGAGTTACTCTACTGGTGAAGAAAACAGGTGACAAGACCAGCAGAGGGCAGCAGAGTGCAGACTGTTGCTGTCTTTTGAACACAAACAGAGGTTTGTATCCAGAGTCAGGTCGTGGGGGCAGCAGTCTAAGCAGGGGGTGCCCAGACTTCCCTCTCCACAGACACTTCCACCAGCTCTACCGGGGGATCCCAAGGCGTTCTCAGGCCAGCCGCAAGACGTAGTCCCTCCAGCGTGTCGTCCCGGAGGCATCTGGAACAGAACCACCCGAACCACCTCAGCTGACTCCTCTCAATGTGGAGGAGCAGTGGCTCTACTCCGAGCTCCTCCTGAGTGACCAAGCTTCTATCTCTAAGGGAGCACCCAGCTGCCCTGCAGAGGAAACTCCTTTCGACCGCTTGTATCCGGGATCATGTCCTTTCGGTCATTGACCCAAAGCTTCTGACCATAGGTGAGAGTAGGAACGTAGATCGACAGTAAATCGTGAGCCAAGACAGCCATGAAGCCAAAAGGACAACATCATCTGCAGAAAGCAGAGCTGAAATCCTGTGCTCCCCAAATTCCCTCCGGCCCTTGGCTGCACCTAGAAATTCTATCCATAAAAATAATAAACAGGACCGGTGACAGGGAACAGGTCCGACTTACTGCCGGCGATGCAGACCAAGCTCCTGCTCTGAGGGACCACCACCCCGGTCTGCCGGTCCAGAGGCTCTGTCCCCGACCACACATGATGCTACAGCGATGCCATGTTACTACAAAATAATGATCTGTGCCAGAGAATAGTGGATTACTGAAACATGAATGTTTTTTTATGAGGGGGAAACATTATAACATGATAGAAAGCTCATAAAAGCCAGTTTTGCATAATATATCCCCTTTAACACAAACGTTTACCTGTAAGTTGTTCTCTAACACCTCCCTGCCTTCTTACCATAAACACAAATTGCACCAAAATACAGTTATGACAGTGGATTTAATGGGACGTCCTGATAACCCTGGGGGAAATCACTGGCCTCAGCCCAGGGCCAGGATGCATGCGCTGGTCCAGGAGCAGCAGCAGCAGCCCTCGCGGTGCCAGGGGACTCGTGCCAATGGAGCATAAGAAAGGAAAATGCTTAGGTATGCTGCGTACTTACCCCAGCGCCGCTCTGACCTTTACAGGGGGGAGGGAAGCTTTTGTTTGCAAAGTCACCCCTATGTTACTCCCAACGGTTCGCGCGCTAATACTGCTTTAGCACATCAATATTGTACCGCATGTGTCCTGTTACATTTTCTGGATTTCTGGGATTATTAGGATAAGAAAGCCTCAGATGTAGAGCGTTTGGTTGAAGATGCACATTGGTGTTTCTATTGTATGTGCCAGAAAGTTGTGATTTTGCAAAACATTTGGAATACATTGTACTGTGTGCTTCCTTTAAAGACATGATGACTGAGACGCTAAAAACATTGGTCATTGCATTTAAACTCATATTTATCACATTAATTCTGCTTTTTTTTTTTTTTTTATTGTAACCCTGTTATAATGTTCCCACCTTAAAAACATACATGGAGTAGTATTTTGTTTAATTAATGCTTGTTTGACTAGTCATGTTCTCTTCTTAAGACCTGAAAATGCTTCTGATAATTTCAAAAGCAGCCAGCTCATTTATCTATCTGTTAGCCTCATGCTGCTAATAGCTGTGCTAAATAGCCATTTCATGCTCTGTCCGTTCCCCACTGTTGCCAGCAGGAGGCGACAGACACCTAACCAAAGCTTTCTCCCTCTTCTCAAAGAAAAAGCTATCCAAAAGATGATCTCCACACGTATACAATAAAACATGAAATACTAATGCAAAGGTGTCCAAAACTGTTTTTAAAAAAAGCCTGAAAAAAGCATAATATAGATGAGAGCAGCCATACATCACTTCCTTGTCTCCAGAACGTTAGCGCCCTCTTTTGGGTGAAAACAAACCAGCCACGAACAGGAGAGAGGTTGGTGATGTCAGGCCAAGAGCTGCTACGATCGGTTTGTACTTCTAATAAGAAAAGAAAAACACAAACCAGACGAAACCAAACGAAGAGATTTGTGGATTTGTATCTTTGTATATTTGTAGAATTTGTATCTTTATTAATATTTCCACCACATTAAACATTTATTTACTTAACTTTAGTTAGTTTCAAGATTTAAAATGGCGATTTGACAGAATGGTTTAGCTCTGTAAGCTTTTATGTTATTAGGACATTGATCTTTTTAATATAAATGTCAATGTCGCTTCAGTAGTTGGACCTAAATTAACACTAAACGCATTTATGTAGGTCAACATTTTACTGATATTTGTCATAAAAGACTTGAAATGAAGTATTGGAGACTGGGGACTGAGTGGGGTCGTTCTCCTGTGACAGAGGCAGAGATCGGCTCATATTTCACAGAGTTTCTTTAAATAACAACGCTGATGTTTCATTGTCAGTGAGGGAATAGAACCGTCAGCTTCACTGGTCATGTTTGCTGTCCTTCAAGAAAAGATTTGACAATTTGTATTTCCCGCCATTGAGTGAATAGAGATGTTTTCACCCAAAAGGGGGCAGGGACTTGGTGCAACAGTAAAGAACCCGGATCATCTATAGGACCTATAACTAACAATAACAATAACAATGGCTGAATCCGAAAAGGGAAAATTGCCAGGGAACTTCCTAGCTCCTTAAGCTCTAACTGGATGTACGTCATCGTCCACCATGATAAAAACTGTCCGGATTGTCTTCTCAGTAAAGGCCTCCATACACCAAGGCGACGATCGCCCATCTGAAGCCATCTTTACGGTTCTTCCACGTCGCTCATTTCCGTCCTTTTGATCTGTATGCGCCGTCTGCCCCCATCGCTCCAGGACGGAGGCCGTCTGACCAGTTTCCTGCCGATTGGCCTTGTTGTTGTTGAATCGGCGTCTTTGGTCTTTGGCACGAAGCGCTCTGATAGGCCTCGCACTACAGCTGCCGCGCCAATCAGCTCACGAGAATATTAGCGGAAGTGACGAGAGGTGAAAACCGCTGTGGCAGCGTACGGTCACCATTTTTGCATTCTTCGCAATTCCGTGCGGAAAGTTATCTTCTTCAAGTAACAGAGCAGCGGCACCTAATCCACACAAAACAATGTCCAAACCGGCCATGATCACGCTTCTCAAATGTTCAAACAAGCTGAGAACAGTGGCAGACCAAGGCACGCTACATGCATATGTACTCCACAAACATTGTGTCACTTCCGTTTATCTTTGTTCACTGGCTAGCACCATCTGCCGCTTTGGGGGGGTAATTACATCACGCGCATGCGCAAGACACGGTCTTTAGGTCGGTTGTCGCTTTGGTGTATAAAGAGGGGAAAAGGTCATGCGACGTGAGGAAACGGGAGGGAACGAGAGGAGACGAGAAGAGACAAACTGTCGCTCCGTCTTATCGGTGGCAGTCTGGGAGTCGCCTTGGTGTATCGAGGCCTTAAGGAAGGAGGTAGGGAAAGAAGCTTCATTGCTTCCTTAAAAAGCTCCTTTAGCATAGGAAGCTCCAGACGTTCCTTACCGTCCAGTGAGGAGCGAGGAGCTATCCCATTATCCACTGCGCCATCTCCCGAGTTTCTCCGAACTTGGCCGATCTCCATGTGATGAGTTTTTGGAATGAGTTAAAAGTGTCACTGCCTCAGATTTTATTCCATAAAATGATCTGAATAAACCTGACTTTATAAAAGACTTAAAGCCTCCACAGACTCTGATAAATGATTACTGTGCGCCTGCTGTGAGCTGGAGCTGCTTGGCGTATTTTTGTTTATATTTTAGAGAAACGAAACTTAAAAACTGCGTGGCTAATTAACATAAATCCACAGCAGTGTTCAGTGTGGCTGTGTTAATGCTGCTACCTGTCCAGAGCAGAGAGCAGAGCTGCTGTCGGTGAGTCTCAGAGAATATTTATCACAGCCTGTTCTGTGTGGATTACAGCAGTGTTTCAGGTTTAAACCTGAGTTTCTGTGAGTCAGAGATGATTCTAGAGTCTGTGGAGTTAGTGCAGAGCTCTTTGTTAAACACAGCAATAGCTTCTCTTATATGGAGTGATTTGGAGTTATTTCTGTACATTGTAATGCTAAAAAGATGATTTAAATTAGCGCTGCAGTGGAGGATAAGGTGCGCTTATTGTAGTCCATTCCCTGGGTGTTGTAGTTTTTATTAAACAGCTGTAGGTCCACCTGACTTCCCTGGTTGTTTCCGCCGCTGGGTTAGGATGGTCGGATCCTCCAAACACCGCTGAAGTTCCTTTCCTCACTGCAGTAGGAGTCTTACTGTGGACATCAGGACGTAGCTCTCAAAGGTTAAGGAGCAGGAGATAGGAGGCACAATTTAAGGAATTCGGATTCAGCCTATGTCTAATTAAGGTCCAGCTATAACTACCAAGAGCGTTGTGCATTTCATCTTTTCTTCTGCTGTGGCCTTTAAGTAACCCTTTAAGTAGTATTAGCTTCTCCGATTAGCTTCTCCTTTTAGCTTTTCCGTGGCGTTCCTGGTCCTCCTGGCTAAAGTTAAATAAAATAAAAAGCAAAGCGATGTAACGAGCTCTGTGATTGGTCAGAGCTACTCGAGCTCAAAACCCATTTAATAAAACCATTTAGTAATCCGTTTATTAAAGGCTCTTTTAAAAACTCTTTTAATAAAACCATTTAGTAATCCGTTTATTAAATCCTCTTTTAAAAACCCATTTAATAAAACCATTTAGTAATGCAATTATTAAATGCTCTTTTAAAAACTCTTTTAATAAAAGTGTTATTCCTTTTCGCGTGGCGCTCGCGGTCCTCCGTCATTGTTAATTACACTTTTATTTTAACAGTTTTTTAAATAAAGGGCCATGTAACTTGAAAGCAGTGAAACTCTGAGACACGTGAGGTTGTCATGAAAACTCGATGTGTCGGAGGGGCTTTCTCTTGGTTCACTTTGATGCTCTTAAACCCGTCCTGACAGCGCTCCCTCCCAGCCCCATCAGCTGTAAACTGTTCCCGATGGCTGGAGTAGGGGCTCAGCGGGACGTCCGGCACGGGGAGGGGCTGCTTATAATGCGGTCTGCACTCCTCAGACAGGCGAGCCTTTCAGAAGTCATACATCAGCTTTTACCTTCCGGCCTGCACCAGCGGGGGGGCGGGGGGCGGGGGGCGGGGCCGGCGAGGATGAAAGAGGAAGAAGTAGGAAGTGATGGGAGGGCAGGGAAGACACAGCCCCAGCGGGACGTCCTGCAAAACGGCTGACTCTGGAGGAAGTGATTGGCAACTGAAGGAGACTCAGGGAGAAAAACAGAGCAGTGGAGAAAACACTGAGGCTTTTAAAAAAGGCGTAATTATCAAATGGCATTTTACTTTACATTACATTTTCACGCACATTAAAAAATAAATCGCTTTGATTTTAAAATGTACAGAGTGTTATTTAACTTAAAATTATTCTTATGTAAAGTTTTACCAGAAGTCATGCAGACTTTATTATCAATGACGTTCATAGACTTTATTGGTTGTACACTGCAAAAACTGCCCTACTGGAAATAAGCCAAATTGTCTTAAAACTAAACAACTTTTCTTAGATCAAGCAAAAAAATCTTCCAATGGGGTAACCAAAATAATGAGTCCTACAACAAGAAAACAGTTCTAAGCTTAAGCAAGTTGTTCATACACTAAGACTAGATTTCAGTAAAATGTTTGACTTTATTTATTTAGTTAGTTAGCCTCTGTATCTTAAGCAAAACTGGGCTTTGGTTGTTAGTGATTCTGCCAAATGGAATTGTTGATGAACCTCTTTTCCCTTGTACAAAGACCTTCTGTGTCCATGGGGCCTGCCTTTTTGCTGTCCTGCTCACTTTCTCCAAATGGGACCCACAGCTCACTGGTTAAAGAGAAGTTTAAAAGTGGCTACAGATACATCACATTTTGGCAGAGGAGCTGGTGTCCTTGGTTGGTGCCAAATGTTCAGCTCATCTGTCATCATTCACTTTACTCTAACGCAGCCACTCCAGCGCCCGGCACACTGCCCTGGGACAGGCAGAGAGCTGCTAAGTGCCCTTTTGTGTGTGTGAGTTTGTAAAACACAGAGATGTCCCCACACTAAATGTAACAGCTACCACTTTTTTACTCCGAGCACCTGGAAGAAGTTGCGAAAACTCAAAAACTCAAGGCAACAGGATCCCTTAAGATTTTTGAGCCTTGGAGAATCTCAAGTTTTCAACAGCAAATATTTTTTTGTTCACCTAATTTGATGTTCATATGGCTAAAAACTTTAAATTTTAACTTTTACTCATCTTACAGCCAACTTACTATCCATTGTTCAGGAAAAGCATTTTTATTAATGATAATAAAAACTAAATATACTACATTTAACAAAAGAATTATACCTTTTCTGAACAATGGATAGTAAGTTGGCTGTAAAATGAGTTTTAAAAAAATAAGGACAGTGAGTAAAACTTAAAAGTTAAAGTTTTTAGCCATATGAACAACAATTTAAGTGAGTTCATGAAAACTTGAGATTTTGAGTTGGCCCCAAAACTCAAAAATCTTGAGGGATCCAGTTGCCTTGAGTTTTTGCAGCATTTTTTTTTACAGTGCAACTATAATGCTGAAACCTGGTGCTGACCTGGGGATCCTCTAGTTCAGGGGTAAATGCTTTATCCAGGGATTCTGCAGCAGGCTGAATTCAAGACGCTTTTTTAAGACCTTTTTAAGACCATTTATCAAGAAAAATAAGACCTGCTGTATTTCATAAGCTCGTCATAAACGCGCTGCGCAGTTTAATTGCGACCATTTGTGACAATGAGTGCCGCAAAGCATTTTGGTCTTTGTCAGAAAAGATCTAAGCTCTCGTATCAGCGACAATGATACGCTTTTGAGCATTTTAGAATAAGCAAGGTAGATGCATTACCTATATTATACTTTTTCAGGCTTTTTGAAATAGTTTTGGACACCTTCACAATAGTATTTTACATTTTATAACTAAACAACAATATTAAAACATGGTTAAAAGGTTAAGCAGATCAATTTAGCATTATAGGGGACCTTTAAGTGTGTTTAAGACCAAATACTCAGTCAGTATCTCGCAATGGTGCTGAATCCTGGGTCCAGTTGAGGTTCCAGATCAACACAAAAAACAAAAAATATCTTCTTTGGCCCATTATATGATCAAAAGTCAATCATTAATAACAGACTAACAAGAAAAACAACCAATAGACAAACCAGTGGCAGTCATTTTTGGTGGAGGTAATAATTGTCCAGGAGCAATAAAGAGAAATCTAAACGTTGGTTTTGTGAGTGTGATGTTAGCAGGACGGGGGGCTGTGTGACACACTCCCACTGAGTGTTTAGAAAGTCCATTAGCCACAATTAAAAAGCCATCCCCTTAACGGCTTAAGAACCTAAATAAATACAAGGTCCCCTTCACACGAGCCTCCCTCTCACTTTCTAATGAGCCAGCAGCGTCGGAGCTCTCACCTTGGCCTGGAATGGGGCACTTAAGTCTTCTTTATGTGAGGGCGAGGCTATGTCCACACCGGGACGTTTGCAATTAGCTTTAGGCTCTGTGTATGGCAGAGGTGCAGAGTCCCACTATAATTTAAACTGCCCATAGTGAATGAATGAATGTGAGAGTGAATGGTTGTTGTCCAGGGTGAACCCCGCTTAAGGCCATGGCTGCTGGGATAAACTCCAGTCACCCATGACCCCCTTTCAGGAATAAACAGAAGATTAATGAAAGAATGAATGTCTTAAAAGGTTAGCCCTTGTTGATTGTCAAGGGTGTGTCCCGCCTCAGGCTCATAGTTGCTGGGACAGGCCCCACATGACAGAAAAAATAAGAGGATTAATAGTAAAAATAACTGTACTGTTTTGTTACTGTACATTTTGTTTTGTTTTTGTTTTGTTTGTTTTTTTCTTGTTTTTTTGTTTGTTTTTTTGAGAAATATGGCACAATAAGTAAATGTAATGGAACTTTATATTGTTATATTTTTGCGGAGGCCCCGGGGAAGACCTAGGACACGCTGGAGGGACTACGTCTCTCAGCTATCCTGGGAACGCCTTGGGGTCCCCCCGGTAGAGCTGGAGGAAGTGTCTGTGGAGAGGGAAGTCTGGGCATCTTTGCTTAGACTGCTGCCTACGCGACCCGGTCCCGGATAAGCGGAAGAAGATGGATGGATGGATTTATATTTATTGCTATTTTAAAGGGATTTTTTATCTTGAAAAAAAATGTTTTATATAGCAAAATATGTAAACGTAATAGAACTTTATATTGCACCATAGTATTACATAGAATGGAATTCTTATTGGAATAAGATGGCAGAATGGTGAGCGTGTAACTCATCATTGACCCACGAATGGCCTTCGCACATTGACTTCCATTCATTCTGAGTGAATAGAAATATGTGGCTTGCATACCTGAGGTGTATATGTGTGGATAGTGCAGTGCTTGATGCCATGAGTGTGTGCTTCTTTGTTATTGTGTGCTTCGTGCACTGCTGTGCACAATGGGCCCTGCACCACTCTTGGGTTTAAGGGTTAGGGTTAGTTTAAACCATTCCAATTGTATTAATGTGGACAGATCCTGCAACATAAAAAATGCAGGTATGGGTAAAATCCCTTCAGTTTTCGCTGTGGATAGTTCCTGCTCTGCCATGTTACATTTCCTTCAACCTCAGTGAAAATAAAAATGAAAATATGGCCACATGTTGACATTTTTTTTGCATTAATTCACCTTTGGCTAAGCTTTTACCTCACTAAACCAGGTCTACCTTATCTATCACTGCACATACACCAATCAGCCATAACATTATGACCACTGACTTATCTCTTCATCATGGAAGCAGGGAAAATGGGCAAGAGTAAGGATTAGAGCAGGTTTGAGAGAACATCACAGTTTGTTGCGTATGGGGCTGCATAATAGGCGTAACATAATGTCCACCAATAATCGACCTTTTTCATAAAAACTGGAAGTAACTGCTCGTCGCGTTATCCCATTTCCGGTTGCCGCTTGTCTAAGGCAAAATGGAGCAAGCGTTTTCAAGAACCTTACTAAATTTCTTGTTTGCTGTGACAGTGACACTTATAGAGGCAAAGACGCACACAAATAAGCTGGACAAAGGCTACAAATTATTATTTACAATTATCCAGTAAGTAAAGAATAAAGCGGAAATGCTATCAACACTTAGCATTAGCTCACTACTGATTACAGCAGATAAACAGGGTAGGATTCAAATAATTTAGACTAAAAATGTGGTTACTTATGTGGCTATTTTACACCACTTGCAACTGCGTCCGGAAGTATTGCAACACGAATGTAAAAAAAAGGTCTATAGGCAGGTGGTCATAATGTTATGCCTGATCTGTGTGTATGTACAGTACAAATACCCACTGGCTTTGATTGCTGTAGCCACAAACACAGCAAAAGATTATTAATGCTGTATCTGAAAACATTAAAGAAAAGTGATATAGCTAATTATGTGGTTCCAGGAATAAGGCCGCTTCAAACGCTGCCAGGAATGCTTTGATTTTTACTCACAATGAGCTACTTTTGGAAAGCTATTATGTCTTTTGGCTGATAAACGAGGTGCCTCTTTGTTCGTGCACACTAGCATCTTTTAAGTCAAAACTATTTAACAAGAAAAAGAAAAATTAAAAGTAGGCAAAGCTGACAGGCGTTTACGGTTACTCGCTCAGTGCGCTCATAATTATCCATCACATCTGAACGATCTTTTTGAACAGAATTTGCACAAGAGACGTCTTGAAAACTACGAAATGTATCAAGATGTTGAGAATGTGGCTTTCTCAATGCTACTGCTGTTGACAAGCCCTGAAACCAACACCCAGCATGTGACCGGCCAAAGTTTTTATCTGTCAACATCTGTGATAACAAAGTCTACATGGCGTCTTAAGGTTTATTTATTTATTTTACTAATATTTCTAGGTTATGCTAAATGAAATATTTCAGTTTAGGCAGAGCTCTGCTGGGGGGAGGCTATGGGGGGATTTTTGGGGGTGGGGGTTATCATGGTACTGTACTAAATCAGTGGTGTTCAACTGATCTGGCTTCAGGACCCACCATCGCTCTAAAATAAGCCATGACCCAAATTAAAAAGATACTGAGGAAAATTAAAAGATATTGAGGGAAATTAAGAGATATTTCAGGAAAATTAAAAGATATTGAGGGAAATTAAGAGATATTTCAGAAAAATTAGAAGATAATCAGGAAAATTATGAGCTATTTCAGAAAAATTAAAAGATATTTAGGAAAATTAAAAGATATCGAGGAAAATTAAGAGATATTTCAGGAAAATTAGAAGATATTGAGGAAAATTATTAGATATTTCAGAAAAATTAAAAGATATTGAGGAAAATTAAGAGCTATTGAGGAAAATTAAGAGATATTTCAGGAAAATTAAAAGATATTGAGGGAAATTATGACATATTGAGGAAAATTAAGAGATATTTCAGGAAAATTAGAAGATATTGGGGAAAATTATGAGATATTTCAGGAAAATTAAAAGATATTGAGGGAATTTAAGAGATATTTCCGGAAAATTAGACAATATTGGGGAAAATTATGAGATATTTCAGAAAAATTAAAAGATAGTGAGGATAATTAAGAGATATTGAGGAAAATTAAGAGATATTTTAGAAAAATTAAAAAATATGGAGGAAAAATTAAAAGATATTGAGGAAAATTAAGAGATATTTCAGTAAAATTAGAAGATATTGAAGAAAATTAAGCAGTACTCGCGTCAACCTTAGGTATAACAGTAACATTATAGAACTGGATTTTTTGCTGTGGTTGGGTTTCTTTTATATTATTCTATTCTATATGTCCCACACTGCCACCTACTGTTAAAGAGTGTAAATTGATAATTTATTTTTAAAAATTTAACTTTTTTTTTTTTTTTTTGTCCTGGCCACCAGTTGAGAACCACTGTACAAAATACTACATTTTAGCTTAAAAATAATCTCAAACTTAATAAACTTTTGTAAATAAACTTTTAAAAGAGGGAACTTTTGGTGGTTGGATGAGTCCGTGCCCTGTCATTTAAAAAAAATGTTTGCAGTGCATTATGGGTGATTTTGGCTGAGGCAAGGCTGAATTAGCCAGATGTTTGCCAAACGGAGGGCATCTGCCTGGGACGGAAATGAACACTGGAACATGCTTTGGGCGGCAGGTGATGAGGTGGATGCCGTCCCGTGATGCAGTCAAAGCAAGGTAAGGTACCTAAGCTTTGAAAAACACCCATGGCCATCACAGGCACGGGGCAAGTTTTAGGAAAGAAAAGATATAGAAAAGATATGGCTACCGTTTGGGAAAGGGATATAAGGAGTGGGGAAGCTATGTTTTTTTTTGTTTTGTTTTTTATTGTTTTTTGTTTGCCTGTGTTAATTACTGTCTGCTCGTGTATTTGTTATTGCTGGTTTATGTTTGAGAGTTTGTCTTTTGGAGGGTTGATCTCTCTTTGTCTGAGGCACAAAATGTATATGTAAAGAGTAATTACAAAACAAATTACAGCTCCTAAATAAAGGTCAGCAAATCGAACTGGTATCGAGTTTTAAATATTTGGGTTTTATAATTGATGATAAGTTATCTTTTAAGTTGCACATCCAGCATTTAATAAAAAAGTTGAGACTTTTATTAGGATTTTATTATAGAAATAAATCTTGCTTTTCTTTTATTGTAAAAAAGAGGTTGGTGGAATCTACATTTATGTCTCTTATTGACTATGGTGATGTGTTATCTATGAATGCTCCAGTGCACTGTCTAAGCATGTTGGAGAGTGTGTATCATGGAGCATTGCGGTTTATAACAAACTCTAGACTTCTCACTCATCACTGTTTGTTGTATGCAAAAGTGAACTGGCCTTCATTACAGGCACACCGACGTATGGTATGTTTTTATTTGCAATTATTGGAAAACTTCCAGCTTATTTGTCTTTTACTCGTGAAGCACAGTCAGCTCAGTCTTCGCTCTGACGATCGTCTGCAGTTTGTTGTTCCTAAAGCTCGGACTGAAATGGGAAAGGCTGCTTTTAGATATTTTGCTGCATCCACATGGAACCTCTTGCAGAATGACTTAAAGATGAAGGAAATTATCTCATTGAACAAATTCAAGGCTCTGGTGATGTCAGTCCAGTCCAGATTTTCTTTGTGTGTGTGTTTTAAGTGATTTTATGTGATTTTATGAGATGTTATTTATTAATGTAACTTTGTGCTGCTGCCCGTCTTGGCCAGGCCTCTCTTGAAAAAGAGATCTTGGATCTCAATGGGACTAACCTGGTTAAGCTGGGGCCACACTACACAATTATTTTGCCCAATTTTATAACAATTCACAGTTGCGCCGAGTCTGTACCAGTCAGGGAATCGTAATCACCAGTCAGCCCTGAAATCTGTTAGTGTGTGATGTTCAAAGACTCAAATCGGCGCAAAAACCCGGCCTGACGTCAGACGCAAGCAATCAAACTAGGGCTGGGACTTTGACGCGTTAATCACAGTTAATTAATTACAGAGAATTAACGCGTTAATTAACGCAATTAATCGCACTTGTCTATGACAACACGGAACTTTTCTCAGTGACCTAGTTTCTGGCGAACAGTAACCAGGGCTGGACCTCCACACGACCAAAACACAAAATGTGAGTGGATTTCAGCTGTGAACAGTTGGATAATGTGCCACAGACTGCACCACAGGGAACTGTGGGGCAGAGGTCGGCCGCCTCCGTGCAAACAGCGCAACTTTATTTTCACTTTCAAACGCGCTGCTTCAAGGCACCGCTCATCGTCTCTCCGATCGTTCTCACAGCTGACTGCTGCATGGACGCACACAGGAGACAGCAGTCTGTTGGGAGACACGAAGGACAGAGGACAGAGGACAGGTCCATGCGGAGGTCACACACAGAGCACGGGAGGAGAGACGACAGAGAGGTGCACGGGAGGTGGAGATCGATGCACAAACGCTGATTACTGCCCTGTTTTACTGCGGTGTTAGTTTCAAATCAAGTTAAAATACACCAGAACATACAAATAAGCTCCTATATTTTATTTCTGACATATAAATATTGCTATTTGATAAAAATGCAATTAATCGCAATTAATTAATAACAAAGCCTCTAATCAATTAGATAAAAAAATTTTTAATAGAGTCCCACCACTAAATCAAACATGTTTGAATTTTAAAGCCGACTCTGGAGCACACTCCTGTAGTGTGGGCTGTTTACATCCAACTGGGAATTCATGGAGTCCAGCGGCCGATTAAAAACAGTTGATGGGACACAGGAAATAGCGTCAGAGAACGAAGACGAAGCAACAGGAAGCAGCGGAAAAATATAAGCGGAAGATTGAAGAAGAAGAAGAAGAAAACATAAACAACCATGGCAAACACCGAAGAAAGTTGAGCGCTACCCAAGCGAAACTGGATACATAGATGTTTTTTCTTTTTCCTTTTTTCCAAACAGATAACTGCGCACACAACAACAACAGCGACCCAGGTAGCTCCATGTTTGTTTACCATTTAGTTCCCTGCGAGAGTTTGCTGCGTTTGGTTGGAGTCAGTTGCAGCCTCAACAGATCTTGCAGCGTGTGAGGCGCAGTCTTTCAGTGTCAGAACTAAATCTGCTGAAACCAGTCGTTAGTGTGTGCTCCTGGTCTTTTCAGAATCTGTAACGACTGAGAAAATCGTGTAGTGTGTCTCCAGCTTTAAATAAAGGCTAAATAAATAAAAATATTTAAATCTAAATATGACATTGAGACTTCCTTCTTTTTTTTCCCTCATGGCTTGGCCTTCACATTAAAACATCTGATTGGACACTGCCTCCTCTCCTTGTCCTTGAAATCTCTGCCCTCATCTCCAGAGCAGCACCATATGCACGTAGCTCAATAAAAAATAAATAAATAAAAAAACATCTATCCTCTGGAGAGAGTCTCCCAGCCGCCTCTGCCAACTACCCATGAGGTGAAAGTAATCCAAAATAGTGTTTGCAGAAAAAGTAAATCGTATCACATTACTTCAGATGTGGCATACGGGCTCCAAAGGGGGGTAAAAAAAAAATATGGAAAATGAGTTGAACCTCTTCTGAAATAAGGGGTCAGTGTTTTTCTTTGCAGTTTCTTTCTCTCAGGGGTCAGTAATTGAGTGGAAGAAATTGGAGAAATAGCCACAAGACAAAACAAAGTCACATTATTTTCTGGTGAAATGGTACGAGGGGGGAGAGAAGCCAAGTGGGAACCAATGATGATAGAGCCAGAAGGTGGGTCTCTGCCTTTTGATGTTTGCACAAAATAAGTATATACAGTATACGGCGTGGTGCGGGCTGGCAGTGGTTCAGTTTGCATTCATTTCCTTCATCATATATACAGCAGAGTTAGTAAAGAACACTCAGAGTCCCCGAGCTAAAATGTGGAGCATCTCGCTTCAAGGTGACCTGAGCTTAAAGGGACAGTCAAATGGAAAAAATAAAATGTAAAATAGAGTCTTTGATAGGGCCCATTAAACAAAACAAATAGACATCTTCACTTCCTCCTTCTTCAGAGATCATTTTGGAAGAGATTAGACAGTCTGACTGTATTTTTTCCTAATTGAAGATAAAAAAAAAAAATTATTATTTGATCATTACAGTGGTTTTATATGGAGCTACTAGGAGCTACTGTAGCTTTTACTTGCCCCCTCAACAAAAAAAAACAAAAAAAAGTAGTGCAAGGTTAGGAATTGCAATCTGTGCTTTGGTCATTTTGAGATTTTGCCAAAACATAGCCTGACCTGAAGGGGTGTATGTTAGTGATAGCCCCAGGACGTCTGCTTCCTCTACAGCAGCCATTCCCAAATTTAAGTGTGCCGCAGCCTTGCCTGGAAAATCCAGACTGATATGTCTCTGTGTTATTCTACAGAGAAATATCAGTCTGGTCACCACGCCGTCCACAGTGGTTTACTCAAATCCCAAGCGTACCGTGCATTTTGATTGGTTTATTTAAGTCACGTGTTCTTCGCGAGCAGCGTCACTCGTACGCGTCTCCTCGCCAACAACAATAAAGACGGCGCACCGAGGAGCCGAGAGTTTGTTTCGTTCAGCGGTATGGTACGGTAATGTTGAAATAACTCCCTCGTTCCTCCCTCGTGGCTTCACTACTCCGTTTGTTTACTTTCTTACTTTGTTGTCGCTTTGTTAACGTCACGTCCGCCATTTTCTGATTGGCTAACGCCGCTGTTCGTTAATTCGGGTTTGCTCTGCCCTAGAAATCGAATTGATTGTAAGGCGACCAGACTCATCCGCTGGTACAGCGGCGAGTCTGGAATTTCCAGGCAAGCCGCAGCCCCCTTAAATTAAAAAAAAATCCCACGCAGACCCCCTAACTATACAATTTCCATTGTTTTCAAAAGACTATGTCATGCTTTTCGCCATATATTTCTATAAAAACATTACAAAAGACACTGACTGTTGGCTAAAAAGTGTTTGAAAGTAATATTTTAAACAAGTATATAACTGTACTTCATTTTAAACGTAATTTCTTTTAATGTACTTAATATAGACAGCCTCTGGGCCCCCCCTGCAGTACATTCATGGACCTCCAGAGGGCCCTGGACCCCACTTTAACAACCAGTGCTCTACAGGTAAGTTATCAAAACAGATGATACATTCATCTTTTTTAAATCAAATTGTTTCTAAAACATTCATGCAGACTTCCCTCAAAGAGATTGTGTGACAGCCGGCCCAAGGATTGAACCCACAACCTCCTTGATGGGAGGCAAGACCACTAACAACTCTGCCAATGAACACCATCTTTGTAATAGCAATGCATCTTATATAGATAACAGAAAACTGAAATTTCTTTACAATTAGGTGCATTGTTCATTTGCTCCTCAGTCATACTCGTCCTGGGACAGACTGACGGAGATGTGGCTGCCATTATGTGCCTGCAGCCTCTCTGACCACCACAAACAATCACACTAACACATGCACACTGGCAAGGTGGGTGAACTGTCTTGCTGGAGGGCACATTGGCAGTATGAACCAGAGGGAAATCTCTATCGGTGCGTTTCCATCACACTTCATCCTCCAATTAAAGCCATTCAGATTAAGCTCATACTCAGAAGAAGGTGTTTAATATTCGAGATATATAACATTTTTAGAGCAGAAATTTAACATTAATGCCATGTCAGTACTTAATAAAAGGATGAGAGTAAATCCTGGAGTGTAGCAGTGAGAAGCTGGAGGTAAAGCTAATGCTAACACTGTGGTAGACTTCCTGTTTCCTGTTTAGTCACAGCTTTCTGTGCATTATTTTGTCCATCCAGTGCAACTGTACTAACCCTACATTTTAACAACTCACTATATAACATCACTAATTTGACTTGTGGTAATATAATTTTAAAAATCAACGCAATGTTTGATTTATGAAGTAAGAGCCCCACGGTGCCATCTAAAACCAGAAACTGCTCGCTTGTTTTGTGAAGAAGAGCAGCACTTTAGACGTTTTCTCGTGTATTATAAAACTTTTTATCAGCCACGAAGCCACTGTAACTTCGGTAAAAAAGCGAGAACAAGCAGTAATGTGATTAAGGTGTTTACATGCAGCAATAATGCGAAAAAGATCAAAATACTCTAGATGTCTTGTTTCAGAAAAGGCTTCTTCTGAGTATGACTTTAATCTAAGTCAGGTAATTCTAAAACAGTGTTGATATGACAGTATTTTATTCAGAGTATGCTCATTCTCTGAGTATTCTAGTGCACGTAAACGCACTCAGTGAGTTAGTTATAGACCACTGCCAGTATTTCTTTTCAGTAGATTAAAGAAATGAATCCAAAATTCAAGAATGAACTTACCACAGCAGATACTCACGATTACCCTGCCACAGGCCCAAAGTAGCTGGCATACTTTTAGCCCAATGAAGAAGCCCATTATCAATCACTACTGGATTTTATAAACATAGAAGCTTAGAAACATATTTAAATAGATCTACAATTCCTAAAATAGCAATTAAATGTTTTTTTTATTCGGTGATTCATCTTTTCAGTCTGTTTCTGATTAGATGACATTAGCCCAAAGTAAAATAATAACACTGTTAAAATTTTCATATTAACGTTGCTTTAAAACCTAATTGCCTTCATTATGAGTCACAAGATCATTTATCTCTTCTAATTTATACATGATGACTTTTTGGTTATCATTAAAAGATAAACGTTGTATTGTGAAGCAGATAAAATCGTCTTATCTAAAGTTTGCTGTAGATTTGTCTGCAGTCTGTTTGCGGTGGAGGAACATTTTAGGTTTTTCCTGTTTTTTTATACAAGTGTGAGACTTCTTAAAGGATCGTTTTGCTCCCTCCACAAGCGCTTGCTGATATATTCATAGAAAACAATAAGTGTTCCCCCCACATGCATACAATCTGAAACTTGGCAATTTCTTCCCCCCTTGGCTTTGCAGTATCTACAGAAATGTAATCTGTGTGTCTGTATTAAAATTCATGAGTTCAGATAAGAGGCGACTTTCATTAGGGTGAGAGTCGGAAGTCTGTAGTTTTGGACCAAAGTAAAAGCCAAAATACTTCCAGCAGCACTTTGCACAATCCGCCCCGAGGTTAGGACTTGGAGGTCAGAAAGTTTTACAGTTTTTTAATCACACGATAGGTTGCGAAGAATGGGGCTGATTAAAACAAAACTTCTAACGAGTGTTGTATCAAAGTTATAATTTTCATTTCACTTAAAGGTCTCCTACCATGTTCTATGTTGTTCACCTCAAAAACAAAGTACAATTTTCATGTATTTGTACTTTTTTTTGGGGGTACTTTTACTTCACTACATTTTAGAGCAAGTATCTGTGCTTTTTACTCCACTACATTTCTGAGTTGGTTTAAAGTACAAAGTATTTTGAGTTTTGGTTTAAAATCATGTGTTTTTGTCATTTCCTCATTGTAGACGCGCAGTACTTAAATATAACAGATGCAGTAAAGTAGTACTGCTTTAGAAACATCAGAATAATAAAGACAGAAGAGCTCAGCGACAGATTGAGTCTCTTCTACTGCAGCAGTTTGTTCATTTCATCTGGAATCAGCAAAATCCCTCACATTTAACTCATTCATGAGCTGAGTCTGTGAGAAATACTTTTTTTTTACTTGCAAGTACATTTAAAAGTCAGTACTTTTATACTTTTACTCAAGCAAAAATTTTAAGGTGATACTTTTACTTTTGAGTACATTTTTGCTCCTTTATCTGTACTTTTACTTAAATAAAGATACAGATCTGTCTCTGTTTGATGTCTGTTGCATTAGATCATTATAATTATATTAATGATGGTTAATGTATTTTAACCACTGATCTTTTCCTGTTTTTAGTTTTATTTCACAGGGTTTAGTTTCGACCTGGTCTCGGTTTGCCTTTGTCTCAGTCTCGAACCCTGACAGTCTCAGCCTTGTCTCGGTTCAGTCTGGTCTTGACTACACTAAAAAACCATGCTTTACCTGTAGTGTTTCACCTTAAAGGTAAAGTATGCAGTTTTTCGCCGTTTTAGTGACATCTGGTGGTAAAAATAGAGACCGCAGTTGCTTTCAGAGTCCTCTTTTTTGTGGTAGCCCTGTCTCATGTTGGCGTTGTGACAACCCCAGAGCAGGCTTTACCTGGTCTGTTTCTGTGGGGCCATGATTTTTGCCTCAGGTTCTGTTTCCTGCTCTGCCTCCTCCCTTTTCTCCGCCTCTATCTCCTCTTCTCAGGTGGCCAGCATGCTGCTCCTGATGGCCTATGCTACCTGGCAGGGGCGTGGCCGAACAGTTTAAAAATCAGGCCTTCTGCGCCCACCTGGGCTCTGCTCTTCAGCCAGCTCACCTGCAGCCACCTTTTTCTTTGTGCACTCATTTAGTTTGTTCCACTTTAGTTCTTACATGCAACATTTTCACACATCCAACACTTACACTCACTATTGATGTTACAGATTGCCCACATAGGCCACACTTTTATCTTGTTTAATATAATTTGGTCACGTTTCTTTAATAAACGATTATTTAATTGGCATACATCCTGTTCGGGTCTTTTTTGTCAAGCCTTACACGAGCCAGGCTTGACAAAATGGGGGCTCGTCCGTAAGTAACCTAAATTTGTTTGTCGCAGTCCATTTTGAGTATTTTTTTTATTTTTTGCTGCAGGTTTTCTAGTCACCCAACAGAGTTAAGGTAAGTACTGTTTAGACACGCATTGACTGGGAGTTCCCTGATAGGCTTAGGGCACCTTCTCCTTTGGGATTGTGTCGTTTTTGTTTGATAGTGCTGCGGGGAGTGGTTGGTGTTGGTTGTTTCGGCAACCATCTCGGGGGCAGTCCGTGGGGTCGCGTGCGGTGGGCTACTGCTGCACGTCCCGCTGGTTTTGTGCTTAATCATCCCGCCACAGAACTGCATGAAGACTAGGGTCCAGCTTTAGCTAGTTTTTTTTTGGTTAGGTAGTTAGAGGGGACTTTCCTGGGGCAATGCTTGCTGGTAATGTCTGTCTAATCAGTGCGAGGCTTACTCTGGGGTGAATTGGTGTTCTTAAAATGGACTTGGCTGCATTTTATGAAGCACCTAGTGCTACGTTTTTGGATTCCTGTAAGAAGGATCAATTAGTAGAAATAGCAGGGCATTATGCTATTAATCTGCGGGATGGGATGCTTAAAGACGAAATAAAAACGATTATTTTGTTAACTTTGTTTGAAAGGGGTGTGCTGCAGGAAAAGCTGGGCGGGGCAGCGGCTGCGAGGCCGGTGCCGTCAGAGGCGTCAGTGACGCGCAGCAACGCGCTCACGTTTGAACAGCAGGAGCGACTGCTGCAGCTGCAGTTGGAATTGGAGCAGACTAAGCTTAGAGTTTTAGATGGAGAGTCTAGACTATCCACCGCGGGCGCGGCAGACAGGTCTGGGTCTGCGCGTACTCGTGAAAGCACAGATATGACTAACCTCCGTCTTGTCCCTAAGTTTAATGAGCGAGACCCGGATACGTTTTTCACTTTGTTCGAGCGTGTATCTGAGGCCAGACAGTGGCCGGACGCGGAGAAGATTCTTTTGCTGCAATGCGTTCTTACTGGAAAGGCTCAGGAGGCGTACTCTGCTGTGTGCGCGCACGAGAATTTGACTTATGTAATGGTGAAGAGTACTGTGTTAAAAGCGTATCAGTTGACTGCGGAGGCTTATAGGCAGAAGTTTAGACAGTGGGCGAAAGCAGAGAAGCAGACACATGTAGAGTTTGTCAGGGAATTAAAGTCCCATTTTCAGCGCTGGTGTTCCGCGGTGGGCGTTAACACATTTGACGGTCTTAGTGAGCTCATTATTTTGGAGCAATTTAAGAATGTTTTACCGGGCAGTGTGGTTACGTATTTGAACGAGCGTGAGCCAGACAGTGTGCTCAGGGCTGCTCAGTTGGCTGATGATTTTGTGCTGACGCACCAGGGGTGTGTTTCTGGGTTACGTTTGGGGTCTGCCAGTAAACCTGTTGATTTTGTTAATACGCGAAGTAAACATGGCTCCTTTAGTAAACAGGTGCAAGCTGTGCGTCCTGGGCGATCAGGTGGTCCAAATATGTGCAATTACTGTCGTGGTGAGGGCCACTGGAAAGACCGGTGTCCTCTGTTAAAGAGAGGCGGTGTGCCTCCTCCGGCACCAGCTATGCTGTGCGCCACGGCGCGCTGTGAAGTAGCAATAACGCCAGAGTCCAGTGACGGCTCGAGCTTTGACCCTTTTATTACAAACGCGCGGGTGTCTTTAACAGGCAGTAGTGAGATTGTAAACATTAAGGTGCTACGTGATACGGGAGCTAAGCACTCATTTATTGTTGACTCTGTGTTGCCGTTTTCTGATGACACAGAAACGGGTGATTCGATTGTAATGCATGGCATGGAGCTTGGTTTTATCCCGGTGCCCCGACACCACGTTGTTGTGGACAGTGATTTAGTCAAAGGTGTGTTTGCTGTTGGCGTGCGTCCTGCCTTGCCTTTAGAGGGAGTGGCTATGATTCTGGGGAATGACATTTGCGGGGGCGCCGTGTGGGCGAGTGGTCCTCCGCCGCCTGTGGTCGTATCAAAACCTTTACCCCCTGAAGTGTCATGTGTGAGCGAGGTTTTTCCTGTCTGCGCTGTTACGCGCGCACAGAGTAGAAAGGTGTGTGATTCGGGTGAAACCTTGACTGCTAAACTTTCAATTGAACCTGCGTTATGGTCTAGTCTGCCTGTGGCCGTGTCCCGCGAGGAGTGGGTCAGTGCGCTAAAAGCGGATGATACTTTGTCAGCATTGTGGGATCAGATTTTGCCGGACGATCAAGTAGAGGATGCAGCGCAGGGTTACTTTGTACAAGACAACCTATTAGTGCGTAAATGGTCTCCATGTGACAGTGATTTGGTAGGCGAGCCTGTGTTTCAGCTGGTTGTGCCTGATGTGTTTAGGACCAATGTACTGAAAACTGCACATGATCAAACTGGTCATTTTGGGGTGCGTAAAACGTACCTGCATATCCTAAAGCATTTTTTTTGGCCCCGTGTCAAGAAGGACGTGGCGTCTTATATTAAGTCTTGTCACGTGTGTCAGCTGACTGGCAAGCCTAACCAAAAAATTAAACCTGCACCGTTACAGCCAATTCCGGCGTTGGGTGAGCCGTTTGAATATCTTGTTATTGACTGCGTGGGGCCATTGCCTGTTTCGAAATCAGGGTGTAAATATTTATTGACAGTTATGTGCCAGAGCACGCGTTATCCTGCTGCTTATCCTCTTCGTTCAATCACCACAAAGGCTGTTGTTAAGGCACTCTCGCAGTTTATTTCTATATTTGGCATTCCCAAAATTATACAAAGCGACCGTGGGTCTAATTTTTCTTCGCACATGTTTGCGCAAGTTTTGAAATCGCTTGGTGTTAAGCACAATCAGTCCACTGCATATCACGCGCAGAGCCAGGGAGCTCTGGAACGCTTCCACCAGTCTTTAAAATCCCTTTTGCGCGCATACTGTACAGAGCTGCACAGGGACTGGGAAGAGGGGCTTCCATGGTTGATGCTGGCGGCTCGTGAGGCTGTACAGGACAGTACGGGCTTCAGCCCGAATGAGCTCGTCTTTAGTCATTCAGTACGCGGCCCTTTGGCGGCTTTGAAAAGTAACTTAGTTTCTACTGAGGCACCCAAGGGCTTGATTGACTTCGTTAATGGTTTTCGTCACCGCTTGTATACAGCGGGTTGTTTGGCTAAGGAGAAGCTACAAAAAGCCCAAAGGAAAATGAAAATGCACTATGACCGCAGGACAGAGCGTCATGAATTTAGTCCTGGGGACCAGGTCCCCTCGTTGTTTCGCCCTTTCAGGCTAAATATTCAGGTCCTTTTACGGTGAAGGAGAAGGTCACGGACTTGAATTACTTAATAGCTACTCCTGGTCGTAAAAGGTCGACACAACTCTGTCACGTCAACCTTTTAAAGCCGTATTATCAGCGCGCCGCCGGTGGTGGCGTGGTAGAAGACGCAGTGTGTCCGACCCTGGCTGTTGATACATGCGCTATGACGCTGGAGGGGGACGGGGTTCCGGGCCCTGATGACGGTGTGTTGTGTGGCAGATTGAACAATTCTGGGTCACTGGGAAATCTGGATATGCTCTTGTCTCATTTGCCCGTGTCCCAACGTTGTGAATTGGTCGAACTTATTAAAAAATTTCCGGGGCTTTTTGGTGACGTGCCCTCCCGCACCACTTGGATTGTGCATGACATTGATGTGGGAGAGGCGCAGCCCATTAAACAGAGGTTTTATCGTATGGCTCCAGTGAAGCTTAAGTGTTTGAACGAAGAGGTTGAGTACATGTTACGAAACAATATTGCAGTGCCGTCATCTTCTAGTTGGGCCTCCCCCTGCATTCTAGTGCCGAAGGCTGACAAGACCCCTCGTTTTTGCACGGATATGAGGAAGGTCAATTTGGTCACAAAATCTGATTCATTCCCTTTGCCTAGAATGGACGATTGTATAGATCTGGTTGGCTCAGCTAAATTCGTCTCCAAGTTTGACCTGCTTAAAGGTTATTGGCAGGTGCCACTGTCACCACGCGCTCAGGAGATCGCTTCTTTTATTACTCCCTCTGGCCTTTATTCATATACAGTAATGCCTTTTGGTTTAAAGAATGCTCCAGCGACATTTCAGCGTCTTATGAATCGGGTCACAGCGGGTTTGGAGGGTTGTTCGGTCTACCTGGATGATTTGGTTGTATTCAGTGACACGTGGCATTCTCACCTGCAGAGAATTGGAGCGTTGTTTGAGCGGTTGGCCGACGCGCAGTTGACAATAAATTTGGCAAAGTGCGAGTTTGCGCGAGCAACTGTGACGTACCTTGGCCGCGTGGTTGGTCAGGGTAGTGTCGCGCCTGTTAACGCCAAGGTTGTTGCTGTGTCTGAATTTCCGCAGCCCACCACTAAAAAGGAACTCCAACGTTTTTTAGGCCTTGTGGGTTATTATAGGAGCTTTTGCAGAAATTTTTCTACTGTGGTGTTCCCTCTGACAGAGTTGTTAAAAGCTCGCGCAAAATTTGTATGGTCGTTAGATTGTCAACAGGCATTTGACAATGTTAAATCTCTTCTGTGCTCTTGTCCTGTTTTAGCAGCTCCCCGGTTTGACAGGCCTTTTGAGCTCCAGGTGGACGCCAGCCAGGTCGGGGCTGGTGCCGTCTTGCTCCAGGGGGGTGACGATGGTGTAATGAGGCCGGTTTGTTTCTTTTCTAAAAAGTTTAATCGCTACCAGGGTAATTATTCTGTTATAGAAAAGGAAGCGCTTGCGTTAATCTGGGCGTTGCAACAGTTTGAAGTCTATGTGGGCGGCATAGCGCCCCTGGTGGTGTATACCGACCACAACCCCCTGACCTTTCTGAGGAGTTTAAAATCTCCGAATCAGAGGTTGGTCCGGTGGTCTCTATTTTTACAGGGCTATGATTTGGATATCCGTCATATAAAAGGGCGGGATAATATTCTGGCAGATGCTCTGTCTCGTGCCCCGTTGCCTTCTATAGATTAGGCCTAATATTCACTGCCATGATCTGTGGTCTGTTGTTGACGCTACTAACTTGCTCTGTGTGTCTCAGCTTCTCTTAAATATGCTCCAAGGCGCCTGGTTGCGGAGGGGTGAGTACTGAGGAGCAGTTGGTTGGTGACTATGGCAGTTCCCATAGGTGTTGTGCTTTATTGTGGATTCTTGTACTTAGTCTAATCTAGGGCCAACCTCGTGGTTTCATATTATGGTGATTTGGGTTGTTGTGGTTGGGTTTTTACTGTGAACCTTAAATGGTCCACAGTTTTAAGGGGGAGGGTGTGACAACCCCAGAGCAGGCTTTACCTGGTCTGTTTCTGTGGGGCCATGATTTTTGCCTCAGGTTCTGTTTCCTGCTCTGCCTCCTCCCTTTTCTCCGCCTCTATCTCCTCTTCTCAGGTGGCCAGCATGCTGCTCCTGATGGCCTATGCTACCTGGCAGGGGCGTGGCCGAACAGTTTAAAAAATCAGGCCTTCTGCGCCCACCTGGGCTCTGCTCTTCAGCCAGCTCACCTGCAGCCACCTTTTTCTTTGTGCACTCATTTAGTTTGTTCCACTTTAGTTCTTACATGCAACATTTTCACACATCCAACACTTACACTCACTATTGATGTTACAGATTGCCCACATAGGCCACACTTTTATCTTGTTTAATATAATTTGGTCACGTTTCTTTAATAAACGATTATTTAATTGGCATACATCCTGTTCGGGTCTTTTTTGTCAAGCCTTACACGAGCCAGGCTTGACAGCGTCTATAAACAAACCCAGTAAAAGTTTTAATAATGACGTCATATAAATGTTCTTCTCTTCTAGTAGTGCTCAGTTTGTCTGCTCTGGGCACCTGTAGAAAGAAGGGAGGAAAATGAAGTTCTGCTGCAAGTTTTATATTTCTCCAAGATAGAAAATGCTAACATTGCTATGCAGAAGCAAATTTATAATCAACAAATCACATGGCAACAACTCAATGCATGGTTGCTGTTGTGAATGCTTCAATTACTGTGGAGCGCCCTCTAGAGGAGCAACAGTTACTCCTGTAGAGTAGGTTAACTTGAAAACTCCAACAGAAAAAACATTTTCAACCTTGGAGACCACACTGCTCAACCAAGTGGGTCAGACGAGAAAATTAACTCGAGCAACAAAGCTGTTTTTTTTTAAACATAATGTATAAAGGTAACGTTTCCTTTTGGAGCTGACATACAAAACTAATAACGTGACATTTTGCTACGGCGAGCGCATTCCCAGTTTTGTGCATCTGTTCAGGCCAAGTTCATAAATCTCTGTTGCTGAAGGAGTGAATTTAAATGTCACAGTCTGGAGTGGAGAGGTGAATACGTTAGGTTCAGTGAGTGAATCAGTGAACAGGGCTTCAGCACCGGCTCTGTGTGGGTTAGAGTTACAATAACAGAGCTCAACCACTGCCCTCACGGAGCAACGCATTCATAAAAATTTGTAAAAGATTGTGATCGTTTATTTTATCCTAGAAAAGTTCACCATTGCAAAAAACTGTAGTTGTGTCTTTGGGCAAGACACTTTGACACCTTGCCTGTATTTTCTTTTTAAATATACTTTTATTTCCAATGATAACCAGAACATCGTTGCTGATACAATGCCAAGACCCAGATGCCGTGGAGTGTGTCCCCCACCCCCCTCTTCCCTCCCCTCCCATCCCATCACCTCCATCAAACAAAAAACAGGCACAAAAAAAACAAGCAAAATTAACAAATTCAGAAAACATAAACATACAGTGCAAAAACAGTAAATGATGAAATACTGTGCTCATAATACAGATTTCTTATTCATATTACAATACATAAAATATTCATTTAAAAGAAGCTAACAAAACCTGTATGAATGTGTCAGTGTGACTGTGTTTGGGGGTGATCGGAGAGGCTATTGGCACAAAATGGCAGCCACACTTTAGTCAGTCTGCCCCAGGGCAGCTGTGGCTACAGAAGTAGCTCACCACCACTGAGTGGAAGGAGAGAATGAATAATGCACCAAATGTAAAGCGAATTCAAGTGTCCAGAAAAGCACTGTATAAGACGAATGCATTATTAAATATTATTATTATTATTATTATTAATTGTTATCAAGAAAGTGTGATGTGAGCATTAAATTCAGGCCGAGACCAAGAGAGCTGCAGTTGAAACAGCTTTACCTTTGATGCCATTTGTCAACAGCATGCACAAATTAGCCCTGGAACAAAAGCATTGTCTCCTCCGTATACCAGTTGAAGTATAGAAGTATTTGCTTCTAACTTTAATGTTTGCTCTAATAATATGCAACACCTAGCGTCCCACTTGGATAATGGTTGATAATTATTGGTTCCCCGAGAGAGAGTCACTCACAGGCCTAAGGTGGGGTCAGCTTACATTCTTCGACATGGATAGAGATTGTGACGTCACATCGGTGGTCACACGAGATATTTTCAATAGCAACACAATGGAGCGTAAAAGACTGGAGTTAGCGTTAGCACAAAAGTATTCACCAAGAGAGACAAAGCAGGTAAAGAGTTGTTTCAAGGCTCGTTTGTTTACTTTTTACGGCGATGTTTCTAATGCAGCTCTATGGCATTTCTCTGTCTGTGAGCACCATCAAGGCAGGTTCATCACTCAACGGCCGTTTTATGAAGTAGGAACCCGATCTTTATTGGCAGATAACAGAAGGGGCCACAAAGAATTGACTTGACACACAAAGCACAGACATACAGTGAAACCCGAAATTATTCATACCCCTGCCACTTTTTGTTTAAATGTAAAAAAAAAAAAAAAACAGCTGAGAAATATTTTTTTCCACAGTGATACCTCTTGTACATCGTCTTATTATCTTTTAGGAGAAGCCTGTGTCATTTCCAGTCAAAGAAAAACTTGCTGGTTGAATGAAAGTAACTTTAAGTCAGAATTTTCCAGGGGTATACTTCCTCTTCCACAAAGATACAAAGCATTATGAAGAATGGAACTTGTCTGGTCCTGGGTCAAACAAATCATGGACACTGGTTGGTCAATAAAGCTTCTACTTTTAGGGAGAATGGTAAGTTGAATGTGTTTGAGAAATAAATCCAAAACCAAGGTAGACACAGTAACGCTGCGATGAAGCTCTTTACGTCATGCATATCTTTACTTCAGCGACAAAAAAACGGCCATCACAGACCGAAACTCTTTGGTCAGCGCCACACCTCGAGCTCATTAACCGAGAAGTGAACAGAAGAAAGGTGCCACGGTCGGTCCTGTTTGTTTAAAAAGTACGTCACGGTGTCATGTTTGGTTCAGTGTGTGTGTGTGTGTGTGTGTGTGTGTGTGTGTGTGTGTGTGTGTGTGTGTGTGTGTGTGTGTGTGTGTGTGTGTGTGGCACCAGCTGGCCTCTCATTAGCTCTGCCGTGCACCGGACGCACCGCTGATGCACGGCTAATGGAGGGAAAAAGCTCAAACGGGTCGTGAAGCGTGGACATCTTTGACAAACTATTACAGCGGACGTCAGACAGAGCACCGCCTCATCTCTGATTAGTTAAAGCTGCATTATAATGAATTACCCACACAATAAATAAATAGGGACATGGATGCTTTTGTTTTCAAGTATTAAAAAAAAGAAAAATCATACTGTCAGCTTTTCAGTGTATGTCTTGTCCCTAACTCAGGTCCCAAGTAGCAGGGATTTAGACTCTTTTGACCTGTAGCTGTAATAAGCAGAAGAAAATGTATTAATTGTTATGACACTATGCTGCTAGGTGGCATAAACTTCTTTCTTTCTTGGGTCACCCACAGCCAACCATCTGCCTTCTAGTGTGCAGAGATTTGCCACAGGTTTTACCTTTTATCCAGGCATGGGAAAGGCACAAAGGGTGCACTGGTTTGTGATGTGCGTGTGATCACTGAGCTGTCCCTTTAGACTGTTTTTTAACCTTAAGGTGTCTGTAGCTGCGTTTCCATTGACCATCAAATTGCGCAAATTGGATTTGCGAATATAAATTTGCCTAATGGAAACTTGACAATTTCGAAAAAACTCGCATTTATCGAAAAAAAAAATTTGCGCTTGGATGAGGTGGTTTTTCAGGCGTATCAAAATTGACATATTTCGCAAAACTGCAATGGAAACACTTTTGTCAAATTAAACGAGTCACGTGACCAACAACCGGATACTGGCTGCCTTGGGCAATGCGCAGCGGGCGCCACAAGAGGTCCCACAGCATCACACAGCTCATCAAAAGTTGAGCATGTCATTCGGAAATGTTGAATCCACAGCTCTTCTGTAAAATCGCCTACTACAATTTCCCAAAAACGCTTCATATGTAGCCGCTTCCATGTATAAGGGGCCTGTCGCTCCATGGCCTGAATAAGACGCCGACGTCTCCTTTGACGGCTGATGATGAGCGCGAGTGCCGTGGCTGAAATATGGATATATCTGCTGTAAATCAAAGTAATGTTTACATCCGTCGCCATGTTTTTTGAATGACTTGTCGCGAGAGTAGGTTTGTTTTTATTCGCTTATGATTCAATGGAAACAGTGTAATTGCGAAATAGTTTTTTTGACATTTCTAGAATATCGATAAAATTTTGCGCATATGTGTAATGGAAATGCAGCTATTGTTTTATACACTTTATAGTATTTGATTAAACTGTCGTAATTTTATTATGTTTTTGATGTAAAGCACTGTGGTCTTCTTTGTGATGTTGTAAAGTGCTATAGAAATAAACTTTTGAAATTGAAGGTATCTTTAGTTTCCCACAATGTGAGATTGATTTTGCAGCCATATGCTCCACATAATAACACAACAGCTGCACGATATGGAGAAAATGCGCGATATTCGATAACTAATGTTGAAAATTGCAATAACGATATTATTGCGATATTTGAAAATAGAGCCTACTTTTTGAACATAGTAAGTTAAATTCACTACATTTCACAAAAATGTAAGTTCCTGTATTTACAAGTCAAAACAGCGACAAAATCAAAACTTAACACAGACTAAACCAGGAATAAAACAAGGCTAAGCTGTGACTAAATTAAAGTTACACTGTGTAAGATTCCCGGTCTTGCGCCTCTAGAGGGCACAGGTGCCACTGCACCATCGCAAAACGTAAACACTAGGGCCCCTCCTCCTTCTGAAACTGTGCGAGCGTGCGTCTATTTCCATCATTGTTTCAACTTTAGTTGACCTGCTGCTACCTTTGGAAGTTTGGACTGGATCTTCTATAGAGTTAGCGCTAGCGTTAGCTTATCAACAAATATCGCGCAATGGTCGCAGTAAAAACAACTAATAACTGTATGAAAAAGCACGTTCTAAAGAAAAAATAAGAGGCTAATTTACCTGCCCAACAATAAAGAAGCAAAAACGTGATCTGATTTGCAGCCTTCTCTGTCTCTCATCTGACGCCAGCGAGCAAAAGTCTGTCCAATGTTGACTCTTGTCTGCGATCTGGTGCGGTCCCTTTCACATTTTCTTTTTCTTGCCTCGTCCGACATTGTCTTCATCTTCTTGTGTCCTTCAGCCCTGACGTACTGACGAAAATAACAATGCTAAAAGTAGCTTCCTGGTTATACTGCACCTCAGGTATAAGAACTGAAGGGAATGCCGTAAAGCGAGTCGTTCCCTGTCACGTGACTTTTCCTGAACAGCGGAGCGCTCCCGGCCAAGTTGCGAGGGTGGTTTCTCAGTACAGAAGCCCCGCTCGGAGCAACAGATCGCGCCTCAGGCCTTATAATCGCTCAAAAAATCACAAAAACAAGTCAGTATGCCCCACATATTTAGGAGAAAAGTTACACAGTGTAACTTTAATTAAATTACCACTAAAACTGGACTTTTTACACATTTTTATTTAGTCACAACACATGTTCTTTTAAGGCTCTGGTGGAAAATGATTCTTCAGTGTAAATCTCTGTCAGATGGAAGACCACAGCGTTATTGCGATATATTTAGATTATTGCGAGACGGATATTGCGTTTGCTCATATTGCGATAACGATAATTTTGCGATATATTGTGCAGCCCTAACACAAATACATACAAACATCCACACTCATAAGAAAGACATGAAAGCCCCAAAGCCCAATCTAAATAAATGTGCAAAGAAAATGCAGGAACATGATTTAGTGCAAATTTGCTGTTTGTGCAAATAATGACTAACAGCTGCTTCACAGCTGTTGGTATAAAGGACATTTTCAGTCTCTTTGGCCCTGTTTCACAAAGCAGGTTGAAGTAACTCTGAGTTTAAATCTTAACTCAGAGTTGTCCACCTCAGACCGGGTCAACTCAGAGTTTTCTGTTTCAGAAACGGGTTTGGAGTTCAGTCAGACAACTCTGAGTTTATTCACCTCGAGTTTATCAGAGAGGAGGAGCCATGGCAACGGTAAAACAAAGGAAAAGCCATTTTAAAGGAAAGGGAAGTCATGTGACTGTGGAGAGGTTAGATCATTATAGGTTTATCACTAAAAAAGTGATGTAGAGCACAGGTTATAGATCAATGAATTAGTAGGATACAAATAAAAGAACGCATTACACTTTTTATATTGTACTCACAGTAAATAGAAGCATAAAAATACAGGCTTTTTTATTAATTTTCATTTAGTTAATATTACACTCTGCCATTTTGGACTAATCTCAATAAATCCTATATTTCAGATAGTAAAGTGTATTTTATTGTAAAAACATGTCAACTTGACATTAATCAAATAAAAGGTAAGTAAGGCTACAATTAATAAATATCTCAATCTGCATGAAATCAAAATTTGAGTTAGTTATCAAAAGTCAATTGATGAATTATTGCATAAAGTAAATTTATAAATGTAAACTATATTCAAAAAAGTTGAATCATTATCTTTTAAATTCCCCTCAGTCCTTTGTTAAGTGTTCGTAGTCTTCTTGTGAACGAGGAAGTGAGTTCCAATCAGATCGCTCCTTCAGTTGTTGTGTTCAAGTGCTGTTGTGGTTGTAGCATAATAAAAAATGGTGGACAGAAACTTTATCTTGAATTGCTGCATGGGTAAAACAGTCCTGGACTTATTAATTCAACTGATCAAAACTTAAACAGTAAGAGTGCTGTATTTTGTATGGATTATGAATCATATAGTCATTTTAAGGACAGAATTGTACGAGTTTGTTACTGTGTTAAAATGACTATGTTAAAATTGCTACATAATGAAACAATGAGCTAACATGAGTAAAAACATTTATTAGCCTACACAATTCATACTATCCACAATTTCTTCGCTGCTCTCCGCCATTTTGAAAAGTCAAATCCGACCTCATCTCAGCGACTCGGGTATCAAAATTATCTTTGAGTTCTCCAGTGTAAATTACGATGAAAGGGGGCGTTCATGTGCAAATTTGACCTCGGCAAGTGGTATTTTCCATAATTCCCATCGCACATGAAGGCAGCCTCAGCTCAGAGGAAGAAAGCCTGCTCCAGACCAGGATAGGTTCACAGAGAGTTAACCTAAACCCTGAGTTTCTCTCTTTTCAGGGTTAACATACTCTGAGTTTGGACTAAACCTGCTTCTGGAAACCTTTGTCCTACAAACAGGAGGGCAAAAGTTCAGGCTGTGCTCTGACGGGATGGTCCTGGGATTGGGATATGGCACCACTTTGACCAGACTGAAGTTTGTTTTTATCTATCAGGGAGAAGCTTCCAAACAGTAGCAACACAAAAAAGGACAAAACTGCTTCAATAAAAGTACAATAAAACAAAGTCATCATTTCAGAGAACACGTTAAAACTAATAATTTTCCTCAGAAAATAAAGTCTTTGCTGGACCTATTTTGAGACAGCATCCAAACATGGTTCAGATCACAGTTTGTTGTCTAAAATGACTCTCAGGTATTTGTATTTCTCCTCAGCTCATGGTCTGTGACTTTAATGACAGTGATGGCGGGGGAGGTCCTGCAGAAGTCAATGGTCATGTCCTGGGTTTTAGCAACATTTAAATGTAAAAAAGGAGCCCTCGCATCATTTCACAAAGTCCATTTGTTAGATACAAAATATGAACAGCTTTTCTCAATTCAAAGACACACTTTAAGTTTGTCTTTTTCCCATGAGGAAACCTGTGTAATCATGCACTAGTATATTGTAATAGGAAAAAAAAATGACTTTAAGATGTCATATAGGCTTTATGATTATTTCTTTGAGATTTTAATTTGCTGGCACACTCCAAAAAAGTGTTGAATAATGGCTGCCGGGAGAAAATAGAGCTATGTCTTATCACAACAGGGCTACAGAGAAAACAAAAAGCAAAGATAAATACTGATGAAGCAAAAAGACATGGAAATAATTGCATCGATCTAAATCTAAATTCAGCGCTACAGGTTTAAGGTATGCTACAAATTTCAGTTTGATGACATAAATCAGTATTTTATGATGGCAATTTGGTCCAGTTTTTCATTTCTCAATAGAATAAAAGCAAAAAAATAGCTTTATTCTGTTGTTGTTGGTGAATGGTGGATTGGAAATGCAACAAAGGTTTTGTTGTAACAGCGCCCAGGACCGCAGAAGTAAAAATTGCTTCAGAAATAGGTGCGCCATATGCAACACAGGTAGATTGAAAAAAAAAAAAAAAGTGAGATGAAAAGACCGTGGTTCATGTGTGAATGATACTGTGAGAGCCAGTGACAGCGCAGATTCATTTTTACATCAGACGCTGCAGCATTTGAACTGGGGGCTCGGCAGGTGTCCCGAGAAGCCGCCCCCCTCCCCCAAAAAAAAACTTAAAAAGAAAAACAGACAGAGCCACTTTGAGTCTTCATACAATGCTCCACATCACAAGGAGATATTCCCTTTTCACTTTCAAATAGGCCTCGGCTTTGCATGACACAACTCCAATGAAATAACTGTGTAAGGAAAAAACTTTCTTTGTGGCTGGAAAAGGGACAAAGTTAAGAATGAATAAAGCTTCTTGCGCAGCTGTAGCAGAAGCTGGAGGTACACAGTGCAGTCCAGTTACAATGAGGAGAGAAGAAAATGTTTCCAGTAAATACTGAGATTAGCTATGTCGTGTTTTATACAACAAACTCTTAACAATGCAGTGTTGTACCATCAAATGCATGCTGTTTTCATGATAAAAATGTGAATGCACAAGAATGAAATTGGGAAGCCAAGAAATTGCAAACTCTGATTTTTCTTTTTGTTCTATTTTTTATCTGCTGCTGAATTGTTGTTTTGTTGTTTTTCTGTGCTAAACAGGTGACACCAGAGACAGTCTCAAGACCACTTTATTTGCAGTTTGGATGCATTTTTACTTATGTCTCAGTCTTGGATGTGGTGATCTCTGAGATTTTTCTACTGGTTAAATGTAGTCTCCATAAAGTTTCTTCTTTTTTTTCCACAGCTGTGTTTTTTTTAGGAGTTTTTCCTTACCAAGAGGGAGGGTCTAAGGACAACGGCTGTCCTGGGGCTGTTTATTTTAGTTATTGTTTGTTTGATTATGTGACCAATTGTTTGTAAAGCCCTTTGAGACAACTGCTGTTGCGATATTGGGCTATAGGAATAAAACAGAATTGGATTACTGTGCTAAGTTGAGCAGCAAACTCTCCAGACCTGAACCCCACAGAGACTCTATGGCGTTCTGTCCAGAGGAAGATGAAAAACAGCAGACCCAGTCACAGATGAACTGAACTTTGGCTTCCACAACACCTGAGCACTGCCTACACTGGTGTTTTATGGCAAAACTGGCAACAAGTCTTCATAAGCATCATGTTTATTTGAATAGTAGTGGCTGCTAATGTCCCGCCCTTTGTTTCTCTGATTGGTTACTCTCCCTGTGATTGTTCCCCCCATAGAAATGAAACTCAAGCAAAGGGACCAGACTAAATTGCTCATGGGTAAAGAGTTACTCGGCCTGACCAGACTATAACTTTATCATATTATGCTAGGTGATAATTAAAGTTCAGATTAAAAAACAATGCTTACATTCGATGTTTTCAAAGCAAAAATACTTGTCATCACACCAATAAAAGGGTCGATACATTTTCAAAAATTCAAGACAAACTAGGCTACTTCTCAGTCCTTCAAAATGTCCTCGAGTTGTTATTAATGCTTTAGAACTTCTGTGGGACAAATCCAGCCCTCCAAAAAAAAAAAAAAAATCCAACTTTTTTGCACCAGTTCAGAGCCAGCGCTGGGTCCTGCTGTGAACTGGGTCTCTGTGGTTCAGCAGGGCCTCCCTCTCTGTCGCTCTCTGGTCGTGTGATCTGAGTCGCTCTGCTGCTCCGGGTGTGACAGCCGTATTTCGGTAACGCAGCTGGGAACGCCGCGCAAGAGCTGCTAAACTCAGAAACTGTGGTGATGTAAAGCTTCGACCAAAAAGTGACTTGTACACTCACATGTTACTGTCAGAACTATGTATATTTGCTTCATTAAGGCAAGACACAACAGGGGAATACAGTCAAAAATGTGTGTTATAGACCAGTGTTTCCCAACCAGGGGTACAGGGACCTCTAGAGGTACGTGAGCACATTGCAGGGAGTACGTGGAGTTACTTGATCAGTTATAGTACCTTTATATATTTGGCTCTCTAGACAAAAATAAACCTAAATCAGGACTAAACCAGGACTGTAGCGAGGGATGGAACAAAACTAAACCTAGAACTAAACCAAGTCTAAACCAGAACTAAACTAGGTCAAATCAGGACTAAATTAAGACTAAACCAGGACTAAATCAGATCCAAAACAGGACTAAGCCATGTCCAAACCAGGAGTAAACCAGCAACACACCAGGTCTAAAACCAGAACTAAACCAGGACTAAGCCGTGTCCAAATCTGGACTAAATCTGGTCCTGGGGCTACACAAAACCAAAAAGATTGGGAACCACTGTTACCGACCATACAAAACGAGACCAAGACCAGTCCAAGACCAGAGTGAACCGAGACCAGGACAAGGCCAAGACCAAGGCAAACTGAGACCAGGTGGAGACCAAACGCTGTGAAGTGGTTAAAATACATTACTGGTATTTAAATTTATTCCTTGCTTATTTTTGAATATTGTCATTGGTATTTAAGTTGCTTGGTAATGATTTATTTGGCAGTGTTTTCTGTTTTGCTTTTTATCTTTTCTACTGTCTGAAGCTTTCATTTTGTCTACATCTTCTTATGCTGAAAACAAATGTATAGTATTTTCTTATAATGTTCAGTTTAAAACATTTCTGAGACCAACACAGAGTAAAACTGCAGCCGAGGCAGAGACGAGACTGAGATCATAAAAGATTTTCTCCCAGGACCAAGACTCACGAGCTACAACACAAAAACAATTCAGCTAAGAGATATCACTGTGAAACCTCTCTGTTTTAAAATCCAAATTAGACTTTATCTACTTAATGGTCCCATATTATTAGGGCTGCAACTAATAATTATTTTGATAATCGATTAATCTGTAGATTACTTTCTCGATTAGTCGATTAATAATCAGATAGAGAAGTGCGAGTGTGAGTAAAATGGCTAAAAACTTGAGGTGTTTTATAGTTTTTGTTAAAAATTGGTGATAATGCTACCAAAAATCACTTATTTTTTACAAAATTAAATCAGACACAGCTACAAGCATGTTTTAAACTGTTTACTGCTCTAGGTAATAAAGCCTCTCACAGAACATCTCATGTGTCTATTAAATATCACAGTTGGCAATTATTCGATTACTAAATTAGTTGACGATTAATCAGTTATAATCAATTAATCCGATTACCGTATTTTCCGCACTATAAGGCGCATCGGATTATAAGTGCACCTTCAATGAATGGCCTATTTTAAAACTGTTTTCATATATAGGGCGCACCGCATTATAAGGCGCATCCACTAGATGGCGCTGCGCTAAAGGGAATGTCAATAAAACAGTCAGATAAGTCAGTCAGTCAAACTTTATTAACAGAATACAAACCAGCGTTCTTACAACTCCCTCGTTGAAAACAATGTATTTCCAACTCCATTTGTCACAGTTCAAAGCTACATGAACAGCGTTCGAGCGCTCAGTTTTCTGTCCCCTCAATGTCGCAACTCTTCTACTGAGATGGAGCAAAGGCCACGCCTCCTTGTTCTTTTGCGGCAGGATCCATAAACACGCCTATGGCACACATGAACAGCTGGGACTGGAATTCCCCTTTACCGTTTTTACCGCTGTCACTTCGGCGACGCCCCCTGAATACGGTAGCCATAATTAACCAACATTGATCCATATATAAGGCGCATCGGATTATAAGGCGCACTGTCAGTTTTTGAGAAAATTAAAGGCTTTTAGGTGCGCCTTATAGTGCGGAAAATACAGTAGTTGTTGCAGCCCTACATATTATGCTTTTTTTTTTCAAGCTTTTTAAAATAATTTTAGCCTCTTTAGCATTAGTATTTTACAGATAGAAAAATGAGCTGACAGCTTTATAGTGACTTTTTTACTTTGTAGTGTAATTTAAACGCTGAAATGATCAGAATGAGTTTGGTGACGGTGTGTGGGCTTTAGAAACCCGCAGCAGCACTTCCTGGTTTCACGTGTCGAGCATTTTCAGCTCTGTGTAAATAACTACACTGTCCACAATATCACTTCTTCAAATGATCACATTTCTGGCTACAGCTCCAACTTTATGAGCCAAAGTTATGGATTCCTTTCCTTTTCCTCAGTCCCGAGAGTATTTCACTTCTCGCTTCATGGCGTCTAAATGGAGTTTAAAGATTTTTTTTTATTTTTTTTTTTAAGCGAAGAGGAAAACATCAACAAGTAATCAGCAAGTGTCGCCAAGAGATTTAGGCTCAGGGCTTCAACCTTTACGGTGCACTGTGGTCATACTGAATTATGAAGTGCTCGCAAATGTCACGCCGAAGGGAAAACACGAATTGGTTGAAAATGTCACATAAGGCCTCTGCATCTGCATCGCCGAAATCAATGAACGCACACAAGTCTCTGCAGAATTTGAAAAGGAGAGAAGTGGAATAAATCATCACATAATCACAGATATTGTCTATATATTGATGATAAAGACAGGGAGGGATACAAAGTTGAATTATATTTGCTCTATTGGTTTAAGCAATGATTTGATACTTATACTTATAAATAGTATTAGTGATGGGCCAGTCTTTGGGCCAGTCCCAAGCCTGAATAAAAGGAGAGGGCCAAATGAACATGTGACTCACCACAGGAGGCAGAGGATTTGCAGAGGTGAGCCCGGAAAAGTTAAAAGAAGCAGTAGAAATAATGTTAAAACTATAATTTCTGCCATTGCAAGAGGTTGTGTTTACAGATAAAATATGCAAATGAAAGAAGAAATGAGCAAAAAACATTTCTGATATTTGTAAAAGAAGCCACAAATTTTGGGGCGGCAGTGGCTCAGGCAAAAATCTGGGAAAAAAACTTACTGTACTTACTATAACTTACTACTGTGCGGTTTTATCAAGCCTGGTACATTTTGAGCCAACAATTCTTCCACCACCGATACCTAAAATGTACTTTTACCTGAGCGCATTCACTTTCTTAGCAAAGTGAAGTGGGTCTGAGAGTTGTCTACTGCCAAGCGTAATCCTAGCAACCATTCATTATTTCATTTTCATTTCAGTTTTATTGTTCATTTCATTCATCAAAAACAATTATAACAGTTTAACATTCAATTAAAAATTATGAATGAAAAGGAGCAGAAAGAAGTATAAACTTATATTATTATAAAATACGTTACATTGTTTTTCTGATTGGTTGTATATTTTTCATATTTAAATTTTTTAGTTACTGTGCTGTATTTTCTGATTGGTTATGTGTAAATCCAAATGCACAGAACAGGGCTGTCAAACTCAGTTGGAGCGGGGGCCAAATAAGAGTGTAGGATACAGGGGTTGTTTAGGGCCACAACCACTAGGGGGCCCGTATTATCAGAAAGTTTCTGACCGCATTCAATTTAATTTCAATTTGCACAGTTTTAATTTTTTAATTACTGGTGGCATTTGTTAAGTTTATATTGATTTGCAACACTCAAATTAAAGAAAATTTTTGTAGCGCTGAAGGGTGGAAAAAAAGAAAATTAGAGATGGGAAAAAAGAGCGCAGATAAAGGTTACATTTTTGTTTTTGTTTGTGATTTATTTTGCTCTCCTTAATTTATTCCTATTTATTCTTCAAAAACATGTATTTATTGATTAATTAGATAGACCTTGATCAAATAAAGTAAGAGATTTGTGATTAATTTATTTCTTATCTTTATTATATTATATACTGTCTATATATGTGATTGTGTCATTTGGTGGGCCACAAACAAAATCTTATTTAGGGCCACCAAAAGCTTAGAGCCGACCCTGATTAGATAAATAATAAAGCAGTGTATTTTTATTCTCATTTAGGCTACAATAGGTTTTTTAACATAGAGTCATACTTCCCCGTGTCGATTTTTGGTTTTAAGAGGCTTTGTAGTTTACTTTTTGTTTTGAATCTGAACTTAGAAGAGAAAAAAATAGCAACATATTGGCCACAAGCTACTGACCAATTAATTATTGCCTCAGTTACCCAACTCCTCAGGTAAGACAGGTGTTTTTAGGTCCACTATGATTTACTGTGACAGTACAAACAGAAGATCAACATTTAGGAGCCTGTCATTTTGTGAATAAACATTAGCGCTGCTTTAAACCTGCAGAGGAGTCAGCAGCACCTCCACACAGATAGATTTTGTACTTTACTTTTATTGCGCAAACCAGTGTCCATGTCTCTGTCCTCTGCACAGTGTTTACAGACTGTCCCACCTGTTTAAGAAGCTCCTGCTCTCACTGTCCGCTCTCCTTTGGAAAGTTAAATGTCCCGTCGCAGAATCCTTCACCCTCTGCTCCTGCTGCGCTTGTGACGCTGCTAAAACAGCGGGGGGAGGGGCAGAGCCGGCACAGGAACAGCGGGCTTCTGCAGGGCATTATGGGAGATGTAGTTCAAACATGTTGAGCGCAATGGGCTCTATGCACAGAACTGCGTGACGTATTTCCGGTTAAAAATATGTCCGCTGAGTCACTTCCGGCTATGGCTGACGGTAGACATCGACCTCCCGAAACAAATAACGAGTTTGTTTATTAATTCATTTTCGTTTGTTTAAAGAAAGCCATTTAAAATATTCGTCTCATGCTAATTAGCATTAGCAACTTACCTTCAAAGTTAGCTATGTAAGATGATATATAGAATTTAAATCCTTTGTCCATTTTGCTCTGTGGTGTCGAGCTAAACAGACGAACAATGCGCCTAACATCATTTATTGTGACTTTAGGTAGCTCGAGTAGACACCGGGTAAACTCCAAAGACTCAGCCTTTTTCGTGAAAATAACGCTGCTCCACATTGGCTCTCCCAACCGGAAATGACTCAGCGGCCTGACATAGAACGCGGAAGTAACGTGTGCATATAGCCCATATTGGCGGGCCAATGCACCGCAAACTGAGGTCATGTGATCACCCAGGCATTTTTTTTCTTCTCTAGTTCAAACTCGTCCACGTTTTTTTTCTCTTCCTTTTCCTGTCTCACGTCAGAAAACGCCCCTTCCTCTGTAGATGTGCATGTGAGTGGATGAGAGAAAACAAGATGGCGGCCAGTGCAGGCAGCCCATAGACAAAGTTCACACGAGCTTTACAGCTGTAGTTTCACTTTGAGTTTTTTCCCAGTCTCAGTTACACACACGGAGAAATGGCGGGGAAAGCTGTGGAGCTGCAGGAAGGAATATTTTCCTGTTCTATCTGTCTGGAAATACTAAAGGACCCGGTGACTATTCCTTGTGGGCACAGTTACTGCATTAGCTGTTTGGGAGCCTGCTGGGATGGGCAGGAGAAAGACCCCAGCTGTCCACAACGCAGGGAGACGTTCACTCCCAGGCCGGCTCTGGTGAAAAATACAATGTTGGCCGTTTTAGTGGAAGAGCTGAAGAAATCTCAAGGTTCTTCTGACGACGAAAGCTTCGCCCAGCCTGGAGATGTGCCCTGCGACGTTTGTATCGGGAGAAAACTGAAAGCTGTAAAGTCCTGCCTTCAGTGTCTGGCTTCCTATTGTGACAAACACCTCCAGCCTCACTCTGACGCCGCGCCGCTGAGGAAACACAAACTGGTGGAGCCACTGAAGACCCTCCAGGACAACGCCTGCCCCGAGCACAACGAGGTCAGAAAGCTGTTTTGCCGCACCGACAAGCAATGCATCTGCCATATCTGCTGCTGGGACACGCATCGACGGCATAACGTGGTGTACGTCGCAGCCGAACGATCCGAAAGGCAAAAAGAGATCGATCCGAGCCGCCAAAAGCTACAGCAGATGGTAAAAGACAAAAGTGAAGAGGTGGTGGTGCTTCAGAAGAAGGTAGGAGCCATCCAAAAGTCAGCAGATAAAGTAGTAAAACAAAGCGATCTGATTTTTAGCGAACTGGTGAGCCTTATGGAAAAGAAATGGCACGAGTTAAAAGAAGAAATCAGAGCCGAAGAGAAGGAAAAGGTGGGTGAAGTCAAAGCGCTTCAGAAAAAGTTACAAAACGAAATAGATGAGTTGCAAAGACAAGACGACCAGCTCGAAAAACTCTCCACAACAGAGGACCATAACCAGTTTTTAGACACCTATATGTCGCTGCCTAAAATGAGCACGCACAAAGAATCATTTATCGTCCCGGAGCGTCCTCTGAGCTACTTCAAGGACATACAATCAGCGTTGTCAAGTTTAAAAGATCAGGTACAAAAAGCGGTTGTGGATGAATGGAAAAACACGTTAGCGGCGATGGAACAGCCGGACGTTTTATTGACGCAACCTCAGCCCGAGTGTAGAGAGGAGTTTTTGGAGTATGCACGCGAAATTACGTTCTGTGACCTGAACATATCTAACCTCCACATAAAACTTTCTGAAGGCAACAGAACAGCTTCAGTTACGTCTTCTAATTGTTATCCCCTCCTGAGTAACCAGAAGCTGACCCAACGATGCTACTGGGAGGTTGAGATCACCAATGGGAATCCTTATATCGCAGTCTCATACAAGGATTCTCCCGGAAGTTCACCTACATTTGGATACGATAAAAACTCTTGGGCTTTAACATACAACGCCGACTGTTACTCCTCGTCCAATAGCGGTTATAGGTTTTACCACAACAGTACTGAAACTACAATCCCAGGTCCCCAAGCTTCCAAAATTGGGGTTTATCTGGATCACAAAGCTGGGATTCTGGCCTTTTACAAGATCAACTCGGAGAATATGAGCCTCATACACAAAGTCCTGACGACGTTCACTCAGCCGCTCTTCGCTGGAGTCATGGCATCGAACGCCACCGTAAGGTTCTGCAAGCTAACGTAAACTACAGACCACATGGTACAGTAAATACACTGAGTGACAGAAGTCGTTTGACAAATGTTTTTAAGCGTCCTAGGCTTTTTGTATTGGTTGAAATGGGGACACGGTGGGATATTTTGGTGTTTTTATTTGTTGGGGCCTAAAAGTGGGACAGTGCCACTTAAATAGGGACATACTGACAAATTTATACAGTTATTCACCCATTAATAAAATATAAACTGTAGATTTTTATGTTTTTAGTTAGAAAGGAAAGTCACGTTTGCCTTTATATAGCTACGAGTTCTCAAATGTACATTCCCCTCTATTCAGGAATGTGAGTTATTATCCGTATTTTCTTTGAGTTTTCATTTTCAGATTTATTTTCTCCAGTGTTGTATGACTATGATTCAATTGCTTTTTTGTAGCTAGCGAGCTTTATCATCAACCAAAGCCAATGAAAGGCCAAAAAGTTAAAGGGGAACAATGTTATTTTGCTTATTTCTTCTCTGTTTTGGTCGCTTTTCACAAACTTATGAGGCTGCTGTGTGTAAGACCTGTAACAGTTTGTGTTGTTTATTTTCTTGTTTTTGTCTTGTTTGGTTTTTATTGTTCACAAGTGTAATAAAGCCTGCTAAGTACCATTAAAGCTCTTGTTTGTTGATATTTATATTGTTTACTTTTATGGTTTCAAATGTGGTGTATTAACAGTATATTTTGGGCTCAAAGTTGGATGAGGATTAAATAATCACATTAATGCTTCCTATACATTGTAACTGTTTTAATTTCATGTTAGTTTTAATTTCATTATTTCTATACAATTACAGCAACCTGGCATACCATGAATAATATACTGTATATAATATTTTTATTGGGAGACAAGTACATTAACACTTGAGTTTAGAGCAATGACAGTGTAATGCCCCAATTTTCCTTATTTTTCCCCCAATTTTAACTTCAAAATCAAATTAATGTACAAGATAACACAATGAAAAAACATACAATAAATAAAAACAACAACACCATTCACCATCCTGTTTTAGGCACAATTTAGTCTGGTTTAGTCCTGGTTTAGTCCTGGTTCAGTCCTGGTTCAGTCCTGGTTCAGTCCTGGTTCAGTCCTGGTTTAGTCCTGGTTTAGTCTTGGTGCAGTCCTGGTTTAGTCTTGGTTCAGTCCTGGTTCAGTCTTGGTTCAGTCCTGGTTCAGTCCTGGTTCAGTCTTGGTTCAGTCCTGGTTCAGTCTTGGTTCAGTCTTGGTTCAGTCCTGGTTTAGTCTTGGTTCAGTCCTGGTTCAGTCCTGGTTCAGTCTTGGGTCAGTCCTGGTTCAGTCTTGGTTCAGTCCTGGTTCAGTCCTGGTGCAGTCCTGGTTTAGTCCTGGTTTAGTCCTGGTTCAGTCTTGGTTCAGTCCTGGTTCAGTCTTGGTTCAGTCCTGGTTCAGTCTTGGTTCAATCCTGGTTCAGTCTTGGTTCAGTCCTGGTTCAGTCTTGGTTCAGTCCTGGTTCAGTCCTGGTTTAGTCCTGGTTTAGTCCTGGTTCAGTCTTGGTTCAGTCCTGGTTCAGTCCTGGTTTAGTCCTGGTTTAGTCCTGGTTCAGTCTTGGTTCAGTCCTGGTTCAGTCCTGGTTTAGTCCTGGTTTAGTCCTGCTTTAGTCCTGGTTCAGTCCTGGTTCAGTCTTGGTTCAGTCCTGGTTCAGTCTTGGTTCAGTCCTGGTTTAGTCTTGGTTCAGTCCTGGTTCAGTCTTGGTTCAGTCCTGGTTCAGTCTTGGTTCAGTCCTGGTTCAGTCTTGGTTCAGTCCTGGTTCAGTCCTGGTTTAGTCCTGGTTTAGTCCTGGTTCAGTCTTGGTTCAGTCCTGGTTTAGTCCTGGTTCAGTCCTGGTTTAGTCCTGGTTTAGTCCTGGTTTAGTCTTGGTTCAGTGATGGTTTAGTCCTGGTTCAGTCCTGGTTCAGTCCTGGTTTAGTCCTGGTTTAGTCCTGGTTCAGTTCTGGTTTAGTCCTGGTTTAGTCCTGGTTCAGTTCTGGTTTAGTCCTGGTTTAGTCCTGGTTTAGTCCTGGTTTAGTCCTGGTTTAGTCCTGGTTCCATCCTGGTTTAGTCCTGGTTTAGTCCTGGTTCAGTCCTGGTTTAGTCCTGGTTTAGTCCTGGTTTAGTCCTGGCTCAGTTCTGGTTTAGTCCAGACTTAGGCTCACATTAGTCCAGTTTTGCAGATGTGTGCTCAGTGCTGAGTGTTGCTGTAGACCTGAGCTCTGTAGAAGCTGGTTTAGTCTTGGTTTAGTCCTGGTTCAGTTCTGGTTTAGTCCTGGTTTAGTCCTGGTTTAGTCCTGGTTTAGTCTTGGTTCAGTCCTGGTTTAGTCCTGGTTTAGTCCTGGTTCAGTCCTGGTTTAGTCCTGGTTTAGTCCTGGTTTAGTCTTGGTTCAGTCCTGGTTCAGTCCTGGTTTAGTCCTGGTTTTGTCTTTATTTAGTAATGCAGTTTCTGTGTTATTCCCTGTAGTATTTTATCCTTTCATTTAGACCTGGTTTAGACCTGGTTTAGACCTGGTTTAGACCTGGTTTAGACCTGGTTTAGTCCAGTTTTGCAGATGTGTGCTCAGTGCTGAGTGTTGCTGTAGACCTGAGCTCTGTAGAAGCTGGTTTAGTCTTGGTTTAGTCCTGGTTCAGTTCTGGTTTAGTCCTGGTTTAGTCCTGGTTTAGACCTGGTTTAGACCTGGTTTAGACCTGGCTTAGACCTGGTTTAGTCCAGTTTTGCAGATGTGTGCTCAGTGCTGAGTGTTGCTGTAGACCTGAGCTCTGTAGAAGCTGGTTTAGTTTTAGTTCAGGGTAAGTTCAGGTTAACTTTGAGGAAACTCAGAGTTTCTGTCTCCAGACAGAAGTTTGGTTTAGAGCGGTGTTAGTCGTCATGGTAACAGCCTCCACACAGCTGCCCAGGTCTGGAGCAGGGTCAGGTCTGGTTTAGAGACTGAGAAACCAACCTGGACCAATCAGCTGTCAGCAAAATGACATGTGACACATCTTCTCCAAACCTTTTGTGCTGGGCCTCCATTTTTTTTAACATTAAAAGAATGTGTGAAAGCGTATGTTTTAGTGTTTAAGTAAAATTATTTATTTTTGACTTTTTAACTCATGAAACAGGTGTAGGTTTTGAGTTTTTATATTTATCTTTTTATATTTATCAGTTTTATCTTCATTGTTAACATACTGTCAATTTTTTTGGCTTGTTTTTTGTTTTGTTTTTTAGTTTTTTTGTTGTTTGTTTGTTTGTTTGTTTGGGGGGGGGGGGTGCTGCACTCAGCTCCGCCCCCTTCCCTCTAGACTGAACCCTTTTGGCTGAGCTGAGTTAACAGAGAAAGTTCAGAACCAGCTTCAGCAGCTTTGGATTTGTTTAGTTTTATGAACCCAGAAGTTACTCCACAACTCTGAGTTTTTCCAAGCTGCTTCCAGCAAAGCCTCAGTGGTTCCCAAACTTTTTGTCTCATGTACCCCTGGGTCTTGTCCCACCATGAGTACCCCTCAGTCATACATGTAGTAGATGATTCTTCAGAAAGTGGTTATAAAACATCTCAGTCTATTTTACTTTACTGCACGTACACATTTACTTTTAAACTATTATTTAAGATTTAAAATTAAATATTAATATTAAATAAAAAATAGAATCATAAAAAACTCACCTGATTGTGCTGTATGTATGTTTAAAAAATAAATAAACATAAAATCCTAACCTAAAAAAGACTCTCACTCGTCTGGGCTAATGGAACCACAACAAAAGGTTTAAAAGCATCATCTGGACTTGGTTTTTAAAGATGAAAATGTTTCACCAAGAAGATTTCTCATTTCTGAAGTTGAAGTGGTAAGAAGCTCTCTTAAAGTAAATAAATAAACATAAAAAACTAACCTAAAAAATAAATAAATAATATTAAAGTAAAAAATAAATAAAGATAAATAAAAATTGTAATAATTTGAATAACTCCTGCTAAAAATATGCAACAAAAAATAATATTCTTTGAGACACTTTGCTGGTCTGAATAGGTCAATATGAAAAGATTGCAATTTTTTTTCTTTATGAGCTTCAAATTAAATTGTAAAAATGACCACGTACCCTTAAGGGTCCCTGTACCCCTGGTTGGGAAACACAACTGTATAGAATATGTTCAATGTGTCAATAAGATTATTTCTTATTGGTTGTAATATTTTTGACAGATTGCTGTCTATAACACACCAATAATAAACAAAGTGTCTGTGTAAACCTCCACTTGGCTGAATTGTTTTGAAATTATTTTCCATGAATTGAGAAATCAATCTTGGTATAACTTGTCCATGTGTGTTCTGCATAAACAGCACAGCAGCGTATGACAAATATTAATGGTATCAATTTAACCGTCCCATAACAGTCAGCTCTGTCTCGTTTCAGAAACATACTCCAATCCAACCAATTATGATCTGAATTAGGTTTTCTAATCAAATAATGAGGCGTCAGGAAGAGAAAAGAGGAAAAGAAATGAAAACACTCAGAGCCTGAAAAGGATTCATCTCCAAAAATAAACATTACTGCTGTTACAAACTGGATCTCTGTGTTTTTTCTGAGCTTTCTACTCTGTTATAATGTTTCCACCTCAAAAACGTACCCAGTAGTAAGAGAGTAGTACTAGTAATAGGTAATAGTCGAAGTAGTAGTAGCAGTATTAGAAGTAGTATCACTAGATGAAGTAATAGTCGTAGAATTAGAATTGGCTGTAGCACATTGTTCCTAAACTACACTTGAGTAAAAGTATAATTATTTTGCAGTAACAGTACTTTTACTTGAGTACTGATTTTGAGTACTTCTTCCAACTCAGGCGCGTACTGTAAAAAATATTGTCAGTATATTGCACAGTGGCAAAATGCAGCAGTAGTAGTAGCATTAGATGTAGCACAACTAGTAATAATAGTAGTAGAAGAGGTACTAGTAATAGATAATAGTAGTAGCAGTATTTGTAGTAGTGTCAATAGATAGTAATAGTAGTAATAGTAGTATTAGAATTGTTAGTGGCAGAAAGTAAACTTTGCACTTTTACTTTAAGTTATAATTTTACTGAGTACAGTTTTAAAATACTTCTTACATCCCTTCATGTATTTAAAACAAAATACAATGATAATAAAATGCACGGTAGCAATGCAGTAGTAGTAAAAGTAGTACTAGTAACAGGTAATAGTCGACTGAGTAGTAGAAGTATTAGCTGTAGTGTCACTAGATGAAGTAATATGAACAATTCCAGTCTGGCTTCCGTCCCCTCCACAGCACGGAAACTGCTCTCATTAAAATAACAAATGACCTTCTCCTCTGTGCTGACTCCGGTTCACTCTCCATCCTCCCTCTGCTCGATCTAACTGCGGCTTTTGACCCTATCTCGCACTCCATCCTTCTGCACAGACTTTCCTCCATTGGCATCAGAGGCACAGCCCTCACATGGTTCCACTCCTACCTCTCAGACCCAGTTCATCCAGCTCAAATCCTTCACCTCCCATCCTGTTCCCGTCACCACAGGTGTGCCCCAGGGCTCAGTACTGGGGCCCCTGCTGTTCATCATCTACCTGCTCCCCCTTGGTCACATCTTCCGAAAACATAAGATTCACTTTCACTGTTATACGGATGACACCCAGCTCTATCTCTCAAGCAAACTGAATTCCACACAACCTTCCTCTTCCCTGATAAATTGCCTCAGTGAAATAAAACCTTGGTTCACCACAAACTTTCTTAAATTAAACAGCAATAAAACTGAACTGCTCCTAATCGGTACCAAATCCACCCTTAACAAAATCAATACCATATTTTCTGCACTATAAGGCGCACCTAAAAGCCTTTAATTTTCTCAAAAACCGACAGTGCGCCTTATAATCCGATGCGCCTTATATATGGATCAATGTTGGTTAATTATAGCTACCAAATTCAGGGGGCGTCGCCGAAGTGACAGCGGTAAAAACGGTAAAGGGGAATCCCAGTCCCAGCTGTTCATGTGTGCCATAGGCGTGTTTATGGATCCTGCCGCAAAAGAACAAGGAGGCGTGGCCTTTGCTCCATCTCAGTAGAAGAGTTGCGACATTGAGGGGACAGAAAACTGAGCGCTCGAACGCTGTTCATGTAGCTTTGAACTGTGACAAATGGAGTTGGAAATACATTGTTTTCAACGAGGGAGTTGTAAGAACGCTGTTTTGTATTCTGTTAATAAAGTTTGACTGACTGACTTATCTGACTGTTTTATTGACATTCCCTTTAGCGCAGCGCCGTCTAGTGGATGCACCTTATAATGCGGTGCGCCCTATATATGAAAACAGTTTTAAAATAGGCCATTCATTGAAGATGCGCCTTATAATCCAATGCGCCTTATAGTGCGGAAAATACGGTACTTCAAACTTCTCCATTCCATTTGAAAACTCTACCATCACCCCTTCCCCACAGGTAAAGAGTCTGGGTGTCATCCTCGACAGCACCCTCTCCTTCACTTCCCACATCAACAATGTCACCCCTTCCACCTCAGAAACATCCAACGACTCCGCCCCTCCCTCACCCCGCCCTCTACTGCCGTCCTTGTGCACAGCCTCATCACCTCCCGCCTTGATTACTGTAACTCTCTTCTGTTTGGTCTCCCTTAAAAAACACTCCATAAACTTGAACTGGTCCAGAACTCAGCCGCTCGTATTTGTAATTGTAATATACTGTTGTTTTTAATTGTTGTTTTGAGTATTTTTAATGATTATATGTTCTAATGTGTTTTTATGTATGTTGTAAGGCGACCTTGAGTGTCCAGAAAGGCGCGTTATAAATAAAATGTATTATTATTATTATTATTATTATTATTATTAATAGTAGTAGATCTAGAATTGGTTGTAGCTATAAGTACTCAAGTAATAATTTTGTTGAGTACGTTTACTTAAGTACTGATTGTGAATACTTCTTCCACCTCTTCATGTATCTTAAAATATCAGTATATCAGCAGCAGCAGCAGCAGTAGTATTAGTATATAGTAGTAGTAGTGATAGGTAATAGTAGTAGTATAATAGTAGTAGAACTAGAATTGGTTGTAGCAGGGTTTTATTTGAGTACTGAACTGTAGTACTTTTTGCCCACCACTGTAAAAAAAAAAAAAAACTCAAGGCAACAGGATTCCTCAAGATTTTTTGGGCCAACTCAAAGTCTGACGTTTTAAACGATTTTTTTTTTTTTATTTGTTGTTCATACATCTAAAAACTTTGCATTTTAAGTTTGACTATCATTTTTTTTTAACTCATCTTACAGCCAACTCACTATCCATTGTTCAGAAAAATTCTTTATTACTTAATACTTTATTTAACTTTTATTATTATCAATTTTTTTTTTTTTTTTTTTTTTTGATAGTAAATTGGCTGTAAGATGAGTTTAAAAAAAATGATAGTCAAACTTAAAATGCAAAGTTTTTAAATGTATGAACAAATCAAATTAGGAGAACAAAAAATGTATTTGTTGTGAGAATTGGAGTTGGCCCCAAAACTCAAAAATCTTGAAGGATCCTGTCGCCTTGAGTTTTTGAGTTTTCGCAGCATTTTCTTTCTTTCTTTTTTATTTTACAGTGAAGAACACATTGACATTGTACACTCCGTCTCCCCCTGAGTACTTCTCTACAGTAATAGTACTTTTACTTGAGTACATAATGCGAATACTTCTGGATTAAAGTCTTTACAGTAAATGCTGTAAATGTTATGAAGCTGGTTTGAAAACACAGAGTCTTGTAGAGCCTCCGGGGCCCTCACTCATCCCTCGCACGCACGTCAGCGCTGGCCGCGGCTCCTGCGTACTGTAGTACTGACGTAGTACTGACAACTGCTAAAAGGATTTCACAATAACTGCCTTTCTGATGAAAAACTCTGTGGTCGTCTTTGGCTGCGGTGGAGCTGAGTCTGCAGAGAAATAAAGAAATAAGTATAAGGTGAAATAAGACATCAACCAGAAATACAGGGGCCAAAAGAGAAGTACTCGGAGTACTTTGACTCCTGCTACTATCACCATTACTTCTCTCCACTTCTAACTGTCCACTTTTCCACCAAGGTCATTTTTTTACAGATAAAACAAAGGAAAAAAAAAAAGAAATGACTACTTTCCAGAGCTGATTAAGCTACAGTCACATGGAAAAGTTTGGGTATTCCTCTGAGGTCTTCACAAAAAAAAACATCACAGAGGTATGTCATTCATTTTCTAGTGACATCTGAGTTCTGAGGTGTTTTCCTAACAACAATTTTTAGTGTAGCAGTATTTAGGTGAATGAAATTAAATGAAATATGAATAAAATGTCTGTGCAAAAGTTTGGTCATCGTTATAAGTTTGCTGATTTGAACGCATGTAACTTCTCAAAATGGATTTCTTGCAACACAAAACTTGTTAGATTAGTGAGTTAAGCCTTGAACTTCATAGACAGGTGCAGTCAATAATGAGAAAAGGCATTTAAGGTGGTAATCAAGAGAAAAGGTATTTAAGGTGGCAATCAAGAAGTTACACCGGGGTTGAGTTTTCCAAACACAGCTCGAAATCCACAAAGACATTCCTGCAGAGACAGAGGTATAATGTTAATGAGCGGCCATCACTGTCTCCAGAATATCATTGAAAAAGTATGGGTTGAGTTAAAGAGGGCTGTCCATGCTCAGAAGCCATCAAATCTAACTGAACTGGAGATGTTTTGTAGGAGAAATGCTCAAAAATACAGTCATGTGTTATTTTTGCAAAAGAAAGCTCAGCTAAATATTGATTACATATTGCATATTTTCTTGTAATCCAATAATCCTAATTTCACCAATGAAATATTGCTGTATTCATAAGGTATTATATATCAAAATAAAGTTGCTGACCTAAACGCCCAACAACTTACAAATTAAAATAATTATAATAGGCCCTTTTCACGATGACGTCAGACAACTTCCATTTTGAGACGATGGGATGTATCTTCATTTCCGTTGCTGCTGCTCGCCAGTATGGAATTTACTCGGAGTCTTTAAAATTGGCCAAATATAAGGCTACATGATGTACAGAAACTCGAAAAGGGATATACATTTTTCATTGAGGGTTACTTATTTGATTATGAAGGTAAGTGTTTTGTCTTGTAGCTAAAGCTAGTAGTTGTTAATGCTGTAGCGTTAGCAATAGGTCTAACGGGGTGTGCGATAAAACAATATTAGATTATGTTACGATCTAAATGAATGACAATCTGCTGTCTGAAAGGCTCACTGCATAGTACTGCAATGAACTTGTAATTAGACCTGAAAAGTCTATTATTTTGTCACAGACTGATCACTACAGCAGAGTCAGTGTTCGAGCACAGAGCTTTACTAAATGAAAATATACTGTAGTACTATCCAGTGGTATTTCCTGATAAGCAGATTGTCAAATATTCAGATAAACTCAGATCATGACATGATCTAACACTGTTTTATAGCGCAGCTCTATCACTTAGCCATGTTGCTAACGCTATCTAGCTAAATAACAAAGCACTCACTTCATAATCCAAGTATCCTTGGTTGAAGAATTAATATCCTTTCGCAAGTTTTGAACGTTTTCTGGGTAAATATTCATTTGAAAATCGCTGTATATTGTGTAAACTTGTAAATGGCAATTTTAAAAAAGTCTGGGTGAATTTCTTATGGGAGAAGCGCGGCACCGGAACTGAAGATACATCCCATCGTCTCAAAACGGAAGTTGTCTGACGTCACGTGAAAAGGGTCTATTATCAGGGGTGCCCAAACGTTTACATACGACTGTATTTACTGTAGATGCCAACACTGCTTGCAATAGGAATGATTTGTTCAAAAATACTTAAAAATAAACTTCAAAAACAGACCTGGAGTAGTATTTTTGTTTTATTCGCGCATGTTTGAGTGATCCTGTAATGGTGAAATACTAAAGCAGAGGTAACGCTAATGAAGCTCCCAGTTGGGACTGAAACATCTTCTTTTGCTTTATCTGGGGCCAGGTCATGGGAGCAGCAGTCTAAGGCAGGGACACCCAGACTTTCCTCTCCCTGGACACTTCCTCCAGCTCCTCTGAGGTGTTCCCAGGCCAGTCCAGCCCCTCAGCCTGTCCTCGGTCTCCTCTGTTGGAACATGCCCAGGACACCTCTGTAGGGTTGTGTCCCGCCTCAGCTTCTCCTCTCGAGGTGCAGCGGCTCTACTCCGAGCTCCTCCCAAGTGACTGAGCTCCTCACCTCCATGGGAGCACCCAGCCACCTGCAGAGGACACTTGTTTCGGGCTTGTATTAATTTCCACTGACCCGGGGCAGGATTGGTTTCTAATTACCAGAAGATTTCAGACGCTGCCTTGGCTTACGGTGCCTCTTGCTCTTTCCTTTCTTCATGTGCTCAATATGTTTTCTTTGTGTCAGTAAACATAACTTAAACATAACTTAATTTCTGAATGTGTTTGTTTTTTATGTGTTTGTTTTTTTATATACTGTAGGGCTGCAACTAATGATTATTTTGATAATTGATTAGTCTGTCGATTACTTTTTCAATTAGTTGATTAATAATCGGAAAGAGAAGTGTGAGTAAAATGGTTAAAAACTTGAGGTGTTTTATAGTTTTTGTTAAAAATTGGTGATAATGCTACCAAAAATCACTTATTTTTTCAAAATTAAATCAGACAAAGCTGTAAGCATGCTTCTTGAAGATGTTTATATAGAGCATATATACATAAAATATCATCTGTAATACATATATGATATTTTTAATCAAAAACACAAAATGAACATTGTTTTTAACTGTTTACTGCTCTATCTAGGTAATAAAACCTTCTCTCACAGAACATGGCATGTGTCAGAGTTTATTAAAAATCCCAGTTGGCGATTATTTGATTACTAAATTAGTTGACGATTATTTGAATAATTGTTTATAATCGATTAATCTGATTATTTGTTGTAGCCCTTATATACTGTATGGATAAATTGGGTTAATACCAATTTCTGATGAAAATGTTATGTTAGTAGCACCTTTAGAAATATTATTTCTGAGAAATACACGCTGTATACAACCATCAACAAAGGCCTAAGCCATGTATAATGACTTACTTTGAAAAATTCAAACAGATGCATTTCTGACATCTCCTTGACTCTTAAGTTTTCCCTTATTACAATTATTCAAGGCCTGTATTCAGACACAAAGCGCTCTCCAAGGACGATCGCTGCTAATGCTCAAAATAAAATGTGATTGTGGTCAATGGCACTTTACGTTAGGTTCAGAAATTTAAAACATGGATAATTGCAAACGCTGAATACACTAAAAGGACTAGACTCTGTATTAACTGTGCCAATTTACACTTTTATTTGAGAAATAATAAAAAAGTAATAAGTGTATATAGAGCGCTTCACTTCCTTAAACGTTTTGTATGAAGCCATTTTACTACAAAAGTAAAAATATCTGTGAGGAATCAGTGGAAACAGAGCTGTACACCTTTTTTTGGGATAAATGAATGAGAGCAGACTGGATGTAGAGGGCTTGTTGATTGGTCAGTGCTTCCTGGAGTGGGCGGGGCTTCGTGGGAGAGGTGGAGGTTTGGGGAACTGAGCGTTTTGAAGCCTCAGAATGGCCACACCAGAGAATCAAGGTGTGTTCAGGTGTGAATGAAACAAAACATTTCTGATGAGGGAACAATATAAACACAGAAAAAGTTGATTTTGCATAATTTTTCCTCTTTAATAAGGTTACTTTAGCAAATGGAACTATCAGGTCTAGGTGCTATAAATAATATAAAATAAATACATAAACAAAAATATTATTCAGGATGTCTCAGTGGCTCACCTTGTACAGCACATGCGAAATAATCAGAGCAACTCAAGTTTGATTACCAGCTTTGTCATTTCCATCACTCTCCCTGATCTACTGTCTCTGTAATCATTTCAAAAAGCCCAAAAAATGTCTTGTTTACTGTTCTAGTGTGCTCTATCATAAAAAATGTATGGGAAAAATGCTCCACTAGTCACCAAACTGCAGTAATATCTTATGTATGCAATATATAGTGGCTATATTGAAATGAACAGTCTTCGTCCATAGAGAAGAGGACAAAGTGAAGCAGGAATATTGACGTGTTTGGGCATCTTTTTTGTTTTTTTTAGCTTAGGAATCAATTTGATGGCTCCAAAGAAATGCTCTTAAAAATCTTTATAAACCAAAACAGTCCTGGGCTGAAAAGAAAAATATAGATTACTGTAAGGTCTCCTCAGGACTCTTGATCCGGATCTGATCCAGCTTTAAAAAAGGCAGGATAATGATGTATTTGTGGACACTGAGCTGTCTGTAGTCTTAATATGCAGGCCATAGGTTCACATATTGGACGACTAATTGGTTCATAATCGTAAGTTTGTCCACTTCATAAAAATTAACCGGGAAAAAAAAAAAAAAACTCAGTGTCCGGCTGTGTCCACTTCTGCTCCACACTGTAAAAAAAAATCTGTAAATTTTACGGTAAAAAATTGGCAGCTGTGGTTGCCAGAATTCTACCGTAAAAATTACAAGAGGCCTTTATTTCATTTTACAGTATAATATTATCACAAATGTTGTTTTTACAGTTTTTGACTTGAGTTTTTATTATTATTTACTGTAAAATTTATTTATTTATTTTTATTTATATAAATGTATTATTTATTAAGTTATTAATCTTTCAAAAAATAGATTAACTGTATATTTTACAGTTTACATTTTAATCAACATTTACTGTAAAATTTAAAGTTATCTTTTAAAAATGTGTTAAATTGTAATAAACACTGGACTCAATTTTTTTAACAGTGCTATACTGTATACCAGGGGTGTCCAAACTATGGCCCGGGGGCCAAATGCGGCCCGCAGACTATTTTTTATTGGCCCTCGGACTTCACTCACAATTGGCCCAAATTGCCACAGATAGCACTTTTTACTGCAAGGTTTGAAACCCAGGTAAAAAACTTCATTTGTATGAGCTGTAATTGGCTTTAAGAAAGAAAAAATGGAAATTCGTGGCTGGTGGCGCAAAAAAAAAAGCAACGTCTTCTTTTGTGGTGATGCAGAATATGGCGCCCCCTGCACATATATTCTTCAGTATGTGGCCCTCAAGGAAAAAAGTTTGGACACCCCTGCTGTATACATTACAAAAAATAAAACTAAAAAATACAATTTTGCCTTATTTTTAATATTACAGTTAATTACCGTAACCAAAACAGTATTTTACCGATATATCAATTACGGTCTTTTACTGTTGAGATTTTACAGATTTTTACCATGAAATCTACAGATATTTTTTACAGTGCACATCCTCAACATTTCTGACCGGCTTCATCTAAAAAAGGGCAGACGTGTCAAGTTTGTCCATCCAGGTGTCAGTCTGCACGAGGCGGAGGAGGACAGGCCGCCTGAGGTCCGTCTGAGTCCACAGCTCGACCTTATCGTCCTCCTCTAAAACCACCTGACCCCGCAGATTACAGAGGAGTGGTGTTGGGCTGCTTCGCTCTCTCAGGTGTAACACACAGCACTAAGTGGTTTCTCATGCATCCATGGACAAAGCTTGGGCTGAAATAGTTTTGGTTGGTTCACTATTTTAAAGAAGAAAAGAAGAAATCTGACCGGCAAATGCTCAAAATGAGTCCTCCAGACACAAGATGGCAGTAAAGGCTATATCAAAGGCTACATGCACGCACATTTTTGCATTTGTGTTTCTGGTTCTTGTGTATTTTTTTTTTTTTACTCCTTAGAAAGTAGTTAAAGTTTTTTGCTGTCTAACACACTCTAACGTATTTTGTTTCATTCATGTTTGTTTGAATAATTCTCTATGCCATTGGCCTCCAAGGTGGGGTCCGGGCCCCACTGCGGAGCCTCCAAAGTAGTGCAGGGGGGCCCCAGAGGTTGTCTGTATTAAGTAGTTAAAAATAAATTGAGTTTGAAATGAAGTACAGTTATATACTTGTTTTAAAATATAACTTTAAAACCATTTTTAGCCAACAATCAGTGTTTTTTGTTATAGAAATATAAGGAGAAATACATGAAATAGTCTTTAGAATAGGTTGAAGTTGTATTGCTGGGGGTCTGGATGGGATTTTCGGAAATGTAAGGGGGCCACAACAGTCTTGACTTTGGGAATGGCTGCTCTATGCTGAGCACATCTCCTTCTCCAGAGCTCTATGCAGACTCGTGAAGCCAGGAAGTGCTCCTGTTTGTTTCTAAAGCACAAACACTGCCCCTGGACTCATTCTGATCATTTCAGAACTTAAAATGTCAGTGCAGGTACAAAATCTACTCAGGTTTCTAAATCAGCGCCGCGTAATGATGACGTATGACTGGAAGTGACTTTGAGCAAACAGCGTGATTGGCTGTTCGTCCTCGCTAACGTAGAAATCTCAACCTGAGCAAATTTAACCATGATGCTCTGCTTTGGTCAGACAGAGCTCATTATGAACACTTACCAGAAAAATATTTATTCTTACCTATTTATTGCTTGTATAAATATTTGTTAAAATACTATATTTATATTTTTGACTGGGAGATCATCAGTTAAGGTTTCAGCTGTTGCCGGACGTCTACCACAGTTTTTCTCAATAACGGTTGCAATGTAAAAAAAAAAAAAAAAAAAAAAGTACCTACGCCGTCAACATGAAGCAGCAGCTCATCTGTTAGCATCATGTAGCTAACAGATGTGCTATATAGTCATTTTATGCTGACACTGTTGCCTGCAGGGGGCGACAGACTCCTCATCTAAGAGTTTTCTGCAAAGTCAAAGTAACAGCTCCCCAAAAGAAAACATTTTCCACACATATACATTTGTTTAAGTTATAAAACGTGAAATATTAATGCAAAGGTCCAAAACGATTTACTTTGAACTTAATATAGACGTGAGCAGGGGTTCTCAAACTGTGGTATGCGGACTTCTTGGGAGTCTTCTGCAGCTCTGATTTGGTTTCATTCAATTTTATTCACATTTCAGTCTGTTCAGCTCTGGTTGGGGCTCAGATTTTAGGTGTAGGCCCCTGATTAGTCCTGGTTTAGTCCTAGAGCTAGTTTAGCCCTAGAGTAGTCCTAGGAGAGTCCTAGGAGAGTCCTGGTTTAGTCCTGGTTTAGTCCTTAATGCTCATTTTGGTCAATTTAAGAGGGACTTAGTGTTAAAAATGAGAATGACTGAAGTAAACTGAGCCTTTCCTGGTTAAAAGATCTGAAGGGACATCCAACACAACAAGGACAAAGACAACTCAGACAGATTTAATCATCACTCCACACAAAGCTGCCATCGCTTTGTCCCAACACGGACGCCCATGTTGGTCATTTGCACCTTAATAGGACGTCCCGTCTCTGGGGGGGACATGCTCTACAAAACGTCTTCCTTTCACAGATGTGTGCTAATGCCTCCTGCTGTAAAGATGAAGAGATTTACAGAGATTTACAGGGACACAGAGTGAGGCAGTGGCGTGTGGCCTGATGCAGCACTGCCCCCTCATGGCCAGCAGAGGAAAGACAAGGCATTACTGCTCTCTAGTATATTTACGTTACTGCGGTTATTTCATTAAAACAAGAAACAAAGGGAGATTAAATGGTTGTCAGTGTATGTGTCTGTGTCAGTCCAATATTTACTTTAACTTAGAGACTACTACTCCTATTACTACTACTATTACTACTACTATTACTACTACTACCACACAGAAGCCAGCTGAGATTGTGACAAAACATTTAGCAGTGAGCGAATGTTCTGTTACCGTGAATAATTTAAATAATATAAATTAAATTTATTTATTTTTTACCAATATTAGCCTAAATAGTTGTGTTTTTATGATTTTCAGTTGAATAAAATACACTGGTAAAACTTTAGAAAACTTTTATCATTAGTTAAGTCTTAGTTAAGGGTTAGTGACCAGTTCATTTATTATTTCCAAAGCATTATTTGAACATTTATAAACACAAGTAAGTTGTTATTAATGTTTAATTTCTAAGCTATTAAAAATCTGTGCCAAATTATAAAATTATAAACATCAGTGTTGATACAGTATCTGTAAACTTTTTTTTTGTCTGACCCTTTTCTTATTCTATATCCAAACTACAACTGTTACTACTTTTAGAGACACATTTACTTAAATAAAAGTAAAAGAAATATGTTTTTTTAATGTTCTCAAGTAAAAATAAATGTACATATGCTTACAAAAATGTACTTTTATTATACTGACATACTCTTCCAAAAAAAATGTGTCTAATTGGCCATGTTCTCTGTTAGTGACAGAAGATTACGTCGATAAATCAACTGGAGCTTGATAATAAAGCCTGGATTAAAACTTTCCACAGACGAATACTATCACTGTGAGTATTCCTGTCAGAAATATATAACCCCCGCAGAGATTTTAAAGATTTATCAAGTAAAAAAAGAAGATCCTGGAGCACCGCAACAATAAATCCATAAGGCCAACACTGATCCTGGAACATACACACAACACAATGCCAAAATACCAAGCAATTGCTCATTTAAACTCAATTTTAGGTTACATTTTAACATATTTATTTACTTTATTATACATTATAGACAGGAAATCCTTGACCGTATCTAGTTGTTTAATAAATCCCACACCACAGCCATGTCCTGGACTCCTCCTCCCTGCATCACTTTACTCCGTGTGTCCGGGACAGTCCCAAGACCTCACATAAAGGACTGGATTAATTTGGACACGGGAGGGTCCGACAACACTGAGAGAGAGTAACTGGGAGATGGTGAAGTGTGCAGAGAGGCTCGGTTTCGTCTGCAAACCAGCTTCATCTGAGAAATGTCTTTTGGACTTTTTGATTGCTGCAGTTACTTTTGTTTTTGGCAAATCTGCGCCTTTGGTCTGTGTACATGAGCACACATTTGCCTTCAAGCTTTCCTCTCCTTATTAGAATGTCTATAAATAATGATAATCTAATTTATATTAAAGACGTGGCTTCAATAATTGTACAACTAATTTAGTCGTTCTTTTTATTTTAGTGTTTATTAATTGATTGCCCATGAGTTTAGCGGCTGTGGAGGGTGAGGAGCTTTTATTGTGAAGGGTTCAAGGGGAAATTAAGCTCTTAACTTAGTGTGACAGAGACGAGTGTAGCGTGGCAGGTTTAGGAGCTCAAAAGAGTCAAATGTAGTTGTGCCCAAGTTACCGGCTCCAAGCCAACAGTTACAGGATCGCACTCAAAATAAGAGAGTTTCCGGATCTTGTTCCAGCAGTATCCGGCTCAAATTAGGCCCTGCGTCACAGTTTCTAGATTTAACTCCCGTTGAAAACCTTTAGGCTGGGATTTAAAGAAGGCAGCTGCAGCACAGAGGCCAGCAAACATCACTGAGCTGAGCCGAGATGTAAGAAAAGTTTGTTAGCGATCACCGAAAACATTTGTTAGAAGTTCTAAAAGTTAAAGGATGCTCCACAAAGTCCTGAAGCTGAATAACACCGCCCATGGACCTGTGTTAAAAGAGTCAGAGAAACGACATCCTTCGACTTTCAGGTGGGATGTCTCGAGAGTTTGAAGGATGGCCGGCCCGGGACAGTGGGGTACATGCACAGGGCTTGTCAGGTCATTTGTCTAACACTGCTCTGCTGACACCGCTCCGGACAAGAGCCCTGAGATACAAGGACGCTAACCTCAACGCTATCTCTAGCCGTGGGACGTCCCGAAGAAGACAGCTGACAAATGGCCCTCTGCGACCCCGGGACAGCACCACCTGGTCATGTGACCCCCCTCCTCGCCCCACTCAGAGCAGGACAGAGACGTACGACACAGTTCTTAAAAGAAGAAGACAGAAAGTAACATGACACAGCGGTGGTTGGTGAAGAATTTAAATAATAATCGACGCTGGACACTCAAAGTTTACAATTTTGGTGCATTATTCTGCCCTGGGACAGACTGACGGAAGTGTGGCTGCCAATCTGTGCCTACGGCCTCACCGACCACCAAACAATCACACTGTCATACAGGCAAGATGAGTGAAGGGTCTTGCCCAAGGACACAACAGTCTGCAGTGCCAGTAGCGGAAATCGAACCACCAACTTTCAGGTTAGTGGGCGATAGTCTCGACCGACTGAGAGTAAAAGTACTGTTACTACAACAAATACTGTCATTCAAGTAAATAAGAAAGTAGTTAACAATATTGTGAATAATGCAGAAGTTAAAAAAAAGTATTAAATGTAAAATCTATTCAAATACAACTACTATTTACACAAAACTACTACTGCAAATCTGCAAGTAATGCGACTACTGCTGTTGCTACTGTGACAGATACTACTACTACTACTACTACTACTACTTCTACTACTTCTACTACTGGAACTACTACTATTACCTGTTCCAGCGGCTGACCTTGTGAGAAAAGATACACAAAAATACTTTCACTCATTTAGAGCAGTGGTTCCCAACCTTTTTGGTTCCATGTACCCTCAGGACCTGGTTTAGTCCTGGTTTGGACCTGGTTTAGTCCTGGTTTGGACCTGGTTTAGTCCTGGTTTGGACCTGGTTTAGTCCTGGTTTGGACCTGGTTTAGTCCTGGTTTGGACCTGGTTTAGTCCTGGTTTTGTCTTAGTTTAGTCCTGGTTTGACTTAATTTAGAGCTAGTTGTGGGTTGGACCTGGTTTGTTGCTGATTTAGTCCTGGTTTAGTTCTGATGTAGTCTTAGTTTAGTTCTGATTTTAGTTGTGGTTTAGTCCTGGTTGAGACCCGGCTTAGTCCTGGTTTAGTCCTGGTTTAGTCCTGGTTTAGTCCTGGTTTAGTCCTGGTTTAGTCCTGGTTTAGTCCTGGTTTAGTCTTAGTTTAGACCTGGTTTATTCCTGGTTTACTTCTCATTTTAGACATGATTTTTCCTGGTTGAGTTCTGGTTTTAGAGCTGGTTTAGTCCTGGTTTGTTGATGTTTTAGTCCCAGTTTAGTCCTGGTTTAGTCTTTGTTTAGTTCTGGTTTTAGGCCTTCTTTAGTGCCCCATCCCTCTCTATAGTCCTGGGTTAATCCTGATCTAGGTTTATTTTAGTCTTTGAAATCCAAATAAATAAAGGTAAAACAAAAGATCAGATAACTGGGAAACACTGAGAGAAAATCAAACACAAAGTCAAGATTTGACAGGAGCAGAGTTAAAAGTTCAGGACGTTTCTTCTCTTCATCAAAGCGGAGCTGTGATGACAAATGGACAACGACCTGTTTTGACACAAGGCACAAAGGACAAGACGACCCAGACCATGACTTTACCGGACGCCCAGCTCTCCTTGGAAACACTCATTGATCACTTCCTGACCTTTGACCTGGACAGAAAGATACAAAGTCAGTGAGTTTTTGTCCTACTTGTGTTGTATTGTTGAGTAAAGTCTCCTGCACCCTTCCTTTTTCCGGAAAAAAAAAAAAAAAAAAAAAAAAGCCTTGCAAGAATGGGCGCACTGACCCCTGGCCTCTGAAATCTCGGGAGTTTGAAGAAAGCGTCACGTCCTGCTGAGCCATAACAGCGAGGCAGAAGGCAGAGGAGACCTTTGTACACATGCGAGGAGGAAAAGAGAGTCGAGCTGAGCGAGGGGCCACTCAGGGGCCAACTGGACCCTTGAGTTTTTACGACCTGCCTGTAGGGGGCGCTCAGCAGGACAAATGTGACCAAAACAGCGACGAAGAGGGCAAAGTTGCGTGGTTCCACCTTAATAGATGAGGCTATACTCTCGGCCTTTAGCATCACAAGCTAAAAAAACAAAAGACTCCATGTTCATCTGAAACAAACCATTGAAAATCAACTGGCGGTCCCGGGGCCAGATCAGGCCCACCAGAGCTTTCCATCCGGCCCTCAGAATATGACAGAATTCAGAAATAACCTAGTGAGGAGAAAGAAAATTAGGTTCTTATGTACATTTTTTTAAAAGTAGCTCTACTTTCAGTCAAAAATGATTATAAACTTGCTCTCATTTCTTTTCTTTTTATTTTATTTTATTTTTAGTTTAATTCTAAGTAATTAATTCTTTAGTTTAGTTCTAATTTTATCTTTAGTTTATCTATAGTTTTTCACAAATGTCCTTGCCTGGGTCTTTTTCCTCACACAGTAACACAAACGTCAGCAGAGAAGAGACAAATACATACACATGACAAATAAAAACGCCAGGCTTTAATTTTTAGAAATGTTGCTCTACAAAAAAAAAAAAAAAATCAAAGTTCAAACCTGTGATCCAACAAATAAATATAAATAAAATAAAACCAAAATTACAGAAAAATTCACATTTGATAATTATGCAAAGTTACGTTTCCCTTCTGACTCGTCTTTTTTACAGCTGTCAGACTTATGTGCAAGCAAAATATTAATAACTTAAAATACAATGGTCATTTCATTTCATTCCGGGACAAACTCTAGCCCTGGGACAAATGGAGTTTTATTCTCAGTCTATTTTTCCTGTACAATGCAACAGGAGCAGCCCCAAAGTCAGCGCTCCACATCAAAGTTTAAGGTCGGGGGCTAATTCTCAGAGCATTACCTGAGCGAACAAACGCACATTCACACATTTAAACATTTAAACATTCACACGTCCTGCAGCTCAAGGCCGAGCGAGGGGGGCACTGAATGTTTCCCCCAAACTGTTTTGCTTTACAAATTTTCACTTGGGACAGGGGAGAATATGCTAAAAACTGAACCCCCGCGAGCTTGAGTGAGCGTAAAACGAGTCTTTCCATTTTCCCTCCTCCTGTTACCAACAAAGTCACAACTTCAAAGTCCAAAAACACAGAGAAAGGTAGCACTCGTCGTAATAAATCTGTTTCTTTCTTCTTCTTCTGTGATGTATAATTGAAGCCACGTGTAATTTTGCGGAGACATTTGCAGAGATTTCTGAACGTTAGCTTCTTCTTCGCCTCTCGATGTGAAATATTCTGTGTGAAGTGAGCTCTTTGAACGCTCTGGTGTAACACGACCTGCTCCGTGCAAGCTTACACTTTTACTTCTAAACTCTTCATATAGGACTCAAAGTGAAGGCCCGACTTTAAGGAGAATGTGTGAAAAGTGCTCTCTTCACAATGCACAAGAGGAGAAAATAAACCAAAGCCTTAGCAATCTCACACAGGACGGTTACCTCATATCATGAAAGTATCTTGGATCGTATGTGCAATGTGAATTTTTGTGTTGATGCAATGGGTTCTGGCGATGTACAGTATGTGTTCAAATGAAATGATGTGTGCCCTATTTCAGAATTACACAGCGCTGTAGTTGTCTTTGAAAGATGGGCACATTTAGGACAAGTTTGGGAACAAACACAGGAGCAACATCACTTAAAAGTCCCATCTTATGCAGACTAAAAGACTCAAAGACAGTTACTACCCCCAAGCTGTCAGACTACTAAACTCTCGATAATACTCCCAATAATACTGCACCAAACCACTTTGCAGTATACGTTTATTGCTGCCACACTACTTGAATGTGAGATGTAAGATTTTTGGGTGTTACGAGCCTCTTACTAGCTGAGGATAGCCGTAGCAGCTGAGAGAAATGTTGCACAATGACGAGGAAAGCTGGAAATCTCATCAAAGCTCTTTAATTTATCCAACAAAGACACCAGAAAATATGATACCGACCGACATAGGTTCCCCCTCCACAGACAACAGGCCACCCCCAAACATGCCCCAAACCCTCTTTAAATAGTCTGGCCTAAACCACTAAGACCCCAGATACAGGCAAATTGATTTAGCCCTGCCCCCAATAAATATTTACAATAAAAAACACCATTTACAAAAATAGATTTCCATAATTAAGAACAACATCTGTCCACAATGTCCTTTTGTCCAGTTGTTCACATGACATAGAATAGCTCCCTTGCTAAACCTCCCCTACCTCTGGGCCACATGGTCTGGTCCAATCTGGTGCACACCTGATCTGCACTCTCATGGCCACGCCTCCATGACAGTGCCTCAACCAATGACCTCAAAGAAAGAGAAAGTGATGAGAAACAAGGAAACAAACCAAGGATTTCTATGGGTTAACCAACTAAATAGGATCCAATATTTAGCAGCAAACACAAAGAATAACTAACAAATAATGAATGGATTAATGTGATAAATGTGTTGAGGTATTATAATATAATGTCAATGTTGAATATTTACATAAATATACAAATGGTGTTATATGAGAGTGGGTGGCATACACCTGATCAGTGAGGGGGGGTGACTACAGCTCCCTCACAATCAGGTATCAATAAACTATTTTATGTGCAATATGAACTCTTCTGAGTAATTTTACCACCTGTGAAATACTCTGTTTACATCTTATTTAATACTACCTGCACCTTTGCATTTTTATTTTATCTTTTTTTATTATTATTATCATATACTATTATGTACTTCCTCTTAGCGAGTCTAACGTTCTTATGATCCTAAGCATTTCATTGCACTGTTGACCCTGTGTTGAACTTGCATATGACAAATAAACAATCTTGAATCTTTTTTTATTCTTTGATTTTGCACACTGTCAAAAAAAATCTGTAAATTTTACAGTAAAAAATTGGCAGCTGTGGTTGCCAGAATTCTACCGTAAAAATTACAAGAGGCCTTTATTTCATTTTACAGTATAATTTTATCACAAATGTTTTTACAGTTTTTGACTTGAGTTTTTATTATTATTTACTGTAAAATTAAGTTATTAATCTTTCAAAAAATAGATTAACTGTATATTTTACAGTTTGCGGCTTACATTTTAATCAACATTTACTGTAAAATTTAAAGTTATCTTTTAAAAAGGTGTTAAACTGTAATAAACACAGGACTCAATTTTTTTAACAGCGCTATACTGTATACATTACAAAAAATAAGACTAAAAAATACAATTTTGCCTTATTTTTAATATTACAGTTAATTACCGTAACCAAAACAGTATTTTACCGATATATCAACTACGGACTTTTACTGTTGAAATTTTACAGATTTTTACTGTGAAATCTACAGATATTTTTTACAGTGCAGATAACACTTAGATTAAGCGTCTGATGGGACAGACGTGTACATGACATCTTCAGTCCTTAAACACTGTGTATCATTGTGCCTGGAGGTTTGTGCCTGGCTGTAGTGGCCTTCCCTGAGCACACAGAGGTAAACTTATTGGATGCTACTGGTTTACAAAGCACTCCTCAGCTTGGCTCCATCTTATCTTTGTACACTTCTCCAAAGGACCACCAGTCGTTATGCCTTGAGTTTTAGTGACATTTTACCACCTGCAAAGTTCCTCGTGTTCGGACTGAGCTGGGAAAACAGGCCTTTAGCTTTTCCGCTCCTCTCCAAACTGAACTAAAATTGTTACTTCTGCTCTTGACGTGTGCTGTTGACCTCTTGTCCAGGTCACCCTTGTAAACAAGATCTTGATCTCAGTGGGTTTTTACCTGCTTAAATAAAGGTTAGAAAATAGAATTTGTCTCTTTTGGCTCCGCTCCTTTAGAAGAGGTGGCTCTTATGGCTCTTCATTAAATACAGTGGGGCAAAAAAGTATTTAGTCAGCCACCAATTGTGCAAGTTCTCCCACTTAAAAAGATGAGAGAGGCCTGTAATTTTCATCATAGGTTTACCTCAACTATGAGAGACAAAATGAGAAAAAAAAATCCATAACATCACATTGTCTGATTTTTAAAGAATTTATTTGCAAATTATGGTGGAAAATAAGTATTTGGTCAATAACAAAAGTTCATCTCAATACTTTGTTAAAGTAAACCCTTTGATGGCAATGACAGAGGTCAAACGTTTTCTGTAAGTCTTCACAAGGTTTTCACAAACTGTTGCTGGTATTTTGGCCCATTCCTCCTGCAGATCTCCTCTAGAGCAGTGATGTTTTGGGGCTGTCGCTGGGCAACACGGACTTTCAACTCCCTCCAAAGATTTTCTATGGGGTTGAGATCTGGAGACTGGCGAGGCCACTCCAGGACCTTGAAATGCTTCTTACCAAGCCACACAACTGGTGGCTGACTGAATACTTTTTTGCCCCACTGTATCTCTCTGACCATTGAATTTGGGCCTAACTTAGCCTAATTATGAATGGTTTGAGTGTTGGTAAACCACTTTTTTAATAAGTATTTTTGTAAAAGCCTTATAGACACTATATTGCCAAAAGTACTTGCTCACCTGCCTTTACAAGCATATGAAGTTAATTCTCTGTAGGGGTTAATGTGACGTTTGCCCACCTTTTGCATCTATAACAGCTTCAACTCTTCTGGGAACGCTTTTCCCAAGGTTTAGGAGCATTTATGGGAGTTTTTGACCATTCTTTCAGAGGCACATTTGTGAGTTTAGACACTGATGTTGTAGAGAAGGCCTGGCTCTCAGTCTTCGCTCTAAATCATCCCAAAGGTGCTCTGTCAGGTTGAGGTCAGGACTTGTCTTTATGGACCGTGCCGTGGCCATCCTCAAACTGTTCCCACAAAGTTGCATCAAAGTTACCCTGGGTTATTTGGGTGTTTGTGCAGTTTGCAAGCACAAAAAACAGTTACAGCGTTTTGTACTCATCTTTGCTGTCTCCAGTAGAGTCAAAAATTAGCAACATGATGCTAACAGCTAGATAAATGAGCTGCCTGCTTCATACTGACGGCAATGTAAGCGCTGAGAGGAGCACTTCCTGGTTTCACGTCAGCAAACTAAATACTACTCCAGGTATGTTTCTGAGCTTAAAGTCAATTTAGCATAGATGACCTTTAACTGTCCATACTTCTTTCCAGATATGTGTCAAAGCCAAACATTTAGACTCTAACAGCGCATTGCCAACGTAACAAACAGAGACAGAGTTATCGAGCTTGACAGTTTATTCGTTGTCCAAATTCATATCAGTAGACTTGGAGAAATAAAAGGTCCTTTTTTTTTTTAAACATTCTCTTAAACAAAAATATAACAAGTATTTACAATCACTGGTAAAAATACATAAAAAGCGTACGAGCATCATCATGTTTGTCTTTCTAAAAGACATAAGTTACGACAGCGACGAGAAGTGAGACCAAAGCAAACGGTTAAGCCACAGACCAAGTCATAATAATAATAATAATAATAATAATAATAATAATAATAAAACGTCTTTGTGCAGCACAGTCCAGCTTCTTTTTAAGCATTTCTGCTGCGATGCAAAGGGGAAAAATAAACTAATAAGGACTCTCTTATTGCAATCCAGGTTTGAAGAGGCGGGAGAGGGGCCAAAAACAAATGTACAGTAAGGTTATACTGCGGAGGGGCACAGTGGCAGAGTGGTTAGCGCCCTCGCCTCGACTCTCAGTCTCTGGGTGGACTCGTGTCCTCCCTGTGTTACCCTGGGTTCTCTCCGGACAAAGACATCATGTGTTAGGTCAGGGCAGCTCCAGATTTTGTCAAAAATAAATTTAAGACCTTTTTAAGACTTGTTAATGGCATTTTTAGATTTCAATTTAATGCCAGCATCGTCAACAACAGAACAAAAATCTGTATAAAATTTACACTTAGACATTTTCTGTACTAATCTTTGAAAGTTTAGGGTTTTATTTTAAAGCCAAATACAGATGAAATAACGCCATAAATATAAATTAAGAAAATAAAAGTGAATCAGTGATACAGAATCTTAACCCATGTGCCCCAATGAAGACAAAAGTGTCCTTTTTGATAACTTTGCAGTGATTCTATGAAATTTGGCTCAGGTGTATGTTAGCACTCATTTTGATATTTTAAACACAAATCTAATATTACTTTATGTTTACACTCTCCAACTAAATTTGTTACGTTGCTCCTGTTCAGTGACAAAAGTGTCCTCGTCATAAAACACAATGAAAAAATGTGTACATTCATATTTTTTTCTACTTTTTATTTTGCATAAAAAATTTAATCGACTTCTGTCCTAATCATAAATACCAAATATTTTATTATTCTCAGAATTTTAACCCTTTTTATGCCGGTGTATGTAATAGCATCTACAGTTTTTAGTAAATAAAAGACACAAAATATGAAATATTTTCAATATTCTCAATGCAAAGTGGATTTTTTTTTAAGGGGAGATTATCAACAACATTGATTTAGATGGATTTTTAGATCTGACATAGCACATGAAAAAAATTATCCCTAAAAATAAATGTTGATAATCTTTGACAGACCCAAGGCTGTAATAACCTCCCTAAAAAATCCACTTTGCTTTGAGAATATTAAAAATGTTTAATTTTGTGTCTGTTTTTTTACCAAAAATTGAGATGCTATTACATACACTGGCATAACAAGAGTTAAAATTCACAAACTAATTAAATATTTGGTATTTATGATCAGGGCAGGAGTTGATTTTGTGATGGTGACACTTTTGTCACTTAACAGGAGCAACGTAACCTTTTTGTAGCTACTGTTATTAACTAAAATGAACAAACATATCTGAGAAATTTAAGGCCTAGATGAACAAAATTCAGCCGGAGAGAACCCACAACCTCCTCGCCGGGAGACAAGAGCACTAACCACTCTGCCACCGCGCCTTACCCCTGACAACATCTCTCTCTTTTTGTAAAAATAACACTGTTTCATGGTTAAAAATATGAGGATTACTGTTGTGCAAAAAAAAAAGTTGCAGCAAAGATTTTGAGCTTTTAAAGAAGGTGAGAGCAGCGCCGGGTAACTGCAGCTTCTGACGGCGGTACATCTCTGGAGCTCTGACGATGAGGAAATAGTGAGAAATACAGGCTGCGAAACTCGATGACTTTATCGAAGCAACTCAAAAAAAAATAAAATCATGCAATGCAACTTTGCTCTCAGCTCGTGAACTCTGACAAAGGTCGCTCCCTCAAGGACTGACAGTCAAAGCAACAGGAGCACTTGTTGTAAGTGACACGGCTTATATGTGCACAAACAAAAAAAAAAAGTCAAATTTAAAAAAACAATAAATTACAATTAAAAATACACACCACCAAGTCCCAAAAACACAGCAGCAGTTACAGGAAAACACAAGAAGAAGAAGAAAGAAATGGCACTAAAATAAGCAAGAAGAAAGTCACGCGACAGAGAAAGTAATACAAATTTTAACAGGCTCCGCTTAGGATCAAAAATATTTAAAAATAGTCTTTTATACGACTTTTGCTAGCTGTACAAAGAAACGACAAACTGAGTAGAAAGTGGTAGACGTGCTAGGTGTACATTAGCATTCATGATTCAAGTCTTTGTGAGGAGAAGCAGAAGATTTGGAGAGATTCCAGTTAGACCCATGTTGTGCTGACCAATATTAAATGTACAAACCTGTTTAGAGCTGGGCAATAAGTTGGAAAATTATTTAAAGGTCCTATATCAGGCTTTTTGAAGAGGTTTTGGACACCTTTGCGTTAGTATTCCGTGTTTAAAATAATGTGTATGTACAGAAAATGTCTTCTTTTGAGGAGATGGCACTGATTTTGCAGAGAACTCTTGCATTTGGTGTCTGTCGCCCCCTGCTGGCAACGGTGGGGAATGGACAGAGAATAAAATGGCTAAGTAGCATGGCTATAAGCAGCATGATGCTAACAGATACTGGATAAATGAGCTGAATGCTTCGTAGAGACGGCAACTGAAGCGCTCACTTTTAAGTTTTTGATTTGAACAATAACAAAATGCATAAAATTAAACCTCTCAAATGCTAAAGAGTAACAGCGTGATCGGACCACTGCTGAAAATTCCTACCACCACCACAGACACCAACAGTGACCGGCTAACGGTGCTCAGATTCAGGGGTGTAGCATGAAATTTGGGGGTCCTTTGTATTTAGCATCTTGGTGGGCCCCTTTGGTCACTTGATCAATATCTCTTAAACATATTCCAGGCTTTTTGAGGGCCCCTTCCTGCAGTGGTACCCTTTATCCCCCCAGTTCGATCCTACTGTGACAGGAAATGGTTGTAAACCGGGCTTGACATTTACATTTTTTTACTCACTTACCACTGTGTCTGTGTCAAAAGCTGCAAGTTGCAATTTGTGTTTTTACTAGCTTTAATTTGATTTGTTAAGTTTTTGTGTATATTTTATAGTACACAATGAGCTTAAAGAAATGTTAAATTTGGTTATGAACAGGGATTTATCAAATACGAAACTGGTTTATCTCGGCAGAAAAAAATGGACAGTTCCTGCTGCAAGTGGAGGAGTTTAAGTCTCTTGGGGTTTTGCTCACAGTGAGGGAAGGATGGAGCGTGACTTACGTAGAAGGAACCATCGGTGCAGCGTCTGCAGTAATGCGGTCGATGTATCGGTCTGTTGTGGTGAAGAAGGAGCTGAGCCAAAGGTAATGTCGATCTATGTTCCTTCTCTCATCTATGGTCAGGAGTTTGGGCCACAAAACAAAATACAAGCGGCCGAAATGAGTTTCCTCTGCACGGTGGCTAGGTGCTCCCTTAGAGATAGGGTGAGGAGCTCGGAGTAGAGCCGCTGCTCCTCCGCATAGAGAGGAGCAGCTGAGGCTCGGGCATCTGTTCCGGATGCGAGTGTTAATATCAAGCCCTGGTTGTAAATATAAACAACATAAAATTGTGTGATCCTCTGCTAATTATTGAATGTTATTTAATTTAATGGGGAACTTTTTCATGTTTAAATAAGTCCTTATGTGATGGTAATGCGCGCTAGGGCTTCTTGAGCGGAAGAACGCTAAAACTAAACTCTTTATCAACTCAAAGAGATTTATTTTCATTCAGATTGGGATTGAGCAGGTGAGGAATATAAAAATCTTGGTAATTATTGTTGTTAATATTGTAAACTGTATGTGTTAGTGAAAACAAGAGATTTTAGCTATATCACCCAGCCCTTGTACAAATAATTTCAAGCAACCATTACCACAAAATAGATGGTGTAATAGAGATCTGAAAGAAGCTGTGAAGTTAGAGAGTAATAAAAGAAGCCAGGAAGGAGATAAGGCTTCACGGTAAAACTTTATGTTGTGTCTGCGTCCAACTCCCGTCGCATATAAACTAATTTACAAGGTCGAATTAACCTTTTCTGTTTAGCTTGTAATTCAAACGACGATGTGTCAAATAAACGCTGTAAACAAAGTGTTGTTGTAAACACTGGTGCTGCATGCAGGTCGTGTTTTTTATTTTTTTATTTTTTTATAGCCACGACGATAAAACAACAATAGGCGTTTGACGCTAACGGGAAGCAGCGAGGCGTCTGTTCTTGAGCTCATTAAAAAGGAGTTATAATACAGACTTTATGGGACGTCCTGGACTGAACGGGCAATAAGAGAGAGAGGGTGAAGAGAGGTGAGTGGAGGCGGGACAGTGACGTGGGACAGGCCTGAGAGAGATGAGGCTGGACTGGAGGTTTTTTTTTTTTTAAAGCTTGGTAAAAAAGTACAATAAGTGCTAAACACAAACGAGGACTCGGAGCAGATTTCAGACCTCAAAGCAAGGACGGATTATGAGAACTGGATTTTAAAAGTGTTTTTGTCTGCCAGTGTTGGCTAAAAGGTTTTTCTGATTGTATAACTCTTTGGTCACTTTAGCATTACCATCTTAGTTAGCAATTTTTTTTTTTTTCAAGGACAATAGGGACATTTTCACTGTGTAAAAATAATTAAAAGCTTTAATACAGGGCTCTCCAAAGGCTTTAGGATTCTTACATCACACGACTTGTTTTGCCAAACTTGATTTATCACTTGTCAAACCAGCTTGTGAATGTATTCAATCAAATTAAAAGGTGCAGGGGAACTTCGTGTACAAAAGTATTAAGCTAGTATTCGCCACTTAGCTGTCAGTCTGAGGCTGTAGTGATGTGAGCTCGACTACAGTTTGCTTTCACAAATGTAAAGTGTGTTTCAGTCGCTGCACACAGACACTAACTAAATATTTCTTGTTTTAATTTAAAACGTGAGTCATGTACACCAACATTTTGTAAAAGTTTTATAAAAGGAAATCCACTTTTCTTTGGGTTGAAAGTGACTGGCCACTGTCCAGTGTGCACCTCGCCTTAGGCCCAAAGTCACTGGGATAGGCTCCAGTTACTAAATAAATGTTAAAGCTTAAGGAGCTCTCTGTCATTTTTGATTTGTAAAAAGTAGCTCTCCGGGGGAAAAAAAAGTTGGAGACCCCTGCTTTAATACATACATTTGATTATCTAGTAAAAAAAAAAAAGAATTTCTTTTTGACTCAAGTCTCTTTCATTCATTGATTTACTTCTCTCATTACAGTACTGTAAAAAAGAATCTTGTGAAAACTCAAAAACTCAAAGCAACAGGATCCCTCAATTTTTTTTTAGTTTTGGGGTCAACTCAAAATCTCAAGTTTTTAACAACGAATATTTTTTGTTCACTTAATTTGATGTTCATATATCTAAAAACTTAAAATTTTAAGTTTTGCTCTCTATCTTTTTTTTTTTTTAACTCATCTACCTCATCTCTAAGGCCAAGGTCTTAACCAGGACTAAACTAAGTCTAAACCCAGTCTAATACAGGTCTAAATCAGGACTTAATCAAGTCTAAACTGGCACTAAATCAGGTCTAAACCAAGACCAAACCAGACCTAAAAACCTTCAATTTTAAGTTTTACTCACTATCATTATTTTATAACTCATCTTACAGCCAGCTTACCATCCATTTTTTTTAGAAAAGATATTGTTTTGTTAAATTTAGAATATTTAGATTTTAATATTATCAGTAATAATACATTTTCTGAAAAATTTTCTCAACAAACTTAAAATTGAAAGTTTTTAGACATATGAACGTTAAATTGTTGCCTTGAGTTTCTGAGTTTTCACAGCGTTTTTTTTTGTTTTTGTTTGTTTTTTTGCAGTGAGAGCATTACTGGCTGGAGCCTATCCCAGCAACTATGGGCATGAGGCGGGTACATCCTGGGCAATGGACAATTAGTAGCAGGGCCAAAGACTGACAGTCAGACATTTACACATTTTTTTTCTACTATGGGTAATTTAGAGTCATAAGTTATTTTTATATGTGTATGTCTATGGGAGATTGCTGTTTAGATCTTAAAGCAACACTACACAACTTTTATAGATTTACAGCCAATTGCGCCCAAAGGCATTTTATTTTAATGATTGTGAGGTTATAGTTCATTTAGATGCAATACCACAAGTGTCCACCAGGGCACCAAAAGCAGCTCCATCCAGTTGTCATAATACATTACTTCTCTCCAGGCCTGAAACATGCGAGCCATTATTGTGCATGGATTTTAAAATCGGATGTAACCACATCACAACATTAAAACCCTTTAAAATCTCACATTATTTACATTCAATGTGTTTTTGAATCGACTGCGAAAGACAAAATGACAACACCTCATCGTCGTAATACTTTTTAAAAACTAACTACATAGCTTTCTGTCCCTTTGTTTGCTTCTCACTAATCTCACTTTGCAAAGAGGAAAAAAACAAAAAAACAAAAACGACTGTACAAAAAGTAAAACTGTACAAGTAAAAACACCAGAGAAACAGATCCAAAATGGAGGTACGTGGAGGTCTGTGAAGCCTGACTTCTTCTCATTACGTCTTTACTCCTTCCTTCTTCGATTTGTTCTTTTGTTTTTATTTTCAGTTCATATTTTTCTGCTCAGTTCAAGAGTTTTTTGTTTTTTTTAAATCGTCTGTCTCTCTTTAAAGTTAAATAAAGAGATGATAGTTGTGTCCTGGACGTGGACAGAGAGGTGCATTATGGTCCGTGGGGATGTCACACAGCGACGTGATTGGACAATGTGCTTTGACTCAGTCTGAGGCCGGATCACGGTCACAGCTGGATCTCTAGACCGCAGACACCTGTTCATCTGGAGGAGGAAAGAAACAAGGGATTTTTAGAGAAACAATGTATTTATTTGTGTTTTTAACTTTTAATTCTGACTGGGACCATTTATAGAACTACATTGTTTAGTCTGGGACGGTATCTACTGAAGAAATAATCATCTGCTGCAAATTACGTAGGTGAGTGCAGGTCTAAACCCAGTCTAAACTTGGACTAAACCAGGTCTAAACCAGGACTAAACCAGGTCTAAGCCAAAACCAAACCAGGACTAAACCAGAACTTACCACTGTCTAAAGCAGGAATAAAAAAGGTCTAAAGCAAAGGCCTAACCAGGACTAAACACGCCCAAACTAGGTCTAAACTAGGTCTAAACTAGGTCTAAACTAGGTCTAAACTAGGTCTAAACCAGGTCTAAACCAGATCTAAGCCAAAACCAAACCAGGACTAAACCAGAACTTACCACTGTCTAAAGCAGGAATAAAAAAGGTCTAAAGCAAAGGCCTAAACCAGGACTAAACACGCCCAACTAGGTCTAAACTAGGTCTAAACTAGGTCTAAACCAGGTCTAAACCAGGTCTAAACCAGGTCTAAACCAGGTCTAAACCAGATCTAAGCCAAAACCAAACCAGGACTAAACCAGAACTTACCACTGTCTAAAGCAGGAATAAAAAAGGTCTAAAGCAAAGGCCTAAACCAGGACTAAACACGCCCAACTAGGTCTAAACTAGGTCTAAACTAGGTCTAAACCAGGTCTAAACCAGGTCTAAACCAGGTCTAAACCAGGTCTAAGCCAAAACCAAACCAGGACTAAACCAGAACTTACCACTGTCTAAAGCAGGACTAAACAGGTCTAAAGTAGGTCTAGGCCAGGTCTAAACCTGGACTAAACCAGGTCTAAAGCAGGAATAAACAAGGTCTAAACCGATGGCCTAAACCAAGATTAAAGAGGCCCAAAGTAGGTCAAAACCCAGTCAAAACCAGGTCTAAAACCAGTCTAATACAGGTTTATAGCAGGCCTAAACCGGGACTGAACCAGCTCTCACCCAGGTCTATACTGGGACTACACCAGGGCTAAAGCAGGCCTAAACCGGGACTAAACCAGCTCTCACCCAGGTCTATACTGGGACTACACCAGGGCTAAAGCAGGCCTAAACCGGGACTAAACCAGCTCTCACCCAGGTCTATACTGGGACTACACCAGGGCTAAAGCAGGCCTAAACCGGGACTAAACCAGCTCTCACCCAGGTCTATACTGGGACTACACCAGGGTTAAAGCAGGCCTAAACCGGGACTAAACCAGCTCTATACTGGGACTACACCAGGGCTAAAGCAGGCCTAAACCGGGACTGAACCTGGGCTAAACCTTTTATGAGACCTAACGTACTTCAGTCGAGTACTCTCCTGTGTCCTGTATTGAAAGACCCCTGTCCTGCGTTACCTACCGTCCTCACTGTCCAGCCCCTGCGGCGGGACACAGATACTGGCCGGCCTGGGCTGCTGCCCCTGTCCCGACACCAGATGGTGGTGATTAGCAGCTATCCTCCGCGCCTCGGCCAGGCTCCCGGCCGTCCCGGGACTCTGCAGCAGCTTGCTCCTCTGAAGGGCCACGCTGTACTCGGGCGGTTTGAGGTGGGGGTTCCTGGGCAGGGCGGCCACTATCCCGTCCGCGGTGAGGGCCAGGTCTCCCAGAGCCAGCCCCTGGTATCCTGGAGGGGTGGGAGGGGGAGCTCGGTAACGCTCGTCCTTGGCCGGAGACGTGATACAATACACTGGGCGGAGGTGAGAGTCAAAGCAAAAAACAAAAACAAAAAAGATGGCAGAGTGGACGTGGGGGGTGAGGGGTGAGGGGTGAGAGGTGAGGAAGGAAGGAGGAGCAGGAAAAAAAAGGAAAATAATGGAAAAATTAAATTAAGATGATGTTTCACTAAGACAATCTACACATGCAATAAAAAAACAAAAACATAGACAACCAATGAGATGGATGCCTGCAGCAGGAACAGACAACTTCGCCAGCAGCTGACCATTTCATTCACTAATAATCTTATATTTTTGATTATCTAATGCAAAATACTGAAAATGCATAATTCATTTTCTATAGACGGAGGTGACGTCATTCAACACGACTTTGATTTACAGTTATATGAATGAAACAACTGATAATAATAATGTAATAATGGCCAATGACGTAATATTTTTGGCACTTTTAAATGCAATGAAGCAAATAATTTTGAGCCATTAACGTTGAGTATGCAACATCCGACAGAGACACTGAGAAAACATAAAAAGTCTTCTGGATAAGATACGTCCAGCTGATTTATTTTTAAATGTTTGTTGTTGTGTCTTAGACAAACCTAAGCTCGTTAATAATTTTTTAATTAGAACATTTTGTACAAGGAAAAATTCTCAAACTGTCTCCTGTAAAAATAATTAACTCTGCCATCCACTAAACCTACTGCTGATCAGCAAACTGCACAAAACTGTATAAAATAAAATTATAAACTTATTTCCAAGAAAAGCTACGGAAGCGTATTGCGTTCACCTGAAAAAAAAGTTTCTGTTTTAATGAGCTAAGTTAGTTCTGTTTTTATGAGAAAAGTTCTGTTTTTATGAGAAAAGTTCTGTTTTTATGAGTATAAATAACTTGGGTTTTTATGACAAAAGTAAATTCATGTCTATCACAACCAGTAAACGTTTAGCTCGTATTGAAGAGTTGCGAGCTAAAGAAAGTGCGTAAATGTCCCAACTACTTCGTTTAATACGGTTTTATTTTACTCTAAGCTTGAGACACTGGAGATTCTGCTTTCGTTAAGTAATATTGACGTATAATCATTGGTTTGTCGACTCTGCGCAGACATCTCAGGTCTTTGCCATTGACTTTGAATTCCTCTCCCCCCAAAAGTGGAACAAGATAATAAGGACCATTATCCACATGAAAACATAAAATTATTTTACTCGTAAAAACAGAACTTTTCTCGTAAAAACAGGATTTTTTCTCTCATAAAAACAAAATTAACTTTACTCATAAAATCAAAACTTTTCTCATAAAAACAGAACTAACTTTGCTCATTAAAACAGAAACTTTTTTTTTTTTCAGGTGAACGCAATATGCTTCCATAAAAAGCAGTCCTGTTGATGTATTATTACATAAACGGCTGCAGTTATTACATTTTCAACAGATTTTTTTTATATGCAAGGCCAATAACGTGATAAGTTATTACATTATTGGCTTTCCAACCCTGTACCACTCTGTTAATGCTCAGCCACATCACTGCACGATCCTTACCCACCTGTTTGTATACAAGTTATATTCACTTTTTATATATTTACTGCTATTTTTATTTTTTGTAGATTTGTAAATATGCAAATCTTGTACATTTTAATCTATTCTATTGTATTTTATTGCTGTAACTTTTCTATACCTATGCAACATTTTACATTTTTAGTTTTTGAAAACCTAAGCTGCTGTGACCAAGCAGTTTCCCTTGTGGCTCAATAAAGTCTGTCTGAGTCTTATTACATTTAAAACTGCCAAAATTATTATGTTGGCCATTATGACATTATCAGGTGCTACAGCTGTATATGGGAAAAAAAGTTTGGCTCCAAATTGAGGCAAATTAAAAGTGCTAAAGCAGAAGGAACTAAGGAAATGTACTATGATATCTTTATGCGATTAAAATGGCATGTAAGCTGTACATTATGGATGTAATGAATGCCTTAAATTTCAAACAGCATTTTGGATATTTCATTTACATAAGTAGGTATATTTCACATCAAACAGAAATATATTGAAAGCTCAGTAGAAACTAATTAAATGTATTATCGAATCTAATAAAAGGTCCCATATTATGCTTTTTTCAGGCTTTTTGAAATAATTTCATACATCTTTGCGTTAGTATTTCATGTTTTATAAATCAAAATAATGTATATGTTATGGAAAAAGTCTTATTTTAGGGAGCTGTTATGTTAACTTTGCAGAAAACGCCCCCTGCTGACAACAAAGCGGAATTGACAGAGCATAAAAATGGCTAATTAGCGTGGCTATTAGCACCGTGAGGCTAACAGAATAAGTCCGGGTACATTTTTAGCTCTTGAGAAGGGGACGGCCTCAGCGTGCAGGATTACTAAAGCACTGTATCTCCAGATTTTGTCTTGTAAAATTCAAGACATTTTTAAGACTTTTTAATGCCACTTAGAATAAAATGTAATGCCAATATTGCTGGCAAAAAAACAAAAACAATAATTTGTATGAGTTTTACACTAATGAAAGGGTTACAGAGTATTTTAAAAAACTAACACAAATGAAATAACTCCAGTGCTGCATTTAAAAAGTAAACTGATCCATAATTAGATAAAGATAAAGGTTTTTGTATAGAGATTATGATTTTTGCAACATAATGCAGCCAATAAACTGTAGGGCTGTCACAAAAGTACAAGCTTCTAGGTAGGGCTGAACTGTTTTTTCTAATAACACTTAATAATTTGCCTACATAATTTAATACTTTTAAGGCCTTGAATTTGACAACATCAAATTGAATACGTTTTTAATACTTTTAAGACCTTGAGGCTACCTGAATGAAACAAAATACAACTCCTGTTATGTTTTTGGGGTGCAAACACATTCTAGCATGGTCGATTTATCATAATAAGGGACCTTTAAAATGTTAATATAATATAAAAATGCCCTACAAGCTTTTAAGGATGCCATGAACCAGAGCTTTATGAAACCTTGATATTTTTAATTTAACAAATTTAAGGGAAGCATATAGTTCTGGTTTAGCTTAAAGTGAGGAAGACTATTTTACTGCGACCCCTCACCTATCAGGCCTTTCTCTGTGCTGGACGTCACCGTTTTGTAGGCGGGGTCTGTGCTCTGGCCTGCTTCCTCATTGGTTGGCGAGGAGGCGTGCTCTGAAGTGTTTCGCCTTTTTACTGTGCCGTAGTTCCCCTCGTAGGTGTCCGACAGCGAGCTAGGAGGACGCCCAGCTCTGACGGGACAGGTCCGTGCTGGAGTCCCTGGAGTGCTGCTTTGCGGGGGAGTCACTATTGGCCCAAACGTAGCTGTGGCTACTGGGGTCCACTTCGGCTATGGGTCCGGTTAGGGGCGTCTGTTTGAAGCCTCCTAAGTGAGTGTGCGGGAGGGAGAGGGGGTGCCCGTGGATGCCGTGGTCCCAGGGTCGACAGGACGAGGCGGGGAGGCTCTGGAAGGAGTCGTGGGAGTTGGAGGAGCAGGACGTCCAGCTGCCGCGCCCGCTGTCCGCCACAGAGTCCAGAGAGGTGTGGTCCGGGGTCAGCTCCTCCGTAGAGTTAGAGGAGGTGAAGGTGGAGACTCGGGACAGGGAACTGCGGGCCATCGGTGAGGAACTGCGTCAGACAGGAAGAGGTTTCAAATTAATTACAGCTACAAAAAATAGGCAACTTTTTCTATACTAAACAAAGAATGAGTCTAGTCCTCGTTATTTTGGCAGAAAAGTACACGCAATATTAAGCATGGCTATTTTACAGGGGTGTAACGATACAGTAACTATATCGATGTATCGTTTTTTTTTTCCTACGATACAACTACATCAATACACATCACCTTGTATCGAATCGTATCGTTTTCTAGGAAGTGTGTATCAATAAACATGGGGGAAAAAAAAGATAATATCAGAAATATCGAGATTAGAAATTTGCATGTTAAAATTAAACCAGATATGGCTTTTTGAATACAATTGTGTTTTTAAAGAAATAAAATGCTATATTAAACTTTTCTTGCTCTCTGTCTGCTGGACATAAACAACCCTGGCTGTGATGCTACATTTGAGAGTAAACTTTTATGATTTTTGGCAAAAAGTTGCTGCATCAATTATTGATATGAAGGTGCTGAATCGTATTGCTCCAAATTAGCCAATATTGTTCTTGAATCGCATCAAAACAATTCTAATCGATACGTATCGTATCATTGCAAAATGTATCATTACACCCCTACTATTTTATTAGAACTAAAACTAAAATGTGCCCACAGCGCTGCCCTGGGTCGCGCCTAAATCTGTAGTGTTATTGTAAACAGATGCTTACACTTAGTGGAAGTAATGCTGTCCCGCTGGCACAGCTAAACCAAATTGGAACATTGACCATGTGACACTAGGCTAGTTCAAAATAAACTTAAAAATAAATAAATTTAATACAAGGAAAATTTAAAATACTTCCACTTTGAAACAAAGTATTACACCTAAAAATGTCACAAAATATAATATTAATATAGAAATCAACATTTTTGCAGATTTACCTCCGTTTTATAAGTCAAAACTTAACCTGCTTGTCTTTCAACAGTTCAAAATAAAAATAATGCACTTTTTTAATCATTTTGTTAATAAATCATCAAATAATCCCAAGTTCCCCCTGCAACATGCTCGCCAGGGGCGGATCTAGGAGACGGAATACAAGAAATCACAAATTTTGTGGTGGGTCAAACATTTATGAGGAAAACTCCAATGTTTAACCAGAAATCAGCCTAGAAAAGTACTTGATTGACTAAGAATAAACAACAAAGATGCACCTGCTGCCCTGATGGATGCAGTTCCTGGAATAATAGCTGCTGTACCTACTAATTAAGTATCTTAAGGATGGAGCTGCCATTTTAGACACTGGCACATTTTTTCACATTGTTGAGAGAAATGAATTGAACACAGCCTATATGCTTTGCTCTGTTATGAACAAAACAAAAAATCCTTATTGCTTTTACAGCCTAATTATCCTAGTTTTTCATGGACATTCTCTGAAGTTCATATGATATCAGTAGATATAATGTAGATAATTCATTTTCCACCCCTTAAATGATCCATTATCATTCCTGCCACCCCATGATTTTTGCTCCAGATCCACCCCTGATGCTCGCGTACCCCAAGTTGGGAAACACTGCTGTAGACTACTCTCTGTCATAAATTCCTATAATATAAAGACCCTTGTCCCACATAACCTGCCACCCTCACTTCCCATTAGCAGCACCTTTAATACCCTTTCTTTTAAAAAGTCGGTCAGCATGATCAGTAATGGGTCCCATAATCAGACCGGCTGACTGTTGTGGAGTAATTTATACTTTGCCATCTAAAAATAAACCTTCAACTTGACATTTTCAGCACAGGCATAAAATAAAATACTATTGTAGTGCTAAAAGCGTTTGCCACCTCTTCAGCTCTTGTCTCAGTGATTGATCGGTGAAAACAACTTTGAAACTTTCCTTATCAGTGCCTTTAATAAACCGCTGTTAGATTTACTGTCATACTTTTACAAGACCCACAGCCACTCACTGAACCCACGTCACTTTTTTACAAACCAGACCGCGTTATACAACAAGGCAGGGGAGGCAATTCATTCTCAGAGAAGCAGACAGATTATTGCGTCCGGTGATATTTTATAGTCTCCGCTTTATGAGGCAGAATAGGCTTGATCATGAAGAAACAATAAACAAACAGAAGACAATAAAGCAGACAGTGTTTACTTGGACAGATTAAAAAGGTGCTCGGGTGGAAAGTGCCGTTAGAAGTGAAAGCGGGGGAGAGAGAGAGAGTAAAGTAGTAAATGCGGGGTGTAAATAAACAGCCGCCGCCTTTACGACATCCTGTTCATGGACTTTTTAACGAGGAATGGACATAATTGGGGTCCAGCTGTGACAGACAATGTGGAGAATGCAGAAGATTAGCTGTAGTTTATGCTGATTTTAAGAAGCTGAGTCAGTGTCCTTGTGGAGTCAGGCTGAAGGGACGCCTGGGGGAAGGAAAAGTTGGCAACATTTCTGCAAATCACAACAAATAAAGCCAAGCAGGACCTGTGGCTAAATGACCTTCACTAAGACCTCACACCTTACATACAATATGAGCCGCTTTTTATAATAAAATCTAATGTGACCTTTTGCTTTTGGTATAATACTATGTAAGCATTAACACTAAACTTTGTAGCTTAACTTTTTTTTAATCTGTTATAGCTAATAATGTTAACATTTAGATACTTTTAAGAGTGAAAATGCAGTTTGTAGCTACTTCATTGGTAAAATTATATTGTAATTGTATTTTTTTTTGTATATATATGTATTGACTAAAAACATTGTATATAGTATCGGAGTCCTGACACAAACCCACAAAGCCAAGTCAGGTTGTAGTTGCCTTGTATACTGCATGTGCCACAGCTCTAGTCAAAAATTTTGAGTAAATTTTCTTACATTCAAGTCACAAATTTGCAGCTCCAAAAATATGACTAAAATAAATTTTCATACATTCTTAATCCTACCCTCTAAAGATGAGACGTCAGCCTCATTTCAGTGTGGACATAATAATAACCATAACAGATAAGACTGTTCTACAGCAAAAACAAGGCATACGTTTTATAAATAACGCTGGGTTTTATGATGTTGCTAATCAATTATTTTTAAATTGGTTTATTATTGAATCGTGCAAATAATGTTCAAAGCAAAAGTTAAATCACTTCCAGATTGTGTCCACAGGTTCTTTTTAGTTCCTGAGAGCAAATATGAGTAGTATTATGTAGTAAATGATTATCTTTAGGGAGTAATTCAGTTGTCTTTCAGTTTTACAACAATTTCTCTGCAGGAGTTACTTTTGCTTGTTTAGAAATGTAGTGGAGTAAAAAGTAATATATTTTTCTTTTTAGGTGTAGTGGAGTAAAAGTAGTAAGTTTCCGGTAAAAATACTACTCAAGTAAAGTACAGATTCTCAAAAACTATACTTTAAGTACTGTACTCAAGTAAATTTACTTAGTTTAACCCCAAATTCGCAGTCCAGATCTTGCGTATCTGTATTTCTAAGCTGCAGAGACGCTAGTTGAGCTGTTACCTTGTGCTGGGCTGGTTGTAGTCCAGTGTTGGAGTGTGCATGTATTGCCGGTGTGCTCTCTGGTACAGCTGTAGATGTGGTTGCAGCAGCAGCAGCAGCAGCAGCAGCAGCAGCAGCAGCAGTAGTAGTAGTAGTAGAGGTGGTAGTACTCGTCCTAGTACTGCTGTTACACCGGTCGTCGGCAGAGGTCGTGGGCATTGAGTCCACAGAGCAGATACTGGAGCGGGACGAGATCTCGCTGTGACTCGAGTCGGACAAGTTATCTGCCTTTCCAGGGGGCAGCAGCGCGTAACCTGAAGACAGGAGAGGGGGACGTGTTCAATTTGACTTAAAGTAATAGAAAAAAGTGTTTGTAAAGGTAATATAACAACGGGAGGGAAATCCTACCTCACAGCTAAAAAGCAATGATCAAAATACTGTATTTTCCGGACTATAAGTCGCACTTTTTTCATAGTCTGCCTAGGAGTGCGACGTATACTCAGGTGTGACTTATATATTAAAATATTTCAGGTGTTGGTTAGAGGGCGCTCTAGGCTTGTGTACCAGCATCTGCTGCACCTGTACCACTGACAATTTAAAATGTAAACATTACCACTAACAACTTAGGCTATAAAGACAACTGAGAAAGAGCGGAATAATTGGAAATGGAACTGATGCTGAGTCTGACGACAGCCACGCAGAGGAGGAAGCGGCGCTTCGTCTACCTCCGGAGTTGGCGGAGTTGTTCAGAAGCGACACCGAGGATGAAGAATTTAAAGGATTTAGTGATTAGGAGTGAGATGGTGAGTTTGGTGAACTTGTTATATTATGTTGTTTATGCTATAGTTATGTGAATAACTGTTAATATATTACGTTAACATACGAGACAGTATTCAGTTCGTTGTTTATGCTTCATGTAGCTGAATAACCATCAATGTGTTACGTTAGCAAACCACACACCTATTCAGCCTGTTGTTCTCTATTCTATTATTACTATAACTTGCCTTTCAAGATGAAATGTCTGTTCTTGGTGTCAGATTTTGTAAAATAAATTTCCCCCAAAAAATGCGACTTATAGTCCAGTGAGACTTATATAAATTTTTTTCTTCTTCATTATGCATTTTTTGGCTGGTGCTACTTATACTCCGGAGCCACGTATAGTCCGGAAAATTCGGTACTCACTTTTTACACTTATAAAAAGAAGATGGATTACTATTATTTTGCACAACAACAACTTAAAAACAAAATATTATCTGAACCAACCTACTCACACAAGAGAGGAGAGCCAACCATGTTACTGTAAACAACATATCTTCAGAAGTTAAAAGGATTTGATGTACTATTTCTACTTTTGAAACATCTAAAAGACACCAGAAGACTCAGGAAGTGTCATCCAGGGTGGCTCACTATACCAATATCTACCACTAGATGGAGACTGTCGTGAGGCAAAAGGTGCTAAAACAAGCTAGTTCATCTACAAAACTGTGAATGTGAACATTAACTGGGAGTTATGTATTATGATGTTTATGCCTTGGGTATTTTTTGTACACTACTGCCATCTAGTGTTGATAAATAGATTTCTGTCAAAGTTACAGCTTTGGCCTAAAAGCTATACCTTTAATCTTTAAGAACTTTAATTTAAAAAGTGATTTAATGGCCCAAAAACTTCAAATTCACATTCAGTTTAGTGTCCTAACAGTTCACATAGTCTCTCTGTGAAGTGCTTAGTCACTTTTAAAGCAACACTTTCTATGAAAATATAATTGACTTTTGAACAAATTCATTCCAGCTGAAGGAAAACCAAAAATGATAAAACTGTGAAAATAGCGGGACTCACTAAAATGAACGAGTGCTTTTGTCAACACGTACTGAACATCTACATTTTTTTTAGCATTCAGGGAGCCCATAATTTAAGTTTAAGTACATTTGGGGAAGTATAGGCACTACATTAGAAGTGCGTTGGACATAGCAGTGCTTCAAAACAAAGAAATATGCGTCAAACTCTACAAACTGCATCAAACTCAAATGATTTTCCATTCTCTGACAACATCTGCGTCTCGTCCCTTCTTTGTTTCCTGTACACTTTGAGCTTTCCCAAAAATCCAATTTCTATACAACAGCATACAAACTGAATGAATGTGTGTGTTATCTGTATTAGACTGTCTTTCTCCTGGAGCGCTTGTCCACACAGAGCCACAGGAAGGGATTGGGGCTGATCGACCTCCTGGCTCTCTGCTCTGTCTCTGTCCTGTCGCGTACGGTTAGGATAGGGTCGCACTCTCCCTGTTGTTCCCTGTCGTCTCGCTGGTGGGGCTTGGTCACTCCTAGCCTCTCCCTTGACTGACTCCTCTCCTTGAGTTTCCTGAATGGGGACAACACCCGTTTCCTCATTGGAGACTCTGACTTTATCGTCTTTGGCTCGGGACTTGTTGGTGAACCGGGACGCTCTCCTGTGCACTGCTGTGTGGGGCTTAGCGGTCTAGCTGTTAACATTGGCCCGGTTGTTTTGTTATGGCGGACCTTGCACCTCCACCTGCCTCTGTTCTGCTCTGAACACATCAATCTTCCCTGAGTTTCCTCCTTCCCTCCTTCATGTTTCTCCTCATCTCCCTGCGCCCCAGCCTCCTCCTCTTCCTCTCTGATCGTTTCCCTGTCGCTGCTCGCGTCCCGGCTGTGCTGCCTAGTCATGAGCAGGATCCTCCGGTGGAGATGTGCCCCACCTATGCCGTAGCTGCGCAGGCTGACGGTGCTGGCCTTGGTGCTGGCGTCGCTGGTCAACGAGGACGAGGAGCCCGACAGGTTAATTTGGCTGGAGTTCTGGGACTTTGGCACTCCTCCAACTAAAAGCAGAAGAAATACAGTTATACATTTAAGTTTTTAATGTAAAGGATTCATACACTTTTTTACCAAAAATTTTCCATGACTTTTCTAAACCTTTTGACTAAATTTCCAAGACCTAAATGAATGAAAAATAGTATTCAAAATGTCCACTGTGGTGCATTAGAAACTTCTGCTGCAATTTCATTTGTTAAAATTGGAAATTAGTCAGTTGGAAAAAAAAACAAAAAAACATTTGAGGTTCTTCCCTCAGAAATTTATTATTTCACTAATTATTCCACTAAATTTACTGACTTAGCCTGCACCAGTCATTAAAATATAATTATGCTGGGAAAATTGGTTCAGAACGCATTTTTAAAAAGTAAATTATATCTTAAAATAATCATCTAGGCAGGCTGGCGCAAGTTTAATAAGTAGTGGTCGAATGTTTGTTTAAATTCCCCAAACTTTTCTAAAACTTTACACCAAAATATAAAAATCCAAAACTTTTCCAGGGCCTGGAAGTTGCATTTTAAAATTCCATGACTGTTCCAGGTTTTCCATGACTGCACGAACCCTGAATGTAGTAAATCACACCAACTTTGACATAATGAGAAAAGCCAAACTCTTTAAGTTTATAGAGAAATGTTGGTCCAGATTTGTAATGTATTGTAATGTTTTCTAAGGCTTCTGAAGTAATTTTCTTGAACTCTACAGGGGAACAGTATTTTGGTGTTGCGGACCTTTCCGTGGCGAGCCCTGAGGAGACACTGTGGGGCTGGAGTGAAGCGAGGAGACCATAGACACAGTGTCATCGGACGGCCTCTTTATACTCCACTCATCTGCAGACGACACCGGAGGCTTCTTCACCACCTGCGGAGAGTTTGAGTCTGCAGACAAAGGAGAAATAAATGAACATTATACATTACTGTTGTTTAAATACAGAAGTACAAGACTGCCCACTTCAATTCTTTCAAACAAAGTGTTGATCTGAAAATGGGGTGGGATTTATGAGCTGCCCATGTTGTATGTTTTTAAAAATAACATTGGTCCAGAGGTTGTTATTTCCAGTGATGGACAGTAACAAGATACTTTTACTGAAGTGAGTTTTTTTGAGGAAAAAGTATTTTCTTAGTACATTGTCTAAGGAAGCAAAAGTAGTTTTTGTCCTCTGTGGTGTAGTGGGTTCCACATCTGACAATCAGAAAATTCAGGGTTTGAAACTTGGTGAAGAAGAAGAAAAAGGAGAAGGTGAAGATGGTGAAGAAGAAGGTGAAGCACAACAAAGAGAAGAAGGTGAAGAAGAAGGAGACGAAGAAGAAAAAGGAGAAGAACAAGAAAGAGAAGAAGGTGAAGAAGGAGAAGAAGAAGAAGAAGAAGGAAAAGGAGAAGAAGAAAGAGAAGAAGAAAGAGGAGAAGGTGAAGAAGGAGAAGAAGAAGGAAAAGGAGAAGAAGAAAGAGAAGAAGAAAGAGGAGAAGGTGAAGAAGGAGAAGGTGAAGAAGAAGGTGAAGAAGAAGAAAAAAGAGAAGGTGAAGAAGAAGGTGAAGAACAACAAAGAGAAGAAGGTGAAGAAGAAAAAGGAGAAGAACAAGAAAGAGAAGAAGGTGAAGAAGGAGAAGAAGAAGAAGAAGGAAAAGGAGAAGGTGAAGAAGAAGGTGAAGAAGAAGAAAAAGGAGAAGGTGAAGAAAAAGGAGAAGAACAAGAAAGAGAAGAAGGTGAAGAAGGAGAAGAAGAAGAAAAAGAAGAGGAAGAAAGAGAAGAAGAATTTGCAAAAACATTCAAATGTACTTTTACTGAAGCAAAATGTTTGCTTGGTACTGTTACTTCTACTTGAGTAAAAAAATATTTTTGCAGTAACAGTACTTTTACTTGAGTACAGCTTTTGAGTACTTTGTCCATCACTGGTTATTTCTGTGTATACTGGCCTGCTGTTTTCTGATTGGTTGTATGGCTCTCCATGCATTCAGAGGTAGTTTAACCTGTGCTCATGTATTACCCATGATTCTTTGCACAGGCTACAGGTTTAATACAATCACTATTCCCATTATTTAACAAGTACAAATAGTAAATGTGTATTTCTTGCTCCATTTTTGAGTGGTGATGTGTAACTTACTTGGCGTGCCGCTGTCTTTGGCCGTGCTCTTCTTGCGGAGCGGGTTCAGAGGAACCTGGACTTGCAGGACTTGCGAGACTCTGTTCTGGGTTTTGACTGAAGGCAGCGCTGACCGCAGAGACACAGGAGACATGTCCGACTTGGTGGACCGTCTCTCGCTCAAGTTCTTCGACACTAAAAGAAAAAAAGATGGTGTCAAGAATGTAAACAACTTTTTGGCTATTTTTTTTTCTTTTATGTGCGGACAATTGTTAAATTGCCTAAGAGCGTGGTGTTATAACAAGGCTTTATTAATAAGATATTTAATGGATAAGAATATTTAGCAACTGATGGCAAAGATATTATTCATTATAAAGATTGTTTAGCTCACTGTTTCATTTTATTGCATTAATTCATCGCCTTTTTTGAACAATTTTCCTCAGGATTTTACTCAACAGATGATGATTTATAATTCAACCATATTAAATGCTTAGTATATATTTTAGGTCATATTTTTTGTCTTGAGTACCCGCTCATCCATACGTGTTGGTGATTCGTCAAAAAGTGGTAAAAAATACTTCTGGTTATTAGTACAAATCTAATTTATTGTAAATACTAATTCTCCTGCATATTTTCTTTTATACACAAATTCAAAATATAAAATAGATAATAATCTGCCTGCCTTTAAAATAAAACACAAAATACAAATTAACAAATAAACTATTATATTTGCTTACTATATATTTTCTGTTCAAAATAAACTAAAATAAAAATGTATAAAAATAAAATTAAGAAAAATCAAAAAATCTAAGAATATGGAACAAAAAAAATGTTGAGCTTGTTTTTCAGAAGTTTCAATATAAAAAGATTAAAAATAACAATGTATCATATTGGAAATAAATGAAATAATTCCAAGTATCCACTGCTTTGTCCTCTCTTAAAACACTTTTTCTCTTTGGCTTTTTCCTCAGTTTGAGATGTTGACTTTTAATGTTTTATTGTTTTTTACTGGTTTTATTTTACTTTGTTTTTATACTGGTCTTACGTCTCTGTTCTTTTATCTGATTTAAATGTATTGTTCTTTGTTGTGGTTTTTATTTTATTTATGCTGTGTATATCAGTTTGGCCGACTGTGTTGTTTTTATAAACGCTTTATAAATAAAGTTGATTGATTGCTAAGTGCTTTTAGATTTCCACTGCACTCATAGTTTAAACATTAATAAGACAATGTATAAAAATGACTGCCATACCGATGTAAATCCACTAGATGGCACTATTTTGTAATAATTGCATGCACCATGATGTTTTAAACAGAGATTATTGTGTCCAGGTGAAACACAGCTAATCACAGCATCTTGTTTATATGATCAAAATATAATATAATAGCAAAAATAGCAAATAAATAAAAAAAGTTGTATTTTGCTCACAAGTGCTGTAGGTGGGCTCACACTGGAGCGACATGATCTGGTGCTTCTCCTCATCCGTCTCCACCGTCAGATTGGACAGGTACTGCTTCACCTTCCTGGCCATCTGAGCGTCCTCGTAAAGCTTTTTGGCGTTTAGGAGCGAACTGCGCCGCACTCTCTTCTTATGGGCCCCTCCCTGGACGTCCAGCATGTTGGAGTTGGTGCTGCCCTGACTCAGAGACCTACGGCAAAACAAACAAAATACAACAGAAAAGTTAACGCGAACAAACAATAAAGGGGAGACAAAGATGGCGGGCATTAGTAAGATGCTATTCCTCTCTTTACCAAAAAATTTAATGCAACAAAATGTGCCTTTTTTTTTTAAATGGGGTATAGCATTTTAAAACATGCAACTGGGAGAAGAGCTAGAGTTTGTACGCCGTGCAAAGGGACAGCAAAACATTTGAGATGGAGGCAAAAAGGCTTAAGATGCACAAGACTCGATATGGGGAATATTATGGCATGATGCAACATTTATACAGAAAATAATGTCCTTTTTTATTAGTTCAGTAGTTGCTTGAAATATATATTTAGTTAAAGTTGGTATTCAAAATCTAGAATCTGATGCACTCTGATGTTAATAACCTAAAAAACATTATTTACTTTCTTCAAGCACGTACTGTATATGTCAAAGTGGAACTCCTTATAAGGTCATTCATTGTCACATGGTGTAATGACATCAATAATCATCCACCGACTGAAAATTGTGCACTGACCAAAAAATAAAAAAAAAAAAATAAAAAAAAAAATGCTTGTCTAAAGAGGAGAGAGACAAAATAAAACAGGGTTGCTCCAGGTTTTTTCTCATGAAATTTAAGACCTTTTTAATGCCACTTAGAACTAAATTAATGCCAAGATTATTAGCAAAAGAACAATAATCTGTATAAATTTTATGCTAATAAAATATCAGTATTACTCTCTGAAACTCAATGGTTTTATTTTGAAAGTCTGATACAGGTGAAATAACTGGTTCCTAAAACCACGACTGATTGAAGTTGTTCCCAAATTCACATCTAACTCACAAAAAAGACGGAGTGTATTGATCTAAAATATATTTTCGACAAGTACAACACTAGAAAACTTGACTTAGATGTCCTAATTTAATACCTTTTAAAGCCTGGATTTTGGCAACATCAAATTTAATACCTTTTTTTTTTTAAAACACTTTTAAGACCTCGGGGCTACCCTGTAAAAAAGCCTCATTAGCTGACGCATGAAGTAGAAAACTGCTTTATTAAAACTGCATAAACTTATTTTGTTGGGCATAACTGGAACAACTAATCGGATTGTAATCGATTATTACAACAATTGTCAACTAGTAACCTGTCTCAGATCAGATAAAAAAGGTGGATCCCTCACTTATTTCAGTCCTTTTTATTTAATTTTCTTCTTATTATTATTTTTGATTTACTTGTAAACACTGGATTTAATATTGGAGCAACAGAGTGGGATTGTTCTGGAGTTAGGGTGTTAAAAAAACAAACAAAATGACTACGTTTCAATAAAAACACCCTGAAAAAAAAAAAAAAATCGTTGACTAATTTAGCAATTGATTAATCACTATCATTGTCTTTGAAACATGCCATGTGCTGAGAGGTTTTATTACCAAGACAGAACAGTAAAGCCACAAAAACAAGAAAATAGATTGTTAAATTGTAACTTGTAGCTTTGTCTTTTTATAAATTTTGTAAAAATTCAGCAAGGCCAGCAGGTCGTCATGCATTTACGCACACTTCACCAGCCGCTTATTAATCATAAAAATAATTAATACATGTATCGTTAGTTAGCGTGCTCGTATTTTTTTCCTTTTGAGTGCATAAGATCCTTTTTTAAAGCACCTACTTGCATTTAAAACCATTTCATATCAACAAACTCTTGTGTTTTAATCTTAAGACAGCGCAACATTGCATGAGCAGACAGTTAATGACGTTTGATGGTTTTTAGATGCACTGCAAAACGATGGATGGGTTAATGAGACAAGCACAGGCAAAAAAAACATTCATTCAACCAAAGTAACATGCGCTGTTTATGGTGGGCATGATGCAAAGGTGGGTTATAGTTATAATATTAAATTTATTATTATAATAATGGGCCACAATGGGACGCCAGGACAAACTTACCCTAAACTTTTCCACCTCTTCTTCCTGTAAGCGAGAGGCGTGAAGATTGAAGCGTGACTTAAGAGACAAGTTCAAGGGTCAAGGGTCAATGGTCAAAGGGAAAAGGAGGAGGTGGTAGTGACAGGACTATGTTGAGGTCATGCCACCACAAACAAACAAACAAACAAACAAACAGGAAATGGCTGGAGATGGGAGGACACCACCACACAGAGGACATGTCCCCATATCAACACAGACCGCTGGGCTTCTTGTGCATCAAACACTTGGCTTGAAATAAAGCGTGTTCATCAACTCATTACAGTGTATTTTTAATTTAATACAGAATAATGAGGCTTTATTACATATTCAGTATTTAAAGATTACTTGCACATTCATTTTAAGTGTGTTTTTAACCCATTTGATACTCGTTAGGTACACTTCCCCAATCAGGGTTCGTACACTTTTTTTATCAAGTATTTTCCCATGACTTTTCCAAAACTTTTGACCAAATTTCCAAAACCTGAATGTCTGAAATGACTTATAAAGTATTCAAAATGTCCAGTGTGGTGCATTAGAAACTTTTGCTGCAATTTCAGTCAGTCACAGAAATATATTATTCCACAAATTTTACTGATTTATCGCCTACACCATGATTAAAAGATAATTATGTTTGGTAAGTCGGTTCAGAACGCATTTTCAAAAAGTAAATTAAGATATGAAGTAATCATCTCGGCAGGCTGGAGCAGTAGTGGTCGAATGTTACTCAGATTTCTCTAAAACTTTACACCAAAATATAAAATTACATAACTTTTCCAGGGCCTAGGAATTGCATTTTAAAATTTAATGACTTTTCCAGGTCTTCCATGACTGTACAAACCCTGCCCAATGTTTTTTTTTAATCCGGATCCAACCCTACTTCCATCAACATCACAAGGGCCTTTCCTGTTTTTACATAAATAGTATTAGATCTTGAGATTCTCTTTGGTAGCAGGCATACTCTGTTTTTTGGTTTAATGTTGTCAAGCTTTATAAACTAATACAAGTTTTTTGATTTCATTTTTTATTTGACCTATTATTATTTAACCAAGAAAGTCCTGCTGAATCCTGGCCCCATGTTTTTGGTGGTGGGGGAAACCGGAGCAGACTCGGGAAGAACATGCAAAACTCCACACAGAAAGGCCCCACACAGTCCGGGAATTGAACCCGAGACCTTCTTCAGGGTAGCTCCAGGTTTTGTCTTGGGAAATTTAAGACCTTTTTAATGCCACTTAGACCGAAATTTAATGCCAGCATCGTCAACAACAGAACAATAATCTGTACAAACTTTACACTGAGGAATTATCCGTACTACTCTCTGAAACTCAAGGTTTTCATTTTAAAAAGCATTTGATATTGCCTGATTTTTAATTTGAGTCAGTATTTTATTACTATTTCACTTTTTAATCACAGTTGTATTATGTGTTTGCTTTTTTATTGGCTTGTTTGGTCTTTTATTGGCTTGTATTTTATTGTATGATCATGGGTCTTTATTGGAGATTTTATGTGTTTTTGCACTGGAAAGCATTTTGGAACTTGCTCAGAAAAGTGCTATAGAAAAGATTATTATTATTATTAAAAATCAAATACAGATGAAAAACCTCTAGTGCTGCATTAAAAAATCATGAATGAATGAATCATGCATTTCACTGATAACATTTCTTCAATAAATATATTTTTGTTATTGCAATGACTCTATTTTTTGTAATATTAACGCAATGTTTTGTCACATTTTAAGACCTGGGTGAACAAAATATAATACCTACTCATAATATTTAATACTTTTAAGGCCTTGAGTTTCACAAGATCAAATTTAATACTTATTTAACGTTTTTAAGACCTTGGGGCTGCCCTGTTCTTGCTGTGAGGCAAGAGTAGTAACCACTATGCCACTGTGCTGCCCAAATTAGCATTTACAAACTTTAAATTCATATTACCATTGTTGACAACACAGTACTGCTTTCTAAACAGGTAATAACACATTTATAAGATATATGCAAGTAATCCAGTGATGTTAACAAATATCTAGTAAAGGCTTAAAGATAGAATTACAGATAGAGATATAAACTAAACAGTTATTTTCCTCTGATATTTTCAACCTACTGTAATATTATAAAGCATTTCCTTATTAAAATTGTAGATCTAAGGGTGTAGTATGTGTCCTGTGGCTGTAGGGGGCAGTCACGCACCACAGTAGTGATGTGCAGTGAAGAAACGCACAACCCCAGAGAGGGAGGCACACAAACTGCAGCTGGCGTCTGTTCAGCCTCAGCCTCGGTCGATTCCCGGCCTGTGTCTCTGTGTCGATACGCGCCGATGGAGGAAACGCAATCGAAAATACTGAGACGCCTTTAACGGGACAGGAAGTGAAGGGGGGCATTGATCAAAGCGGACTTCAGTGGGATCTGGGTGTGTTCGGTGCAGGACTGGTGCAGTGAGAGGCGTTTCTGAAACATTTTACTACTAACATGGGACTAAACCAAGACGAAACCAGAAGGACTAAACCAGGACTAAACCAGGTCTAAACCAAAGATTAAACCAGGAGGACTAAAAAAGGTCTAAACCAAGGATTAAACCAGGAGGACTAATAATAAACCTAAATCATGTCTAACCCAGAAATAAATTAGGTTTAAACCAGGACTAAACCAAGATAAAACCAGGACTAATACTAAACCGGGATTAAACCATGTCTAAACCAAGACTAAACCATGTCTAAACCAAGACTAAACCATGTCTAAACCAAGACTAAACCATGTCTAAACCAAGACTAAACCATGTCTAAATTAAGACTAAACCATGTCTAAACCAAGACTAAACCATGTCTAAACCAAGACTAAACCATGTCTAAACCAAGACTAAACCATGTCTAAATTAAGACTAAACCATGTCTAAACCAAGACTAAACCATGTCTAAATTAAGACTAAACCATGTCTAAACCAAGACTAAACTAGGTCTAAACCAGGAGGACTAATAATAAACCAGGACTAAACCAGGTCTAAACCAAGACTAAACCATGTCTAAACCAAGACTAAACCATGTCTAAACCAAGACTAAACCATGTCTAAATTAAGACTAAACCATGTCTAAACCAAGACTAAACTAGGTCTAAACCAGGAGGACTAATAATAAACCAGGACTAAACCAGGTCTAAACCAAGACTAAACCATGTCTAAACCAAGACTAAACCATGTCTAAACCAAGACTAAACCATGTCTAAATTAAGACTAAACCATGTCTAAATTAAGACTAAACCATGTCTAAACCAAGACTAAACTAGGTCTAAACCAGGAGGACTAATAATAAACCAGGACTAAACCAGGTCTAAACCAAGACTAAACCATGTCTAAACCAAGACTAAACCAGGTCTAAACCAAGACTAAACCAGGTCTAAACCAAGACTAAACCAGGTCTAAAGCCAGGACTAAACCATGTCTAAACCAAGACTAAACCAGGTCTAAAGCCAGGACTAAACCATGTCTAAACCAGGAGGACTAATAATAAACCAGGACTAAACCAAGATAAAACCAGGACTAAACCTGGTCTGAACTAGGACTAACCCTAACTAAAATAGGACTAAAATAGGAATAAAACTGTACTAAAAGTTTAAATTTGGACTTGAATTGCTAAGGACTCCTGAGAACCACCAGAGGAAACCTACGTACCACCAGTGGTACCCCTACCACAGTTTGAAACCCATTATTAAATAGCTTTAACCACAGATTTAAACAAAACCACAACTACTTAATATACAACAGCTTACGCTTTCATTTTTCTCACAAACACAAAATTAATGTCTTTGGAAACATTCATATCCAGTAACTGTGCTTCGTTAATATGCATTTTTTAACTTCTGGACTCCAAATTTAGCAATAAAGGAGTTTATGTGCATTATAAATAACTTAATTAATGACATATTAGCTTCAAACTCATTTAATTTTCCTCTGAATAATTAATTTAAAGAGATGTCAGCATGCCTTCGTTACAAAAAGTAAACCTAGATTGGTTCCTTTATCCTGCTCCTGTCTGCTTTTAAAAACCCAGTCCTTACAGTTTAGCATCACAGAAAAAAAAGACTATTTAAAGGTAAAATGTGTGAGTTTATTGTGCGAGACCAACCTCTGTCTGAACATTAACGCTGGGTCCATGTTGGCCGAGGTCATGCAGACCACGTGCCGGATCTCTTTAGCGATCATTCGGAGTTTCTCAAAGTTCACCAGACCGTCCACACTGGAGTCGTTACCTGGAACAGACAGAAAATTAAGAAATGATGGACTTCCTGGAAAGTTCGCAGGCAACACTTCTGAGAATATCTGCTTCTTGTTCATTTCTGGGCACTTCTCTTCGATAAATTTAAGATCAACTTCTGCTTCTGTATTGTTTAATTAATTAAGAGACTTTTTTTTCTTCTTCTTTTCACATTGAGTGTTTTCCACTACAGTAAGCAGTATTAGCAGTAGTAGTATATTCTTTTTTAATGGTTACCCATGACCATTATGTTATTAATTGTATATACTATATAGAGCTATAAAACTTTCAAAAATACTTGACTTGCTGCGTTCATTTGAAAGCAAATCTTTACTGAAACATAACAGTACTTCCACTACTACTATTACTACTATTACTACTACCAGTGGAGGACAAAGTACTCAGCTTCATTACTTCAGTAAAAGTATAGATCCTCCTGGTCACACATTACTCCAATAAAAGTTAAAGTCAAATTAAATATTCAAAGTAAATTTTTTTCACAATGTATTTCAAATGAGTGCAGTCAAGAATTTTGATTAAATTTTCTCTTACATTCAACTCACAAATCTGCAGCTCCAAAAATATGAATAAAATACATTTTCATACATTCTTAATCCTGCCCTGATGAGAGGTCAAACTCATTTTAGTGTGGACATAATAATAACAACCATAACAGATGATACTGTTCTACAGAAAAAACGAGCCATGCATTTTATAAATAAAGCTGGGTTTTATGATCATACTAATCAATTATTTTAATGTTCAAAGCAAAAGTTAAATCACTTCCAGATTGTGTCCAGAGGTTCTTTTTAGTTCCTGAGAACAAATATGAGCAGTATTATGTAGTAAATGTTTATCTTTAGGGAGTAAGTCAGTTTTCTTTCAGTTTAAAGACAATTTCTCTGCAGAAAATACTTTTGCTTTTTTAGAAATGTAGTGGAGTAAAAAGCATTATATTTATCTTTTAGATGTAGTGGAATAAAAGTAGTAGGTTATCCCTAAAAATACTGCTCAACCAAAGTACAGATTCTCAAAAACTATACTTCAAGTAAATGTCCTTCCTCCTCTGACTACTACAAATGTTTAATGTATCTAAAACATGAATACCAATGCAACAAGAATACTGCTCTACTTTCTAGACTAAAATTCTTAAAAATACTTTTTGTATCTACAACAGCTCACAGCAGACAAACTGAGCCATGTGCAAACAAAGTGAGCACGACCAGAGAAGAAGCGCATTTATGTTAATTTTAGGACACATGAAGGTTTTCAACATTCATGGAGATACTTTTTGTTTTTTTTTGTTTTCAAATTAGTTGCTCATCACTTATCAGGGCAGATCCAGGTTTTGTCTTGTGAAATTTACGATCTTTGTAACACTTTTAAAGCCACTTAAAGTTAAATTTAATGCCAACATCATCAACAACAGAACAATAATCTGTACAAACTTTACACTGAGGAATTATCCACACGACTCTCTGAAACTCAAGGGTTTCATTTTAAAAAGCATTTGATTTTGCCTGATTTTAATTTAAGTCAGTATTTTATTACTGTTTTATTTTTTAATCCCAGTTGTATTATGCGTTTGCTTTTTGTCTTTTATTGGCTTGTATTTTATTGTATGATCATGGGTCATTGTTGGAGATTTTATGTGTTTTTGAACTGGAAAGCACTTGGAACTTGCTCAGAAAGTGCTATAGAAATAAAGATTACTATAATTATTAATAAAAATCAAATACAGATGAAAGATCTCTAGTGCTGAATGAATGAATCATGCATTTCACTGATGACATTTGTTCAATAAATATATTTTATTATTTCAATGGCTCTACTTTTTGTGATATTAAGACCTTTTGTCAAATTTTAAGACCTGGATGAACAAAATATAATACCTGCTCATAATATTTAATACTTTAAGGACTTGATTATCACAAGATCAAATTTAATACTTATTTATTTCTTGCTGTGAGCCAAGAGTAGTAACCACTATGCCACTGTGCTGCCTAAATTAGCATTTACAAACTTTAAATTCATATTACCAGTGTTGACAACACAGTACTGCTTTCTAAACGGGTAATAACACATTTATAAGATATATGCAAGTAATCCAGTGATGTTAACAAATATCTAGTAAAGGCTTAAAGATAGAATCATAGATAGAGATAAATGTAATTAACTGCTTTTAAGACTTTTAAAGCCATTTAGACAGAAATTTAATGGCAGCATTGTTAACAACAGAACAATAATCTGTATGAACTTTACACTAAGGAGGGTTTTATTTTAAAAGTCTAATACAGATCAAAGAACTCCTGTGCTGTATTAAAGAAATCATAAAAAATGAATCATGCATTTCAATAATAACACTACTTTTTGTAATATTAACATAATATTCTGACAAATCTTAAGACCTAGATGAACAAAATTGAAAACCTCATAATACTTTTCAGGCCTTGATTTCAACACTATCAAATTGAATCCCTTTTTAATGCTTTTAAGACTTTGGAGCGAGCCTGCTGTCAGTTGCCATAACGTTTCAGTGCAGATACCTTCGTGCAGGAAGGTGAGGTCCTTCTTGACCACGGGGAACAGCGGGATGATGGGCGGCTGCATGCTCTGGCTGCTCAGGATGTTGCGGTACTTGGCCATGTTTCTGGACGGATCGAAGACGTCCTGCAGGTCGTTGAACAGCTTCTCGTACTTGCTCGGTAGCTTCTCCCACGTGCTCCTCAGGCGTGCGACCGGAGCCAAGTTCAGACCGCTGCCATAGACGGAAAAAAAAAACAGTCAACTAATGCGTCACAATTAAAATGCAACAATGAGACACTTGCTAACAATTTGACTTTTCGAGCCAGTCATCGGCAATTAGCGAGGCTTCATTTCGCAGAGCAGGAAACCCCAGAGATGGTGTCAGCGCTGAGTGGATTCATTTAGACAGCTGATAATTATGACTGGCACGGCATTACTTTCTCCCGTCTCATTATCAGCCCAATTTATTCCCCTGTTAATTCATAACTTTTCTTCCAAATTGGGCCTCTTTTTTCCTCTTTTGGACGCAGTACCACCCTTGTTCCTTCTAAATGCGTTTTATCGTTGTTTTATTCATGAGTTCAGTAAGGCACAACCAATACAAATTCACTGAGATTTTCCATGTCAAACACCTAATTTTCTCATTATGGGATTCAATTTTAGCAACATTAGCATTACCATTTTATTGTGACACACTTTTTACTATGACATTTATGGCGTATGTATTTTAAAATCACAATTTCATGCAACAAAACAATATTTAGACTTCAATAAGCTGAACTTTGGCACCATAGTGAACCTATCTGTGTCCTACTTTTAGGAGAAGAACCACAGACTTATACTGTCACTTTTCAGGCTAAATCAAAATAACATTAAGCATTACTATAGTCGTATGCACCATAGAGGTCACAGAGGTCTGGTTTTCTACTGCTAGACTAAACAAGGTCTAAACAAGAACCAAACCAGGTCTAAACAAGTACTAAACCAGGTCTAAACAAGAACTAAAACAGGTCTAAACAAGAACCAAACCAGGTCTAAACAAGTACTAAACCAGGTCTAAACAAGAACTAAAACAGGTCTAAACAAGAACCAAACCAGGTCTAAACAAGTACTAAACCAGGTCTAAACAAGAACTAAACCAGGTCTAAACAAGAACTAAAACAGGTCTAAACAAGTACTAAAGCAGGTCTAAACAAGTACTAAAGCAGGTCTAAAGAAGGACTAAACAAGGTCTAAACTAGAGTCAAACAAGGTCTAAACCAGGTCTAAACAAGAACCAAACCAGGTCTAAACAAGAACGAAACCAGGTCTAAACAAGTACTAAAGCAGGTCTAAACAAGTACTAAAGCAGGTCTAAAGAAGGACTAAAGCAGGTCTAAAGAAGGACTAAACCAGGTCTAAAGAAGGACTAAACCAGGTCTAAAGAAGGACTAAACCAAGTCTAAAGAAGGACTAAACAAAGACTAAACCAGGTCTAAACAAGTACTAAAGCAGGTCTAAACAAGTACTAAACCAGGTCTAAACAAGTACTAAACCAGGTCTAAACAAGAACTAAACCAGGTCTAAACAAGAACTAAAACAGGTCTAAACAAGTACTAAACCAGGTCTAAACAAGTACTAAACCAGGTCTAAACAAGTACTAAACCAGGACTAAACTGGCCGACAACATGGACCTCAGTATTTCTAAAATCCTGTGTATGGCCCTGAGCATTGCCATAATAAAAGTTGCACCATATGCTGCATGAGTTGGACAATTTGAAGTTTTAATGCTACTGCTAATAAAATATAATCACAACGTCCACTGCGACAGTCAGTCAAACCCAAAAAGATGGCATCAAACTACAGCAGATGGGACGAAGGCAATGTTCACGATACATCCAACATGAGCGCAGTTTGCCAAATGCTTGATAATATGGAGGCATAGGCAGACAACAGATGTGAAAACCCACCCACACAATAAAAACCAGGGCTGCAGGATAAGAAATATGTCTAATAGGAAATAGCTCTGTAGGACACAACAAAACCTTTACAATTTCACCACAACATAGCAACAATAAAAGATTAATTTGACTATATACAGAAATAAAAGCAACGTTTAGCACAATGAAAGAAATAAAAGCAATACAAGCAGTTTTCAGTGTTGTGCAAAAGGCTCTGAACAAAGAAAGGTGCATCAACAAACAAAAATCAAAACTAGAAGCACCTGGACAGTGCAGACCTCTGCCAAAGCACTCTCAAAAATCTCCTAGTTCAGGGGTAAATGCTCTTTTCATTCAGCCACAAAATCTTGGTGGAAAAAATCAATGGTAAAAAAATCTTTCAAAACGAATCATTTGTTCTTTTGGTGAGTGAAATTAGTATCTTCAGTTCGTAAAGGTGTTAACTTTATCTATCGATATTTTGTTCCTACGATACAAATATATTGATACGCAGCACTTTGTATCAAATCGTATCGTTTTCTAGTTCGTGTATATCGATATTAGAAATTTGCATGTTAAAATTAAACCAAATACGTCTTTTGGGATGATTTTTTTGTGTTTTTAATTAAATAAAATGTTATATTTAACTTTGCTTTGTTCTCTGTCCAGACATAATCATACCTCGGCTGTGATGCTAGACATGAGAGTAAACTTTTATGATTTTTGGCAAAAAGCTGCTGTATCAGTTGTATTGATATGAAAGTGGTGTTGTTGTAAATTACCAGATATCATTCATATCTCAAAATGTTTCAGAATCCCTCAAAAAACTCCTGGATCTAAACCCACACCAAAATAAATCATTTTGTCCTTGGCCCATTGCTGACCTTTTTTAAAACAAAATAAAAATATAATTCTGTTACTAAAGCACTCTTAGTTGACAGCATCTTTGAGAAAAAACACCACAAAAACAAAGCTATTTCTATTTAACTTTTGCGTACATCTTTGTATTCAATTCTGCTACAAATTAATTAATAGTCCACTGGTGATGCTTGCTCTACACTAAGCAGACTTGGTGCTGTCACAGAGCCATATGTGCTCGGGACGTCCCGCTGTGAAGACCAGTGCAATGGGAAGCAAAGGTCACGGTCTAATGTCCCGAAGAGGATTTAACATCACAAAACAGAGGAACAACATGTGGCGGAGCCTCGTAACCTGCTGGTCCACACTGGGATTTGACATTGGATCAGGCTAAAGACACTTCAAATGAAAACTGAGACACGGAAACATGCAAGACTTAAAAATGAATCCCCAGACAATTAATGGAAATATCCCAGGGACATGAAAGAACTTAATTTTGTTACACAATTTGTTCTATTTGTGGTTTATTTAAGGGCAAGCCCAAAAAAGTTCAAACGAGCATTGATAGACAAATGCTATATTTAGTGCCTCAGGGGTTCTGCTCGGTGGTTCAGCTCTTTTAAGTAATTTAAATGTCTATTTTCAAGCCTTTGCAAATCTGTATTCGCAAATACAGATCTACTAGAATCTTTAGTTAAGTGTTGTGTCACATTAACAGTAACGCATACTAAGCAAACTAAACAATAGTGCTTTGTAAGAGCAAAAGTAGCACAGAAAAACATGCAGAATTATTTTAAAATACGTCATCTATTTTGTTGAATGTATTTATTACTAGCTATCAAAAGCTTGTTTATTTTTCAAAACACTCACTATTAAAAGTTGGGCTTTTGCAACAATTTCTTACACTCAAATGCACTGATTTTAACTTAATACAGGTTTAAAAATATTATTCCAGTAATTTTACTCACTTATAGCCTAAACACCAGTGATTAAAAGATTATTATGCTATATTAGATATAAACTAATCATCTATGCTGTTTTAAAGTTGCCTGGAAAATCCAGAATGATATGTCTCTGTATTATTCTACAGAGAAATATCAGTCTGGTCACCACGCCGTCCGCAGTGGTTTCCTCAAATCCCAACCGTACCGTGCATTTTAATTCGCTTATTTAAGTCAGTGTCCGCAACAAAAACAATCAAGGTGGCGCACTGAGGAGCCGAGTTTGTTTCATTCAGCGGTAAATTCCGTTTTAAATGACCAAAAACATATCGAGTCATTAAAACCACAGCAGCTTGCAGCACAAGAAGCCTTTATTAAAAAAAAAAATGTTTTCGCGTTGCTTACTTTCTTGTCGCTTTTTTAACGTCACATCCGCCATTTTCTGATTGGCTAACTCCGCTGCCCGTTTGCTCCGTGCTAGAAATCGAATTGATTCTATGGCGACCAGACTCATCCGTTGGTACAGCGGTGAGTCTGGAATTTCCAGGCAAGTTTTAAAGCATTACCAAAACCAAAAGAGCCAAAGACCAACAAAAAAAAAAAAATTTGTTAAAATATTCTGACAAAAAATAGATATTGGTCACTTGTTCCTGCAGTGAGAACATTTACTACAGTCTTAGCTGGTGCAGGTTTAACAAGGAGTGGCCCAAGGTTTCTCTGACTGTTTAAAATTCCATGACTTTTCCAGGCTTTTCCATGACTGTACAAACCCTGCGCTATGAAATTCGGTGAGGACTGACTTCTCCACCTTTTTCTAACGCTTTGTAACAAGGCCACGGCGACATCCTGCACTTCGTTACAAAGCTAAACCCCAAAGAACAAAGGAAAGCAATAACAATGATAACAAACCAGTTTTAATGAAGGCCTACCTGATGATGGCGAACATAGAGTTGAAGTTCTTGCACTCTCTGCAGTGGAGGGCGATCTTAATAAAGTGTTTGATGGTCTTCATTCGTTTGAGAGCGTTGGGTTCTTTGAGGATCTCCGTCGCCACCCAAAATGTCTCCTGGTTTATCACCTCCTCGAACTGCTTCAGGTTTCCACTTCCTGTCGACGAGTCCAGCTTAAAGAGGTCGTCCACGTATCTGCAAACACAAGACAACACGCAATGAAGAAATTATTACAAACAAAGGAATACAAATAAAAGGATTAGCTACAGTACATAGGACTCAAACCCCTCCATTTATCCGGACTTGGGACTGGCATAAGGATGTTCAAATGTAGCTCAGTGCATGAAACATATGGACTTCGAGAGGATTCTAATGAAAGCAGTGCTCGTACTCTGTGGACTCGATGTTCCTGAAGAGTTCAAAGTCCCTCATGGAGAGCTGCGCGGCCACCTCCATCGTACTGAGCTGCAGCAGCGAGATCTGACTCTCCCTGAGCAGGTCCTGGGCGTCCTCATCCGAACACAGCGTCTCCGTCTCCATGTTGTTCTTCAGGTAGTATCTGCAGCGGCGAGAGCACAGCGTTGTTAGTGTCACAGAAGGACAAAGAACTCAGCACGGGAGCAATGAGCTGAAGTTCTAGTGTACTGTACCGCTGCCAAGTTTGTATTTAGGAGATTTAAGTATCACATCCTTATTGCAATTTCAAATGTGTGTCTTAATTAAAAAAACACTAGCTGACTTTTTGAGAAATCAAAACAATGTTCCCTCCTCTATTTTATTTATTCATGTTTTCTTTCTTTTAGTTAATTTCAGATTTGAACTTTAGTTCTTGTTTTTCTGTCTCTGTATTTTTTTCCTGTTGTTTTGTGGTGTACTCGTGTACTCCCTGGGCTTTTTGTCATATTATAAGTAACCCCTCACTTATATGTGTTGTTGATTCTTTTTATTAATACAAAGGCATTCTATACTTACTTCAAATTGACAAGAAAATTCATGAAAAATAATCATTTACATAACTCTCCTTTGAGCCTTTTCAAATAATATTTTTAGTAGTTTAATCTTATTTTAATTCTTTTTTAATCACTCGTCAATGAGACACTTGAGCTTGTCTTTCACAAGTTTCAGTAGTTTAATAAGAAACCATTTTCATATCAAATTATGAAATATTTCCAAGTACCCCCTGTAAAGTGATTGCGTACCCCTAGGGGTCCCCGTACCCCTGGTTGGGAAACACTGGCCTAGAGCCATAGTCAGCAGGAACCATTGACTTTAACAGAGAGTTTCAGACGTTGTTCTTTTGTCCCCATTGACAAAAAGACTATTGGCAATAAACAAACAGCTAGGAAATACTAAATGGCACTGAAAACTAACAGACTCAATACTCTTCTGTGCTTTCTATTGTGCTCTTGTGCAAGGGAACACTTGGAGAAACTAATGTTATGCCAGTTTTATTATATGTTGTAAAACCTGTGTAAACCTATCCTATTCATTAAATTTCATAAATCATAAAAATGCAGTACAGTACCTAAAATACTCAGCTTTATATTATGTAAATTACAGCTATTTAGGTAATACTTTGTTCCTATTTCCAAGTGCTTTTTCCTCAGCACCTTGTCATCTACAAAGAGGAATAATTAGTTACAAGAACCACTTTTAATCTAAACCTCAGAAGCAAAATTAACTTGCAACCAAATAGTTGTTAATTATAGAATATTAAAATAGGCACAATGCTGCCACTTTAACACTGCCAGCTGTATTTTTAGCCGTGTAAACTCCAAAAGGATCTGCAGTCTCCTCAGGTGCAGAGGCAGACAGGTGGGTGGACACCTTCCAGCCTCTCAGCCAGCTGCAACTTTCTTATGCTTGCAGAAATCACGCCCATAAATCTCCTAAATTTTGCTCTCATTTCTCTCCTAACATGAGCCGGTTTGCTGTCTAAAGATAAGCGTGTGTGGAGGGAGGGGAAAGGGGAGCGGTTCGAGCGTGGCATTGATAGATCGGGGACATATTTTGGGGAAAGAGCTCAGAGGCAGGTGGAAGAAACACAGGTGAAAAAAAGGCCATTTGGAGATGCTTGTTATGTGGAAGTATGCTCATGTTTCTAAACTCTCCCCTGACCCAGAGGTGGATGCTCTAATGGAGGTAAAAGTGTGGTCATTCTCAAAAGACTGCAACCTCATTGTCCCACAGAGGCGCAGTGGGAAAAAAAACGCATGCACAATGCTGTGAGGGGGACAAGAGGGAAGAGTTCACAAGACAAAGGTAGAACCAGCATAAACATAAACATCTTTTAGGCAGTTTGGTGTGTGCAAGAAAAAATTGACATATACATTTACAAAATATATATAAAAATGAGCAGTATAAGTGCAGGGGAGCGGCAAAAAACCCAAAAGGGCTTATTTTTTAAAGCATCTACAAACGTTACATACAAATAAAATTACAGTTAACACAGTAAGCGTGCTTCATAAAAAAAATAGAACTGTTAAATAAAAAAAAAACAAAAAAAAAAAACATAAGATTTACCTCAAAAATCTCTTAAATATATTTAAATGCCATTAGTGATGTGTTGATTTTAATTAGATGAGAAAATTTACTGCACAGTTTACAGTCTCTGTATCTTAAGCAAAACCGGGCTCTGGATGTTTCTAATTTTGCAAACAAAGTCTTGAGTTTGACAAGTATTGTAGCGCTGGACCTCAGAATTATTTTTTAAAATAAAATATGAAATGCTCAGGTATGGTACTTTGATTAAACTGGATTTCGTGCATAAAAATACAAATCTTTCATCAGTGCGACTGTTTCTCAAAACGACACAGAATGCAATTTGTCAAACTGCAAATGTATAAAAAAAATAATAAATCTTTACATCTTATCTAGTGCTGCTCATAATTTTCTCATTTGCATTCTAATTGTCTATTCAAACCGTCATACAATGCATTAAACAAACCAATTACAGCTAATGCATGTAGGTGACAAAACAGATCAGATTCTTTATATACACAACAGGGTTAAAAATGTGGAGTGGATAGAAAACAAGTCAAAATTACTTAGGTCAACTTATCTAACCATGTGCAAAGGGTGTTTTGATTTAAAAGGGCTATATTATGCTTTTATTTTTAAACCCATCTTGGTCACTTCTAGAACAGCGTTGCACAACCTTTAAAACATTATCTGGCTAAAAGAAAACATTTTTAATAAGTACTCCACAGCAGGGCTGCACAATATATCGCAAAATTATCGTTATCGCAATATCAGCAAACGCAATATCCATATCGTAAGAATCTAAACACATCGCAATAACGCTGTGGTCTTCCATCTGACAGAGATTTACACTGAAGAATCATTTTCCACCAGAGCCTTAAAAGAACATGGGTTGTGACTAAATAAAAATGTGTAAAAGTCCAGTTTTAGTGGTAATTTAATTAATTTAGTCACAGCTTAGCCTTGTTTTACTCCTGGTTTAGTCTGTGGTAAGTTTTGTCGCTGTTTTGACTTGTAAATACAAGAACTTACATTTTGTGAAATGTAGTGAATTTAACTTACTATGTTAGAAAAGTAGGCTCTATTTTCAAATATCGCAATAAAATATCGTTATCGCAATTTTCAATAGTGTTATCAAATATCGCATGTTTTCTCCATATCGTGTGGCCCTACTCCACAGTACCAGAAAGTTGCCTTTTTACAACAGGCAAAGGGACTACCGATGGAAATTAGCCTAATTCAGCTAACTCGGGTGGATTTGCATTATTTATAGTTGATTAATGTGCATTGTCCCTTCTAAAATGAATAAATACAAAAAGAAACAGGCAAAGAAACCAGTAGTGGGCAGCTCTGTTTTGGTCTTTTTAACATAATCTGAGGAAAAAAAGCACTTCACTTCCTTAAACTTTTTGTATAAAGCTATTTGACGACAAAATGAATGAAAAAATAGCTGTGAGGAATCAGTGGAAACAGAGCTGTACATCGTTTTTTTTTTTTTTTTTTGATAAATGAATGAGAGCTGGATGTAGAGGGCTTGTTGAGTGGTCAGTGCTTCCTGGAGTAGGCGGGAGTTCATGTAACCGAGCATTTTAAGGCCTCAAAAACTCAGCGCCAAAGAATGCAGGATTACTTAAACAGGTGTGAATGAAACAAAACACAAATCCAGATACATTTTTGATAAGGGAACATTATAACATGGTAGAAAGCTCAGAAAAGTCGATTTTGTTTACTGTTTACTCCTCCCTGACACGCTGCGGTAGTAAAAATAGTAGCATCCCTTGTCTATAAATGTTGACACATGAAATAGCCTCGTCTCGTCTCCTACCCTGGACTTCATGTCAATCGCTGAGAGTGGAGAGACAAGGGAGGCGGATTTGTGGAGAAATAACAGTAGAAATGAATAAATATCTCGTGGAAACTGTGCTGAATCTATGCTTCGCGTGTGATCCTGCTGACACTGCATCATGTATATGGAAAAGACTGAGAAGAAACACGTTCACTATTCCCGGAGAGCCACCAAGATGGATGCTTTTGAGATCTGTTTAAGATGGAGATAAATAGGACAAGAGAAAAGTATCCGGAAAGAGACCTTATAGAAAATGTCTGCTTTAACACGTGCGTAAAAGTGTATAGAAGTGTGTTGTGGTCTCTGTGTATATACTACGCATGTGACTGGGCATGAATTATTCCACAAGTGCCATGCTGTCTGCTGAAACTCCTCCACCCCTGACAGGAGATGAAAAATGTATGTTAACCTACTTGGGGAGGGGACAGACAAGGGACCACAAGAGAAAAGAAAAAAAACTAGAGAAGTCATTTTTTACAGCTATGACTGCAGACCAATTACCCTTTAACTTTCATCTTTGGAAAAAAAACTTGAGAAATGTGGCTGGCATCAAAAAGAGCTGGCAGTGTTGTATTGGGTGACATTAAAAAATATATGGGCAAAGCAATTGGGGTCGCAAAAGAATAGCAACAAAAAATCAAGGTTTTGAGTCCTTTCTGGTCATTGTACATTAAAAAGGCTTAAAGGGAGAGTCCGGTATTTTGCAAAAAGGGGTCAATGAGAAGGTAGTTGCAAGCTCAGCACAAATTTGGAGAAGCAGACAGGAGCACTGGCGTGAGATTGTGTTAATGGCTGCAAAAAGGGCCAGAGAAAACACACTTTTATAACAACTAATGAGGAACTTTGAAAACTACTATCATTGCAAGTGTGTGTTTACATGCAATGCATTTTATTCTGTTCCACATTTGTGCAACCTCAGAACTTCACTGTGAAAGTGGTGAAAACTATGTAGTGCAGGGAAGAAATAATCTGTATCTGTAAGTATCTAACAGAACCACGTTTACAAAATACTGAAGTATCCCTTTAGGGCAACTGGACCTAACCAAAAAACATATGGCGAGTATTAAGGACTGCTGTACAAAGAGGAGTTTTTCTTCAGCTAACGGTGTAATTTAAGAGGAATTTAGTGCGTAGTAGAAAGTTAAGTAGTATATAGTTGTAGTATATGAGATACAGTGAATCCATGTTGTAAAAGCCTGAGCCCTGTGCCCTTTATTAAAGCCATTTATTAACTTGAAGACATGTGTCTAAAGGTCTACCCAGGCGACTATATACAGGACTGCAATAATGAATCCAAGGTTAACTACTGACCGTGACCTTTTCCTGGCTTTTCACAACTCAGGATTACAGAGAATTCTCAATTTTCCAGTTTTCTTTACATTTAAAGTCTTGTGCTAACATTGCATATGCTTATTTTCCATCAAATACAGACAAAAGGCAAAACTAAGACCGTGTGACCAGGAACAACCGTTTGGGAACAGTTGTGTAAAGTTTGCATAAATGTTCATTTCTCCTCACAGAAAGGGTTTCTTCGACATTTTAATATAACTGCATGACAACTGTTTTTGTATATATTTCATTACTAAATTCATGCTAACAAACTAATCAGTATCTCTCAATAGTCTAAAGGTGTTTATTACTAACAGAGCCAGATCAATATGTCCGTGCTAACATTATATACATCTGTAATGCTTCCTGATAAAAATGTTTGTAAAAGGGCAGGACTTTGAGTGCATACTTTAGAGGAGATTGGATGAAGCGCCAGCTACGTAATTAAAAAACGCTGCAATAGTAAAACATTAGAAAAATGTTTTTTGTAAATCTATAGCAGCATACATTATGTTTTCAGCGCCACCATGTTGTTATAAACATTACAAATATTGCTAAGAGACTTTGCTGCTGGCAAACCCAAAACCTGCACACTCATGAGTACCGTACTGCGCAAATGAATCAGCGAAAGTGTGACAATATGGAGTTTTGTGTCACACAAATCTCACAACAATCCAGCTTAATGTGTAATGCAAGTGAATTTCTAGATGAATTAAAGAAACTACATTTGCCAAGTTAGGGTCATCTGTTTTTTGAAGTTTGTTGTGTCAGTATCTGTTGTATCATATCTAACATATGTTTACATGCAGTGTACAAAAGCCAGACCTGCTGCACTGACAAGAAGTACCCTTTGTAGAAATCCTGTCTGAACAATTGTAACTTAATATATTGGTGGGAGCTTATGGCAATTTTTGGTTCATTGGGGCACTCTGTTGTGTATGCTGGTACCCTGCTGCTGTGTCCTGCTTTCTGATTGGGTTGTATGTCTATCTAAAGGCATTAAGAGCTAGTTTAATCTGCATTTATATGTTCGGCCCTCCAGGAAGTCCAACTCAAATCCACAGAGACAACACTAATTCTTCAAACATAATAAGAATATCCTCCTAGGTCACAGTAATTCATTTTTGTCCTCTGTGGGGGACATGGGTCTTAGTCATGCAAGTTAAGCATCATGTATGCAGTCTTTGTAAATCCTAGTGTCCTGTCAAGAGGACATCATGGGCTTTCCAACAATACAATGTCATTGGATGGGGTGGGTCTATCGAAGCACCTGAGCTTTCTTTTCAAAATGGTGATAATTTCATCAGCCATATTTTTTTTAATCACAGTATGAAAGTGATCTTAATTTTAACAACCCCACAAATGTCATTTATTATTGCAGTTGAGGGCCTTAATAATATTTAAAGGTTTTACTAATGTACTTACAATTTAGCTGCTTCAAAATATCTTTTTTTCTTTCTACTGTATTTTCCGGACTATAAGTCGCACTTTTTTTCATCGTCTGGCTAGGGGTGCGATGCATACTCAGGTGTGACTTATATATTAAAATATTTCACGTGTTTGTTATTTTCACACTGACAGTCGCGAGAGGGCGCTCTAGGCTTGTGTACCAGCATCTGCTGCACCTGTACCACTGACAATTTAAAATGTAAACATTACCACTAACAACTTAGGCTATAAAGACAACTGAGAAAGAGTGGAATAATTGGAAATGGAACTGATGCTGAGTCTGACGACAGCCACGCAGAGGAGGAAGCGGCGCTTCGTCTACCTCCGGAGTTGGCGGAGTTGTTCAGAAGCGACACCGAGGATGAAGAATTTAAAGGATTTAGTGATTAGGAGTGAGATGGTGAGTTTGGTGAACTTGTTATATTATGTTCTTTATGCTATAGTTATGTGAATAACTGTTAATATATTACGTTAACATACGAGACAGTATTCAGTTCATTGTTTATGCTTCATGTAGCTGAATAACCATCAATGTGTTACGTTAGCAAACCACACACCTATTCAACCTGTTGTTCTCTATTCTATTATTACTATAACTTGCCTTTCAAGATGAAATGTCTGTTCTTGGTGTCAGATTTTGTAATATAAATTTCCCCCAAAAAATGAGACTTATAGTCCAGTGGAACTTAAAATGTTTTTTTCTTCATTATGCATTTTTCGGCTTGTGCGACTCCAGAACGACTTATAGTCCAGAAAATACGGTATGTCTTTTGTAATGGACATCAGAACTTAATGGATCTTTTGTATAACTCCAGTTGCAGTAACATGTTTCTTGCAACCCTTATACTTAAATTATGTCAAAGATATCTAAATATTTAAACTTTTTTTCTTCTGGGTCCCAGGAGGATAGCTGGCAAAACTAACACAAACTATTTTAATAGACAAGCTTAACTTCACTTTTTTTCCAAACTTCTTGACATGTTTGTTTTCCTCACCTGCCGTTGAGCTGGATGCGGTCGGCCAGTTTGGAGAGCTGGTCTGGGAGGCGCCGCTGCTTGATGACCCCCTCCGGACTCACAGACACCTCGCACAGGGAGTAGGTCTCCGAGGAAGCGGGGAGCCCGAACTCGTTCACTGTGTGGGACACGACGTCTTTGGCCGTGGTGTCTTTGCTGATGATGATGTAGCAGCTCTGTTGGTCCGCCTTGAAGACACGGATCACCTGGTCCGGGATGTCTGAGCGAGGACGGAAGAGAAACAGGAGTTAGTTAGGAGAAAAGACGACTAAAGGTGGAGAAGTATTTAAAGTTAGCCTAACCTACCGCAGCTATTCATTCTGCAAAGTGAAACGGTAAAAATCTTGTCGAACCAACTCTAACCTGGCAAGAAATTCAACCCCAATGCACCTGACTCTGCCAGACTTCTCTCTATACAATAGCAAAGAATTAAAGTGGTTGGTCACACTAATTTAAAGAGGTTATAATACGCTTTTATTCATTTTCTAAATAAACTTTTGTTGCCTCTAACAGTACAGCACGTTTTACAACTTTGACAATATTATGTGACTAAAAGAAAACATTTTTCGTACTCTACTGGTGCCATAAAGAAACAGGTGAAGAGAGCAGCAGAGGGCAGGAGAGTGTTGCTTTCTTTTGAACATAATCAAAGAAAAAGAGCACTTCACTTCTTTAAATTTTTTGTATGATGCCATTTTATTACAAAATAAAAAAAAAGCTGTGAGAAATCAGTGGAAACAGAGCTGTACACAGTTTTTTGGAGAGATTAATGAGAGCAGGCTGGATGTTCTGTTGATTGGTCAGTGCTTCTTGGAGTGGGCGGAGATTTATAAGAGAGGCGGAGGTTTGTGCAATTGAGTATTTTGAGGCCTCAGAATGGATGTGCCAGAGAATACAGGATTGCTTAAACAGGCGTGAATGAAGCAAAACACAGCTCACAAGGTATTTTTTTGATGAGGGAACATTATAATATGGTAGAAAGCTGCATAAAAAAGCCCCTTTAATGCTACAAAATATTATTTTATGCATTTTTACTTAGTTTTTTTATTCATTTCGAAATCTCTTAGCTCCATTTTTTTATTGTAATGACCAACCACATACATCATGAGACCATTTTAAATCTGCTTTCCCATAGTAATAGATTTATTTATACAAAAAAATACAATGATCTACACAAGCTCAGATTGGTCAACTGTCTTCATAAACAAAATGTCAAAAATCACATGCATTGCCATAACATTACTGCAATACAAGCTATTCTTTCTCATACAGACACTGCAGCCTTTGATAAATGCAGTAATGACAAATTTGCAGCCCTATTATTAAATGCTAAGACATGGGTATATATAAAACCATAAAAGTACTGCTATATAGACTCCAGATTGTGCGGCAGGCCTCTGACAGTGACCACATGCGACGTGCGTTAAATAATGGAAGCGTTCCTCCCGAGTGAGAGACGGCATTAGGGATCCCAGTGTTTGAGTAAAAAAAGAGGCTACGGCCCATTAGCCACAGACAGACGCTCTGGAACAATGACAGGTGAGAGGAGATAAAGCCGTCATAAAGCTCTGTGTGCGTTTCTATACGGGACGTTTAGTGCGGCCAGTAAAGCCTGTCTGACGGATGACTGCATGCAAAGAAACATGTTTATGGAGAAAGTCATTACCGCGTTAACACAGATCGGATAAGCCTTTTAAATGACTGATCGTGTTTGTATAAGAGGAGCTCAGGGGCATTTGTTATTGGTGGATAATAAAAGGAGGGTAATGACACAAAATGGAGGAGACAAAGTCGATAGCAATAAGTGAATACATTTCTACTGTGACCACTTCTAATCAATCAGCTCAGCTCACTGTGCACAGGCTTATTGTATTTTCAATACTTCTGATGTATAGAGTCCAGCAAAGACGTACTCTATATACACATTATTCTGGTACTGGCTTTAAGAACGGCACATTTAAACCCAATTTACTCTGGGGTCAATGTTTGTTTTGGTCTCGGGTTTTCAAGGCAAAGTGTTTTACAGAAATGTCTTAAAACACATCCATTTATGTAGCAACATTCATTTCTTTTTAAAAATAATATTACAGAAAAAACAAAACAAATGTGGATATGGATGTATGAGAATGGGACAATGGACCAGCCAATAAAAGGTCACAAAACCATCTACACTACCTCAAAATCTTTTGACTAAAAATAAGTGAAAAGTGTATTGTGTATGTTATAACTATTAATATTTATACTTTCACATTTCTTTCATTATATTTTTTAAAAAGGTTGCATGTTGCCATTGATAAAGGGGCAGCCCTCCCACAGACAAATGCAGATTGTGATCTCAATGACACTGATTACAAAAATACACAGTATACGTTAGACCAACAGATGTTATTCAAAAGCTCTTTGCCGTACCTCTAACACTGTCATTTTGTACACTTTTTTTTTCTTATAGACCAACCCGGGGTCCAAAGGCAGCCCATCAGAGCTCAGTACAACAACCGCCAACAGAGAAGAGCCTAGGTGCAAGCCTCGCACATCAGCAAATGGCAAATAGCATCTGGCTTCACGCCGTCTGCCAAGAAAAACTCTTTGCCTTTGGACAAATTGGGTTGATGACCTCTGTTACAGAGAGTAGATGTCTACAGTTAAATCAACTACAAAACTGCACTATAGCCTTTAACTTATTCAGATTTTTCCTTGACATAAAACAATTAAACAAACCAAACTTTTAATGACCAATTGTAACTGGTTGAACAAATTCTCTGGTAAGTATAAGACGGGGTCGCAGTATGGCTCAGTTTGTGGAGCTGCGGTGCTTGTGCAGGGTCCAGACTCTGACAGTTTGCTACTGTCTTTCCACTTTATCTCCCTGATTTCCTACTACTGTTTTATCAATAAAACCTAAAAATGGCTCTAAAAATATGTTTAAAAAAGTATAAGACAAGAGACCAGAATCATAAAGTCCACTGTATTTAATGAATGGCAACAGTCCCAGGTTTGAGAGCAGCAGTTATCTCTTTTAGACCTTTAGTCTGTAATGTATATCATGAAAAGTTGCATAAGACTTTAATGGAACAACCAACAAACTTTTGTAAGTTACCAACTAACTTTTGTAAGTTGGTTGGTACTTTGAACTTGCTGGTTTAGTTTGCTTGCCTATTTTAACCCATTCCCATTAACACTATTCCCAGCTTCTATTTTTAACCTAATGATTTCTTATATTGGGTGCCAAGATGTGGACTAAAAGGGCAGCAGAGACACAGCGGCCCTCACAGTGAAATAGTGAAGAATAATAATGTTGGATGTTGTGCGTGCTGCAGCCGAGGACCTCCTGTGCGTGTCTGTGTGAGTCTGTGTGAGTGTGTGCGTGTCTGTGTGAGTCTGTGTGAGTGTGTGTGTGTCTGTGTGAGTCTGTGTGAGTGTGTGTGTGTCTGTGTGAGTCTGTGTGAGTGTGTGTCTGTGAGAGCTGCAGGGCTGAGTGCAGGCTAAATGCTCCGTGTCTCATTAGCAGTGATTTGTGATTTGAGTGTGGGAAGCTCTCCGCTAAATACCCGGCTATCATATCAAGGGGCCCTAATCATAATTAATCCTGTGGACGGGCTGGACCTGACCCGAACGCGGGAGGACCATCGCCACCGTCCCGCTAAACAGCCAATCAATTATCATCCTGGTCTACTTTGGCTTCAGCATCGAGGAGTTGATTTGAGGGTGAGGCTGAAGGGGGGATTGTGATCGTAGCTTTGCGCAAACGCAGCACTCAGGAGACACAAACCATTCACGTCTTAGAGAATGTCTCCTGTCTCTTCTCAGGCCAGAGCTTTTCCATTTCCCAATCACACCATCAGTGAACATAAATCACATGTAAAAGCATCTAGAGCAGCGGCCGGTGAGGTCTGAGAGTTAAGAAAGAGACGGGAGTGGAGAGGAGGGATAGACTTAAAATTTAAGAGGACAGTGCACACGAGGTAGAATAAAATATCAGGTACTTTGTTCAGTTATAGCAATTTGGCTTCTTCACTATCCTTGTGTTAGGTGTAGCTAACATAGCTGATGACTCAAAACGTAATCATTCACACATAAAGCTATCCAGCGTGCAATGTTTTCTTGATTTTGACAAATTTAGGCTTCCGTCATCATGATCGACGGACTACCATTGACGCAATTTATACAATCTTTGTGTGTGGATGGAAAATTCCACTTGTAGCTAGGGCTGAGCACTGTTCAGATTTTCCAATACCAATTCTTAAACAATACCTGAGCAATACTTTTTCCGACACCTATGTTGTGCTAATTCATCTTCTACAATCATAAAACACAATAATATTAAATAAAAGACACATTTTTGGAGCAAAATTCTGTAAGTTAAAACAGTAGTTTGTATGATATATTCAGTTTTTTTTTATTCATGCATTAAAGGTCCCACTAGTTATTAAAACTTGGTATTTTATTTTTTTGATACCAGTAGTATTGAAACTTGTCTTTCAATACCACAAAGGTATAGTTTAATGGTCCCAAGCCTTACTAGTGGCTGACCATAGCACTGCAGCAACAGTCAGACACTTCCTTAATAAAGTCCAAACTGCAAAAATCGTGAAGTTTTATGTCTAAATTTGATAGGTTGCATTCAGAGGTTGAGCAATTAGTTAAATCTTGATGTGTTTATTGAAGTAACATAATAGCAGAGTCTTAATCCATTACAACATTTGCTAAATTAAGCATAACGTCGCCATCACAGTATGACCACTGTCTACCACTTTTAGCATCATTTTGCAAATCCTTATAGATGTATTACAGCAACCAACTTCTCTGACAAACATTAGAGGTTGACCGATATGGGTTTTTCTATGGCCGATGCCTATTTTTCAAATGTGTTAGAACAGTGAGAACAGATAAAAAATTTGATTAAGCCCATCTCAATTAAACTCTGTGCAGGTAGAGCTTGGAATGGATTTTCTGTTGTTCGAGGTTCTATGCCAAAGAAATTAGTAAAATCTCTCTTCTTTTTTTTCTTTTTTTTTAAAGATAAAGCGCTTTTGTATGTGTCCTGTGAACTGCAGAATAAGAGCCCAAACTGCTAAAACATGGCTGGGGAAGCTGTGGGCCTTCAGTCACATGGTCGCCCAGACATGTGCCTGACCCAAAATCGGCATAAAAGTGCAAGAACCAACCGACTGCCGATGGGCTAAAAAATCAGCCCGATATATCTGTTGATCTCAAATGTCAATGGTACTGCAGCAAAAAGCATTTTCCTCTTTAATTTTAAATCTGATAAAAGCTCTAATCTTTCAACCTGGTCACAAATTGTCATTGTTCTTCACTGTACCTTTTAGAAATAATGAATTACTGCAAAATAATGTCTGTGTTCCCATCGGTCAAAGTGGTACAATTTCATTTCGACACAAATAACATCTTGTATCTAGACGTTATGGGATGGCATGCAGCATGAGAATATCATTCACTTAAATGGAAGCTGTGTTGTTATATTTCTCAGTGTCACCTTAAACTAAACTCACAAAAAGCTATTACCATTTAAGGTGACCTCACAACGAAAAGTACAACAACAAAAAAATATGTTAAGGGTTTGAATATAAAGCCGGGAGCATAAATGTTTATACCACGGTAAAGTAAATATGGAAAATGAGTTTTATAACCAAAAGACAATGTTTACTGAGGCACAAACAAACAGCAACAGTGGCTTGTGTTAATACTTACAGTAAAGTCCCAAGGCTTGGCGAGCAGAGGGGGAAAAAAGAGAAAGAAAAGTGCAGTGAATTAGAGAGAAGGCATCACAGTGAAGTGGTTGGAAACATCACGACAAAGACAGAAATCTGAGGGAAGAGTCTGAAGTATCGGCGGCTGTTCAGAGCTGAGCAGAGTGACTCAGCATGTCGACAACCAAACATCTGTTTAAAATCACACAGACGTCGACAGAGAGGGAGACGGAGGAAAGACTGGAGCTGGGCCTGAGTGAGAGATATGAGCTGCAGAAGATGATACACTGTCATATGAATAACGCAGATTTAAGACTCGAGAAGACAAGAGTTTAAATTTGTTGAGATGACGTGTTAGTCTTATTGGAAACCAAACTATAAATAATTTTGCAGTTGGCTATTCAACAGTCATCTATTTTCCAGCAGCTGTATGATAACTAATTAAACAGGACAGGCCGGAGTCATGATCCTACACTGGGACTGAATATATCATCATGATTTACAGTTTATTATAAGTATTCAAGTTATGATTTCTTAATCATGAAGCACAATACCTAAACCGGTCGCTCCCAAACACTCTTAAAAAAAACATCTTCATTCAAAAAGTAGGGCAGTGCATAATAACATAACAAAAATGACCTAAAGGGACCTAAAGGGACCAAAAGTGATGCTAGAAATAACAACAACACAAAAACCTTTTGCACTTTTGACATATACAGTTGATCTCAAGAAAAAAGTGTATTGAAATAGCCAATATTATGCCTTTTTTCAAGCTTTCTGAAATAGTTTTGGACACCTTTGCAATAGTATTTCACGTTTTATAACTCAAAATAATGTATATGTATGGAAAACGTCTTCTGTTGGGAAGCTGTTACTTTGAATGTGCAGAGAACGCTTGCTAGGTGATATTAGCAACACAACGCTAACGGATAACTGAGCTTGAAGCATCATAGCAACAGCAATTTAAACACAGATGTTATCAGAACGAGTCCGGTGTATGGACTTTAGAAATGCGCAGGAGCACTTCCAGGTTTCAGGTTATCTACGTAAAGAGAGACCGAGCGTTCTCAGATCTTTAGAAGAGAAGGGCCTCAGCGTACACGATTACTCAAAGAAGTGTGAATGAAACAAAATACAGCTCCAGGTATGTTTTTGAGGTTCCAACAACATTATAACTAGGGCTGCGTGATATAGAGAAAACATGCGATATTCGATAACTATGTTGAAAATTGCGATAACGATATTATTGCGATATTTGAAAATAGAGCCTACTTTTCAAACATATTAAGTTAAATTCACTACATTTCACAAAAATGTAAGTTTACAAGTCAAACAGCGACAAAATCAAAACTTAACACAGACTAAACCAGGAATACAACAAGGCTAAGCTGTGACTAAATTAATTAAATTACCACTAAAACTGGACTTTTTAAACATTTTTATTTAGTCACAACACATGTTCTTTTAAGGCTCTGGTGGAAAATGATTCTTCAGTGTAAATCGCTGTCAGATGGAGGACCATAGTGATATATTTAGATTCTTGCGATACGGATATTGCGTTTGCTGATATTGCGATAACGATAATTTTGCCATATATTGTGCAGACCTAATTACAACGTAGTTAAAAACTAATTGATTTAGCAGGAAGGTAACCTTTAATTGTCTACATTACCTGTTAAAGGGTTCAGCATTGTTTTTGTCACGTCTCTGTCCTAACAATATGTAGCTCATTACTTGTCTTTTTTGAGCGTTGTCATTGTTTTCTGTTTGTAATGGCAACCCGACACGGTTTTCCTCTCCATTATATCCAAGTTTAATAGGTGCCTAAAGCAATGCATTTTACAGAAAATCTATGATGATAATGTCAACAGATGCTCGTTCAAATGCAGTTAGCTCAGTGCCTACAGATACACAGCTGGCGGTGCCAATTTTTCACTTAGGCCTAATAATTTATAGAAGATGATGTCATTGCAAGAAGTGAAGCTAAAACAGGGGGAAAAACATGGAAATTTTAAGAGTAAGTTTTTAAAAAAAAAGCCACAATAACATGTTTATAATTAACTTAACTTTTGTGAAATTAACTTTAAGAACAAATGGAAAATATTGGTCACAACTATGTTTTCAATTGTGAATAATTGCATCTAGCTCCACACAACAGGAGATATTTTAGTTACATTACTTGCCACAAAGCCTCAGAGTGGACAAACTAAGCACTTGTTTTCTTTTTAAATATACATGAAGTCATTTCGTCATATTTATTGACAAAATGTTCTCATGTTTTTGTTTATATTTAAATTATAAAAAATAATGACAGTGCACTGAATGAAAATTTAAAGATACAGTATAATTACAGTATATGCAGCTGAAGGGGCCAACTTCTGAGCAACAGAAAAGCAAGATTTCTTTTTCATTGTTCTCTTTTCAGACCAATTAGGTTTGCATTAGAGGTGCGCACTTTAGTCCCCAACAGCAGTGGAAGAAGTACTCCATTCCTTAAGTAAAAGTACAGATAAAGAAGCAAATATTTACTAAGTAAAAGTATAAAAGCAGTTACTTTTAAATGTACTTGCAAGTAAAAAAGTAAAAGTATTTGGCACAGACTCGACAATTCATGAATGTGTTCACTGTGAGGGATTTTGCTGATTCCACATGAAATGAACAAACTGTAATAAAAGAGATTGAATAGGTCGCTGAGGTCTTGTCTTTATTATTCTGATGTTTCTAAAGGAGTACTACTTTACTGCATCTGTTATATTTAAGTACTGTGTGTCTGTGACAAAAACACATGATTTTAAACCAAAACTCAACATACTTCAGTATTCAAACCTACTCATAAACACAGTGGAGAAAAAAGTACAGATACCTGCTCTAAAATGTAGCGAAGTAAAAGTGCTTGGTCCGTAACTGCACTCTCAGTTACAAAAAGTAAACATTTTTTGCAAAGGAACACGTTGCTAAATTAAATGACTATAAAGGGTTAAATAATTTAATTTGTTAAAACGGCTTATAGCAGTGAAGTCATCTCCTTGTAAGCACCCAAAGTGTCTTAAAATCAGTCAAACGTGATTCCCAACTTGACATTTAATTTTAGTAGCTTCAAATAAAGTTGAAAAACAGCATCCTTCACCCTCAGATGATTAGAACTGGTGACAGTATTTACGAGATCCTATTCCTTTGCAAACATAATTAACGTAGATCGCAAGCTCAGCAAGTCATTTAGGGTTCTGCGTTTCAGAGAAGACCAATAGTGTTTTCGAAAAGTGTACCCAAAGTGTTATTTTAAGAAAAAATGAAAGGATATTAATTTCCAAGCTTTGGCCAGAAAGTCTTGGTTTGCAATAGTGATGTATAGGTCTGCAAACTCAAAAATCCATGCGCAGGTCATTTCCAGCGTCTAATAAATAGTTGGTGGCATAAATCAAGACTTTATTTACTTTCCCAGCCTCTTGCAGCTTTTTCCTCTTTCCTCAATCGTTCATTTGAGTGAACACACAGAAATTCAGAAGCAGTGCGGCGTGTTGGTAACCAAAACTGTCCACCCAAGGCTTTTATTTTGAAGGAGACATATTAAAAAAAAAGTGTATCCAGTGCTTTTCTATACTGGTTTATGTGACAATGTTCAATGGAGGCAGGACGACCGTGTTGTGTGCTGTTGTTACATTTCCTGGCAAAGCTTCAGTCTGTTATCGAACAAGTAGCTCTTCCAGCGCGTAATGGGGATGGGGTCAAAGGTCGAGTGCGACAAACAGCGACGCAGGATGATTTGAAACGTCTGAGAGAGCCACCTGAAAGGCTCGTGTTGTGTTTGGTGAAGAGCACAGATGTGAAGTTGAACAAGTGCAATTGACAATAATGACCATACACTCAGGAGTGTGGAAAGAGATACTTTCAGATTTACTGTTTGGGCTTAGGAAAGTACCATATTTTCCGCACTATAAGGCGCACCTAAAAGCCTTTAATTTTCTCAAAAAACAACAGTGCGCCTTATAATCCGATGCGCCTTATATATGGATCAATGTTGGTTAATTATGGCTACCGTATTCAGGGGGCGTCGCCAAAGTGACAGGTTTTAAAAGCAAAGCTGGCTCTACATTCTGCTCAACCAGACTTATCCCAAATCATACGAGAGTCCTAAAACTTAAGCTGTTGTCCTTTTGTTGTCCTAGTTGTCCCGAAAATGATATAAGCGCGGAGTGTGAAGCAGTTGTTGTTTGATAAAACATAAGAAGTACCGTTACCGTTGCTAATTGTGTTAGCTCCTGTATGTAATGGCGAATCTCCGCAGGTGATGCGCAGATGCTCAATCTGTCTTTAAAATTATTTTAGCGACTGAATAGAGGAGAATCTAAGCTTTAAAATGAGGTATAACATGTCCATATTCAGCAAATTTTAGCCATGGTTAGCTGTGTTCAAACCACTCTGTTGTAAAAATAACTTAGCATCGCAGAGCGGGGATAGACGGCAAAAAGACGACACGGTATGGGATGAATGACATACAGTAGTGTGACTGTATAAACTATAAAGTTACCCCTATATAAGTACTCGTATCGGTACGTACTCAAATGGAAGTACTCGTACTCGTATTGGTTTGAAAAAAAGTGGTATCGGTGCATCCCTAGTTTTCAGCGAGGGAGTTGTAAGAACGCTGGTTTGTATTCTATTAATAAAGTTTGACTGACTGACTTATCTGACTGTTTTATTGACATTCCCTTTAGCGCAGCGCCATCTAGTGGATGCGCCTTATAATGCGGTGCGCCCAATATATGAAAACAGTTTTAAAATAGGCCATTAATTGAAGGTGCGCCTTATAATCCGATGCGCCTTATAGTGCAGAAAATACGGTAGATATTTTGGATAATGTTTTATTTCGTTCATGCTGGAAAGGTGATGTGTAAGAGAGGAGTTATAAGTGCTGCCTTTACATTTGAATGGTGTCCCTCCTAAACAAGACATGAAAAGGAGGTGAACTAAAGAAAATCATTTGAACATTATGAACTGTTGCATATTTTTTAGGTTTAATAACTGGTAACACTTAATAATAACTCACCAGTTTATAGTTACTGTATTGACTCAGATATTTATAATTCTGCCTTGACTTACATGAGCTTATTACTCAAGAGATCAACAGTTATAATGTTTATATCGCAATAGTGCTTCGTAAATAATTAACTGGTAACTAATTGTTAATAAATCCTTAACTAATTCTATATAATGTGAGTTATTTGAAAGTGTTACTGAGTTATTCAAATTATTACAATTTCTCCATGTAGTAAATTTATTATGAGTTTAAGATTATTTGTATTTATTTACTCAATATTAAATAAAAAATAAATGTATAGTAATAAAAATAAATGTAATAGGAGTTTATATTGTTAGATGTTTTTTATTTTATTTTTTATATTAAAGGCAGGCATATATATAATAACGCATTTTTTTTAAAATTTATTTTAAAGATATTTTTAGGGCTTTTTTGGCTTTATTGACAGCGCTGTCAAGAAGTGAGAAGAAATCATGGGGGAAACAGCGGCAAGAGACATTCAGCAAAGTGTCAGAGTCCAAACTCGACTCCTCGATGCCAACTGAGCTATACCACAGCATATTTATTTTATTTCTTATTATAAATTTTTGCTTAAAAGAAAAAAGGCAGTAGAATTTGTATTTTACAATTAAGTGAGCACAGAAAGCATGTGTACTAATAAAGACAGATGTAATTACAAAGGTAATAAGAGAATGGTGTGCTTTTGAAACAAGCCCATTTAGAGAAAAATAAATAAATGTACTGTGACAAATGCTACTCTTCATCAGATGTGCCCCACAGCACAGTGTGTACCAAGCTACAGTACAGGGATCCTTTGCCCGGGATCCTTGGAATTATTTCAGAATTTTTACAAAGATAAAAAATATTTGGGATCTTTTCATACTGAAAAACTGGAACTTATGAATGACGAGTAAGCTCAAAAGTCTCAAAGACGGAATTATGAAAAGTATAATATAGGAAACTGATAAACAATGTAATTTTTAATATCTTAATTTGTTACCTATTTTTAGATTTAATAGCTTGTTTCAAAGGGGAGTTTTTCAGATTATTTCAAATTTTCTATGTAGTAAATTTATTATGAGTTTAAAATTATTATATTTATTTTTTGGGTTTATTTTGAACACTAAATTTAATTTAAAAAGTATATATAATTGGTTTATATTGTTACAATTTTATTTTTATTTTAAAGGCAGGCATATTAACATTTATGTTTATTTATTTATTTATAGTCACAAAATTTGGTGTAAAAGAAAAATGTAGGCGAATTAGTATGTTCAATTAATTTTTATACTAATTAACACAAATGTCTTATATGACTCTTTTTGTAGAATCATCAACATAAATGAGGGGGTACTCGTGGTGTAACTATGACCATGGGTACGCGAGACAAAAAAAAAAGCTTGGGAACCAGTGCCATAGCAGAGTTCACATCCACGTTCAGCATCCATCAACAAACTGACTTTTGATAAACTGCAATCATCAGCATTTTGGTAATTTTTGTCTGAAAGCAGTGGGAATAGTATAAGGATCAAAGTATACAGAGGCAAGAAGGAAGACAAAGAGTCCCTTTAGGACATAAATCAGTTCAGTGGTCTGTTAAAAATGTTCATGTGGTCGTACCTGCCGGGTTGGAGAAGTCCAGGACACTTGTAGCCGGCTGGAGCAGGTCCGGGCTGCTGGAGGACAGGTTCCCCGGGATGGGCATGATGGCCACACTGTGTCTGCACTGCTTCGTCCCAACAATACTGTCGTCCTGGGACTGACCCAGACCGCCATCACTACATTAGAACATAAACAAGTGATTATTAACATAACATAGACAGTAACACTGGTTAAACGTACGTTAGCTCAGTAGAGCTTAGGTTAATTTACAATGCACTTTTGCTTTTTATAGACAGTAAAGAAACATTGCTGGCCCAAAGACAACACAAAACAATAGACTGGCACACACAGGCTTACACAGACACAAAGCATTGCAAAGAGCAGAATGAGAAATGATACATAATGCGGTTTAGTTGAATGTTGTTCCATGATTTTGCAGCTGGTTTAAAATGGCACATGGATATTTCACTCCCAGGCTGCTTTTAGCTCAGGAATACATTAGTATGTATTAGCATTTGGTAGCTAAAGTGGCTCAGATAGACGGGCGCCTCTCCATCTCCTCCAAGTCCCGCTCTGGGATATGCAAACATCAACCTTTACGTTAATGGACACGTAGAGCCGGCAATCTGCATACAGAGGCACGGAGGAGACATCATGGGCATGGGGTAGGAATTTAATTTAGAAAGAGACTACAAAGCATGGGCGTGCCGTGAGATTAAAACTATAACGGAATTAAATCGATATCTCTTCAAACATTTCATTTTGCTGTTCACTTCCACAGTGAATCAGTCTATTACCTGCTTCCAGTCACTGTGTACTTTTCTACGCCCTGCTGGCCACTCCAGGTACTGTCAAGCTAGGAGACAGGCAAGCTAGGTTGCCTCTCTGTGACTCATTTCTGTCATTTTCATCTCTGTGGAGGTGGAGTCGTAGTGCACTGTTTCTGCCTGGGGCTGGTCAAGCAGAGGGCCAGCAGCTTGTTTTGGACGCTCGTGCTGTGGTCAATCTCAGGCTCAGTGACAGAGTTCTCTGGCTGATTACAGCACAGTGTACAGTTTACAGCCCTAGCACTGTCTAGCGCTAGACAACAAAACCTTCCACAAGTAGCCGCAGCTAGCTTAAGTGTCTAACAGCATTTCTACAGATAAGTCATAGTTTGTAGCTTAAACCCTGTTCATGTTTTTCATGAGTACATGCTGGTGGCACATTCTTTAATAAGGAGAAGGCCAGCTTTGTGGAAAAAAAAATGTTGTAATGACATTGTTTTGTATACAAACACTGTTAATAATAGTAATTATATAGGAAGAGTGTGAGATAGTTTGAAACAGCCTACTACACAAACACTGATGGAATTGTAGTTACGTAAGTGGCTTTTAATTAAATTAAAATGTTGTCATACAAAACTTGAAGTCAAGGTGTCTGCTTGCCTGCTTGAAAAAGTCACCGCACGCTACTACTATGAAGAATTAATTAGATTTTAATTCAATTAGAGTCTAGATGTGGGCACAATTCCTGCAATTATGAAATGTTAAAATAGATGCTGTCTAGTTTGAGCAGCTCCGCAAATGGATGGAGTCAAATGGTTTCGGCGAATGGGGATTTACACAGAAGTCTTACCCAAACAGGCCCCTGAAGCAGCAGAGACAAACAGGAGAGAGACAACATTGAAAAGCGTGGAAAGCAAAATAAAAAACAAAATCAAAGGGAAAAAACATCGCTCTGCTGAAGTTGTCCGAGAAGCAAAGCAACAACATGGCCTGTTTACAAAATACAAGCCTCTTCCAGACAACAGAGGCAAAACAACACCGAGCTGCAGAGCTCATGGTCCCGGAGCTGAGAGGAATGTGTATTAGTTTGGACAGATGTGCTGACTAAGCCAAAAGAAGACAGGAGATGATGTACACACTGCATATAAAGAACAGGCATGAAAAGAATGGCTTTTCTGTATTAATAAAAGTTTTTTGTTGAAATGTAAGGTATGCAAGATTCACAACGTAGTCTCCCTCAATGCCTGGATGTTCAGCCTGGCTTTTAATAAAATAGGGAGACACAAAGACTCTAAAGAAAGCATAAGAGCAAAAAAAAAAAAATGCTTTGTCACTACAGAATGCAGAACTACAACTGAATGACCTTTCTATCTGACCAATTAGAGCTGACTGCGCTTTGGGGAAGGAGCCTAAAGCAACACTATGCAACTTTTCAGGTTGTACAGCCACTAAAGGAGAAAACTCACATGGAACTGTCACCTTTGAATTACAATTTGTGTATTCATTCGTTCATACCTTTAGGGGTCGCAGATACTGGAGTTTATCCCAGTAACCCTGGCTCTTATACAGGGTGAAGATAAATTTGTAGCTATTATTTTAAAGATTTGCAGACTACATATTTTGAGGTAAAAAAGTGTTGGCCTGGCCAGCTATCCTAATTATTTTTTCTATTGTGCAGTTCACGTTTGTCTTTGAACAAATGTACAGAGATAAGCCAACGAGACGGTAACTAACTATGGTACTAACATACTGTATTTGTAAAGACACAAAATAACATCAGTCAGAACAATGCATTGCACAAAACCTGCCCCATTTTAGCTGAAAAACGGCTTAAACAATTGAAGTTGCAGACCCACTTTACTCTGGCTAATCAGGATAACAAAGTGTTGTGTCAAAAGGACAAACACAAATGCATAACAACTTGCCATTACTGCTATTATTGCCATTACTATCATAGTTTGTCTCATGCAGAGCTGCGGAGGTTGGTATTGGCATCTGGGGACGTGAGGTTACAGCCATATTGTCATCTCCATAAATCTCCTGCACTTTGTCCGTGACGCTCGCTGACTTTAGGCTACACCTTTGTCTATCGCTTTCCAATCTGTGTAATGTAAATCCAGTGGCTCTGTCGATACGGGCTGTGTGTAAAAGTGCACAGACTTGGACAGGTTAATTTGGCAGAAAAACAACTTGTTTATTGCCTTTGTGTCCTTGTCGTATAAAAATCCCAGTGTGAAGTGAGGCACAATGTCAGCCAAGAACAAAAAAAAAAGTGCTTCTTAGTCTGTGCATGTGTGAAAGAGCATTTGTAAATTTTTAAACAAGGTGTTTGACTCAATTTAACTTTTTAGAGAATTGAAAAATGAGCTCATTGGTTCTCCACAGCTCCAGCAGTCAAAGGCTGGCTCTCAAAAGGCTGCTGTGCTACAAAACTGAAATAATAATCATCCATTGTGAGGTGCTTAAAAGGGCACAGACTGTAACCTGCAATTTTCATCTCATTTTAACGCTGCTATCTAGGTAATATGCAATATTATTTTCATGGATTTGAGGAAATTACCCACAATAACATGTTGTAACAGAAGCCTCATCACCGTAGGACAAACATGTGATACTGTATAGGTAGGGCTGGGAGATATGGCTAATGGTTTATTATTTTTAAAAGAGATTATTGTATTGTATTTTTTGATTTTAGCTATAAGACCAGGTTTATTGTAATATACACCATTATACACCATTATACACCATAGAGGCCTGTGAAAAGACGCCAACGCTAGAGCATGTGGCTAATTAGGACATAAACAAAGACACATAAGTTACGCTGCTGCTGCTACACATCACACTACGCTGTTTGTTTTGACCAAACTGCTGCCCCATCCAAACAAGGACATTACAAAGGTAAATGAACTCCTTTCTCTGAGATTATTTGTGTTTTAAGCGTCTGCAGAGTCTCCACAGTCACTATTTAAGCTGCACTGGAGCCATATGCGCGCGAGTAGAGACCTGCACGGGACTGACTTTTCAATCCCGCTCCCGAAGGCTCTCTAACCGCTCCCGTCCCGAGATCTACCATGGCCTGACTGCCTGAGGGATTCTCATGGATCCTGACAAGTCCTGAGAAAAATTAATATGACAGGGTTTTTCCACAGTGCTCTGGCGTGTCCGCTTGTTCTGACACACACCACAGTCACACACACAGCGCTCAGGAGAAGAGCAGGAAGCTAACTCGTGTTTAATGTTCTGTTAAAGCTCTGGGTTCATGTGCTGTGTTTGTTATTGGGCCACAGATCCTGTTTTTCAGCAGAGGATAAACAACGTAGCTCCCAGTGTTGCTCTCTGTGCTCTGTGTGTTTACTTTCTCCGCTGCCCATTGCAGCAGCATGTTACCGTAATGCCCCGTGTAAGCTGCACATTTGCCCACATTTAGCTGTGACTGCTACCGTAAAGACTAGTATAATCATGCACTCAAAATTCTCAGAACACTCACGACCCGGTATGTTTTTGCTTGACCACCCGCTCCTGCACGAGACCACGTCAATATCCACCAAAGAATTTTGGGGCGGGTCCCGTCTCTACCCTGGAGCTAGCAGCAGCATTACCCACAACACAGGAAACCGTGCGGCTCTTGGAGAACACTAATTTCCGCTAAATTTGATTTTACAATTTGGCTATTTTTGACATCGCCCAAAATTAAAAACGCAAATTAATCATATTAATTTGATTTATCACCAAGCCCTACGTATAGGCTTATTATTAACTTATTTTAATAAACAAAGATTCCTCCCATTGGCTGTTGAATTAATGGTTGCCAGAGAAAGTAGTCTATTCCAGCACTGCCTATGTCTGTTTAAATAAAGAAACAGAACAAAAAAGAACATATAAATAATATCAATGAGAGGTAACAATACTTGCTGTTTTGCATGGGTCTAATAAACTCACAGCTAGCAGGCAGGAGATTTGCAGTAGCGACCCCTGAAGGGGAAAATGCCGAAAGGTGGCTGCATTGAAGGTAGTTATGATGGCAGTGTGGGTCAGTGGATGGGGTAAGGACAGAAAAAAATCTGCTAAAATTGAGTGGTGGCATTCTAATCAGCTCCAAATCGTTTTTGAACAGTGATGGGGAGCAAAATAAAAAAAAAAGCATGAAAAGCTTTGGTTTGGTCGATAAATCGGGGGAGGGGGAGAACGTTTGGAAACTGTGTGGCCTGTTAAAATCAATGGCTCTGTGATAGCGTGTTGCATTACAAAGCCGAGCACAATCATTTTAACTGTGGCCGTAATCACCGCTGGGTGACGGCTGGATCTGTATGACATTGTGTGTTCGTCCATTCATGTCAGTTTACAATGTGAAAGGCATTTAGCAAGGTAATTAACACTACTTCTTTTTTTTTTCCCCACAACCAGAGTCTACACTGTGTGGCTTCTAATGAGGCCTGGAGAGCCATGAAAAGATGAAATGAAATCAGGTCTGTAACAGCGTGTTATGGGAGGAATATTGAATGTAAGCCCCATCTGCACAATTACTTTAAATTGCTCCAGATGCTGCGAGTACAATGGCTGCTAAGGACTGGCAGCGTCAAAGACCGAATGATGATGATGGCGTGTTTAAGTGAGCTAAGGAGATTTATCTAAAGAAAGCAGGCTACGAAACACTCTAGAGATAATCACTTTCAAGTTATGTGATGTTATTGTGGTAAAACCTTGTATTAAAGCCGTATTAGCACAAAAAGGGTCTCCAGACCTCCCACCTCTCTCCCCCTTCAAAAACTTGGCTGCCTTTATATAATTTCATTTTAATAAAAAGTAAAACTAACAGAAATTTGCAACTATAGAATACTAAAACATTACATCAGATCTGTGACTAACAGGCCTCTGTCCAGGGTTTACCCCGGTTAAGGCCCATAGTTGCTGGGATAATCTTCAGTCACTCATAAGCCCAACAAGAATAAGCAGAAGATGAATGAATGGAAGAAATGTAGACCTTATCATAAACTTCTAGTTCTGCATTAAAGGTGCCCTATTGTGTTAAATCTACTTTTTTCATGCTTTAATCATGTTATAATGTTATTTACACCTCAAAAACATGAACCTGAACTAGTATTTTGTTTCATTCATTTGCTATTTCCTCTATGCTGACGATGTCTCTTTTCTCAAAAGCTTAAATGCTCAGTCTCACGGTTTTACATAGACACGTGAAACCAGGAGGTTTTTGGGCTTTATTAGACCGTAGAGTGGAGAGACAACTGCTGTTGGAGTCCAGACTCGATGAACCCACGACGGTGAGGCAGGCTGTAGTTGCCCTGTTTACGCTGCAGCAGTGTAGACCAACAGCCAATGGAAGCATCTTTTATTCAGGAGCAAGCATTTTATTGGCCAAAGTACTAAAAATTTCTATTTTCATATTGAAATTCTTGCCTAATAAAACATCTTTGACACCTTAAGAGCTTGTTAAGAATTTCAATTTAAGATTATTCCTAATACAGTATGCTATTGGGGAAACAATTATCCTCAAATTCAAAGGATGCAGTCAGGTGATAAAATGGTCGACAAGATCTGAACAAAGCCTGTAAAACTGTAGCAGTTATATCTTAATATGACGCTAACGCTCACCTGAAGGGTTTGGGCGGTAAAATACTGAATCTCGTCTTCTCCAGCATCTTCCTGATCCTGTTGCGTCCCCCGGATACAGTGTTAGCCTTCATCTTCCTGGTGCTTTTGTGGTCCGTGGGAAACTCCATGTCTCCGGGAAGGTCTGGGATAGAGAAGCGGTTCCCCTTTTTCTCCTGGATTTTGGGAATGTGGGGCCCGCCGTTCTTCTTCTCGTGTATGACCCGGCTCAGGAGCTCTTTGAAGACTAGATTGGGTTAGAGGAAAGTTGGTTTAGTCCATGTAGTATTTCTCTTATGCACTGGATTAAACATAAATGAGCATGGTCTTACCAAAGATGTTGGTCTTGACCGTCAGGGACAAATGAGTGTTGTTCTTCAGGATGTCCACAGCTTTGGTCAGTGAGATGTTTTCAAAGTTTTGGCCATTGATCTCCATGATCTGCAAAGAAAGCCCGAACATAAATAAAAACATTGGAGTTGAGGTTTTTTTTTTTAGATGAAATAACCATTAATTTCAGGCTGCTTGGACCTGACTTTTCTGATTTTGTTCTTGTTTTAGCCCTGCTCTAGATGGGGCATGAGTTTGATGTCTGGACCACTGCTTAGTCCTGACCTTACCTCTGGTTTCGTCAGGAGGTTTAGGACCTTTTTAGTCCAATTTTAGTCCTGGTATTGTCCTTGCTTTGTCTTTGGTATAGCATTTTAGACCTGGATTAGTCCGGATTAAGTTCTTAAAAAGCTATGGTTGAGAATTTCTATATCTATAATCTTACATTGCTAGCATAAAGAGAAGAAAGACAATGGACATTTCTATAGTAAGACAGCATGTCCCGTTTGTTTTGCAGTTTCTTGGCCAATAGCCAGTGAATCTCAGAGGGAAAGAAATGGTATTGCTTCATTTTAAAGAACCATTCACAGACCTTGTATTTTAAGAATGTTGATTTAAAAAGATGATGTTATTTTTGAGTTGCCATACTAAAGTTAAAAAGTACATTTATCTGCTGTTATTGTTCTAACACAGAGCAGAAGTGTACTCAGCTGCTCGCTCCGACTCTGAGGCTGCCCTTTAGGAGATGAACCTGGAGACAAAAATAGGAGCAATCTTAGGTGAACTGCTTCGTGTGACTAAGTGCGAGACAAAAACACCAAATTACCCACTTCCTCTGAGGCCTACGTTTAACTTTTTCACATCAAAACCTACAACCTCCCACTGACCATAGTAACTAAAGCACCTGGTCATGAACTGCAAATAAAGTTCAGCTCACCTCAATGATCAGTGGTCAGTCTTTTCATATCATAGTGCTTTTTTTCCAACATATTTCTTTTGCTATGTTTAGGAAAAGGGGCTTTAGGCTCTTCAGGGCCAAAAGAGTGCAATTTCAACCAACTATAAACAGTTTCAAAGAGTAACCCATGACTAGAGCCTGGTTTTTGCAACTCATATAAATAAGATGTACAGGAAAAAGATATCTGCTCCTATTCACTACATTTTCTTGATGTGAGCCAAAGAGACAAAATCTCCAAAAAAGCTCTAGAGATCACTTTAGTGGGGATAGAATATTAGCAGCTGTCATTTATGTTATGTTAAAGTAGAGTATAGTGAATATATCTGAGGTGGATGACACTTGATTTAGCTTTTTTTTTTTATTGACCAAAAAAAGCTTTCACCAAAATTAGATATTTTCAATATAATTCAATATCTATAGCAAAAAACAGGCCCATTTTGTTTACATATAAACTTACAGATCCAAGATTTGCTGTGTGGTATTACGGTGTTAAAGTCTACATACAGCGCAAATTGCATAAGAAAAACTTTTGAAGATATTGAATTTTACTGAAAACTCATTTCGGTGAAGGTGGACATCTTGCTTTTTTCAATAAAAAAACAAAAAACAAAAACCTAAATCAAGTCATCCACCTCATAAATGTTCAAGATACTCTTTTTTGGCTAACAGCTGACAATATTCCATCCCCTATGTGATTTTTTTTTTTAGATTTTCCACAAGTCTAAAATATAAAAAGTGAAAACCTTTATATTTTTTAACCCCTTCTCATTTTGGGCTTTAGTACTGCACCAAGAACTGACAAAAGCCGTGCAACCGCTTCATTCACATTCACACACTGTAGTACATTCACCACTTTACCCCCGCTTGCATCACCATCGTGTCCTCACCTGATCCCCTCGTTTAAGCCCCGCCTCCGCCGCCTTGCTGCCTTCCTCCACAGACTCCACGAAGATCCCGAAGCCTCTCTCGCTGCCGCCCTGCACGCAGAAGTTCAGAGACGACTCCCGGGACGCCTTCTGCAAAGTGATCTGCCTCCACTTGGCTTTGGCGGCGCACGCGATGTTCAGCAGCCGCAAATGACCCTTCATTTTCTGAAAAGCACAGGAAGTGATTTTTTTTTTTATATATATATATAAAGGGAGAAAGACAATTTTGAGTGAATAGCTTTAAAACTATTTGGCGCTGCTAAAAGCCTGCTCTGAGTGGCTCTTTTAGGACAATGACAGCAGCACTTTATATTCCAGCTTGGTAATAACATGGTAATAGTATGGTAATAAGATCATAGTAAATAGATAATATACTAATTGTAGTTAAAAAAAAAATTATTATCCACTTCCCATTATCAAGTCTAAAAAAGTAATTTTCAAACCAACTATGACCGACTATGAGCTGCCCAATTCTTGACTAAACCAGGACTAAACCAGAACCTAACCAGTTCTAAACCTGGACCAAATCTGAGCTTAACCAGGACTAAACCAAGACTAAAACAGAACTAAACCAATACTAAAACCAAGACTAATCCAGGAATAAACCAGAACCTAACCAGTACTAAACCTGGACTAAAACAGGATTTAACCAGTACTAAACCTGGACTAAACCTGAACATAACCAGTACGAAGCCTGGACTAAACCAGGACTAAGCCAGGACTAAACCAAGACTTAACCAGGAATAAACCAGGACTTAACCAGAACAAAACCAAGACTAGACCTGAACTTAACCAGTATTAAACATGAATTTAACCAGTACTAAACCTGGACTAAAACAGGACTTAACCAGTACTAAGCCTGGTCTAAACCAGGACTAAGCCAGGACTAAACCAAGACTAAAACAGAACTAAACCAATACTAAAGCCAAGACTAATCCAGGAATAAACAAGAACCTAACAAGTACTAAATCTGGACTAAAACAGGACTTAACCAGTACTAAACCTGGACTAAACCTGAACATAACCAGTACTAAGCCTGGACTAAACCAGGACTAAGCCAGGACTAAACCAAGACTAAACCAGGAATAAACCAGAACTTAACCAGTAATAAACCAAAACTTAACCAGTACTAATCCTGGATTAAACCAAGACTACACCAGGAATAAACCAGAACGTAACCAGGACTAAACCAAAACTAAACCAGGTCTAAACCAGGACCGCACCAGGACAAAACTAGGTCTAAACTAGGACAAATCAAAGACTAATCCAGAACTGAAGAGAACAGGACTAAACTAAAACTTTCACTGAACTAAATCAAAACGTGAATTGTAAAAGATTCCTGAGGACCACCAGTGGTACCTGTACCACAGTTTGAGAACCACTGGTCCAGAACCATTTATCAACATCAAATTAATTAACAAGCTGTAAATATATGCATTTCTATAACAATAACTTACTTCCACAAAACAATTCATACAACATACTGTCAAATATCCCTGATGATTGTAAAATTACTTATCTAAACATGATGAAATTTTAATGGGCTCAAAAAATAGACTAAAATGAATTGACATTACCGATGTTTCTAGATTTTTCTCGAATTCCTCCAGGAAGCGCGTCATGGCCGGGTCGCCCTCAAAGTCATTGAAGTGGTTGTTGACCCACAGCAGCACTATTCTCGTGACCTGCGACACAAAGCGTGCACACATTAGATTAGACATACAGTTTATGTACAGCAGCCTCTTTCTTGTAAATGCTTTATTTTCTACCCAAGATGGTGCCAGAGAGATGTCAGCAGCCGTTGTACCTTTTCCAACACTGTCCTTGTATGTAGTCCTCTTTGCTTTTTTTTTTTTTTTTTTTTTTTAAAGGCAAATCAAATTAACTACTTAATACTGAAAAGTACCACTGGCTGGAGGTGCAGTTATGCATTGTACTGTGTAATATACAATGTACCAAAAAACTCATTTTTAAGCTTATTCTATCATGCGCTCATGTTTTGTGAAATTTAAGACCTTTTTAAGACATTTTAATACCATTTAGAATTGTATTTATTGCCATTATGCAATATTTTTTGCACATATTTATATTTTAAGTGATATTTTATCTTATTTTAGTTTTTTATCTCCGAGGTCTGATCTTATTTATCTACACATCATCATTGAGTTCTTGTGGGCACCTGTCTGTGTGTCATTGCATTGTCTCTGTGGAACAGCTGTCTTGTTATTGTTTTATTATGATTGCTTGTTTTTGGACTTTTTTTTTTTTTTTTTTTGCTGCAAAACAAATCTAGCTACAGGTACAAATAAAGTCAACTGAACTGCTCATCGTCAACAACAGAACAATAATCTGTAATACATTTACACTGAACTGAAACTATAAATTAAGGGTTCTATTTTAAAAGCATAATACAGATGAAATAACTTCAGTGCTGCATTGAAAAAATTAGGTTTATTTAATAAATACAATATATTGTAGACATTCTTATTGTGGCGACAATACTTTTTTGTAATATTAACATGAATAGCTGATTAATTTAAGACTCAGATGAACAAAATTCAATACCTACACATAAGATTTAATACTTTTAAGGCATTTGCTTTGTCAATATCAAATGTAATACTTTTTAAATACTTTTGAGACCTTGGGGATACCCTGCTTTAGATTATTCCTGTTAGTCGTTGGAAGAACCTGTCCCAGTAACTATGGGCCGTAGGTGGGGTACAATCATTCAGTAGGGGCAATATAAATTCAGTGTTTTCGGAGACCCCTAGGGATACCTAAGCACTTTACAAGAAGTATGTGAAGCTATTTTTTAATTTACTTCCTGGATAATGATCTGTGACCTGTGATCTTTTCATATTCAGCTATTGAAATTTATGACAAAAACAGCAAAAAATATTTGAATATTCTATTTTGTTACATACATAATACATACATATTAGCTTGTTTCAAAGAGTTTTAGAGTTGAGTTTAAGAAGTTTATTTTGACTATAAAATATACCATAAAACAACCAAGTGTAATTGGAGTGTGTACTGTTATATTTTTATTTTATATTTCCATTTTAAAGACTATTATTATTATTATTATTATTATTATTTATTTTTATTATTATTTATTTTTTTATGTATAAATTGTGTTTAAGGAAAAATGCAGGAGAATTAGTATTTAAAATAAAGTATAAAATGTCTTTCGTATATAATTGTAATTGCAATTCCTGTATATTTTTTGAAGATTTATCAGCATGTATGAGTATAGGGGGCTACTCATGGTATGACAAAAATCCCAGGAGGTACATGGGACAAAAAAGGTTGGGGACCACTGCACTCCTTCACCTAGTATATTTTTGTACAGTGGGAAGTAGCTCCAGGATGGAACCCACAACCTCCTTGCTGAGAGGCAGGAGCGTTAACCACTCTGCCAGCTTGCACCCATGTTTATCCTTTCACTTAACCAACTTACAGTCTATAAATCAGTGGTTCTCACCCCAAAAATGGGTTGTGGGAGGTTGAATATGGTTTCAATGCTCAGATCATTTGAAGCCAAAATATTGTTATGGAAAAAAAACATGTGCCATTGAAGTAATAGTAAAAAAACTAACTTCTCTCAAAAGTAGGTCACAATAAAATAATCAGTGGATAAAACTGGGTCTCACATTCACACCAGAAACACTGCTGCTGCTGCTTCCTTATCTGCAGGTTCACACAGGCATAAACCTGCACAACCGCACTGTACCCCCCTCCCGCCTCCAAAAAAAAGTGTCTTAGTTTTGCATAGAACTTCTCAAAAACAGTACGGCAAAGATAAGCTGAGCTAAAATAAAGAATAAACAGCGGGGAGGAGAAATAATTGGCCGCAGCTAATGCTTTGACCAAACAGTTGATCTACTAAAAAAGCCCATATTTCCCAAGACAATCGGCTCGGCTTAACAATTACTCCCCCGAATTTACCCCAGCGCCAAGATTGTTCTAACCTTTGCATAACATTGATAAAGAAGTCAATGCAAGCATCAATCAATGTCCTCTTTCGAAAAACAGCTCATTTCTCTCGCCATTTTTCACACATCTCCGCTCCCTCGCCTTCACACTGCGCTGATATACAACATGATATCCTACTTAACCGGGCCCAGGTTTATAAGCCTGAACGAAATCCCCATAAAGACTATTGACAGCACAAGACTAATCTTAGATTAATGCAGTTATGGACAAAGGGAGTGTCAGGACAGAATAAATGGCTGCTGGGATCAAGGACAGCTGAGTGTGCTGCTGGTGTATTGATCAGACGTAAGAGAGACATAACACGAGAATTCATATAAACATGCGGGCGATACTTTCACACGTACCTGTCCACATACCTGCAGACTTGGGCTTTGTTGTTGATCAGAAGTAGAATATTTGATTAAAAAAACATGGGTGAAGACTTGGTTCATTTGTTGTACTAGTAGTATCCTCAGTAGTAGCCTCACACAGACACATACCAGGATTTACTCTCGTCTTTTTATTAAATGTGAGTTTCAAACACACTTTTTATCTCATTTATTTAACTTTTGTTGCACTTGCAGCGTTTAAGTAATAGATGTGGGTCTCCAGCAGCAAACACCAGCAGGTTTTGGGGCTACCTGTTCTAAAGCATCACGTACCGACACGTCCCGTACCGTTCTGCCGAGGGGAAAAACGCCTAAAGACAACTGACAAAGACCAAACCCACAAACTTTCAGACTTTTCCTATTTTATATTCCAGGCAGCTCTAACTCTGAGCCTGACCTTTTACTCCCAAACAAACACACAGCGACACAGTAAGTTCACTTTCCATTGCTTCACCGCTCCAAACTTTTGCACACATTCACACAAAAAACAACCACTCACTGTGTCTCTGAGGCTGTCCACCTGGAACCACTCCAGCAGCTTCTTGCCGACCTCCATGGGACTGGACACGAAGGTCCTGTAAGTCAGCAGGAAGTCCTCGATGTACGTGGGGTCCACCACAGAGGGCTCCTCCACCAGGTGCATGATCAGACGCTCGGGGGTTCCCTGCAGTGGAAAATACACAGCCTTAAGAGATGCAGTTGTGCAGAAAATTATTCAAAACCCACTTTGCTGCATAAAAGGGTGAAAAATGGTAAAAGAAAAGTCTGGATTTAAACACTTTTGCTCTTTACAACCTGCACAGGCGATAAAAGCTCCTGACATCAAGTAATCATTCACCCATTCACCAGTGTTTCCCAACCTGGGGTACAGGGACCCCTAGGGGTATGCGAGCACATTGCAAGGCAGTACTTCCAAGATGGTAACTAAGGAAATATTTGTTTTTCATACTGACCTATTAAAACTTATGAAGGACAAGCTCAAGTTTCTCAGTGACCGAGAAAAAAGAGGTGAAACTGCAAAAGATTATTTATTATTATTATATTTTGTCACAAATTTTGGGTTTAACAGCTTGTTTCAAAGAGGAGATATTGAAATTATTATTATTATTTTTTTTTGGTAGTAAATGTATTTTAGAGTTTTAAAATTATTATTATTGAATTTTTCCTCTATTATTAAAGTTTATTTTCAACATTAATTATACAATAAAAATAGCAAATTTAACAGGACTTTATTTTTTTAATTTTATATGTTTATTTTAAAGGAAAGAGATCATAATTTATTTTATATTATGTTTACTTTTGTATTTTTATTTTGAGGTCATTAGTACAATAAACTAAAAATAAAATCTACAGATGTTTTTTTATGAAGATTGTTTGGAGAATCATCAACAAAAAAAAGGCTGGGAACCACTGATTTACACCACAAACACACATTTTCATACATCAGTGTCATTAAGGGTCTTGCCCAAGGACACAGTGGCAGTGCCAAAAACCTTTCTGGTTATTGGGCAACCTGCTGAGCCAGAATGAACAGTGGAGCTAAGGTCAGACTAAGCACCGAGTATGACCAGTACAGCCTGAGATGTAAAGAAATGAGACAAATATGAAGACCAGTGTTCACAGAAACTTGATGAATGTTAATTTAAGTCTACTTTATCTTGTTACTAATGTAGCCTGTGATGCTTTCTTCTGTTTATTGGAAGAGACGGTTTCTAAATTCATTCATGTGATGTGAAATATCAGCGTTAACCTTACATTTAAGTGCTGATGCTGACTAAATTCACCATGTTTTTTTTAACCAAGCTTTAATTATCTCTCTTTTCAACCACAAATGAAGACTATTAAAGGTCACCCTATTACATTGAATCAACTTTTTTGAGCTTTTAACCATGTTATCATGTAAAAAAACAAACCTGGAGATGTCTCTTTCTTGAGAGCAGAAAACGCTCGGTCTTGCGGCTCTAAGTAGAACAGAAACCAGTGCTCCTGCGGGTTTCTAAACCTCATACAGCCTCCCTGGACTCATTCTGATCATTTCAGTGCTAAACAATAAAGTAACAGCTCTCAAAAACAAGACTTTCTGTACAGATACATTATTTTAAGTTATAAAACATGAAATACTAACACAAGGGTGTCCAAAACTATTTCAAAAAGCCTGAAAAAAGCATAATACTGCATGGACCCTTTACAAACCAAGATATCAGTGAATGTATTATTAGCCCTAGACAAAAGTCCAGTTAGATGGCTTAATCAACCCGCAGTGCATGCATTGGCACCTGAGCTGTTCTCGTAACCGTACAATGGCGTTCGCTGTGCTGTGTGGACAACAGCTGAGGCCACACAAGGGCAAACCTGATCTGCAAAGGCACATAAAGCTGTGTACTGTAAAATCAACACACGCACGCAAACGCATCTGAATACATTACGTCCGCATTAATCATGAAAAGTGACAAGGACATAAAGTATATTGAGCAGTGCCGTCACTCTGCCATCAATAAGAATGAAGTCACCAGTTCACATTAGCGTAGCCTTTGTTGGTTCTGGTATGGACAGTGTTAAGGTTTGTGTTATATTTTAAACTGTGCGGTATGCTTTTTTTCTTGTGTTTGAGGAAAACTGTGTAATCACCATATGTCATATTGTAATAGCATTTTTTCTTTTCCTTTCAGTTGTTTAGTTTCATAGGCTGCCACAGTGAACCATCTGCCTCCCTCTCACCCTCTCCTCTCACACAGACTAACTTCATGTCCTCTTTCACTGTATACAAAAATATTCTCTTTAATCTTTGTTGAGGTTTTCTGTCTGGCAGCGCTAACCTCATGGAGCTATATTTGTCTCAGTAAAATGAACTGATGTAAAAATAAAATGAACTGATGCACGATAAATGTATCGATGCATGTAGAATGATTTATTCAAAATACCTAGTTTGTGATTTGCAGCAATTTTGGCAAATAAATTATTCATTCATTCATCTTCTTCCACTTATTCCCTTTAGGGGTCACAGGTACTGGAGCTTATCCCAGTAACTATGGGCCTTAGTTTGGGTACACTCTGGACAGGGGCCAGCTTGAGAGACACACGCAGACAGACAACCATTCACTCTCACATTCATTCACTAGGGGCAATTTTAGAGTCATCAGTTCATCTAACGCATGTCTTTGGACGGTGGGAGGAAGCCGGAGAGAACCCACAGTAACACGGAGAGCTCATGCAGACTCCACCCAGAGAGTTTGTGCACTATTTGCAATTATTTGACAAATAAATCGTGGTTGTCATTTATAAATCTGTAGTTTTGCATTTGTGGATCGCTCCATTTCATGCATTCATCACTTCTGTGAATTCGGATCTTTTTGAAACATTCGTCACGTATTTTGAGACGGCGAGATTTATTCACAAAAGAAATCCTTTTCCAATGACAACCATTTATTGTTGCCTCAATTCATGTTATTTTTGCATCAATTAATTTTATTAAGACAAATATAGCTGCACCTAACCTCAGCATCCTTTCACCGATATATTCACTATCCTTCCTCTTTACATGTCTAAAAACCATCCAAAAAGCCTCTCTGACTTTACCAAAGAGAACCTCAACAAAAAAACAAGACCTTGAGACATCATCAAGGCTTTATTATTAAGGATTTTAATATCCATGCACACTCTAATAAAGGATTTTCCATTGTCTGTTGTCCACTTGACGAAATGGTTGCTGAAAATACAGAGAAAGTTCCAGCGCCGCCTGTGTCTCCTTACATTTATTATTATATATTATATTTTGTCACATATAGTTTCTAGGTTCAATTGCTTGTTTATTATTCAAATAATTATAAATTTTATATGTAGTTAAATTAATATGAGTTTGAGATGAGTATTTGTTTTATTTTTTTGAGTGTATTGTGAAGAAGAATGCAATAAAACATGAAAATAATATAAGTTTACATTGTTATCTTTATATTGAATTTGAGTTGGAAAGAAATAGCAATTCACATTTGCAATAAATGTCTTTGTACTAATATGATCAGTTTTTGGAGAATCATCCATACATGTGAGTGAGGGGGTACTCAGTGGATGCCAAAAAGCCCGGGGGGTACTCGAGATAAAAAAGGTTGGGACAGAGCTCAACAACAGATGAATATTGGCAATGGATTTACAGGATGTTTAAAAACGCAGAGGAAATTGCTGGATTGGATTGAAGTCAAAGGTAAGCTCTAAACTTTGACAGCAAGAGAAGTGAAGCTATGCTGATGTTGTAACTGGGATGGAAGAAATAAAACTGGATGGTGCTTTTTTTTTTTTTTTTTCAGTCCAAATACAATAAATGCATACAATAAAAGTTTTTTTTCATTGTCAAAAACGCTGAAGGTTTCTTGGAGGAAACGACTCACTTGACGAGGAACAGAAACCACAAAGACATCCAATTTTGTCGGACACTATAAGAACAAAAGCCCAGAACAGAACAGAAGCGGAAACGCCAGCAGCTTGTGAATTGACTCATCGCCGCTGCTGTGTGGAAGTTTTTTTTGTTTTTTTTTATTTTTCCTTCGGAGCCAACAACACCGTCTTCTCTCAGCGCAGTAAGCCAAAGAGAATCATTCAGGACCATTATCTGATCGATACCTGGCTGCCTCTCCAGGGACTGAGGGGGGAAGAAAATAAGATCAAAAGGCCTTGGACTGTAATGTAGCGAACACGAAATGCTCCAGCAAACACTAATAGAGCTAACGGAGGCTCTAAAGACAAGAGGCATTGACGGTTTTCTCAGATAGTGTGTGTGTGTGTGCGTGAATGCATGGTCAATGTCTAATAACAGAGTACTTGAATCAATCCCAGGGTTTTGAGAGCATTTAGTGCAATGATTTAATCTAGTATCTTTATTTAGTCGAGTTACACGGTACACTTGTGTTTTAAAGTGGGATTTATCACAGTTATTAGCTCAGTGGTGAGAAGCTTAACCTTAAGAGTCACACACTCAACGCCTCGTCTTTTATTCCATGTCATGTTTTTGAAGAACTGCATAAGAAAACAACCAGAAGCAAACTGCGACTCCAGCGTCGACCCCCTCACTACTGAACTGAGCATTTTTTTGAAAAGCTGCCAAAATCTTTGATCACTCACAGACTTTGTAAGATGGGATTTTTGCTTTGCGCTTTTCTTTTTAATATTTGGTGGCAAAGTACAGAAAAGTCCACCTCTCATACGCCTCCATGATCTGTTACTCAAGGGGTCATGACTGCATTTATCCAAGGGCCACAATTTTCCCTGGCAGACAGTGAGGGCCAGATGATCTCATAAAATAAAATACACAATATATTATTATTTAATATATTAATATTCTGTTTGCACATAGGCCTGACACCTGTTAAGTCTGATATTACAATAATAGTATCAGGGAGTTTTTAGGTTTGACTTCATTTGTATTTATGTTTTAGCTCACAGGCCTCCTTAATCTGATGTAAAGAGTAACATTTCTAATAACTGAGTCATATTTATTTGGCATTTGTATATATTTGCTCTTTGCTATGTGCAACCAAGGACGTATGTGAAAGATGAATGAATACATGAATAAAATGAGCATGTAAAAAAGATTCATTGTAATTTTTTATTAATACTACTTTAAAAAAAAAAAAAAAAAGTATAGGCACCTGTCATTTTCTCCCCACTAGAGTATTCCTGAATTCAGAAGTTTTCTGGGGGCCGGACAGGGAGCTCTGGCCGGCCGGATCTGGCCCCTGGGCTGCCAGTTGATGTTCACTGTGTTACTCCATTACTTAGCCTGTATTTATCGCTATAAAGTGCTATATTACATGTTGATTTAATACATTTTATTGTTAAGTTTGTTTTATATTTGCACAGGGTTGCCAAGTCTGCAGTTTTCCTTTTTAAGTATTGCTGCGAGTTGGACAGAGCTATTTTTGCGTGCAGTTTATGTGAATGAATGATGAGACTATTTCTCAATAATGATCCATATTTTGAATTACAAATCTTTAAAGCTAAAGCCGGTCACAGTGAAGCCAGGCCAAACCAGCACATCTTAATTATTTATCTTTATTTTAGGGCCGGGAATCGATAAAAAAAAAAATTAACTAATTAGCGATTAATCGCATCATGAATTCATGTACAACCACAAAATTGTAATTTAGAAAGGTTATTTTGAATTAACCTTCACATACTTTACTGTAAACTTGTGCAATGCAAACAAAACTTGCAAAGAAAATAAATGAATCGTCCTTTTGAGACCTAACTAACTTGTCTTCATTGATAAAGTTTGCCTAAATAAGGTACAACCAACAAATACACAAAACTTACCTAAAAAAGCAAGTGTAATCTCTTTTAGAACTTTAACAAAAATAAGTTTAATTATTCAATTAATAACAATTGTTGTGGTTCACAACAGTGTAAATACTATGAACTGTGTTACTCCAGTGGTAATTGAACTCATCCTTGCATAGACTGCACATAACTTTAGTGTTGTCTATATTGCTGTCTGGTGATGATTTGAAGCAGAATTGTCCATTTAGCAATGTGTCTTTTTGGTCTCTCATGTTGCTTTAGCTCGTTCACTTGCTGCATTAGGCTCGTTCCAGATGAACTGCGCCTGGATTGTGAACGAGGGTGCACGGCCGCAATGAGAGGAGGGGAAATACACCTGTACTGAAGTCGGACAGTTTGTGGCTCAGATCACGCCCCAAATCCACTTCTTGCGTGTGTTGGATATGATTTGAAAATAAATGCATTAAACTGATTTGTAAGAGCTTTTCTGTCCCGTGCTTGACCACAGTCTGTGTTAATGAGGCGCTCACAACATGAGGCACATTCAGCTGTGGTTCTTAGCTTTTATGTCGAAATTCACCCATTATAAAAGTTAAAAAGCCTTCTATAACAGCAGATATTGTGCACAATCTTTTTAATAATATGCTACTTCACACTGAGCAGCAGGGCACAAAGTTTATCCAGGTCAAAACTGTAACTTTAGTCTGTACTTAAAAAAAAAAGAGGTGGGGGAGGAGGAGAGGTTGTCTGGCTCATCTCGAACGCGCCTGATGGATGGAAACGGAAATGTGTCGTCTTCTACGCTCGTGAAGACCTGCGGCGCGTTGCTGCCTCTGTCAGTGTTGTCGTAATATTTTTGCTGTGATCAAATTAATCGATGCGTCAATTGAAATTAACGCCATTAAATCAATAAATTAACGCACTGCGTGCTAATTTTCCCAGCCCTACTTTATTTATAATGAAATTGCTTTAAATCTGTTACTGCAGTGGTTTCCAAAGTGGGGTCCGGGGCCTCCTGTTGGGCCGCAAAGAGGTTGTCTACATTAAGTACATATAAAGAAATTGAGTTTGTAAACAAATTACAATTAAGTACAGTTATATAGTTAAGCCATTTTAACCAACAGTTTGTGGTTTTTTTTGGGAAATATTTTAGAATAACTCAAACTATGAGCAGCATTAAAAAACATAAAATTAACAATAAATACAAAAAATTAAGTAGGTTTTAGAATAGTTTTCAGATCCTGAATTACCACCGATGTTTTTAATTGTGCAATGCTTTACATGAGCTGTCTCCAAAAGAATTAAACATTAACAACAATGGTTACTAACTCTAAACTAATACTTAAATAATGCCCAATAGTGTGAGCTATTCTAAAGTGTTACAATTTTTTTTACGTTTTTAATAGAAATCTATGGGGAAAAACATGATAGTCTTTTGAACAGAGTGAAATTTTATTGTTGGGAGTCCGCATGGGATTTTCAGATTTTTAAGGGGGCCGCAAGACTCTTGACTTTGGGAATGGCTGTGTTACTGTATGCCTTGAACTAATGACTCTAATGTTTTAACTTTCAGACCTGGCAAACCTTATTTTGGTCAATAGTTTTTTTATATATATGCTATATGAATAAAAGTGACTGACATTTTTGAGCATGTGAACAGCGATGATAGTTCTGCAGGAAAATTATTTCACTTGAACCAAAATACAATATAAAAATGTGATGACTGATGTGTTACATTATACACAGTGTCTGTTTTAAATGTATTTAGTAATGCTTAATTTGTATAAACAGTGTTAGTTTCCACCGAGCTGGCAGCTGACGCAACAAAACCAGAGTCGCCTGGGAAACATAATAAAAGTAACATCAACCAAAATAAACAGACCACATGTAAGTACCACAACCTACTACTACTACTACTACTACTACTACTACTAGCACAACTACTTTTACTATGAATACCACTACCAATTTTACTCACACAACTACAACAACCACTACTACTATTACTACCTCTACTACTACTACAACTTTTACTACCACAAACAATACTAGTACACCAATACTACTACCAATACTGCAACCACAAATACTACTACTACTACAACTACTAGTACCACTACTATTACTACTCCAACTACTTCTACTATGACTACCACTAATGCCACTACTACCACAACTACAACTGTTACTCCTACAACTACTCCTACCACTAAAACTACTACAGCTACTACCAACACTGCAACCACTAATATTATTACTACTACTACTACAACTAATCCTACTACTACTACAACTGTTACTCCTACTACTCCCACCACAACTACCAATATTACTACCACAACTAACTACAACTACTACTATAGCTACTACTACTACTACTACGATAGCTGCTACTACTACACTACAATAGCTACTACTACTACTACTACTACAGCTACTACTACTACTACAGCTACTACTACTACTACTGTTACTCCTACTACTCCCACCACAACTACCAATATTACTACCACAACTAACTACAACTACTACTATAGCTACTACTACTACTATAGCTGCTACTACTACACTACTATAGCTACTACTACTACTACAGCTACTACAGCTACTACTACTACTACTGTTACTCCTACTACTCCCACCACAACTACCAATATTACTACCACAACTACTACTATAGCTACCACAACTACTACTATAGCTACTACAACTACTACTATAGCTACTACTACTACTACTACTACTACTACTACTACTACTACTACTACTACTACTACTACCAAGTTTAATGGATATTCATTTATGGTCCAAACAGCCACTTACAAAAAGCTATTACTCTATTAAAAATGTACATAAAATAGCCTTTGCTTTATATTTAAAACAAATACTTTCAAATTTTCAACAATCTGCAAACATTGGGACTCTTTCTGATTTGAATTAACTCACATTTAGACCCAAAAACACTGAGATTAGGAACAAAATTATGCTCTTTTAACATTTATCCTGGATTGCAGCTTAGGACTGTCTCAGAATCTCACCTTGATGACTATGTGTCCCTTCCTGGTGCCGCTCCGGTCCAGCTCCCGGTGCTCCTTGACCATCACAATCTCGCCCTCCTCTTCCACCTTGTGTGTGTTCTTCTCCACGTGGTTGAGGATGCGCCAGTAGTCCTCTTGGGCGATGCACACGAACTGCTCGAGGACGACATGAGGACAGCGGGTGAACTTGTAGTACAACAGCAAGTTACTCTGAACAATGAGTGGACAATCAAGTAATAGTACAGAGGGAGCATGGCGAAGGGTGGAGAAAGGCATCAGAGTCCGGTGAGCACGCAGACTAATTCAAAACTAGTATCTACGCTAGGTTATAGCGATCATTTAGCCATTTTTTAGCTGTTCAAGTTGGTGAGAAGGTTGCATTGAGATCATTGTCACTTGCAGGGCTTCCTCTTGACTAAACCAATTTCTGCATTTGTCTCTCTAAGCCTTAGCTCTGTGACTTCCTGTAGGCTTAAGGCAGGAAATGTGCTGAATGGAGGAACTGGGCAGTGTGGACAGCGGCCACAGGCATGACTTTTTAATGCTACGTTGCATCAGCCTAAAAAGAGAACCACAATAGATGCAATTGGTGATAAATAGGCGAATGTGTGACTAGAGATGGTGGCCCCTAACAGAAGTTAAAGACAGATTTAGACAGATAGAGAGTGTAAGTGTTAGTGGTTTTGGTTTCTCAGCTCAACAATAGACTGTGACACAGACACCTTTCAGACCTAATATTTCAATGCATCTTCTCGCTATAGAGACATGTGTGACAAAAACACATTAAGTCCACATGGCACTTCTATTTATGTTTAAATTACCTTCAGGAGTGAATTACCATCATACATAAAAGACCTTAATAAAAGTGAACAACATAATTAAAGATAGCATAACATTTTAACTAAAGGTCTATTGTAATGAAGCATACACAGACTGGGACCCAGGTGAAATGAAACAGCAGTAGTGGTGCTCTGTGAAAGTAAAATGTGGCCATAGTTTCGTTAGTGTCAGCCAGTGAGTCTTGATATTTGCAGTTCTATATATACATGCAGTTCTCTCTGCTTTTTACCACACTGCTTTTTGCGTGACGACTCCTACATGTATATATTTTGCTCCCTCTGGTCCTGTGCGCTGCTGGCTCTCTCCTCCTCTTCCAGGTTCCAGCCAATCAGGAACCCAGATCAGAGAAGCACACCGCTGATACTCACTAACACGTTTTGGTTGTTTTTAATAGTTTACTTCAATAAATATCCTTTGTTTAATTAATATGTGGACTCCCTCTTTGTCTGAACCCTGAGCCAGTTCGTGACAGCTGCAACTATGTACTGTTGCTTGGGGAGCATACCGTTTGATACCGTATGACTCCACGACCATATCGAGACACTTTTTATATCGCAATATCGTGATATCACCAATAGCGTTACATCCCTAGTAACCAATAAAGGTGATCTCTCAAAGTAAGCCTGGATGCAAGGCAATTACAGCTTCACAAAGATCTGTCCTGTATGCAATGAGACCACCTCAAAATACTGTATATCCCTAAATGGTCCCAAAAATCTCAAGGATGAATCCCTCTACACAATTAAAAGCAAGCCCTTCACAAAAACTGTATAAATTCCCTTCTAGTTGTCACTGACCTGGCAGTCGTCTCCTTTGGTGCGGACCTCTCCGTTCATGTACTGTTTGTCCAGAGAAGGGGAGATGCCGAAACTGTTGCCCATGCAGAGTATCTCCGCTCTTCCCTCGGAGTAGCTGATCTCCACGGCTCCGTTCAGGATGACGTACCAGTGATCCAGCTGTGAACGAGGACAGTAAAGCACATCAGACACAGAAACAGCAAAGACATCGGGTAGGGCTTGTAGGGTTGACAGTCTCTGGTCACTTAGTTGATTAATCAGTCAGTGTGGTCTTGGTCGACTAAACTTTTATTTAAAGTTACACTGTGTAACTTTTCTCCTAAATATGTGGGGCATACTGACTTGTTTTTGTGATTTTTTGAGCGATTATAAGGCCTGAGGCGCGATCTGTTGCTCTGAGCGGGGCTTCTGTACTGAGAAACCACCCTCGCAACTTGGCCGGGAGCGCTCCGCTGTTGAGGAAGAGTCACGTGACAGGGAACGACTTGAGGCGCAGGTATAACCAGGAAGCTACTTTTAGCGTTGTTATTTTCGCCAGTTCGTCAGGGCCAAAGGACACAAGAAGATGAAGACAATGTCAGACGAGGCAAGAAAAAGAAAATGTGAAAGGGACCGCACCAGATCGCAGACAAGAGTCAACATCGGACAGACTTTTGCTCGCTGGCGTCAGATGAGAGACAGAGAAGGCTGCAAATCGGATCACGTTTTTGCTTCTTTATTGTTGGGCAGGTAAATTACCCTCTTATTTTTTCTTTAGAACGTGCTTTTTCATACAGTTATTAGTTGTTTTTACTGCGACCATTGCGCGATATTTGTTGATAAGCTAACGCTAGCGCTAACTCTATAGAAGATCCAGTCCAAACTTCCAAAGGTAGCAGCAGGTCAACTAAAGTTGAAACAATGATGGAAATAGACGCACGCTCGCACAGTTTCAGGAGGAATAGGGGCCCTAGTGTTTACGTTTTGCGACGGTGCAGTGGCACCTGTGGCCTCTAGAGGCGCAAGACCGGGAATCTTACACAGTGTAACTTTAAGATAGCACACAAAATATTATAACGTAAAGGCACTTGTTTGTATAAGACGGTAAGGTAGGCTGGTCAGTTCCCCACATATCCTTTGGTTGATTATTCACTGCACTGGGCATAACTTCGGTCAGTTTGTCCACTCAGATTTATTAACCCGCTGAGAGGTGTCACTTATGCTTTATAGGATTAGAGATTTAGGGGTGCTGAGGTCCTTGTCAGCCAAGAAAGGTCACCAAAAGAAGCATTTAACATTAGATTCAACAGAGGAAAGATGTGATTTCCTATATTATGCTACCTTTTATAGCGCTGTAGCTGTCTATAGAGGATATGCACTGATGTCAGTTTTCCTAGAGACACGCCCCCCTCGTTCGGACTGAGTGGCAAAACAAGCGGCTGTGTTCATTACAAAGAGAGTGAGAGTAAAACTGATGAGTATTTAGTTAAATAAGGCAACTGGACTCGACAGTGATCCACACAACCTCACCAAGAACCAGTTATCCACAGACACTGATGTGGCCAGGATTTCACTTTCTTTACATTTTTATGTAACTATGACAGCTGAGGACATCACAGTTTATATTATTTGTACACTAGATTTGGGATGTGACATAAAGTACTTTTTGCTTTAGTTAATACTTTAATAAAGTAACAGTTTTGTTGAGTACTTATCGCAACAAAAAATAACAAAAAATTCACAGGTATTAGACCTAAATCTGGCTTTATCGTGCAGCTAACGCAGACCAGGGACACAAAGCTCATTGACATACTGTTGTGTAGCTGTCAATATATTTAATAGAAAATGTTTAAAAACGGAACTCAGTGACCTGTCTCAGTTTCTTTGCTTCCTTTTCCTCTACATAGCTCCCCCTACACTTCGGAGTAAAGCACTGTAATACTGTAAAACTCAAGTACAGGTGATTCCTACATGGTCTCTGGCACGGCTTTACTTTTGAATACATACAAAGGTTTTTTCTGCCATTTGGCCGCTCTGTTTTGATGAAAAGCGAGAAATAAAGCCGGTGCTAGGCTGTTGTTATGCTAGTTGCGACTCACTGACTGCAGACTTTCGTGACTCCAGGTCGGCAGCGCTCACTGTTGCAGTTATCGTGTAGGATTATGGGTAGCCTAGTAGAAACATTAGAAATGTTATGGCAAAGTTTGTAAAATGTATCTTTGTGAGCTATGTGTGTTGTCAATATTGGAACTGTATATTTTTATACTATGTACTAAAGTCACTGGGTTACATCTTGGAGTACTAAAACCTACCTTAGGGTTGCTATAACCCCCCCTAAAATTGGTCTAGCTGCGGCCATGGTAATAGTAGTAGTGGTGGTAAAAGTAGTAGTAGTAGTAGAAGCTGTAGTGGTAGTACATTTTAATTTAGTTGGCTGAATTCATATCCGCTGAGCACTGTACAGGAGTAGAAGATAATATCAGAAGATGAATTGGGCGAGTTATGAAAACATTTGCAAACAGATTGCAAGACCTTGTAAGAAACGGCGATAACTATGAAATATGGCAGTTAGATTGCATTATCCATGAATTGTAAAACGCAATTTGTACTTTCCCGCAATTTTCAACCTTAAACATGAATCAAAGTGATGACACTGGTAATAATGGCACTGCTGAGGGCATGAAAGTGTTACTGACTTGTCAAACGGTTATATGTTATGTACTGACAATTGGTTTCATTTAAGAACAATGAGCATATAATGGGAGAATGGCAGTGCAGAGGTTTCGTGTCTTTAACATTTGGGTGCCAGAGGGCAACACCTCTTCAAAAGTCATCTGTGTTGAGTGCGAGCGAACGGTGGGGGGTGAGCTCCTGCTGCAAACACAACTAAAATATATCCTTATTACCTCTGCAGCCTCTCACTGTTTCTCACTGTTTCTCAGCAGACTTTGTGCGGTTTTCTCCACAGCAGATTGTTTTTCTTGCACTCTCTCCTGCCAGCCTCTCGGTATGCTCAATTCTCACCTGCAAGTTATAATACGCCTTTCCTATAATGGCAAACCTGTTGTATGAAAAACATGCTTGGTAACCCAATTCTTCTCACTGTATACAACTACTAAGGTTTGAGTGCCACTTTATTTCCACTTAATTTATTTATGTCTTCCTCCTGCTCTACCATGAAAAATGCGTCTCCATTTCTGTGTGAAGACATTTTATAGTAATGGTCTTTGCTGCAGCTGTGAGAAGGCTCTCGGCCAAGTAATTATCTCCCCACCACTCTATTTTTATTACACTGTACAGGTACAAACAGAAGAACTTTTTTTTGGGACATTTTACTTCCCAGTTCTTTAATACTGATTACATTCGCCAAGGAGATTATGTTTTTCTCAGTGTAGAGTGATTGTTTGTTAGTCTGTTAGCAAGGAGACTCAAAAGCAATGGCTAGATTTTGTTAAAATTTTAGGAAAAGGTCAGTACTAATGCAGGAAAGGGCTAGAGATAGCATCTTCAAGCATCTACAAGGGGTCAGATAAGAAACAAATTATTAGTTTTTGTGTTTTATTAGTTTTGTTTTTTTCTCAATATCTGAAATATCTTTTAATTTCTGAAATATCTTTAAATTTTCCTCAATATCTTTTTTATTTGGGTCACGGCTTGTCATTATAGCGCGATTGTGGGTCCCTAAGCCAGAACGCTGCTGTAGTTGACTACTTTCTCAGACACTTAGCCAACTTATGCGCAAATGTAGCTAGTGCCAAAATGTTCTTGTCTCTGACCTCCACTCCTCAGCCACAGACAGAGCGCAGGAACCTGTCCATCAACAAATGCACTGCAGACACTATAAAAACACTTCTCACTTGCTCTATATGTTTTCTCTATGTTGTTTCTGGTTCTTGTCTTCTTAAATAGTCTGGCGGGAGACAGTTCATTGCCATTTATCACCCTGTCGTTTCCAATGCTGCTCTGTGTAACCAACAGCCATCACAGAGCTGCCCTTCCCTCAGCCGTGTAATTTAATTAATTAAGTGTATAGGAGCGCTAGTGATTGACTGGGCTTTTACTCTGCAGACAGCTACACATGCCAGTCTTTTAGATATAAGTCTGAGTAGGCAGGTGTTCTCTGCAGCTGGTTTGTCTGTCCATGTCTGTTTGAGTGACTATGTAGGATACTAAATGAAATTGGATGAATCTGCTGCGGTATAGCTCAGTAAATGTAAATCAGGAATATTTTTAAAAGGGGCTATATTATGTAAAATTGACATTTTTGAGCTTTCTACCATGTTATAGTGTTGATCCCTCATCAAAAACATTCCTGGAGTTGTCTTTTGTTTCATTCGCGGCGCCTGTTTATGTAACCCTCTAGTCTCTGGCACCGAGTTTCTGAGGCCTTAAAACGTTTAATTTCTCAAACCACCGTCCACTCCAGAAAGCACTGACCAATGAACAAGCCCTCTACATCCCGTCTGCTCTTATTCATTTATCCAAAAAAAAAAAAAAAACAGCGTACAGCTCTGTTTCCTCTGATTCCTCACATATATTTTTCATTTTCTATTATAAAGGCATCATACAAAAAGCTCTTTTTCTATGGTTCTGTTCAAGATAGCGCCGCCCTCTGCTGGTCTCTTCAGTTGTTTCTTTTGCAGAAGTAAAGTAGTTTTTTTGTTACATAATGTTTTTAAGGTTGTAAAATGTGCAATGCTGTTCTAGAGGTGACTAAGCTTGGTTTAAAAAGATCAATAAAAGCAAAATATAGCTCCTTTACTACAAAAAAATACATGGTTCCACAAAAAACTTTCCTCTAAACGTATAAACAGCATTATGTGGGTGTCAGTTCTCAGTCATCTCTAGGTCACGTCTTTTATCCAACATTTAATGCTTTTCAGAGTATCCATTAACGCTATCTGCCTTTTTTAAATGAAACACTAATTTAGGATCATTTATTTGTAATTTATTCAATGGTCTCATTAACGGCGCAATTAAAGGCACATCATTAGCCGTAAATACAAGTCAGCATTTAACTGCTGGGAATAAAGTGTAGTAATCTTCCAACTACAGTTAAGATAAATGTTTCAACGCACTTTTCTTGATAATATTTTTGTGTATTTTTGCCAGTGTTGCGGTGGTTACCTCCTGTTTGTGGCGCAGTATGACGGTGCCGGCCTGCTCCACCACCTCAAACACCATCACGCTGCACAGCTCCCTCCTCACAGACATGGTCATGTTGGCGAAGGCCGGCAGCTGGTGCATGAACTCCAGTAGCTGCTCTGTACGGGACAAAAGAGGAAAAGGGACTGAGACAAAGGAACATCGGGGAGGGACAAATACCTTAAGTTAAAATGAAAGTGAATACACATATACAGCATGTTTTACACCGAATGCCTTTCCTAAAACAACTCTCTTTTTCTCTTGGTAATGGCACAATTCCCAGTTCTAATGCTACAATCCTGAAATATAATATTAATGTAAAGAATTAAGGTAATGTTTGACTCTCAGTTCAAAATCAATTAAATGTTATTTATATAGCCCAATATCACAACAGTGGTCACCTGAAAGTAGGGCTGGGTACCGTTCAGATTTTTTCGATACCAGTCCTTAAACGATACCTGGTTTTCGTTACTGATACCTGAACGATACTTTCCTTCTGATGCCTATGGTTTGCTAATTCATCTTCTACAGTCATAAAACACAATAATATTGAATAAAAGACACATTTTTGGAGCAGAATTCCTAGCTGTTAGTTAAAACCAGTAGTTTATATGATTTATTCTGTGTTATTTATTTCATTCATACATGCAAAGGAATATTAAAGGTCCCATTAGATATTGAAACTTGGTATCGAATAAAACATTTTTTTCGATACCGGTATTACCATAACTTTTCTTTCGATACCAAAAACGTATTGTTTAACAGTACCCAGCGCTACCTAAAGGGCTTTACAATTAGTTACACAATCAGACATAAACAATAACTACACTAAACTACACTGTCCCAGGACATCCCCTGTCCTTGTGGTGCATTCATGTGGTCCTCGGAAACTCGGGAAAACATTTTTCTGAGTCAAAAGATGCACATGAACGGAAAAAGAAATCGAAAACTCGGGTCAAAACCTGCTGCTCCCGACGTCATCTGCTTCAGGGACAGAGCAGAAAAGTAGCTGATTTATTTATTTACATTTTAAACATGAGCTCTTTGCTAATAATATGAGTTTACTATAAGCTGTCGTTCGCAAAGAAGTAACAAAATTGCATCAGAAATGCTAATCATTGCCGTTAATTTATTTTACCCCTAACGTCCAAGCTGTTTGGCTAAAGTTATATTTGCAACATGTATTAACCGTCAGCTTTTTAGTATTGAGAAGGCTAACGTTAAATCTGACTAGTTAGCTGTGATAAATGCTAATTATTAACATTCCTGACCAATAACTCTGTTGGTCTAGCTATGGTAACGTCAATATTCCGACTTTCCGAGACAAAAGCACATGGACAAGTCAGGAAAATAACTTCTCCTCTCGGAAGTACATGAATGCAGCATTAGACTCTCCATCTTGATAAAGAAAAGCTCCTAAAAAACCTTGCAAGCCAAAGCTCATGTGGCTCTATGAGATGTTTAGAAACAGGTAACGTCTTGCCTACAGCACACTGTCAGCTCAGAAAAACAAACAGGTGCATGGGCGTTGTGTTATTTACGGCTGCTAATGGGGCCCAGTGAGAACACACTTTTCAAATGAATAAAGATTTATAATAACAAGGTCCTATTATAAATGCATGGATTTCTGATAGAGGAATATTGTTGTGTCGTACCTAGACATGTTCTGGCCGCTTATTTTTCTGCGGAAGTGTCAAGATACGACACAAAAAGATTGGTCTGTCTATAAGAAATCCACGTATTAATAATAGTAGAAGACCAAATTACCCTTTTTGTATTATGGTCCTATTAGTCCAAAGGTGCAATACATAGAAAATCTTCCTTCCTTTCAGCTTTTCTCTTCTGCTGCTAATCATCTGCCCCCGAATATGCAGCGACAGGTCTTCCTCTCACAACCCTCTCCATTCATCCAGGCTTGGGATTGGCACAAAAATACACTGGTTTGTGTCACATTGTGGCAAGTTTTTTCCCCCTAAATTACTACTTTTTTCCCCAGCAACAACACATCACTGTGACTGTCTAAAAGCTGCATTTTATAGGAGCGTCTAGACTCAAGACTATTTGTCGTTCCGCAGTAATCTATGATAAAAGAGAACATAAAGATGAATGTGATGGCATCCAAACAAGCATTTAGAGCCACTTATGAAAAAAAGTCAGTGTTAAATCATAATTAAGGCTCATGACATTAAGTATTTGTTCTTATGTCAATTTATCACGTATAGAGAAAGATTTAGGAATGTCTCGTGTCTTTTTCTTCAACAGTAGCTGAAGCCGCCTCCTCAGCTTTCTGACAGAGAACAGAGTGACCCAGCAGTCACACCACACTCTGCCTCTGCGTCTGTCCCTTTCATTTCCTTTTTACAGCTTCTTACTTTGGTCTTTACAAAACTGGGTCAAAGAGTCACCGCATTTTCATTTCATCTTTGTGCATGCGATAACTCCGACAACAGCGAAACATGGGACTGTGTTAATAATCTTTTGTGCACTAACATTACTTCGTGCGATTCTGTGGATCGAAAGACTAACAATAGAGATTTAAAACACATTCGCAGTTTAGTTTCTATGCAAATTCTGTGTCCTGGGAATACTAAATGCAGTCTTGTAAAACATTTCTACCCACATTTAGTGTTGCAAGCTCCTAAACAGAAATTATACAAACTCTTAGGCCATGCCGTATGAAGCTGGACAAAGGTTAGAGCGATAACTTCAGGATTAGAGTTTTCAATATGACAATGCTAGTTTCTTTTCTACTGAGGCTGATCTCTGTAGAAACCTACACACAAAATGGTTAAATTGGTCCAGAGCAAGTTAGGATTAAAAGAAAGGACAGAAAAACATATTTAGGTTGTTTTTTAGGGCCCTGATAATACAATTTTAATTCAGTTTTAAATTTAGTATCACAACAGTCACCTCAAAGGACTTCACAAACACTTAATCAAACAAACAATAACTCAGTCAACACAAACAATAACTACACTAAACTAAACATCCAAGTCCTTAGACTCTCCTTCTCAATAAGGAAAAACTCCTAAAAAAAACAGCTGTCATTTACTAATAACTATAAAATATGTAGTTGAGTATCAAACATTAGTAAGCAGTTCATTTATCATTTACTAACAGCGGTCCAACATTAATAAACAACACTGTTATTAATGAGTAATACGCTCATGTCAGTCAATGCAAAACTATACATGTCAGAGTTAATTCTGTATGTAAAATGGTGTATCTATTAAAATATTGCTAATTATATATTAATTAATGCTTAATAATGGGGAACTATTTTGGTCACTTCGTGTTTTTTGTTTTGCCACTGAAGCATTTTCCACAATAGCCAGTATCACATGAGGACTGAACTTATAACATTTGTAAGTAATAACTTTCTGTCACACTGTTCATAACATTAGTTTACTAAGCATTATTCCAACATTAATAAACAACAGTTATTACATTATTGAGTAATATGCTAATGTCAATCAATGCAAAACTATACATGTCAGAGTTAATTCTGTAGCTAAAATGGTGTGTTTATTAAAATATTGTTAATTATATATTAATTAATGCTTAATAATGGGGAACTATTTTTTTTTGTTTTGCCACTAAAGCATTTTTCCCACAATAGCCAGAGTCATATGAGGTCAACACTGATACCATTTGTAAGTAATAGCTTTATGTCATACTGTTCATAACATGGCCTAATTTAGTGGAAAAATACCAATTAAATCGTACAATCTGCCTATTCTTGGTTGCAATAAAACCAATAAAAGTAATTCCACAAGTACAACTTATAACCTTGGACATTTGAAAGCCATTTTCATTGACATTTTTATATCACATTACTAAAATCAATAAAGGACCACATGAATAGCTTACTGTAGATGTGAAATTAAATGAATGGTACTTTTGTGAATTAGCAGAGTGGCACTAGATACAAGTACGCGTATGGCGCTCCTGTTTCCCGTATAGTGCTTCTTGTCAATGAACTAAACTGTTGCTGAATGCCACCCTCGCTGTGGGACGGCCTTTACAACCGCTCTGATGTGGCCCCTTCTCCTGCAGGACCCCACCGAGCCCACTAATGAGCTGCCTCTGCGATCGCCTGCTCAGAAGGACATCAGTGCTTAGACAACACCGCACGGGGTTTTTAGCATCTGTGCATCTTCCTGTGACTGAATACTCAACGAGACACGGTTTGTATGCTAGAGAACAGAACCACTTGTCGGGCCACAGCAAAAAAACATAAGTGGGAAGTAACTGGATACTTTTGCTTGAGTATTTCAGTTTTTTGAGTTTTTGAGTATTTATGTTTACCGGTGGTAGAGGAAGTAGTAGCAGGGTAACTCCAGGTTTTGTCTTTTAAAGATCTTTTTAAGACTTTTTAATGCCATCTAGAGGGAAATTTAAGGCCAGCATCGTCAACAACAGCACAATCTGTAATCTGTATGAATTTTACACCAAGGAATCATCCGTACTACTCTCTGAAACTCAAGGGTTTTATTTTAAAAGTCTAAGACAGATGGAAGAACTCCAGTGTTGCATTAAAAAATCATGAATAAATGAATCATCCATTTCATTGATAACATTTCTCCAATAAATATATTTTATTGTTGTGGTGACACTACATTCTGACAAATTTTAAGATAAACGTTTTAATTTAACAAAATGTAATACCTGCGCATAATATTTAATACTTTTAAGGCCTTGTTTTTGACACAATCAAATTGAATACCTTTTTAATGCTTTTAAAACATTGGGGACACCCTGAGTAGTGATAGCGGTAGCCTAGTAGCTGTGGTGCAGTTTAAAGAAAGACTTTCCAAAGTAATTTGTACCTAACCTCCTAGCAGTACTGTTTTAATGGTGCATTCATGTGCTCCTCAGAAACTCGGGAAAATGTTTTTCTGAGTTTAAAGATGCACATGAACGACGCCTGCATAAGTCGGAAAAAGAACTTAGGTCAAATCCCGCAGCCCAGGTTCCCCACCTGACAACATCTGCTTCATGGACAGAGCAGAAAAGTAGCAGATTTATTAATTAGTGTTTTATATTTTAGTTGAAAAAAAAAAATCATAAAACTCCCGCACACTCTTACGCAATTGTCGTTATCTCAGATGTGCAGAGATTACCTTAAAACGTTTGTTATTTTGTGTTTTAGACAAGCTCTTTGACTAAACATTGCTAATAATATGAGTTTACTATAAACTGTCGCTTGCGTAGAACATAACTGTGTTAAAAATGCTGTTAATATATTCTTCAAATATAGCTTTTGCCAAAGAGCTTGGATGTTAGGGTAAAAATTAGCACTCAGCTTTTTAGTAGTGAGAAGGCGAATGTTAAATCTGGTTAGTTAAGTGTATTAAAAGCTTATTAATAACATTACTGACCAGTAACTTTGTTGGTCTACCTATGCTGATGGACTATGGAGTGAATGAAATACCCCTTCCCTTCTGTGTAAAGCGCTTTGGGTGACTTGTGTCATAGGTAAAGTGCGATATAAATACCATTCCCTGTCCCCTTTCCCTGATGTCAACATCCTGATGTTGTGAGATAAAGCACATGAACATAAACAAGTCAGAAAAACAACTTCTCATCTCAGAAAGACAAGCACCCGAGGAGCACATGAAAGCAGCATAAGGCCTACTTTTATTGGGTAGTTTTCCTTTTATTTAAGATAATACTATTTTGAAGTAACAGTACTTTCACTCAAGTACAGATTTTAAAAAGGCAATATATTCATTTGGAAGATATTTCAGTAAAACACAAAGGACAAAAACCCATTTAGAATGATAAAAATTGTCTGATAAATTAGTTAGTATCCTGTCATATCAAATGGTCCTTGGAAAGCAAAATACTTCAGCAAAATACGAGTAACACTGACCAATGTCGTCATCGTTGCGGTCCACCGGGTCCTTCTCCAGACACTCCCGGACCAGGTCTCGTCCCAGCAGAGCGTCCGAGGCCCGCTCCAGGTCTTCATCCTCCTCCTCCTCTTCCTCACTGTCCACAGCTGCCTCAGGGAGCCCAGAGAGGTCCACATCTCCCAGCTCACTCTCCGTCGCCTGCAGATAACAGAGACAGTACTGAATTTAGTAACAATTACTATGGTAACGTACAAGGAGAGAGTTTTAAAGGTCCACTATTCTGCTAAATCCAGCCTTTAACCATGTTTTAATGTTGTTTCCACCTCAAAAACAGACCTGGAGTAGTATTTTGTTTCATTCACGCATGTTTGAGTAATCCTGTAGGCTGATGTTGTCTCTTATGAGTTAAATTCAGCGCTTGAATTGCTTTTACTATGAAGAAGTCTGCTCATGTTTATTCGTTTGTTTATTAGGCTCCCCAATAGCTTCCATCGTAGTGGATGCTAGTCTTCCTGGGGTCCAGATTAAAAAATGCAATAATTTAAATACAAAAAACATTTACAATATAGCACAATGTTTACAGATCATTCAGAATCAGTTTATTAGGAATAAAAGACGTAAAAAACACTCACAAAACCCTTTCTAAAAACACATTTACATGAAGCAATCCATCAGAGTTAGGACTGAGGTGAGATCTTACAGCTTTTATAAAACTATATAAACTGGGTAAATCTCTTAACATTTTAGGTAACATTTATTCCATAGCTGAGATGATGTAAAAAAGACACTTCCCCCAAAAAAATTGTATTAGAATAGATTATAATAAATTGGTTTTCCATACCTATACATTATTTTTAGTTATAAAATGTGAAATACTAATGCAAAGGTATACAAAACAATTTCAAAAAGCCTGAAAATAGCACAATACAGGACCTTTAAATGTATATAAACATGGTATTTGGTTTAGGATGGCAATGTGATTCATATTTTGAGTGTTGTGACTTGTGTCTATTTGCATTAACGTTGGGCAAAGCAGCAGATGTTGCAGAGCCAGACAGAGTAACGCACAAACAGGAAGAAATGCCAAACCTAACACCTGGTTGAGCAATAGTCTGACAGAGACTGGCAAAGATACATTTAGGTCTTATATCAGTTGTTTTGGTCTCTCACATTAAAAAGGCTAAATCTCTGCCTCACAGGGACTTGAATGATTTCACTAAAATTGCCTCAAAGAAGGAAAATATAAACCTGAAAATGAAATTATAAAGCAAGGACAAAGACGACAGCTGCTAAATGTGCAACATAATCTACGTCACTGTGCAGTATTCAGTGGTAATGATCAAACCTGACAATAACCTTGGATGAAGCACGTCTACCTTCAGCTTCAACCTTGGGCTGAAATGTATCATAAAATAACTAGAAAGCAGACATATTCAAATACATATAGCCCAGAGCAGTCGCTATCTCACACAGATATCAGGCAGATGGCATTGTGGGAAAAAGGCCTATGTGGTCAGTTAGGAGGTGAACCGTGAACCCAGAGGTGAGAGGGGAGGCTCTAATGCAGCAATGGCACCACAGACCATCTGCGAGCACTCAGGCAGATCTGGACTTGTACACATGACCTTTTAGCATTTTCAGAAAATACAGAATAATGTAGAGTGAAGCCTGAAATTATTCATACCCCTGGCAAATTCTGACTTAAAGATAATTTTATTCAACCAGCAAGTTTTTTTTTGACCGGAAAAACAAAATCTGAGAAATATTTTCGATCGTCTTTATTATTTGGGAGAAGCCTGTGTCATTTCCGGTCAAATAAATTCTGGTTGAATAAAAGTAACTAAGTCAGAATTTGCCAGGGGTATGAATAATTTCGGGCTTCACTGTATATGGTACAGCAGTGCGATAGCTCAAAATACTGTGTATAAGTGGGCAATGCTAAGAACAGAATTGTGTTTAATTTCTGAAGCTCAATCTCTAAAAGCCAGCAAAATGAACAACTCTGAAAGCAGGCTCTGATGGAAAGTTTGGGCTGCATTAGCCTGGCCTGCAAAACAAACTCTTTTCTTATTCTATACAAAGAAGAGTGAGTGTGTTTCCGTATTCTGCATGTACCTGCCCATGCACTGCACTTTCTTCTGATTCTGTTGCGGTAACTTGTGCGGTTGAACTTGTATGATTTTAAAGTTTTTATAAACTTTTCTACTATTGTAAAGCTAATGTAATTTTCATGTTGTATTGTGTTGTATGTTTTGTATGGTTTGTTGGCATCCATACATCTTGCCCAGGGACTACAGTTGAAAATTAGCTTGTAGCTAACACTGGCACATTTACAGAAATGTTCATTAATGTGCATTGTCCCTGTTCAAATAAATAAATAAATAAATAAGTTAATCTGGTACCTCTTCACTTACATTTTGTTTCTATGAGCAGAACAATCACAGGCGGAGTAACCAATCAGAAAAATGAAGGCTCGGGCATAAACAGTGCACCGCTGACCCAAACAAACATGGCGGTTTGCCAGTTTTAAAAATGGAAACAAAAAAAACAAAAAAATACAGAGGACTGGACAACAACGAGGACTTCAGCAGAACCAACAGGTGACGAAGGAAAGCACTAAACATCGTTAATCAGGTCAGAGAAGTTATTAAATTCCACCTTTGTAAGACGCGCTGCAGATAAACGGCTGTGATAGGCCAGTTCCAAAATGACCGGAGAGAAACGCTTCCCTCCAAGTGAGGAACCAGACTGTCCTGCTTTTGAACACAAAGTAGGACAGGCATGGGCTGCATATTAGGCCAGTGGTCATAATGTTACGCCTGATCAGTGTATACTAATAAAGGTTTATAGGTTTCTTGCCAATGCATCAAGTAGCACTAGAGTAGAGTCCTTACCCTCACTTCATCTCTGTGTCGCTGACATATGAGCTATATTCTTCTGAGAGGCTCTTTATTGAGAAACACAGCACATGTCCTTTCACCCAAATCCCAGAGTCGGTTTCTGAACAAGTTTGAGGAGGACAGACTGCATCTTCAGAGACATTGATCTCAAATGCACCGAGCGGTGGCACATTTTACACAGCTGTCACACCAATGCACCGAGGAAATAACCTACGAGAGCGAGGGAGGATTATCGGGGATGAGTGACAGAAACGGGATGTAAAGGAGAAAAGGCCAAAGACTTAAATAAGAAGTAGGTGACAAGAAAGTTGAAGGTAGTTGAGGGCAAAAGAAACTCTATTTGGCCATTATACAAGCTAAATATTTGGTTATCCAGTCTCACTCTGCCATTTAGACAGAAGGGGAAAGCAACAAAGTGTGTCAAGGCGACCTTTAGAGCGTGTAAAGACAAAGAAGTGACAACAGAAGTGAAAAAAATTGCATAACTGAACAAAAATAAGCAACTTTGAACACAAGTCATTTTTGTTTGGTATGATATCAAACCTTATTCCAAAGGATGGGGCTGCCAGGAAACAAACTGGGACAGCTAAGGATCTAAGGAACAAAATATAGCCTAAAGCAGTGGTTCTCAAACTGTGGTACAGGTCCCATTGGTGGTACGCAGGCTTCTTCTGGTGGTACTCAGCAGTCTTTTTAGTTCAGATTTAATTGAGATATTCCTGTTTTAGTCCTGCTCTGGTTGCTTAGTCCTGGTTTATGCATAGCTTAGCCCTGATTTAGAATTTGTTTAGATCTTCTTAGACCTAGCTCAGTACTACATTAGCCTTGGTTTAGACTTGGTTTAGTCCTAGATTAGTCCTGGTTTTGTCCTGGTTAATTCTAGTTTAGTCATGTGTTAGACCTGGTTTTGTCCTGGTTTAATTCTGGTTTAGTCCTAGATTAGTCCTGGTTTAGACCTGGTTTTGTCCTGGTTTAGGCCCTTTTTTGGTCTTGATTTAATGGTGCTCCTTTTCCCCCATTAAACCTGGGACTTTGAATGCTAATTGTTTTTCCAAAGGTGTTTTACTGCTGCCTGTTTAGTGTCAAGCTTTTTGCTTTACCATGGCCATCGTTACTGTAGGTTTTTGTAGAGCAACGAGTTGAGCGGAGCGAAAGCAAAGAGTAAAATCTTGTTTGACAGCTGAGAAGCACGGATGAAGAAGGGGTCAATGTTTTAGGATTGATGTGGACAAACAAAGAGGGATTACAGAGGAGCTGGTGGATCAAAGTTCTGTGATAAAACTGATCTGAGGTAAACAGTTTCACAGAACAAACCTGAGCTGTGTGAGGATAAACCAGGGACATAATGACAACAATTTGATGAAGAGCTACGATTTCATGCATCGTGGGCTACAGCTGTCAGTGAAACAAAACCTACTGCGAAATGTGATTAAGCTCTGAGAGAAGAACAAGCTTTTAGTGCACTGCCAAGAACAATGAAGCTGTATTTTTAAGAAGAGCTTGTACACATTGCAAGCTCTGGCAAACTACATGCTTGCGTACAAATGGGTCTGCTGCTGCCATTGAAATTAGGAATGTTTCAATTGGTTGTTGGGCTACGTGGCTTTAACATTTGTTCCTAAGGCAGCTGAAAGTCGAAATGGAAAAGCGTCTATTCCAGCGCTTACTAATAGCAGTCTATATTTGTTGTTACTAATCAACTTCCTCTACTACTACTACTAAATATGTTAATGAAATTGTTTTTAAATTTGTAAAAACATGGATTAACAAGCTGTGCATTTCATTGGATGACAGAAGTGAAGTGAATAAACATGTGATAATGGTGAAAGAAGATCTGTAATTCAATTTTGGGAGATTAGTCTGAGCTAATTCCACGTCAGGTTTTCACTGTCTGACAAAATGTTTTTTGTGACAAACGACAGGTTTGGAGCACCTACAGAAGCACAGGTAGCCTCTAAAAGGTTACGTTCATTTCCTGACTATGACCTTTCCTTTCCGCAGCAGGAAGTGGGAGGGGAGACGGATCACCGGGAAGCACGAGCGATGCACTGTAATGAGCCATTAGCTGCTGTATCCACTCGGAAAAGCAGACCGGAGCGAGCTGACAGGTGGCGGCATTTGGACGGACAGAATGGGAGCAAACCAGGCCAACGCTAAAACACTTCTGCCACAGAGCAGATGTTATCTCAGCGAGGAGGAAGAGCTGCCGACACGCTCTGTCATAGAAACATACAGGTTTACTGTTTATGTCAGCGTACAAGACAGCGGGGAGGAGGAAGTGACCGAGCTCATTCATCACAGCTCATCCAAACTTCGTTAAAACTTTTAGACAAAGGACCATCTAATAAAATAAAGGGAATTTAGGTTTAAAAATAACTTAGTTTTTCAAGCACGTGTATGTTTTATTCTGAAACGTTCATTTACATTTAGAAAAGAGGCGCAAGGACATAGAAAAAGGTAGCCAGGTTGGCCAGACAAACTTTGTTTCTATTATATACAAAGAAGTTTGTCTGGTATCCCTTTGCTTAAATTGTATTTCTATGGGCAGAACAATCAACCCTCTGTACTTATTTCTGAATGGGGAAAGCAGCAGATGCCAGTTGTACAAAGACTTGAGGAAAAAGTGGGTTTGCTTGAATGTGGTGGTTACGTTGGACATCAACAGGACTTTACTGTTGTTAAAATGACAACGAGAAAAGGAAAAAAAATCCCCCAGAGGACTGAACAACATTGCGGACTTCAGCAGAACCAACAGGTGAAAAAAAAACCCAAAAAACTAAACGGCGTTAATCAGGTCAGAGATTATTATTAAATTCTTCTTCCGTATTTGAAAGACTGCTGCAGATAAATGGCTGTGATAGGTCAGTTCCAAATCGACTGGAGAGAAACACTTCCCTCCGAGTGAAGAAGCAGACTGTCCTGCTTTGGAAAAAAGTAGAAGAGGTTGGCTCGTCGGGCTAAGAAAAAGGTGCATTTAAAACCTGATGTGATGTGTAACTGGATGGTTTCTGTACTAAACAACACTGACTATCTACTATCTCACACAGAGGCAGGATTAGACCGGCACATATTTGGAAAACCGACCTGGTAAATGTCCGATAAACTGCTGCTCCCGGAGTCGCTGGCGATGCTGCATCCCGATTGGCTCTGAGACACGTGCGTGACCTGTTGGTGGGCGTGGTCTGTTAGGTGCATCTTGTTGAGGTCGGCAGGAAGCTGTTGAGACAAGAACAAACAGAAAGATTAGAAAGGGAAAACCGAAGACATACAATGCAAGTTCAGCAAGTTCAAAAGTACAGTACAAGTTCAAAAGAAGCACAGAGCGGACACAGGTTAGCGTCTGGTGTTGCCACATGCTTTACAAAGTCTGAAAGATTTCGACTCTTATATACAAAGCAAAAGGAAATAACATAGATTGAAACTGAACTTTATGAAGAGTAGTCACTAGGTCTAGTACTTGGACTTGGACTTGGGCTGACTATGGTTCTCTGGGTTTTACATCAAGAGCAACAACAACATGAACAAGACAGAAATTCCCTTAAGGCTTCTCCTTTTCCTTCAGGGGTTGCCAGAGTGAATCATCTTATTCGTTTTCACACTGCAAGCACATCCTGATGCAACCCTGTCCATTTTGTCCCGACTTAGGACAGGTACAAACTGTGGCTGAAGTTTAACAACAGGAAATCAAACCCCTAGTCTCCCACATGAAATATGAGGAGGTACTGAAACAACGTCACCAAAGAGGAGCCTATCAAAACAGCTACTTATCACGGGTTATAGCCATGGCTTGACCTTGTTTAATATGAACTTCACAACACAACCATAGGCCCACCTTCAGACCCAATGCACTACAACGGTACAAGAAAGCAATAAATCTATCCAGTGTTTGAAGATAAGAAAAGCCTCTGCAAAATGAAATAATCCCCTTTTTTTCATCACAAAGCAGAAAACACTGACATCAAGAGAATCAGATTAAAGTGAGTGCCCTAATCAAATCTCTTACTGAAGAAATACTACATAATTTGATTATATACAATATAGCCAAATTATGTGTCAAATTCAAGGTCCACAGGCCAAAATTAGACCCTTTGCATTTCTTTATCTGGCTCACAAACTTTAGCTCAGAGATAAAAGTTACAAAGAACAGAGAAAGAACAACTTTACTGTTCAAAAACCCACTGAAAAAACAAACGCAAAAGGCCTTTCTGACAACAAAGCTGCCCATAGATTCCTACTACAACTCGATTTTTAAAGGCATAGTATTTTAGTCCAAAGTTGAAGCTTGTCCAGTTCCTTATTTCTTACCAGTTTGGGTCTGGGCAGAGTCAGAGAGGACGTCCTCCTTCGACATCGTGCAAATCTACAGCAAAACTCCTCCATCACCAATGCGACACACGTGCGTACAGACGCATCCAACTCAGTCTGAACTGGGCTCGACGCTGCATGATCGAGGCCAACATGTAATATTAAAGACAGTGAGTCTGGGGGTGCCGCCTGTTTGTGTACTGTATATGCCCCCATCAGCACTTACCCCTCTCCAGCTCTCACCAAAGCCACAGGGAAACGCAGTACTGAGGGGGCGGGGCTGAAGTTTACTGACTTAATGCTGTTCTTAATGCGGGATATGAAAGGGGGAAGTATCTGTAAGACTCAGCAACCACAAAGGTCCGAAAGAACATACAAATGGCCTCTTTATTAAGTTTTTGAAATCCAAAGATCTTGTTTGTTTAAAGATTTTGTTAATTATCTGGCAGGTGAGTAAAAGGTCAGTGCCGGAGCATATTTACATTAATTACAGACAGTGGCAGCAGAAGAAAAGGGAAAGTTTGTGTGCCATTTTCACAAACTTTGTTAAAACAAAGGAGTTTTTTTGTTATTGGTGTTAGGTTGTGGAATTCGTTAGACAATGTAATAAAACCCTGTAATACTATTATTCAGTTTAAGAAATTATTAAAAAAGAAGGCTTTGGAAAGTTATAGAAATCAGGAAACTAATCAAAAATGAGGATGATATGACTATGAAAGTAAATGGCTGTGATTAGTTCATAATTTTTAGGATTTCACTTGAGACAGTGTTATTTCATTTGAGCCAGGATTTGCTGTATGTTGTAAGGGAGGGGGTGGCTGGCTCTATTTAGTTTTTTTTTTTTTTTTGAAAGGGGCATACAATATAAGACATAGTCCTCCTCATGGTCCTATTCACTCATGATGTTATTTTATGTGTGAAGAACAATGTAAAGATAAATGTAATTTATATGGATGAATAAAAAATGTAATGAAAAGAATGAATGATAGGCAAAGCTTCAATACATTAACTCAGTAAAGAGATACTCTGAAGAATAATGGGTGAAATTGGGTGAAAAAGTTATTACTGCTAGAAAGTCATGGCTTATTAAAATTATAATCGTCTCGCAAATGGAGTGTGCTGGGATGTTAGAGAGAGATCTGGAGTGACTTAAAGGGGCTATGTTATGCAAAATGTGTGAAAATAATGTTCCCTCATCAAAAACAGACCTGGGGTTATGTTTTGTTTCATTCACACATGTTTTAGTAATCCTCTATTCTCTGACACGGCCTCATGCACAAACCTCCGCCTCCCCCACGAAGCCCCGCCCACTCCAGGAAGCACTGACCAATCGACAAACCCTCTACGTCCTCAACATCTGTTTCTTTATGGCACCAGTAGAGTACTTTTTAAAATGTTCTCTTTTAGTCACATAATGTTTTTAAAGGTTGTAAACTGTGCAATGCTGTTCTGGAGGCGAACAAGATTGGATTAAAAATAAGAATAAAAGCATAATATAGCCCCTCAGAGCACTATAGCTTAAAAAAAGACTTTAAACTGCTATTTAAAAATAAAACCCAGGTTCGAATCCGGCTCTATGATCTCTATCGCTCTAATCTCTATAATCTGTCAATTAAATGCTAAAAAGTAAAAAAATAAAATAATTATATATATATATTTTTATTGTTATTTTAAAGGGATTAGATTTACATAAAAGCCTAGGGGGTGTGTAACACAAAAAAGTTTGGGAACCACTGCTTTAGGTAATTACAAAAAATGTCTATGTTCACCCTTTGTATATACAGCACGATATGGAGAAAACATGCAATATTCAATAACTATGTTGAAAATTGCGATAACGATATTATTGCAATATTTGAAAATAGAGCCTACTTTTCGAACATAGTAAGTTAAATTCATTACATTTCACAAAAATGTAAGTTCCTGTATTTACAAGTCAAAACAGCAACAAAATCAAAACTTAACACAGACTAAACCAGGAATAAAACAAGGCTAAGCTGTGACTAAATTAATTAAATTACCACTAAAACTGGACTTTTTACACATTTTTATTTAGTCACAACACATGTTCTTTTAAGGCTCTGGTGGAAAATGATTCTTCAGTGTAAATCTCTGTCAGATGGAAGACCACAGCGTTATTGTGATATATTTAGATTCTTGCAATACGGATATTGCGTTTGCTGATATTGCGATAACGATAATTTTGCGATATATTGTGCAGACCTAATATCCCTAATATCATGTTAAAATTTAGCAAATTTTATTATCATCAATCAAAGCTTTGGCTGCAAACTATTGTGTCCCTCCACTGTCCCAGCATCACTAACGTTTATAAAGAAAGGAAAATCACAGCTATAACATGCACAATACAAAAAGCTTAATTAGCCCGTAACAAACTATATTATATTTACTCTTCAATTAAAGCACAGCGAGTATACACATTGGTTCATTATGCTGTTCTACTTTTGTCAAGACTAAATGCATATTTTGTTTTTCTTTAGTCATAACCCACCCCTTTGTACAACACTTTACATATTCTGAGCTCCTGTCACTCAAATCCATGCATTGAACATTCATTACCCCAGGGATGTACAACAATAGGAGCCTCTTTTACAATAACAACAGCCAACTGAAAGCGAAAATTAGCAGTAAGGAAAATTACTGAGCAATTAAACCACAATAAACGCTGTTAACCGCTTACACAGGCGCATCTTTCCTGTCTTGTTTACACGCCAAAATGGCCGTGAAATTAGTCAGGACTTAAGGGCTGGTTAAGCGAAATCCATTTCCCCATTAAGCTTGGTGTTGTATCTTGTTATTTATTTATCAAGCCAGGAACAAAATCAGAGCTTAGACCTTGTGGGATCGACGACTTCTATCAAATAAACAGAGACTGGTGAGAAGTAATTGAATATGTATGCAATCAAAATAATATTCTTTAGAAAAATTACCATGTAAAGCTTTGTAGAAACGAATAGAAGGAGTCATTTTGGTTACATTACTTGCTGTTTTGGTTCCTACAGGGGCCCAGAGTGGACAAACTGAGCACTAGTAGAAGAGAAGCATGATCAACTTTCTCTTTAACATTTGTGAAAGAAAGTTTAGGGCCTTTATGAACCAAATGTATTTTGTTTTAGATTTTAAAGTAATTATTCCATTATTCCATGAGTTTTGTTCATGGCCAAAAGCATGTCCCTCTAGGGCTCCCATAGCTGTGTGTGGGTTGCAGAAAAAAGGCAATAAAACTACACTTTTTCATATTCAATACTATGACATTAACATAAAGATCAGTTTGAAAAATCAATATATTCAAAGGGAAATATTTAATTTGGAAATATATTTTTAAAGTTATATGTTGTATATATTTCAAACTCACAGTGGTCCAGTGGGTTAAACCAGTGTTTCCCAACCTTTTTGGTTTTGTGTACCCACAGGACCTGATTTAGTCCTGGTTTGGACCCGGCTTAGCCCTGGTTTAGTCTTAGTTTAGTCCTGGTTTTAGGCATGGTTTACTCTTAGTTTAGTCATGGTTTAATCCTGATATAGTCCTAATATAGTTTTAGTTTAGTCCTGCTTTAGTCCTAATATAGTCTTATTTTAGGCCTGGTTTAGTCCTAATGTAGTCTTAGTTTAGACCTGACTTAGTATTAGTTTAGTCCTGGTTTAGTCTTAGTTTAGTCCTGATATAGTCTTAGTTTAGATTTGGTTTAGTCTTAGTTTAGTCCTGGTTTAGTCCAAATAGAATCTTAGTTGAGGCCTAATTTAAGTCTTAGTTTAGGCCTAGTCTATTCTTAGTTTAGTCTTGGTTTAATCCTGATATAGTCCTAATATAGTCTTAGTTTAGGCCTGGTTTAGTCCTGATTTAGTCTTTGTTTAGTCCTGGTTTAGTCTTAGTTGAGGCCTGGTTTAGTCTTAGTTTAGGCCTGGTTTAGTCTTAGTTGAGGCCTGGTTTAGTCTTAGTTGAGGCCTGGTTTAAGTCTTAGTTTAGGCCTGGTTTAGTCTTAGTTTAGTCCTGGTTTAGTCTTAGTTTAGTCCTGGTTTAGTCTTAGTTTAGTCCTGGTTTAGTCTTAGTTTAGGCCTAGTCTAGTCTTGGTTTAGTCCTGGTTTTGTTCTGGTTTAGTCCTGGTTTAGTCTTAGTTTAGACCTGGTTTAGTCTTAGTTTAGACCTGGTTTAGTCTTAGTTTAGTCCTAGTTTAGTCCAAATAGAGTCTTAGTTGAGGCCTGGTTTAAGTCTTAGTTTAGGCCTGGTTTAAGTCTTAGTTTAGGCCTGGTTTAGTCTTAGTTTAGTCCTGATATAGTCTTAGTTCAGGCCTTGTTTAGTCCAAATAGAGTCTTAGTTGAGGCCTGGTTTAAGTCTTAGTTTAGGCCTGGTTTAAGTCTTAGTTTAGGCCTGGTTTAAGTCTTAGTTTAGGCCTGGTTTAGTCTTAGTTTAGTCCTGATATAGTCTTAGTTCAGGCCTTGTTTAGTCCAAATAGAGTCTTAGTTGAGGCCTGGTTTAGTCTTAATTTAGTCCTGGTTTAGTCCTGATTTAGTCTTTGTTTAGTCCTGGTTTAGTCTTAGTTTAGACCTGGTTTAGTCTTAGTTTAGTCCTAGTTTAGTCCAAATAGAATCTTAGTTGAGGCCTGGTTTAGTCTTAGTTTAGTCCTGGTTTAGTCTTAGTTTAGTCCTGGTTTAGTCTTAGTTTAGGCCTGGTTTAGTCTTAGTTTAGGCCTGGTTTAGTCTTAGTTGAGGCCTGGTCTAGTCTTAGTTTAGACCTGGTTTAGTCTTAGTTTAGGCCTGGTTTAGTCTTAGTTGAGGCCTGGTCTAGTCTTGGTTTAGTCCTGGTTTTGTCTTAGTTTAGTCCTGGTTTAGTCTTAGTTTAGACCTGGTTTAGTCTTAGTTTAGACCTGGTTTAGTCTTAGTTTAGTCCTGGTTTAGTCTTAGTTTAGGCCTAGTCTAGTCTTGGTTTAGTCCTGGTTTAGTCTTAGTTTAGTCCTGGTTTAGTCTTAGTTTAGTCCTGGTTTAGTCTTAGTTTAGTCCTGGTTTAGTCTTAGTTTAGGCCTAGTCTAGTCTTGGTTTAGTCCTGGTTTAGTCTTAGTTTAGTCCTGGTTTAGTCTTAGTTTAGTCCTGGTTTAGTCTTAGTTTAGTCCTGGTTTAGTCTTAGTTTAGGCCTAGTCTAGTCTTGGTTTAGTCCTGGTTTTGTTCTGGTTTATTTCTGATTTAACGCTGGCTTAGACCTGTTTTTTTTTTTTGTTTTTTTTTTCCTGGTTGAGTTTAGTTCAGCAAAACCAACTCAGATGTTGCCAAATAAAAGTCAGAGTCTTTTCAAAAATATAAAATGAACAAACACTCATTCAAACATTCATTGTTGATATCATTCTCAGTGTAAAGTCAGTCTAAGGTCCTCATATGAATAGTAAGCCCCTGTTTTGGCCTGTGATGGGAGAATGCTGGGGGAGGGCTGAATAATTACTGTGGTCTCGCGGCTCCTGTTCACACCTCAACCTTAATCCCGCCTTAATCCGCCTCTTTGCCTCTCCCCAGCTGGGACGTCCGACGGGGGGTGGGCGGCGGCGGCGGGGTGGCGGCGGCGGCGGGGGCGGCGGGGGCAGCAGGCGGCGGGGGTCTTCCCATTCTCCTCATGCATTAACAATGAAAGATAAAATATGAATGTGCGCGCTTCCTTCAGCTCTACGAGTCTGTCACGTCAGAACACAGACGCAATCTTCCGACGGGATCAAGGAGACAGTGACGGAAATCAAAACAAGACAAGATTTGATACACAGACTTTCTGAGCTAATGTTTTTAAAGAAATGGAAATAGCAAAGCATCAGATGAGAGTGACTAAAGACGCTATATTTATGTCTGAATAAATGTGACAACAGATGAATGCTTAGAAAGAATTAGGAGTTTCATTTCTTTCTCCCAGAAGAATTAAAAAACAAAGCAGTCCTTAAATAATTTAGCTTATTTTAATGTAAGCGAACAGAAGCGAATTAATCAGTTTTATGAGCGCTTTTGCCATTACATTTCCTTACAAATCTTCTCTCTGTCTTTTTGCTTCTCGTCTTAATCAAAATATTGCTAACACTGTGATTGGTCAATACAAGAGTCACTTTTTCTTTTTATATTCCATCATTATTAGTAGTATTTATTAAGCCATGACTTACTAGACTTTCCTTTCCCAAAGTCAGGAGCATCGTGGCCCCTTAAAAAGTGGGACAATGAAACTTCACTCTATTCAAAAGTCATGTTTTACCAATACATTCTTATATAAACACAGACTGTTGGCTAAAAATGGCTAAATTGGGTGATATTTTAAAATAAATACCTTTGAAACTCAATTTCTTTTAACATACTTTATATAGACAACCTCTGGTGGCCCACCAGTGAGCCCCGGCCCCCACTTTGGGAACCACTGTACACTGCAAAAAAAAAAAAAAAAAAAAAAAAAACCTGAAAAACTCAAGGCAACAGGATCCCTCAAGATTTTTGAGTTTTGGGGCCATCTCAAGTTTTTAACAACAAATAATTTTTGTTCACTTAATCTGACATTCATATTTAAAATTTTACTCTCCATTTTATTTTAGGTTTTAACTCATCCTACAGTGAACTTATGATCCATTGTTCAGAAAAAGTATTATTCTTTTGTTAAATTTAGTATATTTTATTTTTATTATCAATAAAAACACCTTTTTCTGAACAATGGATGGTAAGTTGGCTGCAAGATGAGTTAAAAACATAATGATAGTGAGTAAAACTTACAATTTTAAGTTTTTAGACATATAAACACCAAAATAGGTGAAAAAAAAAGTTATTTGATGAAAACTTGAGATTTTGAGTTGAGGGATCTTGTTTCCTTGAGTTTTTGAGTTTCTACAACATTTTTTTTTCTACAGTACACAAGACAAAGAGTGACTTAAATATAATAGTAAATATGAAACTAAAAGTGACATTTGCAAAATTTTAAAGAAGATAAACATATTGAAATGTGTTTTTTTTTTTTTTTTAATGCAGAGGTAATGACATGCAACTTTATTTATAATCTGATTTGCATTTTTTTGTACACACTTCCTCTAAATTTCCCTATTCCTCAAACACAGAAAACAAATTATACTAATAAAACTTAATGAAATGGTATAAACCTATAATTTTACTGTGTCTGTAAATGAATTGGCTGGATTTGGTTGTGGGCCTGAGTGCTCTTGTGATAAAATGGAGCTATAAAGTCCAGTGCAGCCATTTGGACGTCCACACAAAAGCCTGGTCCTTCCCAAAGGCATTTAGCGCTGGGATAATCTGGGCTAATATGTTGGAGGTCAAAGCATAAAGAGAGAGAGAGCGAGGGGTTTGCGTGCGGGCCCTGGTGGGGTTTTTTGGGGGAAAATGCTGTAGATTTTAATGGACGGCGAGGTCTGGTCTGTGGAGTTTAATGGCCTTGAATTGGCTGTTAACAATCCCTGAAGGGGGTCACGAAAAAACAGCAAAACAAAGAGGAGAGGGCAAAAAATACTGCAGGATTATAAATGAAATAAATCTGCAATTACAATTATGATGGCTAATAAAATGGTCTTAAGGCTAAAGTAAGTAATAAAAGATAATGTGGTAGACTGATGAATCCTGGTAAGCACTGTTATTAAATTAAAAAAAATAAAAATAATAAAAAATAAAATAAAAATACATACAAAAATAAGATAAAAGAAACAATAGAATTAAATAATAATAATAATAATAATATTAATAATAATAATAATAATAATAAAACAACGCATAATTGAATAATAAAAAATAATAATACAATAAAAAATACCAAAAAATAAATAAAATAAAAAAATATGCAATTACAATTATGATGGCTATAAAATGGTCTTAAGGCTAAAGTAAGCAATAAACAGCACAGTTATTAAATAAAATTATAAAAAGAAACAGTAATAGAATTAAATAATAATAATCATACATAATAGAATAAAAAAATATAAAAAAATTACATTAAAAAAAAAAGAAAAAAAAAATGAAATTATTCTCTAGCTAAAACTAATTAAACTGATTATGTAAGAGTTCTTGCAGTTTTCAAATAATAACTGGGAAGCCTTATTTTTAACTGAGTGCATTTTAAAAACCGTTTCCCAAAATATTAAGAGCAGTAACTTATTATTTAACATGTTATACTGAAGTTGAACTGTACATTAGAACCACAGTGGCTGGTTATGGTTTGATCCTTCAGAGACGAGCACAGCTGAGTAAACAGAGGAGTGGTAACAGAGGCTGAGGTCACCGCCGGGGTAAGTGGCATGACCGCAGCCGGCCTGTAGGTGGCAGCAGCGACAAACTGCCCCGGCCCCGGCGTGGTGGTGCTGCTGCTGTCAACAAAACAACTGTCTGTGTCTGTCACTTTCTGCAACTCAGTCAGAGGAAACCCGTCTCCAGCAGGAAGGCTTTAGATTTTAAACCAGTGTTTCCCAACTGGGGTACGGGGACCCTTAGGGGTACGCAGGCACATTGCAGGGGGTACGTGGAGTTATATGAGCATTAACAGTACCTTTATGTATTTGGCTCTCAAAGACTAAAATAAACCTAAATCGGGACTATAGCAAGGGATGTGACACTAAAGAAGGACAAAACAGGAACTAAACCAGGTCTAAAACCAGGAGTTAATCAGAACTAAACTAGGTCTAAACCAAGTCTAAACCAGGTCATACCAAGACTAAACTAAGACTAAACGGGACTAAACCATTCCTAAAAAACAGAATTAAACTAAGACTAAAGAGTACTAAACCGTGCCTAAAACCAGAACTCAACCAGGCAAAAAAAATCAGGCCTAAAACCAGGAATCAACCAGGAATTAATCTGAAATAAACTAGGTCTAAACCAAGACTAAACCACGGCTAAACCATTCCTAAAACCAGAATTAAACTAAGACTAAACCAGGACTAAACCAGGTCTAAAACCAGAACTCGACCCAGAACAAACCAGCTCTAACCCAGAACTAAACTCGGTCTAAACCAAGTCTAAACCAGGTCAAACCAGGACTAAACTAAGAATAAATTAGGACTAAGCTGGGTCCAAACCAGGACTAAATCAGGTCCTGGGGGTACACAAAACCAAAAAGGTTGGGAAACACTGCTTTAGAGCGTACTAATCAAGACCAGTCTGAGTCCAGGGTGAACCGAGACCAAGACACGGCCGAGACTTTCAGAGTTCAAAACTGAGGCTTTAAAAGACAGAGACTGAGTTGAGACCGAGACCAAGGAAAACACGAGACCAGGTCAACTCAACTCAACTTTCCTTGTCCCAAACAAGAAATTAATTACTAAAATAAGTACTGTATGTATACAAAAACATGTCTAAAAAAGAAAATCAAAGCCAGTGCAGAGTTAAGTAAAGTGCTTTAAAATCCCAGTGCAGGCAAATCAAGAATAATGCATATAAAGTCTGCTGATTGCATATGGCACAAAACAAAATTTAAATCTATTTGTTCTAGCTCTGAGAAGCCGATAACTGTGAAGATCAAATCCTATTCTCAGGAGAAGGTCAGAGCTGGACAACACTGAGCAAGCCCTACTTATAACATAAAAGGTCAAGACCACACCCTGAGATCTAACACTAAATCATGAAAAAAAGTAAAAAAACATAAGTGTTCAAATACTTTAATGATTGTTTTAATGATTTAATGCAACCGACATCCCAAACAGATTATTTTCCTGATTATAATGCAAAAAACTACTCCAAAATTATGAAGAACAGCATTTTCTTATAAAGTTTGGTAAATAAAATCTCAAAAACTGCCACATCCGAGACTGAAAAATTGGATTCAAGACTGAGTAAACCTACAGCAAAGTCCAAGACCAAGACTGATCTCAGGCGCTACAACACTAACTAATGGTTTTTAAAGAATTTTTACAGTACACAGCTGACTATGCCAGAAGTCTGTTGAAGTAATCAGAGCTTGACATTAACTTTTTTTGCTCTCTGGCCGCTGTGGCAAGTTGTTTTTAAGAGTTACTAACCATTTAGTGATTTCACTCGCCAAATCAGCCAAATAGTGCAAATTTTTTGGTATTTATGATATACCATACAATAAGCATAAGGCAATGTAGAATATGGTTTCATGTACAGCAAGGGATTCATAGAAAATATTTTTTAATTGTATCTTTTTCTTGAGGTCTAGCTTCACTGCAAAAAATCAATATGTAGCATTAGTTAAAATGACTTGAATTCAGATTATTAACCTTGATTTGAGTCATTTTTTTTACTAGATTAGATTTATTTACAAATATGTCTAGATTATTTGTCTTGTTTCAAGTTAAAGCAAAATTATCTGCCAATAGCGTAAGTGAAATTTTCTTCCCCATTGGCAGATAAGTCAAATATTCTAGCCATTTCAGTAAATAAATCTAATCTAGTTAAAAAAATTATTCAAATCAAGGTTAAGAATCTGAATTCAAGTCATTTTAACAAATGGAAGATATTGATTTTTTGCAGCGTTAATACGTGTTTTGAATGTATTTTCTCAGATCATGATTAATTCCGTACTAAATTAGGTGTACACTCAAACATAGCAGGAATCGAAGACCTCCAAAGTTAAGATACATCCTTAAGATCTAAATGTGTTAGTAGTAGAAAGAGTAGTAGTAGTAGTAGTAGTAGTGGTAGTAGTAGTAGTAGTGGTAGTAGTGGTAGTAGTAGTAGTAGTAGTAGCAGTCCATTAGCCCACTGGTAACCTTACTCCTCCTTCAAATTTCCCATTACAACTTTTCTTCGCCGAGCAAGAACTTTGAGCAGCTTTGTTCTCAGTGTCACCCTGCTCTTTCTGACTTATACTGGTGTCAAAAATGTTCAGACATTTTCTACTAAAATGGATCAAACACCCTTTTTTTTCTTGCTTCTCGCTCCTAGACACAATCCCATCCAGGGCATCAAAGAACTGTGAGTGGCCACATCGGCGGAGCTAGGTGAGAATATTAGCTCTGCTGTCTAAAATGGGACACACACACAGAGAGAGACAGCGGAGAGGCTCCAGATTTAGCCTTCAGCAGCAGCAGCAGCACAGAGCTTTGATCCATCAGACTCAGTGCTGGCTCAGGATAATGCTGTTACAGGGTGAGCAGTGTTGGGAAACGCACCAACTTCTGTGAACAGCACGCATTTTACACACACGAAAATCAGCGGTGGACACAGAAGTCAACTTCATTACTTGAGTAAAAGTATAGATCCTCCAGGTCAAATATTACTCCAATACAAGTAAAAGTTGCTAAGTCAAACTTTTACTTGAGTTACTGACTGGAGTATGTGCTTAAGTATTCAAAGGACTCAAACCATAATAGATACATTTGTTCTAATGCAAAAACAAGCCATATGTTTTATAAATAAGGCTGGGATTTATGATCATAATCAATTATTTTTAAATTGGTTTATTATAGAATCATGCAAATAATGTTCAAAGCAAAACCTAAATCACTTCCAGATTGTGTCCAGAGGTTCTTTTTAGTTCCTGAGAGCAAATATAAGTAGTATTATGTAGTAAATGATTATCTTTAGAGAGTAAGTCAGTTTTCTTTTGGTTTTAAGACTGCAGAAGTTACTTTTGCTGTAGATGTAGTGGAGTAAAAAGTATTATATTTATCTTTTGGATGCAGTAAAAGTAGTAAGTTACCTCTAAAAATACTACTTAAGTAAAGTACAGATTCTCAAAAACTATACTTAAGTAGAGTGCTCAAGTAAATTTACTTTGTTACTGTCCACGTCTGATGAAAATATATTGAGATCTGAAAATGAATGATAGTTTTGTAGTAATGCAACATTTGTGCATGTTATTACTACACAATGTGCAATAAAACAGGCATAACTTTTATAAATTATTTCGTCAAAATTCCAAAAACTGACAACCAAAATGAAGTAAAACATTATGCAACTGCAGTCATCTATCCCCAGAAATGAAGTTCATACGTTTCTGCATACATTTCATCTGATTGGTTCCAAATTTTAAATATTAAGTTTGTGTTTAGTGATCTTTGGCTGTGATTCTTGTGCCATAAATAAAACAGATGACCAGTGTACACAAGATTGGTTCTTTTCTAAAAGAAATAAACTTCAACCACACAAAAGTTAACACTTGTATTTTCAGGTTTTAAAGCATTAATACTTTATAGACTCATTCCTGAATATTCAAAATGTCATCTCTAGTCTATATTGATTCAACACTTTCTACACAATTTATTCAGTGAGACAGCTGCTTACTGTAGGAACAAGGAAGAAAACTAAATGCATTTTAAGTACATTTATAATCTGGCAAATGAATACTATTCTAATACTATTTAGGAATTTATTAGGGCTGCAGATAACAATGATTCTGATAATTAATCTGACTATTCATTTTTGGATTAATACAATGTTAATTGGATAGTAAAGTGTAAGTAAAGGGGTTAAAAACTTGATGTGTTAAAATCTGGTGATAATACTTCCAAAAATCACTTAATTTTTACAAAATCTGAATCAGACGCAGTTACAAGTCTGCCATCTGAGGACGTCTGGATAGACCATGTATAGACACATGGATATTTTTAATCACAAACAAAAAATGCACATTGATTTTAACCATTTCTGTGGCTTTACTGCTCTTAGTAACAAAACCTCTTCTCTGAGCAAATGCCATGATTCAGAGTCTTCGAATTCCCCAGTTAGCAATCAATTGATTATTAAATTAGCTGATGATTAGTTCAATAAATAATTTATAATTGATTAATCGTTGCAGCCCTAGAATTTATAATAATAAATTGCAATCTGCAATTTGCAACTGTGACTGCAAACAATGTACTTATAATAAGGGTGTAACGATACAGTAACTGTATTGATGTATCGATTTTTCCTTATGATACAACTACATCGATACACATGACCTTGTATCAAACTGTATCGTTTTCTAGGAAATTAATATTGATACATCAATTGATAATATTGGAAATATCAAAATTAGAAATTTTTATGTTAAAATAAAACCAGATATGTTTTTTTGGAGATAAATTTAGCGTTTTTAATTAAATAAAATGTTATGTTAAACTTTTCTTCACTCTGCAGGACATAATCAACCCCAGCTGCGGTGCTACATTTGAGAGTAAACTTTTATGATTTTTGGCAAAAATTAGGTGTACTGATTATCAATCTGAAGATGTTGGATCGTATCGAATCGTATTATTCCAAATTAGCCAATATCGTTCTTGAATCGTATCGAAACACTTCTAATCTATACATATCGTATCGTTGCAAAAACGTATCGTTACACCCCTAACTTACAAGCTTTGGTAAAAAGACTTTGCAACAAGGACTGTGAGAAAAAGGACGTTATGATCTTTTACAATCCAGAAAATGGAAATATTTTACAAAATGAGCTTCTATTGACTTGAGTTTTATGTTGAATGGTCCATTGTATCCAGAAGTATAGACACAGTCTGCACCTGCTTCAGTGGCTTATCCATAGAAACGTACAGGAAAGTTCAAGTCATTCTAGTTTTCTGAATGGAGCAACCTCTGTCTGAATGCTTCTACAAACTAAATCCAATAAAACATCCACTAAAACTCATTGAAAGCACTCCACTCTTATCACCGGCACCGCTATAGACAATTGGTTTAGATACAGAACAGGGCAGACGAAAATAGTCAAACCTGAACTGAATACGAGATCAGACCGGGACAGGAGGGGAGCTGAGGGGAGACTGGGACCCAAAATGTGCACCGCATGTGAGGCAGAGCGTATAATAGAGATGGGCCTGACAGACTGAGGTGCAGCGGGGATGAAGTGAGAAAGAGCGGCGAGCAGATGAAGATAAAAGTCTCAAATATTCTCCGGAGAATTCAATCTGAGCCGAGTCTAGACCGGTTCTGTGTACGGTCCAGGAGCTGTGGGCTGAGAGGGGAGCAGGGGGCGAAATGAAGTGAAGCTGGGTCAGAGACTGGGAACGAGAACCAAAATTATATACTATGATTGTATTCTTACCCTTACATGGGACAGATATTGTGATATTGTGTTGAATTAATGTGAAATACACTGTAAAAACTCAAGGCAACAGGATCACTCAAGATGTTTGAGTCTTGGGGCCAACTCAAAATCTCAAGTTTTCAACAATAAATATTTCCTGTTCAACTAATTTAATGTTTATGTCTAAAAACGTTCAATTTTAAGTTTTACTCACTATCATTATGTTTTTTTAAGTCATCTTACAGCCAACTTACTGTCCATTGTTCAGAAAAATGTTGTTAAAATTGTTTTGTTAAATTTTGCATTTTACTTTTTCTGAACAGTGAATAGACTGTTGGCTGTAAGATGAGTTAAAAAATAATGATAGTGAGTAAAACTTAAAATTGTAAGTTTTTAGCCTTATCAGTGTTAAATAGAATGAAAAAATATATAATTATTTGTTGAAAAGTTGTTGAAAAGTTGTAGTGTGTACAGTGTAGTGTGTCAGTGTCTCTGTACCCTTTACACATGATGATGATGATGAAATGGTTGTTTAATTCCAATGTGTATAAATTGGCTAAATTTCTTTTTAAGACCTGGAAAAAAAACTGCAGTTGTTTATTTAAATAAAGTTGTTTTGATTGTATATTTTTGTGTATATCTACTACGCCTACTGTCTGGCAATTGGTCTTTTTGTTTAGTTGCTTGGGCTTGGGCTTAGACCTTTCTCACAAGTAGGTACTTATTTAGTTTTCCCATTTCCAGTTAGCTTGTCTAAGGCAAAATGGAGTTGAGAAGTGTTTTAAATAAGCTTACCACATTTGCAGATGCAGTGACAGTTACAGAGTAGGGCTGCACAATATATCGCAAAATTATTGTTATCGCAATATCAGCAAACGCAATATCCGTATCGCAATAACGCTATGGTCTTCCATCTGCTAAATTACGCTACTGGAATTATCGCAACACGACTTCTGGTTGAAAATGCAGATGTGTGAAAAATGTTTATTGACTGCTGCCCAAGGTCAACCCCGCCTAAAGCCCAAAGCCTAAAGCCCAAAGCTAGAACAGTCCCCAGCCCAATGAAAGCTTAAAGAGCACATGGTTGAAAACATTAAAAAATAAAGTTAAAGTTCACCTATAACTGCGGCTTAGTGGTTCTACCAGAGTTTCTGCAGGCTTTTTTTTTTTTTTTAGACCTATTAAAACCTATTCCGTAAGCTGAGAACATTTGTGACAGTGAGTGCTGCAAAGCATTATGGTCTTGGTAAAAGAAAAGGTCTAAGCTCTCGTATTGGTGATGTAATAGGCCTTTGATCATTTAAGTGGACATTTTAAGGAGTTGCATCAAATGTACATGACAGATTTGAGACCTGTTTAAATGCATTTAAGACCAAATAGTCCGCAAATTCCTTAAATTCAAACTTTAAAATGTTTTTAGACCCCGCTGAATCCCTGTCTACACAACCGCTATGAACCGCAATTTTTTTTAATTTTCAAACTCACAGTAAGCGTTGAAACACCAGCTCACAATGTACTCAATATTGCAAGCAGTGTATTGTAATTTGCAGTGTATTCTGGGGTACTCTGAGCTTCTCAACACTAATGAGCGTTTAAAAAGGAGCCATTAACGTCAATAACACAATTAAACCTATTACTAACCAACCTGCCTCGCAATTACAGGTCTGTTAAGGAACGACACAACATGAACAGGCTGAAAAGATTACCACTCACTCTCATGAAAGAAGCACTCAGCCTTGAACAATTGTCCTGAGAGAAGCCGTCTTGAAAGCTGTTATCATTGTCCCACCTTTAACATGCACCGGCAGGTCATTAAAGCCGATTTTGTCAACTTAAAAATACGGGCAAAAAGGCTAACAGCCAATTGAAACAACAAGCTCTGTCACCCTCATTTGCAGTATTAATTTAACCAACGCGAATGTCTTGGCACCACTGAAACCGCTCAAACAAACAGCCAGCAGACCTCAGGGAGAAACAAAGACATTACGCCGCACACATTTCCTGTTATGTACCACTTGCAATAAAAATATGCCATCATGTTGGCACGTGCAATGTTAAAACGCCTCACTTTGAGTTAGCACATAGTTTAAAGGAAGTAGCAGTAGTATTTCCTCAAGGGCTTCCTGTTTACTGCAAGATGGACATAACACCAAGATACTGACAGATAGATAAGAAAACATACTGAAGATTGGTTTGCCGTATTGAAAAATTCTGCATAGCAACACAATATCCAAAATTGTCCAAGAAAGTCTTAGTACTAGTAAAAATTAGCATGCTGTGAACTGGCAGGACATCATCTATGAGGTACAATCCCAGTTTTGGCAAAGTTTGGAGCCTGGCGTATCACTGTTTTGGCAAAGCCTCTTCAGTAGATAGCAGACGTTAGTTGGCAGTTCCCATTTCTGTGTGCGGTGCCAGCGCAGTGACAGACGGACAGAGCAGTACTGATGCCAGCGCTGCCAGAGGCCGATGACTTCTGCCCCGGTGTCGGAGAGTAATGAGGGATGAGTGGAGAGGAGGCTAAACAATGGTAAACAGGGAAGGATGGGGAAACTGTGCAGACAAGTGTTACTGTCTCTGTTAGCTTACTGCAGTGATTCTCAAACTTTACACCAAATACCACCTCCAGAAATATTGGCTTTCCAAGTACCATCCTTAAATAATTAAATCAGAACGAATCCTGGGGACTAAGCTGGACTAAGCTAGGTCAAAACCGAGAATCCGGAGGTCAGAATCTTGGCCTTGAACACTGTCTCGAGTTGGGATTTTTGTTCGGAAACTTGTGCGGAAGTGTTGGACTCCGACGTCCCTCAGAGAGGAACACACTGTGGTTACTGACCGGAAAATTATTTTTTTAAACAAGAAATCTCACACTTATGCAAAAATGTACTCATCTGTATATAATGAATGAAGTTATTTATGCTACAGCTCTGCAAAAACATCTTTGACTGTTCATTTATCACTAACTGACTAAAGTAGAAATAGAAATACCTCCTGATATAACTCAGTGCCACACCAAACAGTTCTAATGATGTATTTATTATTTATTATCATCTATAAAACAACCTGGAAAAGCAAATATGGTTTTGTTGTTGCTGTGGTGACCTATGTGTGTTTTGCAAGCTGAACTTGTGAACGGTTGTTTTTCAGAAGTTGGCTTTTTTAAGATGCGACTTCCGAGATTCCGATGTATCGTGAAGCAGCATGAATCAGGACAAATCCAGGACTAAACCAGGAAGATTACAGGACTAAATATGGACTAATCAGTAGTTTAAACTTTAAATTTAACCCCCAACCATGCAGGGCAGAACTAAAACAGGAATAAAATTGGCTCCAAATTGAACAAAGCCAATAGTTCAAGAGAGGTCACAAATCAAGACATGATCTAACTCTAATATCTTTTTTAAGTCACGGCTGTAGGGGATAAATTCACTCCAGACTTTATTCCTCTGTCATGAACCGACAACTCGGGGTTTTCCTTTGTGCGTAATAGCTTTAGATCACCTGTTTATTCATTGTTCAGCAGCTTAGAGCGTGAAGGAACACATTAGTGAGGTCAGACCCCTGCAGAGTCCGGCGTTTCCCTCCGAGGATGGGATCATTAGCATTAGCATTAGCATTTAAGCAGGCGGCTCCAGTGGGAACCGCTCCCGACTTGGCACCGGCTCAGAGAGAAACAGTGGCAGCAGGTAGCAGACTGTAGCCGCCGACAAACGGAGCGGGATGGGTCTCAAATGAATATTCAGCTTGTCACGGCCTCGCCCGCCTCCACCTCGGCTCCTGCTCCGACACCTGGCGCAGGGCGGATTGTGCCAAACAACAAGAGGCGTCCCATTCAAATCAAATCAAAGCACAATACCACAATATGACAGTGAGGTTTAAAGCTACATTACCTGTGCTTAAACTTCCACTCATGCCCCACACTCATGCCAGCTTTTTTAATTAAAAAGGTTTATTAACACTTTGGGCGCCAGATTTTTTTTTCTCTAAAATACATATTTTTGACATCCAAAATTCAAAAGGCTGTGGCTTAAAAATAATTAGAGATAGGGTCTTACTGTAAATGAGAAAAATGTCCGTTATGAACCAAAGTTTATGAATGTAGTAATTATAGGCATCTAATCTGCATATATTTTACATATTGTGACATCATTATCAGGCGGATGTGCTGATTTATGTATTTTTGTCTTTTTCTCCAATTAATAAATGAGTAGAAACCAGGTAAACTCTGAACCAACATTAGTAAACTACAACTATAACCTCTAACGTCCCATAACTAGTAAAATGTGAGGAAAGAGAAATGCACATTCTGCATTTGCAAGTTTGTCATGGCCTGGCAGCAGGTTCATCAAACTGCTGTATCCACTAGTATAGCCCCTTTAATGCATTAGGAAATTACAGTATTTTCTCATGATCACCTCAAACCTTTAGTATCTTTCTTTCTGTATTTTCACACACAAATTGTAGGAAACACTTAATACTGCAGTGCTCATGGTAACAGCCCATGGTAATATTCTCTGGTGCTCGAGTAACACTTTCTGACAAACTTTGAAGACTGCAGTTCGACTATTGTTCAATGACTGAGCAACAAAATGGAGTTCGATCCGCCCGCCTTTTGTTCTCGTGTGCAGTGAGTAGTTGCAGGAAGCAGCAAGGCGTCTTTGTCTGGACCCTGAGGAAGGTGGGCCACGGCCGGGAAACGACAGAGAGAGGAGAGGGAGAGGAGGGAGCGGCTAATCACAAAAAAATACAATCAAAACCCTCCCACAAGCTTTAGGCACAGATATGTCGCCGCACACACCTCACTCACGCCTGGGTCGCCTTTGAACAGATGCTTCCTGCCCTGCGTTTTCCACAAACACAGAGTAGGTAGCATAAAACAGCCATGGCTCCTGAAAAGTTAAACCTAGAGACTGCTGTGGACGAGCCACTTTAAATGTCCTGTCCTGTTCCTGTTGTTTACTTTGGCTGCTTTTCAATCTACCTCAATCCACACAGGAAAATCTGCAACACAAAGTTTACAATGTGACACCTGTACCTTGGAAATATTGTTTAGTTTAGTTTAAGATTCCCATTAGCCACTGAAACAACAGCAGCTATTCTTCCTGCGCTCTCCTCTGTATTCATTTCATGTTTTACTTATAATTTTACACCATTCAGGCACACACAAACAAAAACAATACACAAGACATAAAATAGTTCATAACAGCCCAATGCCAAAAGAAAAGAAAGCTCAAAGAACAGCTCATATCATTGTCTTATGAATTATACACCACAATACATATTCTATACTCTAATTTTTCAGCATCAATCTTCCTAATAATCAAAATACATAATTATCAGTGAGCACTGTGTAAACCAGAAAAGTTTTAACCTTTGTTGAAAACATTTTCTATTACTTTCCACCAACAAAAATCCTGGTAATGAGTTATGGAAGCAAACTTGTCTTATCACATTTTGAATTTTAAATGCATTTGAATTTCTACCACTGAGTTTTTAAAACTGAAATAGGAGTCTGATTTTTTTTGTCTATGAATTTCAGTCACTGAAATTTTAGTATCTAATTTTCACAGCATTATTTCAGTGTTAAAACTTTCACAATATTATATAATAATTAAAAAATGTATGCATATATTTTCGAGTCCTCAAATTCGATTGGCCAAATTCAGAGTCTACAATACGCAGTCAAAAAAATTGCATAAAACGCCCGTCCGACTTGCCCCATTTGTACCGGAAGCACTAGTTGCCATTCATGAGCACTTGTGCAGACAGAAATGTTTTTGGTAAGGTATTTTTGCTCTTAATTGTGTTTTTACTTTTTAAAAAAAGCTGTACTTGGTTTTAACAAGTGAGCCAATAAAAATACATGTCTTTAAAATGTTTCTTAATGTTTTTGTAATTTAACATTGACCATCTTCACCGTGGCCATGCCTTCAGCTCTCTCTGTTTACAGTCGCCACCACAGGAGCTACTGAACCATGAAAGTCTCTGCCAGAGAAAGCGCTACTTTTGTTTAGTTTTTATAGTTTATCAGTGTTTACATAACTTCATGAGTTTATCGTGGGAAGCGAACAGCACTGCAGTCAGGGGCAGCTGCTTCTGCCCCACAGCTCTCCGAGGGCTGTTCTCCAGAGAAAAGTGACAGGGATTCAGTCACCACCTCTCTGTGAATGTGATGCGACAAATTTGTTTCCATAATGAGTTCACACAAACTACTTTGTATATGCAGTGGAAGTTGCTCACACACATTGAGTAAATGTGTGGTAAGTTGTAAAATAGTTTCGGTAGCACGTTTTGTCGATGCCTCATCTCTGGTTGATAGTGAGAAAAAAATTGTTTGAGATTGATGGTGCTATGATATGGATTTTTCAGACAATTTAAATACAACTTTATTTGCAGCATTTGAAAATAACCCTACGCAAAACTGCTGTGGAAAAGTCAATGCAAGCTTACGTGAAGGTAGTCTGACTTACAAAAACATATAAACTGCATGGCTCTATCTCACAATGCCAACAATATATTGCCCAGACCTGGACTGAAATCGGTAATCTTCTAGTTCAAGGGTAAATTCTCCATCCATTGAGCTACAAAGCCATAATATCTCACAAGGTTAAAAAATCCACTAAAACTAATTAGTTAGCTATTTTACGAACCCTGTATGGCTAGCTCAGTATAATTGTCTCTATCTCGCAATGTTATAGAGTCCTCTAAAAATTCTTGGATCTATAGAGTGTTCAAGATCTACAACAAAAACTACAAATTTCTTGAAAAGTAAGTAAAAAAACAAAAGAAACATATCAACCCAGGACAATGAAACTATCAATGGCAGAAATGTTGCTGCTTTCATTGTCATTAAATACGCATTTGTTTTTGTCTATTTCTGGTTTTTAAAATTTCTGCATGACATATTATACTTTTATACCACAAAGAATATATACAACATAATGTATCCAGTGTGGCAGCAGACACTAGCACAGTAGGAATGTAGCTGTGGGCTTGTTATTAGCATTTGGCAGGGCGTCCGATGAATGCTCTGCACAGCTGCCAAGATGTCTCAATGTGACAATGTACACATGCTAATTTGTATTTGAAAGAGATTTGTCTGGGTTATGAATATTTGAAAATGTAGAAAGTCTGCCAACAACAAACAAAACATTGAAGTGCTGCATCACACAAAATAATTATAAAAAACATTAATTTGATTTGCTCAGTATGATACAATAGGGTTGAGGTTTAAAGGGTTACTTTTGTTTTAATACAACATTGTCTATTTTCAATTTAGCCATGAGTTTGGTCACATGACTCCAACAAAATCGACTTTTTTGAGCTTTCAACCATGTTATAATGTTGTTCCTTCATCAAAAACAAACCTGGAGTTGTGCTTTGTTTTATTCACGCCTGTTTGTGTAATCCTGTAGCCTCTGGTGCTGGATTTCTGAGGCCTCAAAACGCTCAGTTCCACAAACCTCCGCCTCTCCCATGAGCTGCAGGAAACACTGACTAATCACCCAGCCCTCTACATGCAGTCTGCTCTCATTCACTCATCCAAAAAATGATGTACAGCTCTGTTTCCACTGATTTCTCACAGCTATTTTTCATTTTGTAGTAAAATGGCAGGATACAAAACGTTTAAGGAAGTCAGAAGCTTTTTTTTTTTACTGTTTCTGTTCAAAAGGGTGCAAAAGAACAGCACTTAGCTGCCCTCTGCTGGTCTCCTCACCTGCTTCTTAATGGTAGTAATGAAATATTTATTTGAAATGTTTTCTTTTAGGTGTTTTTAAAGGTTGTAAAATGTACAATGCTCTTCTAAAGGTCACCAAGATTGCTTAAAAAAATAAATAAAAAGCATAATATAGTCCCTTCAGGCCTATCCCAACAACTATGGGCCTGAGGCGGGGGTACACCCTAGACAACAGCCTTGGTTATAGTCACAGGGCTGAAACTTGAAGTAAATCCATTCACTCTCACATCGGGAAGTCAGGATTAACCGATTATACTGTTATTCGTGGTTATAGACCTCACAGTAGAATAATCGTCAGAATTTTAGAAAGCCACAGTATCTCACAGGGAGCTTTCGTTCTTGTAGCTAATCAATAAATCAAAAACAAAAAAGAAATAAAAATATCTAAAGAATGGGTCAGATAGGTATAAGCAGCATTTTAAATAAAATAGGGTAAATAATAATAATCACAATATTTCATCTCACAATAATTTGATATTGTGACATCTCTACTCACGTTTTTTCACTGTGGCCAATTTAGATTTGTGTCTTTGGACGATGGGAAGAAGCCAAGGATCACTGATGACCAGGCATTGAACCTACAACCCCCCTGCATGTACACTATACCATTGTACAATAACGAATGCACATTTAACCTTTTGATCTCTAGCATTAGCATAGCCTCTGCAGTCGCATCATGTGAATGGACGGTGGCATCACAAGACCAGCTCTGTGTCCTGAGTGCTGTAATTATTGTCCATTAGCCACAGCATGATATGACTCAAATTTTGCAGCAAAAAATCCCATTCTCTCTCTCTCTCTCTCTCTCTCTCTGTGCATTACCATGTCCCGAGCTGGTCAACATTATTGTGCGAAATAGGGCCCAAAGTGCAGGATCCCATTTGAAGTCACACTCGAAGCCTTTGTAGTTTGAAACATCACACAAAGGGGCCTGCTCTCAAAGTGTTGTCAAAGCATGAATTACTCTCAAACATGCAGACTCCGCCCCCACCAGCCCCACATCCCAGCACACACACACACACACACACACACACACACACATACATACAAACATACATACATCCCCCCAGTGCTAATATTTCAAACAAGAGATGCCCCCACCCCCATTGTCTCCCGGCTATTGATCCCCACATCCCCTTCTTCTCTGCCTCCACAACCTTTAGAGCCATCACTGGATGATTTTCAAGGGCATTTATAAATATGAGATGATAGGAGATTGGACTGTGGCTTTTTGTCTCATTGTAAAAAAAAAAAAAAAAAAAAAAATGTAGAAAAGTAGCTCGAAACTGTCTTGGTTGCAGCAAGAAAAACTATAACAAAAAAATGGATGGTACAGAGCGAACCAACAGTTAAAGACTGGAATAAAGTAACTATGGATATTTATACAATGGAAAAAAAAAACTTTCATTGTAAATCTAAAGATGGACCCATTTGTTAAATATTAGGAAAAGTGGGTTTCAATTTAAAAGGACTACCCAACATTAGCCAACCTTTTTTTTTTTTTTTTGAATGAATGAATGAGATGAATGAAACCTTTATTGCCCCGAGGGGAATTTGTCTTGCACAGAGAGCATAAAAACAGGGGAACAAACATTGCAAACAGCACGTGAGACCATAAAACCATATACCGTATTTTCCGCACTATAAGGCGCACCTAAAAGCCTTTAATTTTCTCAAAAACCGACAGCGCGCCTTATAATCCGATGCGCCTTATATATGGATCAATGTTGGTTAATTATGGCTACCGTATTCAGGGGGCGTCGCTGAAGTGACAGCGGTAAAAACGATAAAGGGGAATTCCAGTCCCAGCTGTTCATGTGTGCCATAGGCGTGTTTATGGATCCTGCCGCAAAAGAACAAGGAGGCGCGGCCTTTGCTCCATCTCAGTAGAAGAGTTGCGACATTGAGGGGACAGAAAACTGAGCGCTCGAACGCTGTTCATGTAGCTTTGAACTGTGACAAATGGAGTTGGAAATACATTGTTTTCAACGAGGGCGGCGCAAATAAGAGCTACCGGTACATACGCTACCGTATTGTGAATGCACTAACTTGTTTTGGGAGTGAACGGAGTTGTAAGAACGCTGGTTTGTATTCTATTAATAAAGTTTGACTGACTGACTTATCTGACTGTTTTCTTGACATTCCCTTTAGCGCAGCTCCATCTAGTGGATGCATAATGCAACCCCAGCCACTACAGTAGCTTTTATTCTATGCACCTTATAATGCGGTGCGCCCTATATATGAAAACAGTTTTAAAATAGGCCATTCATTGAAGGTGCGCCTTATAATCCGATGCGCCTTATAATGCAAAAAATACGGTATATATTAATAAAATAAAATAAAAACAGAACAAAAGGCGCCGCATGACATCCACTGTCAGTTAGTCCGGCACAGCGTAAAAGTGCTAAGTAAACAAAAATGAAATATGAAAAGTTAACCAACTTTGTTGAGCAGCTGAATACTGCGCGGGACAAAGGATGTGATGCCTCTCTTGGTCCTCATCTGAGGCATCACATACCTTCGCCCAGATGGTAGGTTACAAAATATGCAATTATTTTTTATTTCTGATGTCATGCATAGCTACATATGTTCATATTGTTCTCTTTCTGGGTGTTTGAATTTTACTATTGAAGAAACTCTTGTCAAACCCTTTGCCACATATAGATTTTTTTGGATTAATTGAGAAAGGAATGTTATATTTACTTTATATGGCTAGAAAAATGAAGTGTCTGTATATACATAATAAAAAAAAAAGAAAAAAAAAAGAAATTGATTTCTCTTGCGAGTATGAGGGGAAAAAAGTGTTCCTTTCTTTTTGTCACAGCATGTTTTATGTATAATGGAAGTGCAACAGATTGTTAAATGAAAATGTGAACAAAATAGACTCATGGTGTCTGGTTGAATTTCTAAAAAGTATTTTCTTATTCTCACTCCATGCATTTGCAAATAAATTCAAAAAAGCAATGTGTGTCTTGAACTGATGCAAAAACGATTACGAATGGATTATGTGAACTACATTTTGCCTCCTTTACACTCATGGCCAAATGAGTCACAGGCCAATGTACTCCTCATGCCAGTCCCAAGCCTCGATAAATGGAGAAGGTTGTGTCAAAAACGGCATCCGGCGTAAAACCAAATTATTATGCAAATCACTGAAGACTCGGAGTCAAATTATTTACTGTGGTGACCCCGGAAAGGGAATGAAAGAAGAATACAAAAATGTCCAAATGAGTTATTGCAACAAAACAATCTTTAAAACAGAGAAGGCAACTTTACTGTTTGTAAAAAATGTCTATACTGATCTGACCAAAACTGGGCTAAATGCGGTATTGATTTTAATTTTGCCTAGAAACACAAATACTCCCACTAGCCACTTTGGACAATTGAATTTTACGCACCTGTATTTTCACTTTAGACATTAGGCCTGAATTTATGTTGCTCTGCTTGAGTGTACACCATTTTATAAATAGTAATTCATCATATCAAAGAAAGAAAAATATTAATTTAACAAAATAACATGTTATAAAAGTATATTTTTAAAATATTTAATAAATCACTGTCCATACATGAACCAAATTTTAATTTTTTTAAGCTCATCATATACTATAAAATATACACAAACACCTAACTAATTAAATTGTGGCTAGTAAAAACAGTAATTGGCTAGGAAATTGGGACAAATACTAGCCACAGTGGCCAGTGAGAAATAAGTAAATGTTAAGGCCTGGACCAAAATCATTAGAAAGGGAACAATGCTTATTTTATACAGCATAGATTCAAAAGACAAGATAGAGAGAATATACAGACACGAAGCACTAACCACAATTAACTTAACTTAGATTACCACAAAGACCATCAGGGTTGATAGGGTTAAATAGGTTTTATTATTATGCCAGGACATCGTCTAAATTGTGCTCTCAATGACGACAACAACATCAAAGAAGAAGGGGCTGTCCCGTTTCTGAATTATGACTAAATTACATCTGACAAGCTGCAGATAAAACAGATTTTTAATTAGGTTACACCTTTGAACATAAGGTTTTGTTCAGTATTTTAGATACTGGTAAATCTTTGTATTGTCATTTTAGGGGAAAATCAACTTAAGGCCAAACAATGAAAGTCTTGTCATGTTGTTCCATTTTTAAGACAGGACACGACGGTAATTTATGACTTCAGTGGAGTGTGGCCTGGCGTGGCCTGGCCTTAATGCAGCCCGTATCGATCTTTATCACCCCGACTTCCTGTGTACATGATATCCTCAGCCTCCCACAGCGTTGCTAAAAGCCTCTCCATTCACTCCACAGCACTAACTGGCCCTGGTCCGTTTTCCTTCTGGTCACTGAGTCCATCTTTCCTCGATTTTCGTCTGGACGCCCCCCGCTCAGGGTCTCGGTGGGGAGAAGAGGGCCGAATTACCTCGCCGCGCCGCGAGGGGCCTGTCAATCAAACTGAGGTCAGAGAAAATGAGCGGAGGCCAAAACAGAGACACCTACAAAAGGTCACATGTACAAAAATGATCTGTCGACATTACTTAGATGAGATGAGGTGCTTGTGTTGTGCTTGTGTTGTCTTTTTATGAATTCCATTTCAGTATACTGAACACAGACTAAAAACCTGTAGTGACACTTGAAACTAGCAAAAATAAACACGGTTACGTACAGTTGCAATACTTTAAGAAGAAGCAAGGGTTGAGTTTAACTTGACTTTAAGAACTTTAAAGATTGATCAATGTTCAGCCGGCGAGGGACGAACTTTGGCCAATTATGTGCTTTCATAAAAAGGTTTTCTCTCATGAAATTTAAGACCTTTTTAAGACTTTTTAATGCAACTTAGAATAAAAGTTAATGCCAAGATTGCCGGCAAAAGAACAATAATCTGTAGATATTTTACACTAATAAAATATCAGTATTACTCTCTGAAACCCATTGGTTTTTTTAAGGTCTACTACAGGTGAAATAACGCCAGTTCTGCACGAAACATTTCAAAATGCAACAAAAATGCCTGCAGCACTACACAGCCCATGTAAACAATAGACTTAGCTTTCAAAACCTACTAAATAAAGGCACATTCAAGTGGGTGACTGTAAGATATTTGTAAACCACTACTGATAGAATTTGTTGCCAAATTCACATCCAGCTCGCAAAAAAGACAGACTTTTCTGTTGTTACTTACAAAGTATTAATCTAAAATATATTTTTGACAAGTACAACACTGAAAAATGACCTAGATATCCCAATTTGACAATTTAAGACCTAAATAAACAACATTTAATACCTGCCCATACAATTTAATACTTTTAAGGCTTTGATTTTGGCAACCTCAAATTGAATACCTTTTTAAGAACCTGGGGCTGCCCTGATAAAAGGAAAGGAAATATGCACTCAATTCAATAAGTAGGCCTGTCCATCTACATTGCCTGTTAACACTGAATCAACAAAAGAAGAAAATCCTACAGGACTAGTGGCTATTCTGCTCACACAGAGAAACAGCACAAAAAAGAAAACTGAACACAGAAAGGAAAAGATGAAGTGAGATGCACAGATTTATTAGTCATGCATCAAAGATTTAGAAACAACTGTGGTAAAAAAAAATATATATATATCTGACAAATTGGTTCAGTTTTACTTTAAGCAAAAACATCCATCATTTATTATTTTCAGAAAATCTCAGGACATTTCTTTGTGCATGCATTTGTTCCATACGTAGTTGTTAGTAATAAGATTTTTTTACATTTAGCTTGGACTCTCTTTTGGGTCTTTATGCCTATCACAGACTAGACAAGACTTCTTAGTTGTAGTTTATTTAAAATAGATCACATTTTACAACAATTTGCATAGATATTTGTGACTTATTGCAGCAATAAAAACAGTACTTAGCCCAAACATGTGCTGCTTGTGTCCTCGTCCTTGACCATGTGAAAAACTGTCGCCCTTTCACTGTGCCTCCAAAATCAATTCAGTAATTACCTTCGGTGTTATCTTCATCCCCCACAGTGACATTTTAACATGTACCTTCTTGGGAGAAGAAAAAAAAAACAACAACAACATAGCCCAGTGCTTGAGGTGCTGTTCCCAATCACAGCTCCCTCTCTCATTCTGGGCATGAAGCCACCACTCAGAGCCCTGGGTCAATAGACTACACTGACAAATAATTAATCTCCTCATTTCGCTCTGTGGAAGTTCAACGGTTTAATGCGGAGATCCATTCGTGTTGATGGGATGATGAACGGCGTGCCCTAGACGGTCATTTCAATCAGAAATATATAACTCAAACCCATACCTATGCATTTAAACAGTCCAAATCATTTTACACATAAGGATATTTTGGATTTTGCCGAGTAGAAGCCTGTGATAATTTTAATTTGCCAACTTCTCCATCTGTCTTGTCGCTGGCAGTGAACATATCGCCACATTTTAGCGCTTCCCTGTCGATGATTTCAAAGCTTCATTACTATTCAAAGCGGCGTGGCGCAGCACAAACTGATTATGTTCAAGAGAGATCCATTGATTGCTGAACGAAGCAAAAGGCAGAGTCCCGGTTCGGGTCAGGTCCGAGTCGGACCGAGATGAACTCTGGTGCAAGGGGGTACGACCTGAAGGTGAAGGCTAGAGGAAGACGTGCATTTTACTGCCAAGAAAATTTGCAATTCAAAATATAAAGCGTCATAATTTCTATATGATGAGGGTTAGAAAAGCAGAGGTTAGGTTAGAGGATAGATGACCTTTTCAGCAGTTTTCTCAATAGACAAGAGGCAGGTTGAGGTGGTGGATGGGAAATATAAATCTACGACTTGGCCACAGATGATTGTAGTGCATTACATCGTCTCAAGGCAGAACAGACACAGAATAAACTAGCTATGGATGCAAACAGACATGCAACCAGTCGAAAAACACAGGACAGTACAGCTTTAGGAGCAATGCCATTCTGAAAAAACATAAGTTAGTCAGAGAAACAACGCATTGCGGCAAGTCCTCTCCATTTTAGGTGTTCAAATTCGTCAGCAAGAGGTTTCAGATTCTATTGTTGCTACAAAGATGAATTGGTCTAGATGGTCAGGATCACAAAAGCCATAAGGTGGATCTATACTGGCAAGATTTCCATTGTTGTGATATTTATTGCAAGCAGGAAAAAAGGTTTAAGCAGTGAGATCTTACGAACAGGGACTTTCAGGAGGCAGTACCAAAGGGGCAAAGACTAAACTGCCATTGGATGCAATATGAATATAATCAGCCAACATTTAAGTTGTTATTATGATTGATCAGACACAATTCCTTCCAAAATAGATGCGCAAAGAGGGGATTTAGACCCATTTCACAGAGCTAAGAGACACTTTGTGAAGTCAATGGGAGGCCAGGCTAATGGTTTTCAAATTTGTCATTTCTAGACCAACATTGTCAGCTTACAAAAAAGAAGGTGGCGTGCCATTCATTGCAACAAAAAAAAGAAGGTTGAAATCATTGTGTGAAGATGCAGATGGTTTTAGCATGAGTTGGAGCGATTTGTCAAACAGGAAATGGCTGAGAGTGAGGAGAGAGCCCAGCAGGACATTGGGCAGCAGCAACAGCAACAACAACAGGGCCCATTATTGATGCCTAAATAATAGATGGAGCCAGAGAGTAGGAAACAAGTGGAGGAAGATGGAGGAGGTCTGTGCTAAAAACAGCCCAGGGAGGAAAAGAAACTGCAGGAAAAAGTTAGTGGCAGTGACAGCAGGAAATCCTGGTTTAAAAAAAGATCAAAAAGAAAATTGAAAACACAAAATTGGCACAATAAAGGTCAGTCCACTGAATTTTGATGACTGCTTTGCTGAGGTTGTGTTTGACATGAAACAAAACAATTATATGGAAGTAAGATGTGAAAGGAAAGAAATGGACTTATCTGCAGTTATAAAAAGTTTACTAAGGTCCTACAGCGGTACAGACTGGACCAGAGGTGTTTCAGAGGTTCCTGACAAAGAGGGGTATAAATTATCCAAAATGAAAAAAAAAAACGCAAAACCAATAACTTTTCTCGAATAAAAACAGCCATTTTACAAGAAAAATAATTTATATATCTTGCACTTTCTTTGGTTTTAGTGTGAGCTTCTTACAGCTGCTTAGTGAAATATAGCATTTATTGTCTACATCAGTGATTCTCAAGCTTTTCACACCAAATACCACCGCTAGAAATATTGGCTTTCCAAATACCACCCTTAAAGAACTAAATCAGGATTAAGGACTAAACTGGACTAAGCTAGGTCTAAACCAGGACTAAATCAGAACAAATCCAGGACTAAACCAGAAAGCCTCCAGAAAAATAGGGACTAAACTTTAAATTTAACCCCCAACCAGGGCAGGACTAAAACTGGCTCCAAATTAAACTTAGTCAGGATCTAAACTGCAAAAAACTCTTAAGTACCACCAGAAGAAGCCCACGTACCACAAGTTTGAGAACCACTGGTCTATATTGCATCCAAAAAAGCTGCAGCTGCTCTGAATTTAAATTTTGAAAACATCTTAATTACCTGTTTATTGCAAAACTATTCAATGGCAGCCACTGGCCTTTGACATTTGAAGGACTTAGTTACTTCTTAATTTTGAGTAGTATTAGTATCTCAGAACAATCTCAGCTCAATTGAAAGTTAAGAAGAAATCTTTTGGATAGATGACTTTGTAACCTTTCTGTTTTACGACATGGAAAATCCACCACAAGTACGACAAATACAAATTTTGTGTAGAAGAAAGACATTGTTCTCCAGCACAACGCTAATAAGCGAGCATTACTCATTTTAAACATTGCCATCGCAACTTTTACTGTACCACTCTAGGTTGGCTCTGCAGTTTTCCATACTGCAGCTGGTATTAGTCTAGAAGTAATAAAATCTAGTGTTGCTGCTTTAGAAAAATGCCCTGCTGGCCTCAAAGAGCAGCTCTAGTGGCCTACATTTCTCTGTTTGTCATCTGATGCCAAATTTCCAACCCTTGCAATCCAATACTTCTGTCAATATTTCAATATAATTCTACGCACACAAGAGTATCACATAAAACCATTGCACAAAGACACATTAGAGGAGCGCTTTTTTAAGAACAAAGGTGGCCAAATGGCAAAATAAACTGTTTATTTTTCCATAGAGGTTCTGCCTACAGGGCTCTTTTCTGCCCGTGTAGTAAACAAGGTTGTAGAAAAGGACCGTAAAAAGCATTTTGGCAGCTGCAAAAGTCCCTGCTGAGAAATAAAGCCAAGCAAGTGCTATGAATCATGCAATGCCAGAGCTTTCGGTATTTTTTATTTTTTTTTCTAAGATCTTATCATTTTTAGGCCAAGCTGCAGTTTGGGTAATGAACTATCTAAGTGGTTGGTAATCATGTGAATGCAAGGACGCCATAATCTGGACTGGTTTGCAAAGACGAGGGGAATTCTTTAACTCGGTGATTGCAGGGGAGAAGTGTTGGGGATTGCCAGCAAGTGCCAACCGGCCAAGACTATCAAAAGACTTCGAGAGAAAGTAATTGGCTGCTGCTTTGAGAAAGGCAGTCAGTGATGAAATTGTGAAAAGCACTCATGGTAGAAAGATCTGTGCTTCAAATGATGGCAAGCAAAAGTTTTTAATCCATTTTTTATTCACTAGACTAGGACTTATTAGTTAGTTAGTAAAATGTGATGTGATGTTGAAAATTGCAACAGTGTGGATGGCAATATTTAGATACTGTTTACAAAGTTTAGACAGTAAAAAAGTGAATTTGATTTACTTAATGAGGAAGTACATGGTTCTGGACCTGGTGGCCAAAAATTGGGGCTAAATCAAAATTTACTGAAAACCAAAAAATATCAGGTCTGACTTAAGACTGGCATCATCTGAAATTATTGTTATATTATTATAACAAGTCCAGTGATGGTGTATGGCCTTTGGAAACGGGCAGGAGCACTTCCTGGTTTAACGTAGAGCCGTGTTTCCAGATCTTCAGAAGGAAATCGGGTCACAATACTAGAGGTCGACTGATATGGGTTTCTTCTATGGCCAATGCCAATGACAATTGGCAGAGCAGCTGATGGTTGATAAACACTGATGTTTTTGTTTTGTTTGTTTGTTTTTTTTTAACCAATATGTTGGGCCAATGTTCCAAATTTTTTTAATAGAAATTGATATAGTCATTTGTCTTAGTAATACTTAAAAACGCAAACAAATGTGTTGGAATAGGACACTGAGAACAGTTAAAGATGTGTTTTTTGAGAAAACCAATACGGCCATCTCAATCAATCTTGCTGTCCAGGTAGAGCTTGGGGAGAGCTACACAATGCTTTTTAAATTTTTGTTCTACGAAGTTCTATGCCAGAGAAATGAGCAAAATATTTTCATTGCCGTTTTGAGCTTTTCAGGCTTAGATAAAACGTTTTTGGATATTTCCTATGAACTGCAGAGTAGGAGCCCAAACTGCTACAAGATGGTTGGGGAAGCTGGGGTTCTTTAGTCACATGGTCGCCCGGACATGTGGCAGACCAAAAAGTGGCATTAAAGGGCAAGAATCGGCCGCTGCTGATTGACTAAAAAAGGCAAAAATTGTTCTGAATACCACTCCAGGCATGTTTTTGAGGTGGAAACATAACATGGTCAACAGTGGTCCATTGAACCCATTGGAATCTATGTCAACACTTATGAAACACCCACCAGTCTTCATTCAACTCCCAATTTTTTTTCCTCTATTAGTCTTGATTGCCTACTGTACCCCCACACAGAGCACAGTGCGTCTCCTAACGGGAAGAAAAGGTGAATATAATTAACCTTTGGAAAAAAAGATGAGCTCATCACAGACGCCGACCAATTAACTACGGACTTCAAACGGGACGAGCAGGAACAAACCACTGAGTCTCCAGATCACAGATAAATTATACAGGCCCAAAAACAGAGGCAGAGTGGAGACACGGGGGTTGCTAATGGCGTATGAAAAGAAGGTGGTGACTTGATTTAGGTGAATTTGCAGAATCCAAATTAAGGGAAGCAAAAAAGCACCAGACCAGGACCAGTACAGGAGATAAAGATGTTAGATGCCACATGGGGTGAGGAGTAATAAAGACGTGTAATCAGGTATTTAAGGCCGCACTAACTGATGTGTTATCTACAGCCACAATCCTTTCATCTCCAGGGACCTCATTATTACTCAGCCAACTAAAGGCACTCCCCTCCACACTGCTCATAATGAAGACAAACATCTCAGGGGCTTTCACCACCAGACACAGCCCTAAGAGACACTACAGGTCTATGTGGCAATCTGTCTACTATAGGCCATGTTGGCACAGTGGTGGGCAGGTCATGTACTGTACTTCAATCTAAAACAAAGACAGATTCCAATTGAACATGCATGCAAAAGAGCTGGAAATCTATTGAAGACCTTTTTATATGCTTGGTAAAAGTGAGTTTGTAGCAGTAGGTGATATACATTGTCAGCCATTTGATGTCTCTTAAAATGGAAATTCCCATGTTTGTCCCAATACCCAGCACTTTTTGGAAATATTTCTCAGCTAATTAATATGATAGCAAGTGTAGTGTAAAATGTCAAAAAGTACTTAAGGCTAGTTCCTGTATATGTAAAAAAAAAAAAAAAAAAAAAAAAAAAAAAGTTGCAAAAACTCAAAAACTTTAACAACAAATGTTTTGTTCACCTAATTTGATGTTTGTCTAAAAACGTTAAATTTTAAGTTTTACTCACTATAATTTTTTTTTTACTCATCACAGCCAACTTACTATGCATTGTTCAGAATAAATATGATTACTGATAATAATAACTAAATATTGATATTGATAGTGAGTAAAAAATTGTTTTTAGACATATGACCATTAAATTAAGTGAACAAAAGATATTCGTTGTTGAAAACTTGAGATTTTGAGTTGGCCCAAAACTCTAAAATCTTGAGGCGTCTTGAGTTTTCGCAGCTTTTTTTTATATACAGTGTAAGGAGACTGCAATATGTGTATCATTTGTAATATTTTGCTTTTGATAAATTGGGAAAAATCTCCATTAACCCCTTGCAAAGTGCTAGCGTACCACTAGGGGTCTCTGTACCCCTGGTTGGGAAACACTGGTCTAGTGCTAATAGGATGGGCGACTAACTTCCAGGAACTGTTTGCAAAGGAACTATTAGGGTGAAAAAAAACACGGGACCCATTGGAGTCTATGTCCTAACTCTTTCTTTTAAAGGCTCTGACCCCTCCTAAAGTTCAACAGACAGAAACTTCACTGAACATTGCAGCAGCAGACCCACTTCTTATGCAGACAGTTACTTCACTCGCACCACAGACTTCATCAGAGGCTGATCTAACTCTGGCACATTATTTAGAGCAACTAAATCTGGGACGTTCAATTGTTAATTACACACACACACAGCTACTGCATTACGAGCCCGCTGCTGACTGAGAAGTGCGTGTGACGAGCTGAAAAGTGTCTGCTTGTATGCCGTCTTTGGGCTAGTAATTAATGTGTTATTAATGAGCCCAAATTATCCCAAATGGCAGCCCGTAGCCGCTCAGAGTCGTGACTAGACAAGTGAAATGCGTCAACATCAGCAGCTGCATTTCTATGCATAATAATGGCCACTTTTTGACATCTGCAGGAATTTTAAAAGCAACAATTGTCACACCATGATATGAGCGTTTTTTTTTTTTAAATAAATGTACTGGGGGTTGCCAAAGTTTGACAATGACGTAATGTAACCATGCAAGGAAAGACAAAAAAAGTAGGTCTACCCCGTTGGTAAGTGCACACAGGATCTATTTTAAAATGCACACAAACTGGAACAAGGCAAAGCTTTGGCATGACATCACTTGCTGCTCATATCAGTACGTTTCAAGACGCAGCCGTTTAAATTTAAACTGCGAAGGAAAGCCAAGCTGGCATGCATTTTACAGCCCAAAATAATTTCAGTCATATGCATATAAATCAAGTTCATTTGGTCTCTTTCTCCTCCCTATCTTTCCCCTTCAGCATCTCTCACACACACAGACATGCACACAGTAGCACCAGCAGCAGTAGCCCCCTGAGCCAGAGGTAGCGGCCAGAAAAAGGATTACGACATTGCTTACTTTGGAGGACCACGGCTGCAAGCAGTTGGCATAGCAACGGACCAGGAAAGCCATTTCCACGGACGGGAGGGAGGAAGGGAAGTTTCCCCTCGTTCACCAAGAGATAAGGGAAAAAAGAAAGGCAAAAAAAATTGATTGAATATGCAAAACGAGGAACGGTGGCGCTCGCTTTGCTGCAAGAAGAGAGGACCCCGAAATCCCAAGTTGCTTGAGTGGCAAACTTCAATGCAACCAATGTGGTCAGATTTTGGGAGGAAAAAAAAGCTAAATCTGAGAACACGCAAAGGAAGGTGGTAGTGCTCGCTCTGCTTCTAGAACAAAACAGGAGATGAAGTTCAAAAATCCTAAGTTGCTTGCGTGGCAAACTTCAACGCAACGTATGACTGGCACAGTAGGAGATCCCTTTGCACGCAGCCAGTTTTTATGGCAAAAACTGAACAGATATGCAAAGGAGGATGGGGGTGCCCACTTTGCTGCAAGATTCAGGAGGTCCAGATGACGATGTTTAGAAATCCTAAGTTGCTTGAATGGCAAAGTTCAATTGAATGGACTGGATACTCATTTGGCACAGTAGGAGATTCTCTGCTTGTTTGTCCAGTCTTTCCCTTCTTATTTTAATTTTGCTTCTAAGGTGTTTAACAGAAAATAGATCCCAAATAGACAGAGGCTTGCAGGACTTCTCAATGCATCTACAATGTCCTAAAAAATTTGTCTCTTAGCATCGTTTTATATCATCCAAAAATCATTTTCCAGCCCCATGAATAAGTTACAGAGATGCAGAAATACTCCAAAAAAGCAGTTTCTCTTTGCATTAAAAAGGCTTGTCTATGCACCTGCAATGTCTTGGACCAAATTATTTAAAAATCCACTTCCTAAAAGGTTTGCAAAATCTTAGTCTCTCAAAGTGCCCCCTTTATCTTTCCCCAACTCTTCACTGCTGTCCAGCGGTGGCGCGTGCATCTCTCCAGCAGAGCATCTCTCCATGGCAGGGGCCAGTCTTCCTGCTCCCTCAGCCCTGGATCAAAAGCTCCCGAAACCTGGTTTAGTTCACGCTCACAACCTCCTTCTTCTTCTTCCACTTCACTCCGGCATTCCTGCTCCTCCTTCTCCTCCCTCAAGCGGATAGGACGGAGAGCCAGCCGCTAATGGGAAGCTGAGAGAGAGAGAAAGGAGAGGAAGGGTGGAAGAGGGAGGGGAATCCAGCTGAAAAAGAATGACATCACCTGAGAGCAAGAGATAGGGAAACTGCATTAGATGGATTGGAGCGCATGTGGGTATGACTGGTATGGACCAAAGCACTGGTAGCATCTTTATTGATCTGTAACATAACGCTGAGTGAATTGAGACAAGCCCACCCCCCGCCCCGGCCCCCTTTGTGAGCCCCCGGTGCATACATTACCAAAAGAAGGGGAGGCGAGCATAAATCATGAAGCCAGACAGACCAGATAAGGGAAGGGGGGTGCCCGAGGTATTTTGGCAGACGACACAATAGCACGAGGCGATAATGGGACCCCCCACCCCCACCCCCGACTTCAAAAAGCCCCCGTCGAGGGGATGTGCGAGTTAATAGAGAAGAACTGATGTACGTGGCACACAGGTTGTCTAAAGTCACTGGAGGCAAAAGGAAATCAAGCTGGATTTGTAGACTATTACCAGACATAAGACTGCTGGCATTAACATAAACATACCAACTTGACAGAAACCTAAGCCACTAAATGGGCATCACTAAAATAAGCAGCCAAAGACAAGGTGCAGTGATCCTTGCAGTCTATAAAAGTAAATCTAGTGCCAGATATGTTAACAGCTTTTCCAACGTCTTCATTATTTGGAGCCATCATTTAAGCAGCAATAGGATAAAAAGTTCATTAACTAGGTAAATTATAGAAGGAAATCAAAAACCTTCTGAAACTTCTCTATCCATATGCCATATTTAAAGGTCCTATATTATGCTTTTTTTTCAGGCTTTTTGAAATGGTTTTGGACATCGTTTAACATTTCATAACTTATCAAATAATGTATATGTTTGGAAAATGTCTTCTTTTGGGCAGCTGTTACTTTCAATTTGCCCAGAATGCTTATATTAGGTGTCGGTCGCCCCCTGCTGGCAATGGTGGGGCCTGGACAGAGCATTAAATTGCTTTTCATCACGCTATGAGCAACACTATCAGCTAGATAACAGAGCTGACTGCTTCATAGTAGCGGCAATTTCAGCACTGAAATTATCAGGGGTGTAATGATACATTTTTGCAACGATACGATACACATCATTTAGAATTGTTTCGATACGATCTAAGAACATTCATTCATTTTCTACCGCTTATTCCCGTTAGGGGTCGCGGGTGACTGGAGCCTATCCCAGTAACTTTTTGGGCCGTAGGCGGGGTACACCCTGGACAGGGGCCAGCTTGTCGCAGGGCGATCTAAGAACAATATTGGCTAATTTGGAATGATATGATTCGATACAATTCAACACCTTCATATCAATAATCGATACATCAATCATCAAAATTTACTCTCAAATGTAGCATTGTGGCCAGGGTTGATTATGTCCAGCAGACAGAGAGGGAAGCACAGTTGATTATAACATTTTAATTCAATAAAAAGACAAAAATTACATCCAAAAAGCCGTACCTGGTTATATTTTAACATGCAAATTTCTAATTTTGATATTTTCAATCGATATTCCACATATATTGATACACACATCCTATAAAAGGATACAATTCGTGGTAATGTGTATCAATATAGTTGTATAGTAGGAAAAAAATCGATATATCAATGTAGTTACTGTATTGTTACATCCCTAGAAATGATCAGAATAAGTCCAGTGACAGTGTATGAGCTTTAGAAAAACACAGGAGAACTTCCTAGCTTCACGTGTCTACGTAGAGCTGTGAGACCAAGCGTTTTCAGCTCTTCTGAAGGGACAGGGAAGAAGAAACAACATGCTAATCCAGTTATGTTATTGGGGTGGAAACATTATAACATGGTTAAAAGCTTCAAAAAGTCAATTTAAAATAATTGGGAAACTTTAAAAACAGAAAAAAATGAAACCTGAGCATTGATTTCTTGAATATAATGCCACAATTTAAATAGTTGAGTGACCTAAGACTTTTGCAGAGTACTGCACAGATCTTTGGTCAGAGCTTGGGAACGCACACAGTGAAATGAAAATGGTTAATGAAAAAGCGTTAGAAGCTTCTTGAATATTGTGATGCCATTAACTCCTGCGTTAATGTCATGTTTTACTGCGACCCACTTCATGCGGCCACTGTTAATGTTAAGTACTGCTTGTAAAAATTCCTGTAAATTAAGCCTATAACATTATGCAGAGAATAGATTAATCTGATTGGATACACACTGGATTCTTTAGGCTGCACAGGAGATATGCCAGCTCCTATTACCATATTATTTTCACACACTGCATGTTACTAAAACTCCATTCTTCTGTGCAAACTATCACTTTTTGTTGCATTATGCATCGCCATTTCTCTCTTTGTAACGTCCTCCAAAGATCCCTTTTTCTCCTTATCGCCTAAAACCCTATACTCTCCTAGGCCTTATCTTTGTGTCTACATATTTCCATTCCTACTCTTTGCTGTGTGTCTATGAATTGGGATTTCTCTCTTTCGGATGTGGATGCCAAACCAGTATCTCTGCCTTTCCTTTCCTTTCCCTCCTCCTCCTCTCCGGCTCTAGCAATGACATCATCTTTTAACTCGGCAGCCAATGAGACGCGAGCACATGGAGCCCTGCCTTCCTAGACGCGCTATGTACACAAGAGACAAGAAGCATCGAGGTATAGGGATGTTTGGGGAGAAGGAGGAGGAGAAAAAAAGGAAAAAAAGGGAAGGGAAGGTATGGTTTAGTGAGAGGCTGTAACTCGATTATTTAGGGGAAACAAACACACATTACTCTGAGCTCCTCATGAATGAAATTAGCAGACGGTGAATGCATTAGAGAGCTGGGGAGGAGGAGAGTGGGTCTAGAAAAAGAAAAAAGACTCAAGTATGTATAAGGCAGGAGCTTGGTGCAGTGCTATTCGAATGTACGCAACACTACATCATTTTCTTGCCCCGCTTTCAAACCCCGCTCTAATAAATGCACACATACGGAGAGATGCAGAGGACCACACCAAAATACAACGGGGGATGATGAAAGAAGAGACGAGGGGTGAAATACATAGAGTTTTGAAGAAAATGCACTCCAGAAAGTATAGTTTTGGGCTAAGTAGTCAATACTTTTGAACTCATGAATACCAACACTGACACTGAAATGATTGGACACATTTAAGGCCATAGTATAACTCTTTCTAAATCCAGACACAGGGGTTTATAAGCCCAAGTAAGCCTCTTTGTGCTGGTCCCAAGCCTGAATAAATGTGTGGAAGAGCATCCAGCCTGTAGCAAATGAATGCTAATAATCACTGCACAATAGGAGGCAGGTGATTTGCAATGGCGATCCCAGAAAGGAAAAGCCAAAAGAGAGTTTGCATATTGTGTTTGAGGACAACAGTTACATTTTTTGCAGCACTAAATAGGCTAGTGTTGACAGTGTCTTACATGCCTTGTTATGTTTACAGCACTCAGAACATGCTGAATTAGAAATATAACACATCCTGTTTGAGTTTACAGAGTTTTTACATTTTTTGTCATGTTTAGATTTGCATTTTGAAGCTCCACATACAACCTGGTAACAATCCGCCAGCGCAAAAATGCAGATATTTTCCCTGCTCTTCAGATTTTGTGTATTTGGATCTATTATAAAAAGTGTAAAACTGCATAGACCAAGATATTTTAACTTCTGTGGACTTGACCTTTAGTTCAAAAGCCCACCTCTGGGTGTAAAGAGCTCTTCAAAGTGTCTTGTACAACACTTTAACGAGGTTTGAAAACATCTAAAGTCAGAAAAAAACGATGTGTCTGACTGACCCCATTTTAGGCTAAAAGATCTGACACACTCTGAAGTTATGCGGAGACGGTTTAGTGCAAGTGTCTCTGTGCAGAGTCTGTGCAGAGATGTGGAGCAAAACAAAGCGTCGGAAAGACAGGAAGCACTTCCTCTGTGTGATGGTCTGGTTAAGTCAGGTGACTGAAACACTGTATGAAGACAGATCCTGAGAGACTTGAGCATGTATTGGTTTTTTAGACCTGCTTTTTACTCAAATCACTCTGAAAGAACATCTAAAGAAAATTGGTCTCAAAAATGCCATGATTGGAGTTGTAAAAAACAGAAAACAGCAGCCATTCTTACCTAGACTATACTGCAGGGGTCTCCAAACTTTTTTTTTACCTAAGAGCTACTTTTACAAAATTAAAACGTCAGAGAGAAACACATGCTTTGTAAGATTCATTCACTTTCTTCCACTTATTCCCGTTAGGGGTCGCAGGTACTGGAACATACAATAGTAACTATGGGCCTTAGGCGAGGTGCACACGGGACAGTGTTAGTCGCAGAGCTGATAATTTCACCCTAAGAAAATTTATTTTGTTTTACCTGAACATTTACAAAATGTTAGTATTCGCAACTTACATTTTGCATTAAAACAACTAAAATATTTAGTTCAAATGCATGTGCATTTTGTGTCTGTGCAGCAACTGCATCTTGCATCACAGATCTGACACACACTTGACATTTAGGCAAACACAAACTATTATAATAACTATTCTTTGTAGAAGTAACAGTTCCTCATAAAAATAGTCATTTTTAGCCTTCGAGATGTGGTTATGCATGCTGCCAATCTCACCTTGATACACAAGTTGGTTTTCCAAGTGACACATGAAATCTGACTAATGAAGCTTATGTAGCATTCATAAAGTATTTGGGGAGCTACTTTGAAAGTGACTGAGAGCTAGTTGTAGCTCAAAGCTACTGGTTGGAGACCCCTGCTACAGCGCAAGTACTGTACATATAAAGCCCCAAGAGAGCACAAAAGAATAGAAGACTAGTGCTTAAATACATTCTTAATGCAACTGGTCACAAAAATGAACTGAAAACTGTCATAGAAATACAATTCAACTTGACTTGTTTGCTCACATATTAACTATTAAATGCATATTAAGTGCTCTTGTTTCGTGAACCATGTAAACAATAAAAAGTAATTTTTATAGCCTATTTGAGAATTTTTAACTGAGAAAAAGTCAATGCTATGAACTGTACGTGTCTCGTCATGGGATTTTTCCACTGCAATACCACTGAGAGGCCTCTAGTAAAACTGACAACAGGGGAGGTCTTACTATACATCTATGGTTTCAGTATGTTTTTGGTTTGTTTTTTGTATCACTGTTGTGGTCTAAAATGGCTAAAATAAGTGGATACATATATTAATCTGTGAATAAGCTGCTTTTTATGTGAGATATTGCAAAATGTAAATAATAATTAGCCAATGAAAGGGAGCTGAATTAGATTAAGTATAGGTATGACTTTGAAAAGATGTGAAGTAAATGAAGTTTCTAGCAAAGAATGTGACCTGTCCATTGACGATCCTAAGACAGAAGAAGCATCAGACAGCATCAGTCAACCAGACAGCAGTCCAACGCTCATGTGTGCGTCGTTCAATGATGCACGATGGTGATTTTTCTCTGTTTTGTCACCTGTCCTGTTGCTGCTGGGAAAACCGCCTCCCCTGGGATCCCACGCGCTCATCTGTAAAAACCCCCGTGTGTCTGCGAAAAGTGGCCTAATAACTGTCCTGATGTGTCAATGCAGTGAGTGGCTTCTGGTCACAGCTAATCAGTTCTGCCGGGCTAATTAACAAAAATCCCAATCACTCGCAGGCTTGTGAGCGTAAACACGAAATAACAAGGAAATAATGCTGACTTGGTTAGAGCCCCAAGGCAGCTGTGCAGTCATTTCAACAGGGGCCTGACACTTTTTTTATTTATTACAATGAGGCTAATAAGATGCCACAATTTGATGGAAGCAAACAAATAAGCAAGTTTCAGATGATAACAAAACTAAAAGGCAAAATGGGTTGTTCTTAGATAAACCCTTCCCATAAATCTGGCTTGAAATAAAGATTTCATTTGACCAACTAACAGTATGTGACTTGATAGAAGATTAATTGCTTTGCGGCATGATTTTAAGGCAAAGTGACACTCTGGAATCTCAAAAGCATCAGTAAAAGTCATGTGTCATGTAATGGTAACGTTGCATATTTGCTGGAGGATGTAGAGAAAAACCACAATGCCGTGATGAGGAAAAAAAAAGAAAACTATGCAGCGCTGGGACTGATCCGATCATATGAGAGGGTTTTTGTGAAGGTCGTCTGTCTGAAGGATAGCACAGGAATTCCTGCCTTTTAAAGCAGCCCTTCCCTTCCTGGTCCACACAGAGGGACAGCAGATGTGAAAACAGAGGGTGAGTCCAATACCTGCTCTATACATCTTTATTTTTAAGCATTTGTCCTGTAAAATCCATTCTTTTCAATCTGCCAATAAAGGTTAACAACAGTAATTAAATTGAAATTCCTGCAGATGCTGTGTTTTGTGCGATGAAAGAGTTTCAGCAAGAATGAAAGAGAAGGAGTGCAGGACAGTGATGACCCCATAAATGTTGTACAGTTTGGAGACAGTGGCTCAGAAGCGAAGAAAAAAAAAAAAGCAGGAAGCAGAGCTGGAGGTGGCAGAGCTTAAGAAGTTGAGGTTCTCTTTGTTAGTGACGAGAATGGATAGGATTAGGACTGAGTACATCAGAAGGACAGCTCATGTGAGATGTTTTGAAGATAAAGTCAGAGAGGTCAGACTGAGATGGTTTGGACATTTACAGATGAGAGACAGGATAGAAAAATATTCAGATCCAGCAGACAGGAGGCCTAGAGGAAGACCAGAGAGGAGATTTATGAATGTAGTGAAGATATTTGGAGTGAGAGCACAGGGTTCCTGCAGATATCAGCAAGTCTAATTTATTGCTTTTTAATGCCATTTTTAATGCCACAAACATATAATGGATCATTTGGTTTCACTGGAAGAAAACTCCTGCCTGACTATCATGCTAGTGTAGGCTACGGATGCCTGTTGACCTTTTAATGCTTTTCAATGCCCGCAGGGAACCCTGAAGCAGAAAATGCAGAGGTTATGGTGAGATGTAGGCAGGTGATTGGCTGTGGCGACCACTGAAGGACATCTGGGTCCAAACACAGTTCAAAATGTTTACAAAAAATACAAACAACTAATACATTTCCTCATTCCTCCAGTCATGGGTTTGGGTCCTAGCCATTGCCTGAACCCACGTTATATGTATATTGGGACACGCAAAAAGAGACAAATTCCATATTGCGATGTACATTTTGATAATGTTGAAATGAGTGTTGAATTATAAATAAGGGTGCTCCGATCGATCGGCCGCCGATCATGATCGGCCGATCATGGCTAAAAATAGAGTGATCGGTGATCGGTAAAATGGGCCGATCAGAAGGGCCGATCAAAGAGGCTCTCACATTTTGTCCTGCAACTCCGGTTTGATTAAACAGCAGTAGCGTTATTTTAGCAGTGTTTTTAAGTTAAGCCCTGGTTATAACTAACACAAACTTGCCCTGGAGGCGCTGCTTTGTGTCCCCGCTGTGTCCCCGCCTGCTTTAGGAGCGCACGGGACAGAACCGAGGCGCAGCAGTGCGTGTATTTGCAAACACCAACGTAAATAGAGCTACAGCTAACCCGCTAACAGTTACGTTAAAAGGATTAAGAAAGTTCAGAGTCTGCCTGTGTCTTGTTGCGCGGAGAAAACTGTGCGTTTTGTGGCTTAAACTGCACCAAATGGCTGCTAATGGAAAGAGAAAGTAAAAAGGCAGCCCATGTGTCCGTGTGTCTGAGAGGAGCACCTTTCATCGTTGTCTTCTCTGCTCTCTTTGCACGTTTTCTTCATTCAGACGTTGTCAAAACTGGCAGCAGGAGCTGTCTGCTCTTTAGTCCACTGTGTTTCAACCTGGTTTGGCTGCGCGTTACGCGGACACAGGCGCTGCACCCGCGGACTCAACCAACTAAGAACAGCTGATTTTTACATCAGCGGAGCATTCAAACAAAGCCACAGACACTGGGCACACATTAAAGACCAATAATGCAACAAAACCTCTTCTAAAACAAAAATAAGTAGAATTTTGTTGTTATTTTATATTTACAAAGGCTACAGTATTTTTCAAATGGAACTAATAATAGCCTGCATACAATACATTACTACATTGAAGACCACCTGATCAGTATCGGCCATGATCGGTATCGGCCGATCACAGCAGAGGCTGATCGGTGATCGGCCTCAAAAACCCTGATCGGAGCACCCTTAATTATAAATATTATTAACCTTCTTCTATATAGTCTTTTTTTTCTCCCAAATAACAAAATAAAAGAAAAAAAATGAATAAATAAGTCAAGTCAAATAAGTCAAGACATCTGATGCACTCTGGCAGGGGAACATGTTTTGACTTAACTGGCTTTCAATGAATTTACAAATGTTTAACCAATTTGGAAAAACCTGGGTCATTAAATAGCAACAGCACAAGGCCGGTAGTAGGCTACTTTTCCAAAAGGATTGCCTAAATACTTAACATTACCAACAATTTTATTCATGCATTTGATAAGCGTTGTCTAAAAGCGGTGCCTACCATGATTGCACGGCACATACGAACGAGGAAACAAACTAAGATGCAAGAGAGGGAAAACGTTGAGTGGAATCGACATGTGGATAAAAAATTTAGACAAACAGAAGGTGGGCTGGGAGATGGGGAACAACTGCTAAAGGGATTATCAGAGGCAAATGAAAGGTACAGCAGCAAGGACACCACGCAATATTAGCTTTATATTGTATGAAAATATATCCAGTAGAGTGGCGACAGGAAAGGATAATGAAAGACAAAAGGGAATTGGCAGATGTAATGGGAATAAATGTGGGCGGAGAGGAGATGCCGAGGAGGAGGAGCAACGGAGAGATGAGAGTTCACCAGGGTTGTCATCTTAGTGCGGCTGATGTAATCCCTAAAATTAGCAGCAGCAGCAGCAGGAGATAGTGGCCCGACAGTACTGACTGTGCGTCCCTCCGTACTGTACACATTAGAGGATGTTTACACCACATTTATTCAGACAGGAACAGGAGGTAATGAGAAAACTGCTGCGTGCAAATGAATGGTGGAGTGATTAGAGTTTAAAAGCATTTAATACATGCAGATTTAACACAGGAAGTTTATATTTTAAGCTCCAAAGAGGCTTTTATAAGATGTGATGTGACAATGTGTGAAGGCAAATAAACAGTAGTGTTATGAATTTAAAAATATGTGCAACAACTATAAATGATTGCAAAGCGCATTCATTTTTGCTGTGGATCTAGGAGATACATCCAAGAAGATACATCCAAAATAGGTCAGTAAAGAAATTAGTTTTAGAGGATTTCCCAACATTGTATGAATAAAGGGTCGGATAGAGCATTTATCCCTGAACTAGAAGATCCCAGGGTCAAGTCTGGGCACTAGACTTGACCCTACTACTTTACCATTTCGAAATAATGGCGAGTAATACATTTGAAATATGAATATATATAAATGAATATACCTTTTATCATTCAGCATCAAGCCATTGCCAGGATTAATTTGACTTTATGGACAAAAAATATACAAAAAATGCATGCAAATAAAGAGTAGTGTTGAATTAAAAAAGTGCAACAACTTCATTGCTCATTAGTTTAAGTTAAGGAGTCAGTAAAATAACAAACTAATTATTGGGGATTGCCAAACCCTTGACTGTGTGATAAAAGGGCAGGGTAGAGCTGTCCAAAAGCATCTAGTTTAACATCAAATTCTTAATTAATTTGACTTTTGCTGATATACAAGGATATATTTAGCAAAAGAGAAAACTGGTGCATGCACGCAAAATTAAAACAATAAAAACATTGATAAATTTGAATTCTGAATATAAATATACCTTTTATCATTTAGTATCAAGCCATTGCCAAGATTAATTTGACTTAATGGACAAAAAAAGACAGAATAAGATGTGTTGGTGTCGAAGTAAAAAGGTCTGTTATAAATACATATAGTGCAGAAGTGTTACTGATGTCAGCGTCGTCAAACGGTTGCAGGGAACACACAGAGCTTTGCTGCAGAGGTTCGCTGCGGCGTTGGTGGTCATTTTAAAGGCACCCGTTTGAGTTTGAGCCGAGTGCTTTCGAGTCTGAGTCACGTAAACAAGACCATATTGGTTTTAAGAGACTCTCCGGCTGCTCCTCTGAAACAACATCTGATTAAATAAAAGTACGACTCGGAGCTGCACTGGGGAAAGAGCAGTGGGCGATTTGAATTTAATTTTAGCTTCTGACAAAGAAAGTCAGAAAGATGTTGCTGCGGTGAAACATGGCTTTGGTAAAACAATGTTTAATCTACAATTTTTTCCTTTCCTTTTTTCCTTGGCAGCTTTTTTGATGTAAAGTTTGAGTTTACTATTAACAATTTTAAGATCAAGATGTCTGTGTTAAAGTGACTTGTGGCCAGTCTCAGGCTTGCATAAGTGTCTGGCTTTTATTTAAATTGAGGCCTAATGGATTTATTGAATCAATGGGGCAAAAAAACAACAAAAAGTCAATTGCAGGGTCAGCAATGTCTTGGAAAAATAGAAAAAAGATTATAATTGCAGGCAAGAAATAAGAACTACTAAAAGAACTGAACTGCATTATTTTAGCTTCCAACCAAGAAGGTCAGAAACATAATTTTTGGTAAACTAATGTTATTAACACTGTAAATCTAAACATTTTTAATCTTTACTAGATGTTGCAGCGTACTTCATGTAAAAGTTTGCGATTTCAGATAACAATATCTGAGGTTTGTTATAGATTACTTGATTACATTTAAATAGTCCCAATTGTCTTGGCATTTTTAAATAAATGGTGTAATAAAATACTAAAAGTATGATTGCATTGGTTATGTCCGTTTACACAAAAAATCTAACTAGAAAAAAAAATACTGGTAATGCACTAAAGTGAAAATAATCATCTTGTCAATTTAGTTTTGGTGGAATGTATTATTGTATGGCAAAGTGATTTAATTTAACATATTATAAACACAAAGCAGTGGTCAGGTCTTCTCTGTTCTTGCTTTTCTGTATAAGCATAACTTTAAAAGCTATTTACAAAGTAATGTTCTACAAAAGGCCACAAACCAAGACACCTGCAGCTGGGGTCTTATATCAGCGGTGTCCAGACATTTTTCAAAGAGGGCAAAAATGTCCAGCAGTTGTTATTATTAGTATTTATAAAACAAACTATAAATGTTTTGTATGAATTTTGTAAGACAGGATTTTTGGAGAATTTGTAAACTTACCAAACAGATTCTTGGTAATCTCATTTTAAATTAAGTTGTTTTTTATAGTACAGTCAGTCATAAATGCAAATGGAAGCTGATTTCAGACTAACCAATAAAAAGTTCAAACATCTCTAGCTTAATGGTGCTAGAGGGCCACAGACATCACATTTTATGATGGAAGCTGAGGGCCATATGAAACCTTTGTGCTACAAAAGGCCCCGGGTCCTACGTGCATTTGAATATTCTATCATTGATGTGAATAAAACATCGGGGTGAGTGGTCAATGTGTACATTAACACATCACCTGTTTCTATTATTAACCCTAAAGTCCTACACCTCATCACCCTCCTCCATTTTAAACTCAGCCCCATCTGACCCCGCCTCCGCATCACCCCATGACTCCCATTAAATCCCCACGCGACCATCCTCCAACCTTGACCCCTAAGCCCTTCATCCTCATCCCCTTGACTCATTCCACCCCCCAGTGCTTTATAACCTGCCACATCCAGTCATTATTACTACACCGTCTCTGCCACCAATCCCTTTATATATCCATGCCATCTAAATCCTTTTTCCCAATTCACGCCACTTTCATGTCAATCTTCAAACGCGTGTTATATAGATTTCCATTTCTTCATGCTTTTTAAACCTAGCACTGTGTAACATTTCATATGATTGCCAACTCCTTCCTCTATCTCGTCCTCCTAGTGCCCTCTTCATCCTTTGATTTTGAAAAGGTTATTCTCAAGGCATCTCTGCTTCACTCGCCGTCGTAGGAGATCATAAAAATCGCAAAAGGCCAGAGGAGATGTGACAAAGGCCAACATTTAGATCAATACAAACTATTTTTGCATTGTTTTGTCTCCTAAAAGATTTGTTATTTTGCTTTCAAGATAAACTAGAGAAGACAGATATGGAAACACCTACATGAAAATCAATAGCGGGAGTCATTTTAACCCAGTGACAAATAAGCTTTGAAATTAAGCCTAAACTCCTTTACATAATAAAGTATAATGCATAAACCAGGTTACCACTGTCACAAAGCACAAATGAGAACAAATATTGATCATTTTTTCTCAATAGCTGATTACAGCAGCAGATCGATATTAATTTCTGGCTTTCATAACTCACTCTCTGAGCAATGATGTAATGCCATACAGGTCTAATGCTTCCCCTATTTACAATAGTGAAGAATAGCAGTGTATAGTCATTGGTCATGAAAAGTCAGTTTTGGAAACGGGGAATTCAAGTGTCATCTGTCCACTACTGAGAGGATCAATAAGTTTAGTTAACAACAGATGAAAAAGAGGCATAAATAGGGCAAAGATAACAAGGAAAGCCAACCATTTATGTTCTTATAAGATAGTTTGAGCAGAAAACACCAATGAGTGTATTTGACTACACAAGAGGATATAAAAATAACAAAGTAGGAAGAGTGGAAATTATGACACTTGATACGCTTTAGAAAGTGCACAACATTATCAATTTATGCACAGAATGTGGTCATTTCTGGGCAGAGGTGGGAAGTAATGAGTTATGTTCAGTGGGTTACATTTAAATGAGTAACTTTTGAAAAAAAAAAAGTTCTTCTAAGAGTAGATTTATTGCAACACATTTTTAGACTTCTACTTGAGTAATATTATTTTTAAGTAACAATACTCAATACAACAATAATAACAGTACAATTTTTGACAACTCTACCTACCTCCATATGTTATTTAGGTATTGGTTTTATAAATTTTACATTGTGAAAAAGTTACTTTCTTTTTTTTACTAAAAATACATTGTTAATCTTTTTTGAGTTTATTGTTTGGAAATACCAAACTTTGCATTTATTTATTTGATTTGCTTATCTTTCTGATTAAATCAATATAAAACAAAATAAAAAATTTGCATTCAATAGTTACATTCTTACAGTTACTCAGTACTTTCAATGCTTTCATCCCACACTTTTTTACCTTTACTTGATATTTATTTTAATACTATTATACTTATATTATTATTTTGAAGTGGTTGAGTACAATTTTAGCTACTCTCCCCACCTCTGCTTCTGGGTTTTTGAAACAAATGTCATGTTTAATTTGTAAGTAAACCCTAAGGTCCAATCTCAAACTTTGTTATCAAACCAACCACGATTGACTATCCTTCAATGAAAGAAACCAAAAAATTGCATTAATACACTGGTTTCTTAAGTAAATAAAGTTATCTGAACTCAGTTGGCGTAACAGAAAAAAATGCTTTATTCCAGCTGAGCAATGAGGCTGATGTGACAGTGAACCTCTCATTACACTGCTTACATTACTATACCAATAATTCCAAATACTACTGCGTTAGAAGAAAGCAACTAATTACCAAGACAGCCATTCTGTACAGACAGCACATTTCCTCTCATTGCGAAAACACATAACATTTTATCCTCCCTGCCTCCTCCTGCTGGTTCCTATGTGTCCCTGGGGCCCTGTACTTGCTGCAGAGGTGGCAGAGCTGGTGTAGTGGCCCCTAGAGGCTACACTGGCCCCTATACCTGCAATGTGATAGAATGAGTTCAGATGAGCACAAAAAGGACTAAATGCAGAGATAGGCTTGCAAACATAAGCCGGACAGAGCTGCGGAGACGACCGGTGGAAGGAAGCAAAACACACAAAGAGTAAGCAAGCACGAAAATAAAATAAATAAGATGAAATATGACGAGGAATAATTGAATGTCACCAAACAAACACATGCGAAATTCAAGCCTTGCCAAAACAAAAGTTATATCACTGTTGACATATCGGCTTAACCAGAACTAAACCAGGACTAGACTAGGATTAAACCGAGGATTAAGGGTCCGTTTACACAACAATGCTGCCTAGGAAAACGCCACAGTCCTGCCGCCTCCGATTCGCTTTTACACAACAACGTTGAAGTTTAAGGAAAACAATTGTAAACTGTAGTACCTGTGTTTGTCCAGCAAACGGCGCTGTGGGCAAATGCTCTACACCACACAGAGAGTAAACAGCAGAGGAAGTGATAGCTCTGGTCTGTAACTTTCCAACTACTTTAGGAACTTATGGTTTTCTGGAACCATTCTCATCAAAGTGAGTGTTTACACAGATATTACTGACAGTTCCTGACTAAATATGAACGTGTGACACATAAAAGCCTCATATTTTGTGCTTGCGGGTCAAAAATATAAGTTTCTGTATTTACAAGATAAAACAGCAACAAAATCAAGACTTAACACAGACTAAAACAGGAATAAAACAAGGCTAAGCTGTGACTAAATAATTAAATTACCACTAAAACTGGACTTTTTACACATTTTTATTTAGTCACAACACATGTTCTTTTAAAGCTCTGGTGGAAAATGATTCTTCAGTGTAAATCTCTGTCAGATGCAAGACCACAGCGTTATTGCGATATATTTAGATTCTTGCGATACGGAAATTGCATTTGCTGATATTGCGATAACGATAATTTTGCGATATATTGTGCAGCCCTTGTTCAGATTGGGGCTGTCAGCGTTTTCAGTGAGTCGTCGCTTTCACAGTTTACAGAGAGCAGAGCGGCTCCGAGCGGCTCTCTGCTGTGAGACCAAAACACCTCCTCCAGCGTAAAATGAAAGGCCAAAACGCAAGCAAACCTTTGCGGATTTGGCAAAACGCGTTGTCATCTAAACGGCCCCTGATCCAGGACTAAATTTAAGGCTAAACTATAAAAACGGACTCTGATTGGAGAGTTATTTCAGCAGGAAAATGGTAAATGTCTGTAGAGGAAAGCAAGTTGTTCTTTACAATAAGGATACTGTTGTTTATGGCTAACATTGAGGCACATTTCTGTAATATTGTGTTGCCCGAACGAGGAACATAAACATAATATTCTAGGAAATAGCAGCATGGAAAGCATAAGTGCAAGGTTTACAATCATTAATGGCTATAAAAGAGGAGCCAGGAATCTTACGGGAAGGTAAAAACTTCATAACAAGATGATGCCAAGTAAAACTCAATAAAATGGACCAACACCTGAGAGTTTCCCTTCAACACAAAGGAGGAAATTAAGTTTTAGCAACCACTTCTGCTTCACACATTTCCCAGTATGGTATAATTTTCTGAATGGTAGGATTGAAAGTAAAAACTAAAAGTGAACAGCTAGGATGCCACAGTTTGAGATGATGTGACATAGTGTTACTGCTAAAATGCCAGGATTACACCAGAGTGACAAATACTGCATGACTCACTTCGATGACCTGCTCAACGTGAGATGATGGTAATGTCAGAAATAACCAGATTATCAGCGCTGGCGTGAAGTAACTGGAGTTATGTTACTGTGTGACAGGCCATGGCTCATCAAAATATACTGAGATGATGCAGCCAAGGACGACAGCAAGGTGAAAGACAAGGCTGGGAGATGGATGAAGAGGTTTCAGAGTATTAGGAAACAAGATGTAAGATGTGATAATGTTACTTAGAGAGTTTTGCTCCTCAATCTAATTCAATCTACTTTACATTTACACAATATTTAATAATTATTCTCTCCAATACTTACAGATATAATTTGTACCTGAAACAGTTTGTACCTGAAGCCAAATACTGATACATCTAAATCCAGTTTACTGTATAACTAAACCAGGACTAAACCAAGCCTAAATCAGGTCTGAACCAGGACTAAACCAGGTCTAAAATAGGACTAAACCAAGCCTAACAAGTCTAAACCTGTTACAACAAGACTAAACCAGGACTAAACCAAGCCTGAACCAGATCTAAACCTGTTAAACCAGGACTAAACGTGTGTCCATGTGGGTTATTGCTTTAGCTCAATCTGAATCTGACTTGAAGGCTTAAATGCGTAATCTGCCATGACTTTTTCAGTCGGGTCATGCCGTTTTAAGTGCGTTAACAAACTGGACGCGTTTCCTGCTGCAGACCTCATCTCTGCAGAACGATGTCGACGCACGACTCTCATCTTATCCACTCGTCTTTGCCGTCATGGATTTTTCCAAAATGTTGCCTTACAGGATAGGGAAGTAAGAGAGTAATCAAGGTCTGGCTTCCTATTTGCACTTAACAGTGTCTGCACGGAAACTCGCGCGTAGAACTGTAAATCTTCTAGTTCTGGGGTAAATGCTTTAAGTATTAAACAACAAAGAATTTGTATCTCACAGGGGTAAACAATCCACTAAAACTAAATATCTCTGTCTTGCAATGATACAGAATAACCATGGATGTCATCTTTACTGACCGATGTTGTACGTGTGATATTTTGTATTTGTGTTATTTTATTTTACCTTATTTTTTAAATTTATTGTGGCTTTAGCTCTTGACCATATGAAGCCTTGGAAATTTTGCATTGGATAATTTGTAAAAATGCAGAGATTTTTTTACCTGGTAACACTTTCTGACAACTACAAACAATAAAAGATCATTATGTGGTCATAGAACGATATAAAACAATTGTCAAGGGAGTAAAAATATAACGTTTTTGTTTATAATCCAAGGTATTTCCCATTGTTTTCTGCAAAACTTTGAGACTTCAGAAAGCAGCTTGTTTATTGAACATTAATTATTAAATCTAATTAGCTTCTGTCCATATAACAAGCTCACAGATGGATAAACACTGACAAGATGATGCCTTTTGTTTACAGCTTTGTCCTTTATTACTGTGCAGGCATTAAAAAAAAAACTTTTAGCGAATCCTCCAATAAGTTTTGTAGACTACCTCACGAGTTGTTGTTTAATTAAAAAAAGGAGACATAACTGTATGCAAAAAAAGAGAAGCAGACGTTTTACCCTCTGACACAGGAAGCCGGCTCACCACATACGTTGCAAATGACTGTGGCGTTTCCGCTCTTTACCGGCAATGATTGCACCTAAAAAGAACTGCAAAGGTTCAGCTCCTGTTTTCAAAAGACGAGGCTGATTTTATATGAGCCACGTTTTTGTAAAGATGTTAACACTTGCAGCTTCAGTAATAGAAACAGTATTTGATTAGTTTGACTTGTGAACCTTCTAGGAACCAAGTTTATTTTCGAGAGCAAAGCAGCAACGTCTAGCACTGTTTGATAGCAAGCTTTTGATGCTATTTTAAATAACTACATTAATTTGTACGACAAGCACTGGTTATTGTACAGTAGTTGTCAGAAAAAAAAAAATTTAATCAACACCCAAACAAGTTACACGCATTTATCAATGTATAAATTTTTTTATTTCTATGATACAACTAAATCGATATCCATTACCATATATAAAATTGTATCGTTTTCTAGGTAGTGTATATCAATATACATGGAAAAAGTCGATAGTATCAGAAATATTGATATTAGAAATTTGCATGTTTAAATAAAACCAGATACGTCATTTGGGATGAAATTTTTGTTTTTAATTAAATAAAAAGTTATGTTCAAATTTTCTTTGCTCACTGTCTGCTGGACATTATCAACTCCGGCCATGATGCTAGCTTTAGAGTATACTATTACGATTTTAGGCCAAGGGTTCCTTTATCGATTGTATCGATATGAAGGTATTGAGTCATATCAAATCATATCGTTTTAAAATATATTGTTCATTAATTGCATCAAAACAATTCTAATAGATACGTATCGCATCGTTGCAAAAATGTATCGTTACATCTCGAGTGAAAACTGTCGCCCCCAAACCATGCATTAAAGTAAGAAGTTCTAGTTTAAGCTAATGGGCTGTTTGCTTTTAAAAAGCTAAAATCTTATCAAAATTTAGGCATCAACTCCAAAACCCAAACTAGAACTGGGAATCTTGTAGTTCAGTGGTAAATGTTTTAATTATTGAACCACAAAGGAGGTGTATCTGACAGTAGTACACAAAAACTACACTAAAAATATATATTTGTCTCTTTACTGTTCCCTTATGGATGAAGTCAGCATCTTTGACCCTGTCTTGCAATGGTACAGAATAACCCCTCATGTCTTCCTTGATCCATTACTACTGACCTTGAATTTCTTGCAAATTTTATCAAAACCCACCACGCCATTTTTGAGCTGTCTTTAACAAGCCAACCAACAAACAGCCTGCAAAAACAAAACCTCCTTGCGAGAAAATGCGCTATCACTAACCTCAAATAACCCCTCAACCCAAACTTCCTGCTTCTTAACAAAGACACGTACAACACTGTATACTGCAATAAATTGGAGAAGACAGGGCCCTTTTGACAGCAGGCCACTTGGTCTTTGCTGATCTCATCCTAATATTGTGCACACTGACTGAGCTATTGTCTCCCTACACAGATGGCTGCCACGGACTCATATTAAATTAATGATGAGGGAAGGGAGCCACGGAGGAGGCTTTCCCTGCAAACCAAATCAGGTAAGGGGTCATCCGTCCGTCCGTCCGTTTGTCAAATACACAATCAGCTACAGGGAAACACAAGACGAATCAGGAGTCTTAATAAAGTGACTTGAAAGGAGCAGAGTGTTTAGTGTTTAATGCCTGTGATATGACCCGCTGTCGTTAGAGCATCCCCGAGGTAAGCGTGAGAAAGCACAGCCTCTCATACCGTTAAAGGACGACTCAGGTTTCTATAGATCAATGGGAATCAAGTCAAGGCCGTGTTATAATAAAAATACACCAGAAAATGCAATGAAAGATGAGCGAAAGGCTGGTGATGTGTTTTTGTCTACTGTAGCCTCTACCGGGTGGTTTTTGATGTCGATGATTATGTTTTTACCAACACTGGTTTGTGGGTGGCTTGGTTTCTTTCTTAGTCTGATAACCTAAATAGTAATGGTTGGATTCTAAAAATGTCAGTAACAGGCCAATGAAGTAATGATTACTTATTGATGTGGATCTAAAAAAAACAACAACAAAAAAAGCTATTCTGTGACAGTGCAAGATAAGACTAAAGATCCTAACTCATGTCACAGAAGAGTTCTTTTTTATTTATTTTTTTGGCAATATAAGGGCTTGGTAGCTCAATGGACAGAGCATTTACCCCTGAACTAGAAGATACCCGGTTCAAGTCCAGGTCTGGTTATCAGGTCTTTACCGGTGCAAAAGATGGGGCAAAAAATATAAACACCAGCCTCAAGGGGTCAGTATAGGAAGAAATTGTTAGTTTTTGTGGATTCTTTACCATAGTGACATATACGTGGCTCAATAGACAGAGCATTTACACCTGAACTAGAAGATACCTGGTTTGAGTCCAGGTCTGGGCGCTATATCTTTATCAATGTAAAAATGGGGCCAAACATGCTAACTACAGCCACAAAGGATCAGTAAATGAACAAATTATTTTAGTGGCTTCTTACTTATCATTGTGAGATATGAGTACTTTGTGGCTCGATAGATAGAGCATTTACCCTTGAACTAGAAAAAACATGGTTCGAATCCAGGTATATTTTTACCATTGCAGAGATGGTGACAAACAAACTAACTATGATTAGTTTTTGTGGACTACCTTTGTGAGATCTACAGGCTTTGTGGCTTAATGGATAGAGCATTTACCCCTGAACTATAAGATCCCCAGCTTAAGTCCAGGACGGGTTTCTTTACCATTGTGAGAAAAGCGCTGATGCCTTGGTTGAGGTCTGTTTTTTTCACATGCTGTTGTTTTAAGGCCTCGATACACCAAGGCGACTCCCAGACTGCCACTGATAAGACGGAGCGACAGTTTGTCTCTTCTCGTCTCCTCTCGTTCCCTCCCGTTTCCTCACGTCGCATGACCTTTTTCCCTCTTCATTCACCGAAGCGACAACCGACCTAAAGACCGTGTCTTGCGCATGCGCGTGATGTAATTACCCCCCCAAAGCGGCAGATGGTGCTAGCCAGTGAACAAAGATCAATGGAAGTGACACAATGTTTGCGGAGTACATCTGCATGTAGCGTGCCTTGGTCTGCCACTGTTCTCAGCTTGTTTGAACATTTGAGAAGCGTGATAATGGCCGGTTTGGACATTGTTTTGTGTGGATTAGGTGCCGCTGCTCTGTTACTTGAAGAAGATAACTTTCAGCACGGAATTGCGAAGAATGCAAAAATGGTGACCGTACGCTGCCACAGCGGTTTTCACCTCTCATCACTTCCGCTAAAATTCCTGTGAGCTGATTGGCGCGGCAGCTGTAGTGCGAGGCCTATCAGAGCGCTTCGTGCCAAAGACCAAAGACGCCAATTCAACAACAACAAGGCCAATCGGCAGGAAACTGGTCAGACGGCCTCCGTCCTGGAGCGATGGGGGCAGACGGCGCATACAGATCAAAAGGACGGAAATGAGCGACGTGGAAGAACCGTTCAGACGGCTTCAGATGGGCGATCGTCGCCTTGGTGTATGGAGGCCTTTAGTGGAGTCTTTAGCATTGTGAGATATGAGTGCTCGGTGGCTCAATGGCTAGAGCATTTACCCCAGAACTAGAAGATCCTCAGCTTGAGTCCAGGTCGGGTAACTGTTTTTTTGTTTTTGTTTTTGTTTTTCTTCCACTTTGTGAGAACAGTGCTAATGCCTTGGTTGAGATCTGCGTTTTCCAAGTGCGTCAATAGTTTCTATTCCATTCACTTCCAACTTCAAAACCTTCATTCAACTTCGGCCATTCACTCGGACCCATTAAGAAGAAAAAGACGTACAGCGGCACCAGCGCGGAGTGCACGGCGGTGATAATGGATTACTGATGTTATTATGGCTCGATAAAGGCTCCTAAAGTACACATCCTCTGATCCAGAAACACACTGAGCTTTAGTGTTTGGACAGCGTGCGCCGTTTATTACATTAGGACGCAGGAGATGAAGGCAAAAGGCAACCACTTAAAAATACTGAAAGTAGTAGAAAACAGTGTCTGGGTCTAAGTACGTAAGGTTTTGCAGCACAAATATAAAGTAATAATGGGTGCTGGACATTGACCTAAACTGCTCTGCAATGACAAAAAACACAAAAGGCACATCACTAACAAATGTGTGCCAACAGTTTTATCAGAATATGCAAATTTATGTAATGAAAAGTTGAAAGCTATAATAATAGACTGGTAAAAAATAAAATAAAATCAGAGCTGAGTAGACACAGTAATCCTAATAAATGCAATGTAATAGGTAAAAATGGGAAATTAAACCAGAAAGATGTTAAGCAGCCTCAAAGAACAAACAAAAGCAGGTCAATTTGTAACTGTTGCAAACATTGTATAGGTGTGCAGCCTTAAAAAGTTGTACTGATTGTTAAAATATTACATTATCAGTCAGTGTAGGGCTAAAACTAACGATTATTTTGATAATTTGTGAGGAACTGGTGGGCTAACAAAGATAATTGGAGATTTGTTTTTGTTTCAGGTTAAACTGGTAATAATACTTCAGAAATTTAAACAAAAAAGCTACAAGTACATCACTTGAGGATGTTTGGATGGAGCACATAAGCGCACAGATGTTTTTTCACCAAAAAGACAAAATTGGTGCTGCCGTATTGCTCATTCGAGTCCAGACTCCGACAGTTTGCTGAATGTCCCTCTCCAATTTCCTACTATACTCTGTCCCATCAATAAACCCTAAAAATGGACAAAACCTATCTTAAACCAACCTCTTTTACTGTTTCTGTGCTTCACTGCTCTGTCTTGGTAATAAAAACTCTGAACTCTTTCTCAACACATGGCACTCTTTAGAGTCGATGTATACTGCAAATACCAATTAATCAATTACAACTGATTAATCCAATTAGTTGCTGCAGTCCTATACCAGTGTTATAGTTGGATGACGCACAGTAGGTAACATATAGCGCCCAGTTCAAATAAATTGCAATGAAACACTCCTGTGACAATGGTAGTCTATGCAATTTGAATTATTTTGGATTTTCTTCACAACTTCATAGTCACAGCTGTTGTAATATTAGAGTACTAGTGATTTCATTGAGGTGATATCAGTGGGCAGTGTATCACAAATGGCCTTATCATGGGTTGCACAGTATTTTATAACTCTAGTAATTGGAATAACGTGGAATAAAAGTATGGCTTGTGGTAAAAGCGAGATGCCTGGCCTTTCTGTTCCAGTACAACACAAGAAAAAGAGAAACTCAGATATCGACTTTCAAATCTAAAGTCCTTAATGTTGGGGGGTCAAAAGTGTAATCCTGAAACAACGCAGCCCCAGCTCCGACCTGTCTGTGTCCATTTGTTCAGCAGTCAGTTGTTGTTCCCAGCATGCATCTGTTCATCCCCCCGTTGCCGCCACTACACGAGCCACCCACAGTGTCAGCAGCGGCGTCCAAATAACCTGCTTTCCCTAGCGCTGTGTTTCTGAACAGCAGGTGCCTTCAACACCACGGACTCCTCACAAAACACCAAGAAAAACAACAGAGGAAGGCACAGATCGCACAAAACGAACACACACAGAAGAGGAAGTGTTGTGTCCTACCTTGTTGTTGGCATAATCCTGTGAGGCGACCGCATCAGGACATGGAAGAAAGAGAAAATAACTTTATTACAACAGAGGGCAAGACTGAAACTTCATGTGAAAACAATGGGGATAATTATATTGCTGAACTAGAACTGATGTGATTTTGGGACACATTTTTTTCACTAATCACTGTGCATTTGAACTCATTGAGTGATAAAAAAGCTTCCGGAGTCCACACAATTTTCTGTCCTGTCATTAGCTGTCATGTGTTTTTAGTTTGCTGTGCTTTTCTCTCAGGTAAAATGGGGACAACTGGGACGTGGTTTGTTGAAAACTGGGGCATATGAGTGTTTTTACAGATCTGTCTTGGGACGTGGGACAAGGAGCCTAAAACTGGGACTGTCCCGGTTAAGTAGGGACGTCTGGTTACCCTAATTTTGAATATCAATCATCAATCAACTCATGAAAGGGTTAACACAGTCGATAAAATAGGGCTGGGCGATATGGCCAAAAAAAAAAAAAAATCCCCTGAATTTTCAGCCAATTACGATTTGAATAGTTTTTCTCTTTTAGGCATAAAAAGCTATTTAATTGTAGGTTTATTATTTTTAAATTAGATTATTATTGCCGCTAAGAGTTTTGCTCTTGGTAAGAAAAAATCTGAGCTCTCGTATCAGCAACGGTAATATACCTTTGAGACTTTAAGTGGGCATTTTATAATAAGCTGTGAATGCAGGTAGTTACATGACATAGACCTGTTTAAACATATTTAAGAGCTAATACTCTGCATCTCAGCAAATTCAGACTTTTTAAGACCAAGCAGAAACCTCGCATAAGACTTTTTTTTCTAATACTGCTGAATCATTATGATGCAATTATTTTTTTCTGCTTTTAGCTCAACGGGTTACAACCCTATGCCCACCAAACTAGCACAATTTCCAAAACTTTGACTCACCAACAAAAAAATCTATGACTTTTCCAATACCTGAAAATTGCTGTTCAAATTCGCATGACTGTTTTCTAAGCTACAGTTTAAAAAGTTGTATGCACAATGACAATGTGCTAGAGACACTAAAACCACTGAACAAGCAGCAGCACAAAATGCAAAGCCGTAGCTTCCCTCATTTTTGTTTTGAAAATATCTTGTGGGAAAACAACTGGAAACACCATTTTCTGTTTATTCTGGCAGCACAGAAAACTATTTCTCCAGCTGCTCACGTCACTACACAAGAATTTAGTCACTTGATGCAGTTGAGGGAAACGCTTACATTACATTTTCGCTTTACATTTCAGAAGTGTATCTCAAAATGACAAATAAGGTTTTCTTTGCACTCATTTCATACATTTCTATTTGTATTCTCAGCCCATAAATGCTAAGCTACCAACCTTGGAGTGGACTTCATTAACATTAAAAGTGCTGTCAAATAGAAAAACAGCTTGGTGGCAGTGCTTAAGGCTAGAATTTTAAAAAGTAGGACAATGGCTGGAGGCTGGTGTGGGGTCAGTTTAAGCTGTGCATTAAGGCCCTGGAGAAGTTTTGCCTAAGTGGTCAGAGCGTGTTTCTGCGTTGTACTTTGAACCGTGTTTCTTTTGGCATTTGGGTACAGTGCAGCGGCGAAGCGTGGAGGAGGGTGATTAGCTGCAAACTGTAACTGTCACATTGGTGGCTTCAGTGATCCTATCAGACAGAAGGGAAACTCAACTCACAAAGAGGCGCTTAGTGCGTCTGAGGGGATCTCCCCATGACTCAAAAATGGATTAGCTTTAAAGAGGTCCAGTTTCTTTCAGCGGAGAAAAATGTTTGCTATGTTTGCATTATGTAAAGGTGACATAACAATGTTTCCTCACTGTACAATGTAGCAAAGAATATCCTATGTTTAACAACAGTGTTTCAGACAGAAAATGTGTTAGTTAAGGTGGTAGCCAACGTACTAAACCTACAAATTATTGTCATTCATGCACCCCATGTACAACTCCTAAATGCAACAAAAAGATAAACACTGTGTTGTAAAAGCATAAAAATTGGGTTTGGGGGAAACAAACTAAATGTATATATTACTTTATATAGCCTATATTAAATGTTCAAGGTGCTGAAGGAGAAACTGTACTGACTTTTTGCTAAAAAGACTGTAGTGGACAAAAAAAGAATATCTGCAATCATTTGCATTTGAGAACTATTGTCTATTCATCCCAGCAGGGTCAAATGCATTACATAATTTGTCATTAAAGATAACCTGTATTTGATGTAATGGCATATTTAATTCTATGAAAGTGGGACATTTTTATTTGAAACTAAATAAGGTGAGTTTTCGCAGAGCACCTACACCACTCCAACAATTTAGAAACTACACTTTTTTTGTTTTCTTTAGGCTTAGCCAGTCAGACACAGGAAGAAAAAACAAAGGAGTTACGTGTGCTGCTATTGTTGTCAAAAGTTTCAGTTTGGGTCTGTCTGCACCACAACAAAACCTGCCAGATTTTGAAACAACAAAAACATTGGCTAATAGCGTTGTCATACATTAATAGCTCCTATGGACAGTAGCTAAAACATAGATGTTCTTATCCATATAAAATAAAAAATCTATTTGTGTGAACATTGTCGCTAAATGTAACAATGCAGAGCTATAATATGATAAGAAAATAAAACTTCATCATTCAAATTATTATTATTTAAATGCTTTAAATTGACAAGAAAATGTCAGTTTCACAGTGCAATGCTCTTTCTGTGTTGAGTTCCCTCCATCTGACTGACCAAGCATTTCATATGCAAAATTTGAATGTCTGTAGATTTTAGTTGTCTAGCAACAAAAGCAACAGCTGGAATATTCATTAATAGTCAAAAGCACCTGAGCTGAAAATTAAGTACATTTATTCAACTACTAATGCCACTCAAACACCATTGTTGCTTACCGTGTTGTACTGGTTGGGCTCCTGTCCGTCAGTGATGAGTTCGCGCTCTCCTTTGGGGTTGACCCTCCTGAAGCGCCGCCGGGACCTGCGCTGGGACCCCTCTCTCTGGAGAAAACTGTCGTCCACCTCGCTCCCGTTATCCACCTGCGACAAGAAGTCAAAGCCCTCCTCAGAACAACTTCTACTGTCACCACACGACACGCTGTAACCTTTCAGCTTCACAGTCTCAGAGTTCGAAGCTGGTTCTGACGCGCTCCGTTTTAACAACTCAGACTTTTTATTCAATGAGTATTGATTAGAAAGATCCAAGTCGATGCCTGTATCTGGGCTATCCACATGTCCCGGTTCAGTATCCTTAATTGTATTTCCTTCATTTTGCTCTGCGTCCTCTTCTTGCTTCCCGGGAGAATCCGAGATTTGGCCCTGCTGCTCCTCTAGGGGCTCCTGGTTGAACATCCAGCTTTTCCAAAGCACGGAAAGCCGGTGCCAACGCAAAACGCTCATTTTAGACAAACATAAAAGCAGGAAATACCAGGCAAGGGTAGCGGGATAGCTGAGGGAAATCCTTTTTATGAGATTTGAATGCAAGTTCAAAGTTTAAAAAGTGGAGAAAATCCTAAGAGATCCCATTGTACAAACATCCTCACGAAAAAAGAAACAAAAAACGATTAGAGATGGAAAAAATGTCCGGCGTATCCTTAAAATATTTGAGTTGAGAAAAGTTCATGTGCTCAACACGTTGCATAGTCACAGAGTTACTCACATGCTTGGCCGCGTCCCCTCTCTCTCCCCTTCTCTCTCACTGTCTGACACATGCACAGAGCTACACAGAGCTACACAGAGCCCACGTTTCCTCCAGGAAGCCGTAAATACACAAATATCCTCACAGCAGCAGCAGCAGCAGCAGAAGAAAACAGCCCAGCGCACAGATCATCCGGCCATACAATTCAAACAATTCACCCCCCTCTAAAGTCTCAAGGCAATTTGGAACGGCTGTGTTGTTCAAGGAGGGATTTGTTTTTACTTGAGAAATTACATAATACGACGAGTCAATGGCGGCATTATGTTAGCGAAAAACTTTTAATGATATTTTTTGCTTGTGTTTTTTTGTTATAGTGCTTCAAGAGGCATATTTAAACATAAATTATAACTTTACACAAACTCAAAAACTTTTTCTTTCTTTTTCTTTTTCCTGACTACTTCACTATATCTTGTAATGGCTAAAATAAATAAATATTCCGATACTTATAAACACAGAACAGACTATGACATGATACCAAGTACAGAGCATCACAGTCCAATAAATAAAAGCTATTCAGGGGGGAAAAAAAAGCTTTATCTAAAGATTGCTACCCCTGTCTATGATATGGGGGTGTTCCAGTTCATTTTGTCTTAATAATAGCAGTCATATATATTGTGAATACAAAATCTCTTGGCACTGCAGCATAACCCCTTTTCTGCTTACTTACAGATGTATTTGACTAATAAATTGTATGATAAACGTATGGTAAAACTGCAAATTATAGTCTGTTACAGTGTAAAAACGGGTAATAAAACATTTTTAAAAAGAATATAGCAGTGGATATAAATATTAGCAGTCTATGTTTGTATGTAGATATCAATGAGTACATCGTTTTAAGTTCTAACGGTAGATGAAGTTGTACCAAGACGCCCCTCATACCATGCTATAATGGGTAGCTCAGTCGGCAAAGACGTTCGCCTACTTGTCGGTGGTTCGATCCCCTCTATTGGCATTGCACACTTTTGTCGTGTCCTTGGGCAAAACTCTTCACCCACCTTTCCTGTATGAATGTGTGAGTGTGATTGTGTGATTGTTGGTGGTGGGAGAGGCCATAGGCACAGAAATGCTGCCACGTTTCTCATTGTCTTCTACAGGTGCTATAAAAGAAGAACTCAGTAACTTTTTTTCCTTAAATAAACAGTTTCATAGTCCGTGCGGCGGTTAAATGAATTGTTGTGGAGTAAATGAAGCGTCCAGCAGCTCTCCCCGGTGTCTCTGGGCTGAAAATGACTCATGCAAGTGTGAGTGTCGCCGGAAGTCTCGGGTTAGCAAAACGGCGAACTAGTGGTGGATTTATTTCTCTTTTTTCGGGAGAGGGCAGCCAAATGGCAAAAAAAAAGAAAAAAAAAGAACAAAAGTAAAGCAAAGCTAGGGATCACAACAGGAGTCAACTGGACTTGTGAGTATTTACAACAGTGCTTTACTCCAAAATGCAGGCGGCGCTCTATAGAGAAAAATAAAGCAAAACACTTAAGAAATAAGCAGAGTTAGTGAGTTCTGCTTTAATGCTATTTAGCTACCTATGTTTGTACACAGTTTGTCTGCAAAGAACCTGTAGCCCTTATATTTCCATATTTGAAATAAAAGATTTTTTCATAACAATCCCAAATGCTACTTCAACATGATAACAAAAGCTTTTATCCTAAAAAAAACCTTAACCTCTTTCTACACTTAACCACCCTGAACAGTCAAATAATGATGGATACTAGGATAAATGTGAATAATTGAACGACACTCTTGGAGCACAGCTGCAGTTTGTGAGCCACCACAGAGTGAGACCTGTAGTTGTTTCGTGTGTATTTTAACCATGACCTTCTGTCCATAAAACTATAATGAGAAATGTCTGCCCTGTCCACTTCAATGGGACACAGGGGGAATAAACACGCAAGTTAGTAGATCACGTCGAATCCCCTAGGACAGACACAGAAAGGTTTACAAAAATGTTGACTGAGAAAAATAGCTTTAGCGCCATGGGTAGTTTAATATGAGTGAGTATGTAACAGCTGCCCAGGGGTGGTTAAGTCGTAAAATACCCAATAACAGCAGTAAAAAAGGGTTGCTATTCCAATCGATGTGGTCTAAAAGTCATAAACCAACGTCATATTGCGTGGTTTTAATGAGCCTCATGAGATGGCCTGCAGCTAATACACAAGAAAGAGGAAAGGTCAGAGAAAAGCCCCACACATGACTGTAATAGGTTCATGTTTTGTCCTGTGACCAAAACGCTGTTCACTTTGAGAGCGGTACATGATGTTGTACATGCGTTGTTTTTTTTTCCCAGCTGCAATGAATACAGGCTTTATCCGGCTTGGGATCGTAGTATGGTCTTTCTGTTTCTGTTCGATGGTAATGGTCATAATTACGCCGCATTTCCTGTGTCCGCCATTCATTTACGGCAATGAGGACATTCGTCTCACTTTGAATTTGACTATCACATGACAATCTGTTGCACGCAAAGAAAGGAGTCAGATGATTGTGACTCATAACAAAGTGGCCTCCAATAACAACACAGAAGGTAGAAATTTATATTGCAAAAAATCATGTAGGCTTATACAAAATAGTCTAATTAAGGCATTCCCAAAGTCAAGACTGTTGCGGCCCACTTAAATGTCCAAAAATCCCCCACCAACCCCCAACTATAGAACTTCTATAGACCGCTATTCAAAAAACCATGATGTATTTCTCCATATATTTCTATAAAAATGTTACAAAACACTGACAGTTGGCTAAAAATTGTATTAAAATAATATTTTTAAACAAGTATATAACTAGTAATTAATTTCAAACACAATTTCTTTTTATGTACTTAATATAGACAGCCTCTGCAAAGTATACTGGTGTGCCACTGACTAACAGAGAAATGAGTGCAGTGTTTTGTTTTGTTTTTTGTGTATCATAATCAATGGGAAGCAAGTTAAAGTGAACAGTATTGGTCCAAGTACACAACCTTGTGGGACACATGGCAGTTTTGTTGACACTGTTATACTAAAGCAAAATAAAGACTATATTGAGACTATGACTGTTCCTATCCCAAAGAAACATGCTACAAATATCTGGTTTCCTCGTATACTTTAAAAGCAGTTAGCATCACTTGCTAAAATGACCAAAAGTTTAGTTGCCATGATTTAAATTTCTCCAAAGTGAACAATATGAATTTTTCTGTGGCCGATTCTTAAAATTTCAAGCAGCCAATGGCCGATAAACACTGCAAAGTTTTTTTAGCCTATATGTAGGGCTAATTTTCTTCATTCTTCTTTTTCGATTTTTATTTTATTATATAGCCATATTAAAACACAAACAAATGTGCTAGAATTGGACAGTGAGAACAGTTAAAGATGAGTTCTTTGAGAAACCCAATAAAGCAATCCCCATCAAACCTGCTGTGTGAGTAGAGCTTGTAGAGAGCTTCAAAATGCTTTTTAAATTTTTATTCTACAATGTTCTGTTCCAGAGAAATGATAAACCTTTTAATTGCCGTTTTGAGCTTTTCAGGCTGAGATAAAGCGTTTTTGGATGTTTCCTATGAACTGCAGAGTAACAGTCCAAAAAGACAAAAAATCAGCATTAAAGAGGAAGAATCATCTGATTGTCCACTGACTAGAAAAAAGGAAAAATCTTCCTGATATCAGTCGACCTCTAATGTGGACCCACTTCCAAATATAGTAACAACTTCTAGCTTCATAAAATTCAAGTTTGCCGACATCCATGACATCACATCTGTATAGCATCATAGTTTACTTTTCATAACTGCTTCATAAACATACACAATCCTATTTATAATGACTGACTTTGTTTTTCCCATCCAGCTATTTGCTTTCGTCACTTTTGTACCTATTTTCTTCCTTATCTCCGCTCCTCATTTCCTCATTCCTGTTTATTTCTCTTAAATTTGCCTCATTTCAGGACAAAGCCTGTGTGGGTCCCCGCCCCCTGGCTCTGTGAATGTCACTGCTGTCTGTCATGTGACCAGACCACCACCATTTCACACTCCCCCTGCCCCCTGCCCCCCGCCCCGCTCTTCCCATGGGCCTAATTAACTGATTGGTTGCAATGCAGCGCGGCTAACTCGCTGTCCCCAAGCCTTACCGTCCCTATATATGCATAATTGACAGTCCATAGCATTGCAATGACAAGTTATAGCCTGCAGTTTCCTTTTTTTTTTTTTTTTTTGGAGAAATATTTCACCATTTCTTTTTGAGTTATGACCATTGAGACCAAATGCAGTTTTTCTTCTAAACAAACCATCATCGCCTGAAACGTAGCATGTATTGATTAGTGTGCGTCAGGAGAGCAGTACAAGAGGAAACGCATCCAATCGCAGCTGAGAAAGTCTCCATTATGTGGGTATAAAATGTGACGTTATCATTCTTTTCAATCGGGCACCAGTGTCAGAGCCTGGCCTGAGTTGACAGCACGAAGCCTAAAGGGGGCAGATCATATGAATACCTGCTTACAATTGCATATTCAAAGTTTAATCTACAGAAAAAAAATCAAACACGCTATTCAATTTAAATAGCATGCTGTGCCAAATTGTTTGAAAAGCCTGTCTGAATGCAGCACAAGTTTCACTGTTAGGTTTCTATTCAGCGACATGAATAAAATGGTACTTTCCATTCTTATTCTGCTCAAACTCTACTTTCAATCACATTTTTGCAACCAGTGCACAGCTGGACACGACACATAACTTTTGTTCTTGTCTAGAAACAAGAGCTAAAATACATTTTGGGGTATAGACATGGATGTTAAAGGGGCCAATATTATGCTTTTATCAGGGTTTGGAAAACACCTTTGCATTAATATTTCACTTTTTATAACTTAATAATGTATATATATATATATTGAAAACGTCTTCTCATGGGGAGCTGTTACCTTTACTTTGCAGAGAAAGCTTGGATTAGGTGTCTGTCGCCCCCTGCTGGCAACGGTGGGGAATGGACAGTGCATAAAATGGCTAACAGTTAGGTAAATGAGTTGAATGAGTTGCTTTGTAGTGGCGGCAATTTAGGAGCAGAAATGATGAGAACGAGTGCGGTGACGGTGTATGAGCTTTGGAAACGCGCAGGAGCACTTCCTGGTTTCATGTGACTGCGTAGAGCTGTGAGCGTTTTCAGCTCTGGAGAAGGGGACAGCATCAGCAAACAGGATTACTCAAACAAGCATAAATTAAACAAACTACTACAGCAGCTATTCCCAAAGTCGAGTGTCGTGAACCCCTTAAATTTAAAAATATCCCACGCAGACCTCCAAATATACGACTTCCCTCTATTCAAAAACCATGTCATGTTTTTTTCTCCATATATGTCTATAAAAAACTTACCAAAAAAAAACACTGACTGTTGGCTAAAAATGGTTTTAAGGTAATATTTTTAAGTAATAACTGTAATTAATTTCAAACTCAATATCTTTTTATCATACATGTAAATGGAAAAATAGTGTTTTTTAAATATTTTGCTGAATATTTAAAGTCACTTAAACGTGTTTCTAACATGAAGAAAACGGCCATGATCTAACAAAAAAATTGCAAAATCCTTGTTGTTTTAAACATGATGCTTTGCCCGTGCCAGATTTGTTTTTCCTTTTATAACTTTTTGTTTACTGTACAAAAATATTTAGTCACTTCACCATTTTTGTACTGAAAATTGTAATTTTTTATGTCAGATGTACTTCCCTGATTTGTTTTGTACTTGTTACTTGGAATAAAAAATATACTCTTATGTACTTTATATCAACAGCCACTGGGGGCCCCCCTGCAGTATCTACAGGGACCCCCACTTTGGGAACCACTGTACTACAGGAATGTTTTTGAGGTGCAAATAACATTATAACATGTTTAAAAGCTCGAAAAAGTCAATTTAGCAGAATCGAAGACCTTTAAGCTGCTTTTTCAGTCATTTCCCATTTTACAAATACTTTTAGTACCGTATTTTCCGCACTATAAGGCGCACCTAAAAGCCGCACCTAGAAGCCTTTAATTTTCTCAAAAACCGACAGTGCGCCTTATAATCCGATGCGCCTTATATATGGATCAATGTTGGTTAATTATGGCTACCGTATTCAGGGGGCGTCGCCGAAGTGACAGGTTTTAAAAGCAAAGCTGGCTCTACATTCTGCTCAACCAGACTTATCCCAAATCATACGAGAGTCCTAAAACTTAAGCAGTTGTCCTTTTGTTGTCCTAGTTGTCCCGAAAATGATATAAGCGCGGAGTCTGAAGCAGTTGTTGTCTGATAAAACATAAGAAGTACCGTTGCTAATTGTGTTAGCTCCTGTATGTAATGGCGAATCTCCGCAGGTGATGCGCAGATGCTCAATCTGTATTTAAAATTATTTTAGCGACTGAATAGAGGAGAATCTAAGCTTTAAAATGAGGTATAACATGTCCATATTCAGCAAATTTTAGCCGTGGTTAGCTGTGTTCAAACCACTCTGTTGTAAAAATAACTTAGCATCGCAGAGCGGGGATAGACGGCAAAAAGACGACACGGTATGGGATGAATGACATACAGTATTGTGACTGTATAAACTATAAAGTTACCCCTATATAAGTACTCGTATCGGTACGTAGTCAAATGGAAGTACTCGTACTCGTACCGGTTTGAAAAAAAAGTGGTATCGGTGCATCCCTAGTTTTCAACGAGGGAGTTGTAAGAACGCTGGTTTGTATTCTATTAATAAAGTTTGACTGACTGACTTATCTGACTGTTTTATTGACATTCCCTTTAGCACAGCGCCATCTAGTGGATGCGCCTTATAATGCGGTGCGCCCTATATATGAAAACAGTTTAAAAATAGGCCATTAATTGAAGGTGCGCCTTATAATCCGATGCGCCTTATAGTGCGGAAAATACGGTACATGCACCAAAATCCATGTTTGACTTAACCCCTACAAGACAAAGATTATTACAGCTTTTAGTTCATAAACTGCTTGTTATGTCATCTAAGACTGTTAATACCATGTTGTATTGAGTTGTGCGTGCAAACAGAAAGCCAGTCCGTCTGGAAAAGAAATCACACTACGGCTGTTTTCCTCAGAGAAGCAATGCAAAAGCCTTCTAAACAAACTGATAAATCATAATTATGGCTTACACATGAAAACACGACCTCACTGACTTGATTTGAAAACAATGGGTGTCTGCGTTTGAGGTGATAAAGGTCGAACAATATTCTTGCCCGGAGTAAAAGTTATGTAAAGCTTATTTTGAATTAAGATCGTCTTACAATAATCTTCATGAGCTTACAGCGGATTCCCGACTTTGTAAAGCTATAATAAACTCAAGGTCAAACATTTTCTTAAACCAGGATTTTTTTTTTTTTTTGATTTGCAGGAACAAAGTCGGCGCTACCTGCTGCCTCTGGTGTAAAACTCGTGCTTATCCCCGTCTCATCCGCTCTGATCCCTCTACAGTCCGTCTGTAGCCCGGCAGACAGGGAGAGTCCCGGGAGGAGACGAGGAAAAGGCAGGAAGGGCGCACAGGGAGAGCTTTGTGAGCACTGCGACCTTGTGGAGATGAGCTGAACTCTGAAACACGTCAGGCTGTGTTAGTCTGAAACACTGAGCAGCAGTTCAGATCTCAAGAAATAAATGCTACACTCAGTTGATACAAAAATAAGGCAATATTTAAGCTTCTGACTGGTATATTTGTATTGCACCCTCTGGCTTCATACACTTTTTTACCAAGAATTTTCCATGACTTTTCCAAAACTTTTGACTCAATTTCAAAAGCATGGAAAATAACTGACACATTAATAAACAGTATTCAAACTGCCCAACATGGTACATTAGAAACATAAAGAAAAAAAAAACAAAAACAGATGGGTTTCTTCCCCAAAAATGTGTTATTCTATTAATTTTACTGACTTACAAACCACTGACTAAAAGAAAATGATGCCTGGTAAGTTAGTTCAGGACATATTATTTAAAAAGTAAATCATCTATCCTGTTTTTTTTTTTGTTTGTTTGTTCGTTTTTAATTTTCATTTATTTATTTATAATTTTTCAACTAACACAGTGTGTACAACAAACATGCACACAAAATACAAAATACAAAACATGGGGCACTGTTCAATCATCTGCATTACCAAAACCAAAAGTTATTTAGTTCAAATATTCTCACAAAAAATTTGACAAAGGTCACTTTTTCCTGCAGTGAGAACACGGCCAAGAAGACAGCGTTTGTAGTTTTCTTTCTCTGGGGGTTCACTTTGAGTTTGACAAAAATAAAAATCCATCATTAGTGCAGAGACAGAGCTCTGTGCTTTAGCGAACGCTTTTAATAAAGTTGGTATAAAGCTGTTAATGGTGTTATTACTCTCTGACCTGGGCTAATGTGTGGTCAGATCACTGTTTACCTTAACAAAACTTTACACCAAAATATAAAATTCTAAAACTTTTTCAGGGCCTGGAATTGGCATTTTAAAGTTCCATGATTTTCCAGGTTTTCCATGAGTGTACGAAACCTGTTTAACAGAAAAAAACCTTGTACCTAATAAAGACTCCCAGCCTGGTCTTGGAGTTGGAGCCCATCTGTTTCAAGGTTCAGGATGTTGTGCATAACGAGATGTTTTTGTTGTGGGTCAGAGTTGTTGCCTTTCATCTCAAACCAGTCTGGCCATTCTCCTCTGACCTCTGGCGTGATGTATAACTCCACCGGTTAAAGGTCGAAGATAAAGTAAATTCTTTAAATTTAGAGTCACGTGGATACAATACAAGACAGGAACTGCAGGTTGGTTTCTCATCCTAACTAAATTTCTTTACCGTCGCAAACAAAAGGTTTAAAAAGCGCTGATCTGGGCTTAGTTTTTAAAGTTGAAGACGTTGTGGCGAATTAGACTGGATGAGTGAGATTCTTCACACAGTTCTTAAACACACTGAGATTTTCAAAGCCATAAAAGCCTGGAATATATTGGCAGTAATTTTGATTGGAATTCCAGAAGTATCAATAAAAATAAAATAAAAAAAGAATCAGCTTTTAGGAAGTTTATACCTGGTAAATGTTATGGGACATCATAAATTTTAAGAAGACTTTTTTTTTTCCTTTCTTTTTTGATTGATTGACTTTATTTTGAATTTGGTTATATAAGAACATAATAAAAATAAGCAAAACATAATAATAGTTTTCGAAAGGGAGTAGGTTGAAGTAAAACTTGTATAACCCATACCCCTCACCTAGCTTCTCTTATTTCATACATAGTATTTTTTTGTGTACTTACTGTCCTGTTCATATTACTATGAACATTACAGCACCTTAAACTGCGCAAATAAATTAATTCAAAATTATACTATTCATTTTTTTAACAAGATTAGCAAAATGATTTACCAAATTATGCAGTTCATAAAGTACATCTGCAACAAATACACATTTCTCCATAATAAAACAACAGTCTCTCATTTTTCCACATCTTTAAACGAGATATAAAATATAAAAGAGTATCTGTCGTATATTTTTGGAGAGCTTTTATATGTATGCCATGCTGGATCAGTGGCCAAGTGGATATCATCTAGAAATGAAATATTTTTATACTTTAGATTTGCAAATATTTTCTAGACCTAATGTAACTTTGTAATGTATCTTTTAACTTTTGCTAATGAAGCATGAACTGCAAATCTCAGGAAGAGTAGGTGGCTCCAGGGCACAGCCAAATAAACAAACAATAAACAATATTAGAGGTCGACTGATTTCAGGGGCCCTGCTTCAGATCTGTGAGATTTGGCCTTAAAATGCTTTGGGACGTCCTGAGAAGCCAGCTCAGTGTGTCCCCAACCATCTTGTAGCAGTTCATAAGAAACATCCAACATCGCTTTATCTCAAAATGGCAATATAAGATTTTGCTAATTTCTCTGGCATAGAACCTCGTACAACCATTTAAAAAGCATTTTGTAGCTCTCTCCAAGCTCTATTTGCACAGCAAGTTTGACAGAGATTGCCTTATTGGTTTTCTCAAAAAAAAAATCATCTTTAACTGTTCTTACTGTCCATTTCTAACACATTTGTTTGCGTTTTATTAAGTATTACTAAGACAAATGTCTATGATATTAATGTCTTTCATAAAATTAAGAAAATTGGCCCTACACATCGGTCCCCAAAAAAATCTCCAGTGTATATCAGCCCCCGGCTGCTATGAATTTTAAAAATCAGTATCAGCCATAGGAAAACCCATATCGGTCGACCTCTAAACAATAAGGCAGAACTACCACTCACTGGATTTTTTTTTCTCTTTTGCAGGTCATTCTACACTAGGGCTGCAACAACTAATCGGATTAATTGATTATAATCTATTATTGAAATAATCGTCAACTAATTTAGTAATCGAATAATCGCCAACTGGGATATTTAATAAACTCTGACACATGGCATGTTCTGTGAGAGCAGATTTTATTACCTGTTTAGAGCCGTAAACAGGCAAAAACAATATACATTTAGTGTTTTTGATTAAAAAGATCATATATGTATTACAGATGATTATCTGCATCATCACCAATTTTTAACAAAAACTATTAAACACCTCAATTTTAACCATTTTACTCGCGCTTCTCTATCCGATTATTAATCAACTAATCAAAAAAGTAATCGACAGATTAATTGATTACCAATATAATCATTAGTTGCAGCCCTATTCTACACCCTTTGGAGGAAAATCAAGACAGACTAGAAATTTCTGAAATACTCAGAGCAGTCTGACTGAGGTTAAAAACTATGCCGTGTTCAAAGTCACAGAAAGTATAAATCCTTTATTCCACATTGATTCTTCGTTTAAACTTCAGCAGGTTTGACTTAAAATGCATTGAGTTGCTGCCATGAGCTTGGCTGATTCAAACTTTTACCATTCAAACAAGGTCTTACAGTGCAACTACCTCTGTACACTGCTATAATACCATCGACATAGTACTTACACATTTGGCTTGCAGTCTAAACACACCATGCTCTTTGCTGTTGCTACAGTATCCTGGTTTAAAAAGAAAACAGGTAGAGACCAAAATGCAGCGACTGTATAAAGTTAAACGCTATAACAAGGTTTAAACAGTGCCTCAGATACAGCTGCTATGTAAATACAGTGTAAATAAATATGCAAAACCATCCCACCATCTTATATAACTCATTTGAATTTGAATGCAAACATTCAGTGGAACAGACAGAGGCATGAGAGAGCGAGACAGATGAAAAGACTGCCGGACATAAGACCAGAGGAAACCGGATACAACAGACATCAAATAAACACAGACCACATCAAAGGCCAGTGACGGCGGAGGTGAGGACTTAAAAAAAACGTCAATAGGAGATATAAAGTATGAGGAAGATAAGAGTGAAAGGACAGAGGCGGTGTGACTTACCACAATCATTTCTGACGGCTCCAAAGTGATGCATTCACAGCCTCGTCTGCCTCCCAGCTGCTTGCCAAAACTGCACAACAAACAGGGACAAGACGTGTTAAAGACATTCGAGACAAGGACATGAAGCTTACACGGTGAAGGTGGTGACAGATGGATACAAGCAGGCTCCATCCAACAGTGTTATATGGGACCGGAAAGACAAAAAGTATTATGAAGAGGTCTGGGGTGGTCTTGGAAAATCGATTACAGGATTTATGGATCAGGAGAAAAAACATTTCAACAGTGGAGAGGTAGCCAACTTGTGACATGTTCTATTTTTATTGAAGACTGTGATGACAAAAACATTCAGTTCTAATGTGATTTTATCTGTGATCCAAAATACTTGAGTGAAAAAGTCTTTTATTATCAATGGAAAGTTGGATATTAGCAGATACAGCATGAATCTATTATAAAATGTGGATTCAGAATTTCAAATGGAAAGCATTCATTTGCAATGAAAGATTATTTTTTGCACATATTCAAATTGAATTTTGGCGTTATGCATCACATCGAGTCAGCCCTGGAGCATTCACACAAGTGCATTAAGTGTGACTAAAAATAACAGACAATACTAAAAAAATACTCAACCGTTGTGGTTTATGGGAAAAAACTGTGTACTACTGTGGCTGTTTTGGTAAAATAATATAAGCAACATCTAATAAAAGGGGATATATTATGCAAAATCTACTTTTTTGAGCTTTGTGCCATAATTTAATGTTCCTTCGTCAAAAACAACACACTGCCCTCTCCAGGACCCACTGACCAATAAACAAGCCCATTCATTTATCCAAAAAACAACAGTGTACAGCTCTGTTTCCACTGATTCCTCACAGCTATTTGTACAGAGTATTTATTGGAAACAGTTTTTTTTTTATCACATTATATTTATAACATTGTAAAATGTGCAATGCTGATGTAGAGGTGACCAAAATGAATTTAAAAATATAAGACCCACTTTTATTCTCTGGCTTTCAACTCGGCGTGAGTTGTGTGGTCCTGTGTCTTTTATTGTTTTCTTTTTATTTATTTTATTGATTTTACTCATTTATTTATTTATGTGCTTTTTTATTGCATTGCTCTTGTTTGATTTTACTAGTTTTTATTGCTTTAATGGAAGCTAGTGAGGTTAAATAGAGCAGCACTTTTGTGCAGCACTTTGGAAACTGTGTTTGTAAAATGTGCTATAGAAATAAAGTGAATTGGATAGATTGGATTTAAAAATATAAATAAAAAAACATAATACAGATTATAGATAATCTGTAAGCAATAAGTAATTTCACTGATGTCGCGCTTCACAACAGACTCTCTCAGTATAAAATCCATTTGACCTATGCATTTTACACTTTTTCATGTTCAGGGCAGCTCCAGGTTTTGTCTTGTGAAATGTAAGATTTTTTTAAGACTTTTTAATGCCACTAAGAGAGAAATTTAATGCCAGCATCGTCAACTACAGAACAATAATCTGTATGAACTACTCTGAAACTCAAGGGTTTTATTTTAAAAGTTGAATACAGATGGAAGGGATTTTGTTCTCTTTTCCTCCCACAAAGTCAGTCCTTACAGGCACCCATACTTCTGACTTTTTTCTCAGAACTTTGACTTAAATCCCAGAACTCAACCCTTCATTTTTATTTTCCTTACAGTGGCCCTAATCCTCTTCCCTAACACTTCAATGAAAACATTTCTTCAGTAAATATATTTTTAGCTATTGCGATGAATCTACTTTTTTATAATATTAACAAACTGACAAATTTTAAGACCTAGATGAACAGAATTGAATGCCTCCTCATAATATTTAATACTTTTAAGGCCTTGATTGTGACAAGATCTCATTTAATACCTATTTAATGCTTTTAAGACCTTGGGGCTGCCCTGATGTTGCAGTAGCGCTAGTGTTAGAACTATAGGACACTGACAGTCATTTAACCTGTTCACATAAGGAGTTACATTGGGAAAAAGAAATCCACAGGTTCATAAAACTCAAGTTCAACCCTCGGTCATTGTGTTATTCAGCTGCAAGCGTCCTTATAAAAATTAATTGCGCCAAAGCGCTTTGAAGTGAATCCATTCTCCTCGCAGTTTAAGAGAAGTGGGCTATCGTTTTAAATCTGCAGATAAAACACATTACAATACAGCCTCAGGTAGGCAGGTTTTATCATTTTTCATATTGTTTCCTCATTACATCCCCCCTGTGTAATGACACCTACAGGGAAAAGGAGCAACTAAACACCTGCGAAAGACTAAGAGGGATTAAAAAACAGACGAGTATGTGGTTAAAGTCTAACCACTGAAGAGACGGAGAGCTGCCTGCAAAGATCAATACGGCTTTGTGGTCCAGATGACACCTCAATGAAGCTTTGTACGGTCCGCTGGGGCGACGGTCAGCGTTTGAAGCAAATGCCTAAAGCCCAGAGTTTCAATCAAGTTGTATTCTGCCTCAACTTTTTGGGAAAAAAGTAAGAATGAATTGTGGATTTTTTTTTTTTTTTTTTTTTTTTTGGACAAGTTTCTCACCCTTAAAAATGAGAGATGACGGGAACACTTTATTCCCTGCAGTTATCTTTTTATTACATTTCATTCGAAGGAGCACAATAAACTGAATGTCAAGTGTTGAGATTCCCAAGGTTTGCTGTGGACGGGTAAAACAACTCAATCCACTGTTCCACCAGAAACCCGGCCCCGTACCACAATGAGGGCATTTGTCCCGGAGCGCTCCCAGGTTTGGCCCCCGTCGGCTGGACACAGGGTCGTCCAGTCAGCGTGGGACCAGAGCAGATTAGATCAGATGTTGCAGTGGGATAATTGAAAGACTTGTGTGCATAAACACTGGAAATACAAGCAGCACTGCAACACAATAAATTGATGCTCTGTTTGGACATCAAGTCAAGTATCGCAGGACAGATGAGACAAACAAAAAATACAAAAGGAAACTAAGTAAGCATGCTTTTTCAGAGAAATGTCAGTATTATAAGCACAATATAAAGCAGATGTTCAGTGGAAAAGTGGTCTCACTGTATCCTTCTACAATTTAGATCAGTGATTCCCAACCGTTTTGGTTTCGTGTACCCCCAGGGCCTGATTAAATCCTGGTTTGGACCCAACTTAGTCCTGGTTTGACCTGGTTTAGACTTTGTTTAGACCTAGTTTAGTTCAGATTTAAGGTGTGTTGTGGTTTGCTTCAATCGAACTCTGGTGCACTTCCTGGCAAAGTCCGGTTCGTTTGAGCAGCTGTAAACGCGCAATCAGACTCAGGTGCGCACCAAACAGGTGAACTCTGGTCCGCACGAAATCAGAGGTCTCGGTGCGGTGCACTTTGAGCTCTGGTGCGCTCTTGGTGTGGTCCTGGTGAAGTGCGAACGCAACGCGGACCAAACTATGGACTAACGCCAGGGAGTGGACTACAGCACCGTTCACCAAGGGTAGAAAAACATACGTGCATCTAACGTGACTATAAGAAAAAAAAAATAAGCAAAAATTATATCCATCCATCCATCTCCTTCCGCTTTATCCGGGGCCGGGTCGCGGAGGCAGCAGTCTAAGCAGGGACACCCAGACATCCCTCTCCCCGGACACTTCCTCCAGCTCCTCTGGAGGAACCCCAAGGCGTTCCCAGGCCCAGCCGAGAGACATAGTCCCTCCAGCGTGTCCTAGGTCTTCCCCGGGGCCTCCTCCCGGTGGGACATGCCCGGAACACCTCCCCAGGGAGGCGTCCAGGAGGCATCCGGAACAGATGCCCGAGCCACCTCAGCTGGCTCCTCTCGATGTGGAGGAGCAGCGGCTCTACTCCGAGCTCCTCCCGGGTAACCGAGCTCCTCACCCTATCTCTAAGGGAGCGCCCAGCCACCCTGCGGAGGAAACTCATTTCGGCCGCTTGTATCTGGGATCTTGTCCTTTCGGTCATGACCCAAAGCTCATGACCATAGGTGAGAGTAGGAACGTAGATCGACCGATAAATCGAGAGCTTCGCCTTTCGACTCAGCTCCTTCTTCACCACAACAGACCGATACAACGACCGCATTACTGCAGACGCTGCACCGATCCGCCTGTCAATCTCACGTTCCATCCTTCCCTCACTCGTGAACAAGACCCGAGATACTTAAACTCCTCCACTTGAGGCAGGAACTCTCCTCCGACCTGGAGAGGGCAAGCCACCCTTTTCCGGTCGAGAACCATGGCCTCGGACTTGGAGGTGCTGATTCTCATCCCAGCCGCTTCACACTCGGCTGCAAACCGTCCCAGTGCACGCTGAAGGTCCTGGTTTGATGCAGCCAACAGGACAACATCATCCGCAAAAAGCAGAGATGAAATCCTGTGGGCCCCAAACCTGACACCCTCCGGCCCCTGGCTGCGCCTAGAAATTCTGTCCATAAAAATAATGAACAGAACCGGTGACAAAGGGCAGCCCTGCCGGAGTCCAACATGCATTGGGAACAGGTCCGACTTACAACAAAAATTATAACATATGTGAAAACACTGCTAAAACAACACAGATTTCATATTAATCCCAGAGAGAGTCCAGAGCTGTGTTCAGCCGAGAACGCTGCTCTAACCTTAAAATAATTACAGTCCAGCTTATTGAGATATATTCAGCTGAAGAGGCAGACTTTTTGACCAATAGATGAGCAGGGTTTCTTTTTTGCCAGTTTATTTCAGTAAATACTGGCGCACTGCCCCCTACAGGCGAGGTTTGTTACTGCTCTCTCAGTCAGATCAGTTCGTTTGATAGAGCTCAGTGTGTGAACTCGAACCAGACCAATGACGTCATCAACACAGGTGCGGACTTTTGTCCCGAAACGCACCAAGTCCTGCGGACCAGCAAGTGTGATTACACCCTTAGACCTGGTTTCTTGCTGATTTAGTCCTGGTTTGGACCCAGCTTAGTCCTGGTCTAGTCCTGAATTAGACCTAATTTTGTTGCTGTATGGTTTAGTCCTGGTTTAGTCTTAGAATAATCCTGGTTTGACCTAGTTTAATTCTGACTTAGATCTGGTTTGTTCCTGGTTTTGTTCTAGTTTAAACTTGGTTTAGTCTTGGTTTAGACCTGGTTTTGTTCCTGTTTAGTCTTTGTTTAGTCCTTCTCTAGTGTGGCATCCCTCGCTATAGTCCTTGGTTAGTCCTGATTTAGATTTATTTCATTCTTTAAAAGCCAAATAATTGTACTATGCATCATCTTATAACCCCCCCTGCAATGAGCTCGCGTTCCCCTAGGGGTCCCTGTACCCCTGGTTGAGAAACACTGATTTAGATTATTATTCCAGCACAGAAATGCACAAGTGACAAATTTGGGGCATTTTGACAGAGATGTTCTGCTCAACAGATGTTTCCAGTGAACACAACTGCTTCTAACAAGCTGACATGACACACCACTCATGCACTCAGTTATAAACAGAGTCATCTCCTGGCTTTTTTGTGGTAATTGTCCCACCAATCTTGTCTGCATGTGTTTCACAAACAAAAATATTTTTTGTTGTTTGTTCATTACTTCTTTCCTTTTAACCTTTCCCTTCTGGGGTCGACGAGACGAATCATTGGCCTCCTATTCACATATTGTTTTGGAATGGATTTTACGCCAAATGCTCTTTCTCTTGATTTATCTGTACTTGGGACTGGCAGCAAAGTTTGAACTGGCTTGTGGATTTGAGACAGCTAAAATTCAGCATTTATAAATAAAAAAAGTGAGTAATAAGCAATTTTCCTTATAAATGCACATTATATTATTTCACCCTCTTTTTTTTTGGTAAAATTAAAAATGTGTAGTGTGTAAAATAACCACAGCCTTATCTTGTAACAATGGCAGCCCACAAAAGTTTTGCCTGCACTCCATGTGATAGACATTTTGGGTGATGTTTGAATAAAGGTGTCTATGTTTATCTTAAAGGAGCCATAATATGCTTTTTCTGTATTTTTGAAATAGTTTTGGACATTAGCATTTCACCTTTTACAATTAATAAAATAATCTTTATGTTTGTGGGGCTGTGCTGTGTGTAATCAAATTTCAACTTCAATTTCAATTATTACACCCAACAATTACAAAAATGATACAATCAAGAAAAAAACCATTAATCACACTAACTTTGGGAAGACAGATTTTGTTGTTTTGTTGGGTTTGAAGAGGAAGACGTCGAGCAAACAACCCAACACGTTTGTGATGAGATTATAACAAACTTGATTTATTTTATATCTTGTACTTTTTTGTTTGCAGAGAACATTTTGCATTGTTTTGTAAAAATCCCAAAAAGCTTTAGGTTAATGAACAATCGTGATTTAAATTATGACTAAAGGAGATTGAGATTTTTATTTTTTCCATAATCGAGCAGTCCTATATGTTTGGATTAGGTGTCCTTCGCCCCCTGCTGGTAACGGTGGGGACTGGATAGAGCCTAAATGGCTATTTAGCACGCTTATTAGCAACATGGCACTGACAGACAGGTAAATGAGCTGACTGCTTTGTGGTGATGGCAATTTAAGCGCTGATCCTAATAAGTCCAGTGACCGTGTATGGACTTTAGAAACAAACAGAAGCACTTCCTGGTTTCACATCTACGCAGAGCTGTGAGACCAAGCGTTTTCAGCTCTTGAAAAAAAGACAATGGCAGTATACAGGATTACTCAAACAAGCGTGAATGAAACAAAAAACTACTCCAGGTATGTTTATGAAGTGCAAACAACATTATAACATGATTAAGAACTCAAAAAAGTGGATTTTGCATAATAGGGGACCTTTAAGTATTTCAGAAACTACATCACCGTTTCGTCTCGGTGGCCTCTCAATCTTGCATTCACAGCCATTCCTCGCATGATACATTTTATTACAGGGACAGCGAACATCTGTTTCCATTTCCACAACTTTCTCGTCAAAAGATATTAGGTTTGTTTGACTTCAACTTTATTTTCAGACATTCAAAAAAAAAAAAAAGGCCATGAATAGCTCAGGTGCAGCGGCGTAAAACTTTAGTGTAACAACATTCAAAACAGATGTCGAAAAGAAAAAATCATTACAGCCAATGCCGGGCCGTCTCACACTGCGCCTCTCAATATAATTTAAAATCTCGCCTTTAAAAGTGACTTTGAAGGTAAACAAATGAAAGTGTATGTCCCAGAGCAATAAGCTGCAGCGCCGCACCTGGGTTTTATCAACATTTTCAAAAAATATGATATAGAAAATTCATCAAAACATTGGAAAGCGTTTTTATTACTCCAGGACGATGCACTGGGACTCAACGGATAATTTAGTAGAGTGGTATATTTCGTAAAAACAGAGGAAAAACTAGAAGCACTTGGTAGAGAACAGACCTCCCCGGAGAGCTTTTGGTCCAGTCTGAAAATAGAAATGCTATTGCCCAGATCTGTACTTGTGGATTGTGGATCTTCTAGTTTAAGGGTAAATGCTCTATCCATTGAGCCACGCAGTCTTTATATCTCACAACAATAATGTGTTCGTCTACCTCCAGCTCTGCCTTCTGTCTTTTCCTCAGTGACTGATCTGTCCTTTCAAGACAATTTCCTAAGTTCGACCATTACTTTTTGTGTTATCTTGCAAACAGAAGGCCAGTGAAGGTATGTGACAGGACGAAGTGTTCCCAATGCATATGAATATTAATAATTGTCTTCACACATCCCCTTTTGCCTCCGACTGTGAATGTCTCTGTCTCTGCATTGTTTAATTATGTATTCCCATAGCTCCGCAGTGTTGTATTGTGATCCTGTCTGATGTGAACAGCTCGTTGGTTTTGTGATCTCTGAGAGCAGACGGTGCCTCGAACACGTCTTGCTGCTTTTGGCATGCTAAACGGCGACTCAGCATTGTTAAAGTCCTGAGGAGCGGCTGGTTTTAATTATGGGAGCGTGCTGAGCTGGGGCCAAGCCAAACTCTCACTCCCTTCTCAAATTACATTCATTCAACCGAGGTTTACTCTGCGCTTTTTTGTTCTCATCCACACATCCGAGCTACTTTTATAATATAGTTCTTCACTGCACTATGCACTGTCTGCAACCTAATCACATTGCAACCCAGATTCATCACTACCATTAGGGATAATTTTTCAGCCTGTACCATTCTCATTCTTTTTTCTTTTCCCATTACATGACAGACTTTGTTTCAAGACCGCTATGTTCTATTTAACAAAATACCATAAAAAACCTGCATTATATAAATACAACTTCACACTTTTTTTGGTTCATATAGAGATGCATTTCCACTTCTTTTAGTCTTGACTTGCAAGATCAAAGCGAATAATAAATTAAGACTGAACCGCATGTTTTTAATTTGGGAATCACTGCTTCAGGGTGCATTCACACCTGGAAAGTCTGCTGGTCTGCTTCTTTGGTCCAGATAAAAAGCAGATTATTATTTTTTTGGGGGGTTCGGATCGCTTTCTCATTGCACTTTTTGCAAGTGGACTACAACATGTAAACAAAACCATGCTTTTGACGATTGCTGGAGCCACTGGTCAAAGTAACTAGTTGGGGCAAAGCGAAGATGTGGATGTTGACAAAAACAATCATGGAGGTTTTGCTTTCTGCACTTCCTATATTTAATCGAATCTTTTCATTCATCTTCTCGCTAAACACAGAAAATACTGCCACATTTTTTTGTGTTTCTCTCACATTTGTCTCTGCATTTGTCCATCGCCAAGTGTTGTTGGTATTACCATGAGTTGCTGTTTATTGCCTGGCTATAGAAGCAACAAAAGTTAACCCCAAAAAGGCTGATGTTTGGAGTTGGGCCGCATTGAGCCCGGTTCATATTCAGACCATAAGCGAGCCGTACCAGAGTCTGTTTGGAAGCGGACCGAGACCACGTCTTTAGATGGGTCTCAATCCAAGGTCCACTGATTCGCATGAGTGTATTCACACACAATGTCCGAACTAACGGGGTAAACAAACTCTGGTTCGCTTTAACCGAACAAAACAAGGCAGGATACACTCTTAGTGTGTCTAGATCCTAAAAGGTTTTCTAGTTTGCTTGAAAGAAATAGCATCCTTTAGGGTTGTTTGTAAAGAATTGTAGGTCTGGATATTATTGTCCAATCTCGTTTACCCCAACATTCATTTGATGGCAGCTTTTCCATTCTGGGATCAACACATAAAATTAGCCTTTTTTGTTTGTTACAATCACAGCTTCAAACCAACTATTTCTCCAAATTTAGACCCAAGACAAAGTATGTCTTCATAAATAGATGTGATGGTCAAAAATAATATTGAAAAAGAGACTCGTTTCAACAACTTCAAAGTCCTTTTCAGAGCCCACATGCTTTCTTGGGAAATCAAAAAAGGAAGTGTAACTTAAAAACTATTGAGAAATTCACGGGATTGCTGTGTCACACTAATTGTGAAAGCTTCTACTCAACAAAACCTGGCCTTTACACGCCTTTTCCACATTATGTCAAATATACAGTAGTAGCATTTTTGGCACTTGCTCGTGGCCCAAGAAATGTTAAGAGAATTGCCTTACAGCTTTCATTTTTGCTGACTTGGCTATATCACTTTTTGCGCACTCTCTTCAAACTACAGGAATTACACCAGGTTTTCTCCAGGAAACTAAATTATTCACTACAGCTACAAAGTATTATACGCCATAAAATGCATTTTCATAAAGTGCTCTGTTCAGGTGAATCCAGGGACATCAGGGCCCATTACCCAACTATTGATCCCTCTTATCTTTAATGCAATTTATACAGAAAAATGGAAGTAGTTGGATCAAGGAAAGTGGTTATGTATTGTAGGTAATAACTATAACATTGACAACACAGTGGGGAAACTTCACACCGCTTTTGGGAAATCCTGTTTAAGTTTGTTTTTTTTAAGACTGAGGTCAAAGGCCAGTGTCAGATGCAGAAAAGCATCAATTAAACAGCGATGCCTTCACTGTCCTCTGTGTCAGTGACGCTTCAGTAACACATGGACGAGACTGGGTCAACCTGAAAACATTCCTCAGATAGTTTAAACAGTACTTTTATTGTCACAGAGTTTGCCTGTTGGCTGTCACTTGGTTATATTTGAGTCATGGAAAGTTTTTGTCTGTCCAACAGCCATGTGAAAAAGTTAGTACATACCTTAAATGTTTCCAATCATTAAACATGTTTTAAAATTAGACTATGGCAACCAGCGGAAGTACAAAATTAAGTTTTTAGCTATCCAAACCTAAACGGGCCTTTGCATTAAAGTAAGTACACCCTTTGTAAATCATGAATTAACTATGATTAACCACAGTTTTTGGAAATATGAGCAAAGGAAAAGGCTTTGAGCCTCCAGCAAACCATGGTGAGAGCCATTTTCCACAAATGGAGAGAACTGGAAACAGTGGTAAACCTTCCCAGGAGGGGCCAAAGCACATCAACGACTCATCCAGGAGGTCCCTAAAGAAACCACAACATCGTTTAAAGAACTACAGCCCTCACTCAACTCAGTTAAGATCAGTGTCCGTGACTGTACAATAAGATAAAGAGGAGGCAAAAATGGCATCCAATGGGAGAGTTTAAAAAAAAAATACTGCTGACCATAAAGAACACAAACAATCATCTCGCTGTTGCCCAAAAAAATATTTTGATGATTATTAAGACCTTTGTGAAAGTATTCTGCAAACTGATGAGCCAAAGGTTTAACATTTCGGAGCATGTAAGTCCCGTTAGCTCTGATGTAAAGCTAACATTACATAAAAAGAACACCACTAAATGTCACCCCTGGTGGTGGTAGTATGATCCTCTGGGGCTGCTTTGCTGTGTCAGAGCTACTTCCTTGATGAGTATATGATGTGCTCCTGAAGTAATTTTGGTAGTTCAGGCACTTATAGAAAGGTTCACCACTGTTCCAAGTCTTCTCCATTTGTGGATAATGGCTCTCCCCAAGGTTCGCTCCTTTCCCTTCACTCAGCTTTCCAAAAACTGTCTTTCATCACAATTAATTCATGATTTAAGAAAGAGTGTACTGCTTCCTTTTGCACATAGGCCTACAGAGGTTTGGATAAAATTCCCCCATAATAAACAAAATAATGATTTAAAATGTATTTTGTATTTACACTGGTTGTCTTTGTCTAATTTTGAAAAGTGTTTGATGATCGGAAACATTTAAGAGGCACAAATATTCAAAAATATAAGAAATCCAGAAGGGTGTACTAACTTTTATTATTTAAGTTTTGACACTATTCAAGTAGTTTTGTTGGTTGTTGTTATTAATGACACTAAAATCAATACATGTTAAAAAAAAAAGTCAAGTTTCTCAAGATTTAAAAATAAGTGAAACAGGAAAAAGTAGGAAAACTAACTGTATGCTTGAACTCACCAATGAATGAAAATTATTTAGATTTACTGTATATACTTTAAATGGTGAAACTCTATAGTTATGAATTGTTAGTTCTTTGTCCGATAAGCAAGAGTAGACCTAAGGCATTTCTTTGCACATTGTGAAGCCTTTTGTTGTTGCAGTACTGTGAGTGACCACTAGTGGAATTAGCAACACAGTCAACAGAACATCATTTAATATGTCCATGGTGTATTAACTTGAATCCTAATACCAACAACAACCATAAAACTGCTAAATTACTTAACTATCATAAATGTACATGCGTTTTTTTTCCAAATGTCCAGTCACAATACAGAAATTTCAAGAACAATGCTGCATCCAGACACTCTAGGCCCATGTGTCGCAGTGACTGTACCCAGAGAAGAATGCACTGTTCCGGGCTCCTCGGCGTTTGTCTCAGAGCCTTTAGCTGGAGGTCATCTCACACTGACAGATCTCTCCACACTCCAGTGAGGCAAGACGCATGGTCCCTGTCAACAACACACAGCAGCCTGCCAGCACTGTGTCTCCCTCTCTCTCCTCTAGCAACTTTATGTGTGTGTGCCGAGACAAAGAGGAAATCTGGAGTGAAGTTAATGGGGACAGTTTGCAATCATTACCAGGAATATTCTGGTATAACTATGTGTTTTGAAGTGTTATGTTTTCTCGAGTGCTGCAAAGCGACAAACTCCAGTCTCCCATGTATTTAATGGAGTGTGTCGGCTTGTATCCATCAAACAGTGTCACTGCCTTCACTGAACTGCAGCCATACCTCTTCTGTCTGGAAATGCTCTGCTAAACAAAGATGGATGAGCTAGAGTCATAGAAAGTCATTTGGTTATGGAGGTTTCATAAAGTTGAAGAAATGCATTGATCAATACTGGCATCCAGTCCTGGAGTGACTTGCAGAAAGATTAAAAGTTCATGGCTATATGTTTTTGCAATTACATTTTGCAATACTTTATACATGAGGTCTGCATTTTTTCCCCCAGTGCTACTTCAACTTGCCATCCAAAAAAATGTACAAGCAAAGTGGGGACTCTAAATGGTCTACAGCAGTGTTTCCCAACCAGGGGTACAGGGACCCCTAGGGGTACGCGAGAACATAGCAGGAGGTACCTGGAGTTATATGATCATTTGTACAGATACCTTTATATATTTGGCTTTTAAATAATAAAATAAACCTAAATCAGGACTAACCAAGGACCATAGTGAGGGATGCCACACTAAAGAAGGACTAAACAAGGATTAAACAGGAACAAAACCAGGTTTAAAACCAAAACTTAACCAGGAAAAAAAACAAGTCTAAACCAGAGCTAAACCAGAAATAAACCAGAACAAAACCAGGAACAAACCAGGTCTAAATCAGAACTAAACTAGGTCAAACCAGGATTAAACTAAGACTAAACCAAGCCTAAACCATGCAGGAACAAAACTAGGACTAAATCAGGATTCAGGACTAAACCTGAATTAAACTAGGTCTAAACAAACTCTAACCCAGTACTAAACTAAGACTAAACCAGGACTAAGCTGGGTGTAAACCACCAAACCAAGACTTAATCAGGTCCTGGGGTTCAAACCAAAAAGGTTGGAAACCACTGGTCTACAGTATTTAAATGGTTGTCTGTCAGTGTCCTGTCAGTCCAATTAGGCCCTGGTTAAAAATATAAGATGGTAAAATGGTAAGATGGGTAAAAGAAATCTGTTTTAGTATAATTTCCTTCAAGAAATTAGTGATAGCTGTATAATTATTACGTACACCCATACTTAGACAAAATGTCTTCTAGACAAAAAATCTTTCTTTGTTCTTAAAATGGCCACAGACATTTTTGGTAAAGTTTAAAAGGGCCATATTATGCTTTTTGAAATAATTTTGGACACCTTTGCATTAGTATTTCACATTTCATATCTTAAAATACTGTATATGAATGGAAAACATTTTCTTTTGGGGAGCTATTACTTTGACTTTGCAGAGAAATCTTGGATTAGGTGTCGGTCGCCCCCTGCTGGCAAAGCTGTGCAATAAACCGGCTATTTCACAACAATATGCTAAGAGATAAATAAATGAGATTACTGCTTTGTAGTGACGGCAAATTAACAGCTGAAAGTGTCCGAACAAGTCTGGTGACAGTGTATTTGCTTTAGAAACTACTTTTTCCTGGTTTCCATGTCTACGTAGAGCACTGAGACCGAGCGTTTTCAGCTCTGGAGAAAGAGATGATGTTAGCATAGAGGATTACTTAAACAAGCGTGGCATGTTTTTGAAGCCCAAACATCATAACATGGTTAAAAGCTCAAAAAAGAGCTGGATTTAGCACAATAGGGAACCTTTAAAGTTCAAGTTACAGATATGGATTTTTGGTGTTACAGCGGGTCATAAAATAGTTGAATCAAGGATCAATGGACTGTCATCACAGACAGCCAATGTTGTCCAGAAAAGCTACCACAATTTATATTTTATTATTGCAAAATGAGTAAATGGAAGGATGTTTTGGCTGGGTATTTTTTCATACAACATAAGCAACATATTTTTCTGCTAAAATGATGACACCCCATGCCTGAGTGACTTGCAGAAAGATTAAAAAGACTAATTTGGTTTGGGAGACGTGGCTGGCAGTGGCATATCCATTTCAGGCTGTTTTATAAATATTAGATAAGTAATAATACATTTCAGACACTGAGACACAGAGGTGATCAGGAAGGGTGGAGGTGTACAAAAGAGTTTTAATACCTTCCTGTGGACAAAGGGCAAGAACCATCTGCTTCCATCTAATGCAATGAAGCACGGACTAGATTAACATTAGCCCATCTGAGCTGAAAAATAATTAACTGTGTGTGTCCTCGGGGGCCCTTTTTGCATTATTATTTCTCATGACGCCTTTTGATTAAACAGTTAATTAAGTGTTGGGTATCGTAGCCCCTTGGCCCAAACGTCACCTGTTGTGGGACTGAAGCAGGTGATGATGCGTTTTGGTGTTTACAGAAACTAAAAGTCAGCAAAAGAAGAAGGAGAGGGGTAGGTGGTGGGTCAGTGACAGCTGCAGCAGTGATGGGTCATAAACAGTGAGCCAGGCCACACATGCAGGCCACAGGAGCACAGGGACAGTAATATGGGATTAATGTGGTGATGACTAATGCTTTAACTAGGCAGACTGGAGACAAGACAAGGAAGTGTTTCTAAACCGAATGTTAAAACCAAAGTCATGATTCAAGCTTCTTTAATTCCTCGTGGTCTTAAGATTGTTTTGTAGGTGACCTTTATGGTATAATTTATAATGACTATAGTCTTTTACTGATGTTTTAGTTATGTTTTTATTATTTATGATGTTGGATTGACGTGTATATGGTTTCACATTGTATGTTGTCTTCTGCCGTGTCAATCTTTATTACATCTAAATCTAAATCACAAGCATTGTAAAAGTCCATTTCGCACAATCACACAGACACTTAACGGGAATTACTTAAATGACTGCCATTTAAAAGTCCCCTATTATGCTAAATCAACTTTTTTGAGCTTTCAAACATTTTATAATCTGTGTTAGTGTCATGCTGCTAATGGCAGTGCTAATTAGCCATTTTATCAGTACAGTTCCCACCGTTGCCAGAAGGTCCCCAAAAGAATATGTTTTCCATACATACAAGTCATACTAGTCATTTACATAGATTTAAGGCATTGTTTGTTTGCTATAAAAAGTTGCATCGAGTTATTTCTACTCTTTACATTTGTTTTAACTTGTAAAATGTTAAATACTAATGCAAAAGTTTCCAAAACTATTTCAAAAAACCTGAAAAAAGCATAATATGCCTTCTTTAAATCATACTCATAAGACTTTTTTTATTGCCATCCCTAACGGACTATGGCTAATTCTTTACTGTCACTACATTCTCACCTTTCGAATGTAAATTTGGCGTTTAAGCGCCAGAAATTCCAGTTTATGGGCTGGATAACGGCTGGCATAAGCTATTACTCTGAGCTTTCCTTCTTGTTCCTGGTATAAAGCAGCACCCAATCCCGTCGCACTGGCATCAGTGTGAAGGATGTATGGACGAGCTGGATCTGCAAATTCAAGGACTGGAGCGGATGTGAGCTTTTCTATGAGAGTCTCGAAGGCCAATTGGCAGTTGGGACTCCATCTCTCACCGAAAGGCTGGTTTGGACTATACTGTGGCCTGTGGGTCCCCTGGGTCTTAAACTTGCGAGTGGGTGAGTAACCACGAGTTAAATCATTCAGTGGCTTGGCAATGCCGGCATAATGCTTTATAAAATGGCGCTAGTATCCTGAAAAACCCAGAAAAGATCTCAGTTGTTTCAGTGTTGTTGGAACTGGCCAGGATTTGATAGCAGCAATCTTCTTAGGGTCTGTTTCAATTCCCTTTTCAGATACAATGTGGCTCAGAGAGCGAACAGATGTCTGGAAGAATCTGCACTTCTCAGATGACAGCTCTAGCCCAAATCCTCGCAACCGGTTCAAGACTCTCAGTAACCTGCGCTCATGTTCCTCCAAGGTATCCGAGAAGATGATCAAATCATCCAGGAACACCAGCACTTCTTTTAGGCGTAGATCCCCCATACATCTTTCCATTAAGCGCTGGAATGTGCTTGGTGCATTAGTGACACCTTGAGGCATCCGGTTAAACTCCCAAAAGCCTAAGGGAGTAACAAAGGCGGTCTTTGACTTATCAGCCTCATTCATTTCGATCTGCTAATAACCAGATTTTAAATGACCAAATGTACAAAAATGTGCCAAACAAAACCAGATTTGATTATGGATAACAGTGTGTCCCTACAGGGCTACAGTAGGTGCTCTAAAAATATGAGACACATGAAGAAGTCTAGAGTCAGTTTTGCATTTAAGTTGAAAACTGGCTATGCTGTCTGACGTCGAAGATAAGTGGGACATTGGTATTTTGATGTAGCCACCAATTTGAGAAATAATCAATTACAGTTTGTTTACTTGGCAGAATACCAATGTTAAGTGCCTATTTTATCTTGTATCTTTAGAAGAGACAAGTTGGCATGAAATAAATACGTACAGCACTCTGTACTACACAGAAACCAAAAGTTTCTTCTATGGAAACAACAGTAGCTTCACTTCCAAACAAACAGAGCATGCTGCATTACATCAGAATCTACCAGACACAGAGTTTCAATCTGAAATCTAATCCAAGCCAAAGTCCAGACAGATCTGTGGAAACAATGATGAAGAGTACGGGCAGAAAAACCACAGACCACACATTCATATTATGCCGAGTTTCAGTTTTCTCCGCTGTCCGTCTTCTCGGTTTCGGCGTTTCATCGTCCCAACACTGACCGCTCTCGCACCAACTCACGTTACGACAAAGAAACGACAAACTACAACAGACTGACCACCATAGAAACCCTGACAGGAGTTACGTAATCATGGACAAAAGTCGTGTTTTTAAAATGACTCAATGCAACAACAAAATGATTGGTTGTATAAAACTGCTACTGCTATTAAAACTACTACTACTACTGCTGCTTCTACTTTGTGAGATTTGTGTACTACCCACTTTGCCACTGAGGTACTTAAAAGTAGAAATGCTTATAGTATAGACCAGGCCTATCCAATTTGCAGCCTGGGTGCAAAATTGAAAAACTACAGATATTTTTGCAGCCCTCGACTGATTTTTAAAATATATAGGCCAATACAGTCAAAATTAAGTCACTGTTATTACTTTTTACTGATAAATGTTCTAAAACAGTCGAAGGATAGAGCACCTTATTCTTGTTAAAAACTGTGTTCATTGTTTTGTTTTGTTTTTTAGATTTTGAACAGCCTATAAAAACTGGGTATATTTCTGGACATACTGTTGAATGTTGATATTTGTTCTCACCTCAGAAAATGAGACGTAATATTTGAAATGTTTAATTTCATTGACATCTGACAGATTTTTTTGCATTTGTGTTCAAAGATTGATACAAAAAAGTGTGTAACTACTGTAGTTCATTTACTATGTGTAATGTACATTAGTATTATTAATAATGTTTAGTCAGTAATGTGTCAATCCAGCCAACCCTCACAAATCTTGTACATTTTTTTTTAATTTGGCCCCCCTGCAAATGAAGTTTGAGTCGCCCTGGTGCAGATCCTGTAAAGTATGTTTAAGAAAATGTACACTAGAAAGTATATTACAAATGGTATATCCGTATTCTTTAGGAATGTAACAATACAGTTACTATATTGATGTAACTTTTTTTTATTCCTACAATACAACTATATTGATTGATGATTTTGTATCAAATAGTATCGTTTTCTAGGTAGTGTATATCAATATACATGGAAGATTGATCGATAATATCGGAAATATTGAAATTAGAAATCAAATTTTTGTGTTTGTAAAGAAATAAAATGTTATATTCAACTGTGCTTCACTCTCTGTCAGCTGGAGATAATCCATCCCGGCCTCGATGCTACATTTGAGAGTGAACTTTTATCATTTTTGGCAAAAAGTTGCTGTGTCGATTATCAATATGAAGGTGTTGTTGAATTGTATTGTTCTAAATTAGCAAATATTGTTCTTGAATCGTATCAAAACAATTCTAATTAATACGTATCGTATTGTTGCAAAAACAAATCGTTACACCCCTAGTATTCTTGTAAATTATTTGAGTTAGTACCTATCCAATCTACACCTCTTTATAAATTATATTCAAATACACACAGCACAGATCTGGAAATGAAAATTACTATCCAAAATTAACTTATTAAAGTAAGATTTGTGGACTGACAGATAAACAAAAACACGGACAAGCTATTTTGATCCGCCATCGTTCTGTAGCTACTTGTCTGGCTAAACATAAGAATTCAGTGACTTTTAGCATTTAGCATTTAGCCTTTAGCTTATGTCACGTTAACTACCCCATAAATAAAACCGCCACAAATCAAGCCACTTGCTAATGTCCTCTACCCGGGCACTGACGTTACACACATGCAGTCAATTGGTCGCCACTTACCAAAACCATCTTGTAGAACTAAAATTTGCCATTTTTGATAGCCATGTCTACAGAAAATGTATTGCGGTCTGCTTACCTTACAGAAGTCTATCCTATAAGCCCTGGCAGACAGGCTTTGGTGAATAGCATAGTGGCTCATTCAGAAACATTGGAGGCCATTTGCAAAACAATAAAGTGATCAGCTCAGGCTCAGTACAAAAGTGGAGTGACAGCTGGCCACTTAACTGTGACACTGTCAGCTTTGAGAGCTTTGAAAAAAACACCACTCAATCCATTGCACAATAGTAGAGGTGGTCTTCCTTAAATCATTGTTTAATTCCCAGAAAACCAGAGGAAGCTTTGGTGAGAAAAAGCTGTCAATGTTTCACTTTTGGTGCTAAGAGGAAGTGGGACATTTTGCCAAAACGTTGAGAAGATATGAGGGACTTAAAAAGATGTTTTAGTATTTTATAAATGTGGTTCTATTAGATTTTAGTAGTAATTTTTTTCTCTACAGTAAAGGAGATGACCATCTGCCAGTTAAAAGGAGACAGGAGCAACATGTCAAAGACTAAACCATGCACTGCAATGGAGCTAATGAAAGATACATTATAAACACTTAAGCAACTTCAGTGACTTTCAGTTGTGTGGTTGTGAGATATTTCTACAATACAAGTTACATACAAAAGGCTTTTAATTTGGTTTAGGCAGCCACACACTCAAATGATAACGTTCTGGGGTTAAATAAATAAAAAGCTGAATACAAAGCAGTCATATGTCATAAGAAATCTGAGTAAAACCATTCAAAGCCATGCTCACTAATAGTAGTTTCCGAAGTTGAAGAAGCCTTGTTGGTTGGACCATTAGCAAACACCTAAAAAAGGGAAGGGAATTAGTAGCTCATAGATTCAATTTTGCAAAATACTGTACTATCCCTTTAGTTTTTCTTTCATTTTTGTTCCATGGGAAACTTCACTTTAGTAGTTTAAACTTTCACTGACACATCTTGGTCTCTGCAAAATGTCAGTTTTTGCATTACCCACAAAAAAATACACGTCTGTACAGAGTCTTTTGAGAAATAAAACCTCATTGTGCCAACCTGTGGTTATGCCAAAAAAAAAATAGTAATCTAATCTGGTTTTTGTTTGTTGAGTTTTAATGATATTTGAAACATGAAGCTGGTATGTTGTATTGTTTTTAGTTATTTTTTTTTAGGGTTTTTTTTTTTTTTGAGATTTTGAGAGTAGGCGACACCAAACCACATTTTATGGATTTTCTTTTTTTTTACTATGAGAAACAGCAATATGCAACTTTTTTATTTTGCAAATGTCTAGTCTAGAAACTTCACCCACATCTACATTTACATCTTTTACAAAATACCACTATCATCTTACCTACAACCCTTAATATTGTGCCAAATTAAGATTTAGAGTCTGTATAATGTATTTTTTTGTACTTATCTCTATTCACCATAATGCCATAGATAAACATGCTGCTGCATTTTTAGAGTTGGTCAGTGGTGGTAAACCTTTCGTGCCAACATTGTGCATTTGGGAAAACCGTGTTCTCCTGATGGTTGAGCGATGGCAGACAGGAAATGGAGTGTTACAGGAAGAGAGAGGGAGTTTTGAACAACATCAAGTGAATTAGCTGGCAATCATGGGAAATACTACGTAAAAAAAAAAGTCGAGTAGAGTTGTAGCAAAATCAAGCAACAAATGGCTATACCATTGCACTCAAAGACTTGGCACTAAATGTGACCCAAAGAAAAAGGTCATGAAAGTTAAAGTGCCAACATAATACATGAGTTTTGGAAATCCACTAATTTATGACAGATGTAAATTAACTTAAAATGCAGTATCCATAATGATTGAAAAAGTGGCTATAATCCTGGGGTATATATCCACTTGGTTAATTATCCAAAATGTTTAGCATAACTTGCAAGCTTTTAGTATTACTTTAACCAAGGCAGGAATACGTTGAACAAGCCCAAATTTGCTAACAAGATCAGGATATAAAACATAGATGTTTAGTGCAACATACACTGCAGAGTTGTACTGTGTAAAATAATATTAAAACACTGGAAACATTTGCACCCAGGATGAGAAAAGGGGAAGTAATCCAGTTATCCAGGTAGCTGTTGGTCAAGTGTTACTTTTACTAAGACAAGAGTGAATCAAACAAGTGACTGAACAATTAATAAAGGAACATACTACAAGCAGAAGTTTACGGTACACTGCAAAGTTATAATATTAATCATTATATAACAATAGCTTAACTTTGACTTAAGGTCTGCACAATATCAGACTCAAAAGAAAAGTTTTACCAACCTAATAGATGAGTTTTAGAGGTCCACTTTCTTAGGATCCAGTACAGTGAATTAAAATCCAGCATATTATCCACAAAGAAAGTTGTAATCCAGTAATCCCGGTACAGATCCAAATGGGTTTATATTCCACAATGTTTAGTGCGAAGTTAAAAGTTTCTAGTTTGTCTTTAACCAGCTCAGCAGTGCCTTCCCTCCTGCTCTCCTCTCTCGTCTGTCTGTCCTCTCTGTGTGTTGGCTACATGTGTGTTAGTGTAGCTGGCTCATTTCCTGCTTGTGCGGCTTGAGCTCGAGGCGGGCACAAAACACATGGCTTTCTGCATTCCTCTCACAGTCCCATTAACTCCCTCTATGACCCTTTCCAAGCCCCCCTGTTGTTGCTTCTGCTGCTGCTGCTGCTGTCCCGGACCGGACACACCCCCTCCCCACAGCACCACCACGTACCCCTCCCCCCTCCTCCCGTCCCGTTATCTACTGACCCGCGCAAAGCTAAACACAGGAGTGGAGTTGCCCTGGAGTTATTGATAGATGGCTAATTTCTCCACAGTTGGTCAGTGGCTGCTTTGTTTTGTTGTTAAAAGGACGAACCCTTACAGCTGACCAGCTGCTGTTGCTCTTTCAGCCAGTGGTCATGTATGTACCACATGGACTGTTTTAACGGTAAAAAGTGTTTGTAAAAGTAACCAAGAACAATAAGAATCTAAATTTATAGTGCATTAGGCTACATTTACTTAATTAAGTTGTTTAGCTAAAGCTCAGGGGGTACGCGGAGTTATTTGATCTTTTATAGTACCTTTATATATTTGGTTTTCAAAGCCTAAAATAGGTCTAAAACCTGAGCTATACAAGGAATAAACCAGGTCTAAACTAGAACTAAACTAAGACTAAACAAGGACTAAGCCATGCCTAAAACCAGAACTAAACTATGACTAAGCTGGGTCTAAACCAAGTCTAAATCAGGTCAAACCAGATTGAACCAGGAGTAAACTAAGACTAAACCAGGACTAAACCATGCCTAAGACTAAGCTGGGGCTAAACCACGTCTAAACCAGGTCAAACCAGAACTAAACCAAGACTAAACCAGGACTAAACCATGCCTAAAACCAAAAATAAACTCAGATTTAGCTGAGTCTAAACAAAGTCTAAACCAGGTCAAACCAGAACTAATCTAAGACTAAACCAGAACTAAACCAGGACTAAGACTAAGCTGGGTCTAAACCAGGTCTAAACCAGGTCTAAACCAGGTCAAACCAGACCAGAACTAAACTCAGACTAAGCTGGGTCTAATCCAGGTCTATACCGGGTCCAAACCAGGACTGAATCAAGTCCTGGGGTACACAAAAGCAAAAAGGTTAAGAACCACTGGATTAGGACACAAAAGTGGTTTGTTTAGCTTAATTTAAGTTAAGCTGTTTAATTACAGAAAATGGTGATAAAAGTTTTTACAGTGCTTAAGCAAAGCAAAAAAAAAAAAAAAAAAAAGGGTTGTGGTAAAACAGATTACTGCTGCACAAAAAGAGTTTTTATTTCATGCCTCATCTGAAAAGGTATGTTTTATTGTATTCAACATATAGTCTATAGTCTATAGCTTTTGATGCTGTAACTTTGCCACCACATGCATTATCCATTACTTAATGTAATGTTATGGACTAATTGGAATCAAAACAATGCTATTAATGCATTGCTATTACACGGTTTCTGCATGGCCTAACTACGTTGAATGCAAGACTTTTGTAGACCTTTTTAAGTCCACTGTTGAAGAAAATTAAGACCTATTTCATAAGCCTGAGGTGCACAAAAAGCTGAGTCATAAACCTCATTATCATTTAATTGTGATTATTGTGATGACAGCAAGAACCACAAAGCATTTTGTTCTTGCAAAAAAAAAATCTGAGCTCTCATATCCTAGACGGGATCACGCCTTTGAGAATTTAAGTCGGCATTTTAGAATAAGCCATGAACGCAGGTAGCTACATTGTATATGTATACCTGACATATTTAAGAGCTGTTTACACATATTTAAGACCTAGTACTCCACATCTCGGTAAATTTAAGATTTTTTAAGACCTTAAATTCAGATTTTTAAATTTAAGACTTTTTTAAAGACCCAGCAGAAACCCTGTATTAAAGTGTTATCAACATTAGTGTAATGGGACAAATTAAAAACAATAATAATAATATAAAACTTTTCACATTGCAATGTTATTCATGAGTTTAATTAAGCAACATACCATTTTCTGCCCGGAAACATGAAGAAAACCAAAACCACCAATACTGGACAATCTCTTACTCCTATTTTCCAGATCATTAGTAGATACTTCTTTCACCAATACTCTGCCTTGTGACCCACTTACACTCCACCAGTGACACAGCAAAAAAAAAAAAAAAAAAAAAAAAAAAAAAAGAGTCATTGTGCCCTTTTACCCTTCTTGCTGTCACGCAAAACATGACAATATACAGTGTGACGTTCTATGTACACAACACACAAGGCCTTTACATAACACTGCTGAAGTAGCCCAGGGACAATAAAAATTTGCCTTTATCCACTTCTGGCTGGTGCTTTATAAAAGTTTTGAACATTTCAAATAACCTGTAAAATACACAAACTAAGCATAAACAGCAGTATGTCAAAATGAAAGCAAAAAATAGCTCAGTATTCCTGTCGTCTCCTTGATTTCTAATAATGCTATGCTGAACCTCTGACCTCTGACACTGATTTTTTTTATTACTTTTTTTTTTTATCCTTTTGAAATTTGGATTCCATTAAAATTTTTGAGGCAAGACATAAAACAGACAGGAATATCCCACAACAAAAAGTGAGCAAACAATGAGATTATGTCTATCAACTGTAGTTTGGACCCAGTAAGGGTCCAAGTCTACATGTCTGGACCTATAAAGGCAGACATAAATACAATATCCCATTAACACTGGGTTATTCCAAAACCAAAATCTAATTATAACTTTATCAAATCCAGATGTTCACAGTACGGCAAGATCATTTTTAACATCATTTTGTTAACAACTTCTGATGTGTCACTTCATGTTTTCTGCTTCTGCGGCGCTGTATTCCATTGATATAGGAATGTGTGATCTTATTAAATGATACCACCCTAATCAAAATCGGCGCCAAGCGCAACAGTGTTACGTGTAAAACAAGTCAAAACAAGTGTGAAAGCAGCTACGTTCATATTTACTTCCTTAACTTTGCCCTGCGTTGCTCAGGAGAATAGGGTTTCCTCTTTGGGACGACTCTTAAAAAGCAGCTTCCTATTCCAGACATTCCTCGAGCAGCAGGAACTTGTTGGTGGTTTGGAGGAACAACGTCTACAGCAGAGCAGTGGTTCTCAAACTGTGGTACGGGTACTGCTGGTGGCACATAGGCTACTCCTGGTGTTTTGCAGTTCATAGTTAAATTTGAGGAAGATTTATACCTGTTTAAGTCCTGCTCTGGTTGGGGATTAAATGTGAAGTGCAGACTGCAGCTTAGTCCTGGTTTAGGCCAGGTTTAGTCCAAGATTAGTTCTGGTTATGTCTAGGTTTAGTCCTGGTTTAGTCCAAGATTAGTTCTGGTTATGTGCTCCTTAATTCCTGGTTTAGTCTTGTTTTACTCTTGGTTTAGTGCTGGTTATGGGCTGCCTTAGTCCGGCTTTAGTCCTGGTTTAGTTATAAGTTTAGTCCAAAATTATTCCTGGTGATGTGCTGCCTTTGTCCAGGTTTAGTCCAGCTTTAGTCAAGATTTAGTCCAGCTTTAGTCCTGGTTTAGTCCAGGTTTACTCCTGGTTTAGTCCTTAAATAGTAATGCTCATTTCAGTTCATTAAGATAAAACTTTTTTTTATTTTTTTATTTTTTTATTTATATGGGACAGCGTGTATTAATGAACAGCAGCTAGTGCCGTAAATACACCGGATTATAGCTCAGAGCTAATTTCCATCCGTAGTCCCCACTCACTCACATTCACACCGGCTTCCTGGTGTTCCCCAGCGGTCTCCCATCCAGGTACTGACCAGGCCCTACCCTGCTTAGCTTCCGAGGTCTGACGGGATCAAGCATCCACAAGGCGGTATGGCCTTTAAAATGTGGTGCTTTTAAAAAAAAAAACACAGGTCTAGATGAAGCCGTGTTGAAGCCTTCCTGGCCTAATTCGACTGCCTGCAGCCCGCCAAGCATACCATTTTTTGATGTAGGGGTCACCACACCCGTCCCATTGCACTTCTGGCATGTGTCAGTCTCACCACCGTCCAACTATAACAACAAAGTGACGATAAATAGGCTGCCTGTGCCGAGCTCAGGCAATTTCTGTCACCGCTTCAGCCAATTACACCTAGCATTGGTGTTTTAACAGGTGTCCCGCCACTGGTTGAAGTTTTTATAAGGTTATTTTTGGCCTTAATAATGATAAATCAAAAATTCAAATAAATGAACAGATAACTTTGTCAAACTATAGAAGAAAATATTTAAACTTGTGATAAACTTGACAGAACTGGGCTTGCATGAAAATCACACAGCTTCTTCTTTCACTTAATAAAAAGTGATTAAAGTGAAATAAACACAAGCCAATAAAACATTACCACACGATAAGTCTCACAATCAGCCACATGGTTTAAATCAATGCCTCTCAGACATCCTATGAAAACAGAAGACACCCATATTTTGCGGTGTACAATTACATATCAAACACAATAAAGTGAATGGTTAGTGTGCTGTCTCGGCTAATTAGCATGATACATGTAATAAAATACAGATCAATGCTAATTCAAGACATTATACACCAGTTAGTTCCAACTCATTGGTTTGATTGGACGATACTAAGCATGCTTATATTCACTGCCCAGCACTCTCACTGCACAAATGTTCTTTATAAATGAGTAATGAAGCCGAGGGTAACAGTTGCGAGCTTAGCCAAGATTACAAAAGGTTGGATAAGAAATAAGCAAGATTAACGAGTTACATAAACAAAAAACCGTGGCCCCAAGAGTGCATAATATAATAAGTATGTGGTAACTGTAAATCTATGAAAACTAGCAAATGAGCTAGCAGATGACAGTTTGCATGATGAATTTGACAAGCCAATTATGTACCGTATTTTTCGGACTATAAGTCGCTGTTTTTTTCATAGTTTGGCCATGGGTGCGACTTATAATCCGGAGCGACTTGTGTGTGAAAAATTACATGCGAAATTATATTATTATATCATTTCACATGTAATTTTCACACTAAACCGCAAGATGGCGCCATAGGCCTGTGTTGATAATTATATCATTTGACGAGGAGTCTGACGTAAGCGACGTAGAAGAGGAAGTGGCGCATCGTCTACCTCCCGAGTTGGGGGAGTTGTTTAAAAGTGACACCAAGGATGAAGATTTCATTGGATTTAGTGATTTGGAGTGAAACTGATAGTTTGGTAAACTTGTTAGCATGTTCTTTATGCTAGAGTTATCTGAATAACTCTTAATATGTTACGTCGTTACTGACATTACCAGGCATGTCTGTCATGTAACGTTAGTATTCCATACACTTATTCAGCCTGTTGTTCTCTATTTTATTTTTATTTTAAAATAAATAAATAAAGATGACATGTATGTTTTTGGTGTTGGATTTTATCAAATAAATTTCCCCCAAAATGCGACTTATACTCCAGTGCGACTTATATATGTTTTTTTGTTCTTAATTATGCATTTTTTGGCTGGTGCGACTTATACTCCGGAGCGACTTATAGTCCGAAAAATACGGTATTTGGATTAAAATTACTTTGATAGGTCACTTAGAAGAATTCATAAACGTTGAAATAAGACAGATCTTGTAACAGAGATTGGTCAAATATTAGCAATGTCATCCCAACAATGAGTAAAATGTCCCTAAATGATAGAAAAAAGTTAAAACAAAAAGGGCTAAATTATGCAAAACTGACCTTTCTAAGCTGTCTACCACGTTATAATTTTGTTACCTCGTCAAAAACAGACCTGGAGTTATGTTTTGTTTCATTCATGCCTGTTTAAGTAATCCTCTATTCTCTGACCCAGCCATTCTGAGACCTCAAAACGCTCTGATCCACAAACCCCGCCCACTCCAGGAAGCACTGATCAATCAGCAACAAGCCCTCTACATCCAGTCTGCTCTCATTCTTTTATCTAAGAAATGATGTACAGCTCTGTTTCCACTGATTCCTCACAGACATTTTTCAGTTTGCAGTGAAATGGCGTCATACAAAAAGTTTAAGGATGTAAAGTGCTCTTTTTATTTGATTATATGTTCAAAAGACTGCAATAGTGTGCATTCTGCTGCCCTCTGCTGGTCTCTTTATGGCACCAGTAGAGTAATTTTAGTCAGATAATGTTTTTTAAGCATCGCAACAAAAAGTTAAAAAGCAGTCATCTGGATTAGATGTTTTTGAAGGTTGTAAAATGTTTAATGCTGTCCTAGAAGTGACCAAGATTGCTTTAAAAATAGAAATAAATCATAATATGACAATGATGGTTACCCTAAGCTACCCATATATACTAGTGTGCTAGTAGAAATCACAATACACGCATATTTGTGCTTAAGTAGAGTAGTTTTTGGATTTTTTGAAGCCAGCATCGAGTGGTGACACATGGTATTACATCTCGGCAAGTTTCTTTTTCTAAGAATTTCAAAAAGAAAAAAGAAAAAACTCTACATGTACAGTCCCCTATACTCCAAAGTACAAATATAGAAATGGGTCAGTGACAAAACATGCAATTTTCAGAGTCCGTAGCGTCAAACATTACTAAAATGCATCAATTTGAAGACATAAAGTAGTGTAAGATGTTCTTCTAACATGGATCTATTAAGACATAGCAAAGAAGCTTTTAGTTTTTTGAGACTTGTACTTTAAATTTAGATTCAAAAGTCAAAAATGTCATATGGTGTGACTGTCCGGGGTATGTCTGACTTTAATAATAACAACACATATGCAAATAAAGTGTGAATAAAATGCTAATTTGTAGATGCAGGAATATGTACAAGTGTTTTTAACTTATAAAGTCTTGAAGTTCCACAACATTTTGTCCTTAAAAAGGTTACCATATGAAGTGTCGCTAGCATTTAGATTTTTGATTTTACTATTATTATGATAAAAGACATTCAGAAAGCTGCAAAAATGTCTTGAGAATAATCTACAATGTCAATAAGCCAGTTTAGTTTTTTAAAAATTTGACTTAAAAACTGCAGTGAGGTGGAAATAACAAAATGTGGTCACCCAGTCGTGTCTTTTGGTGTGACGTGCTTTTACTGAAGAATAATGATGTTGCATGAATAATTCTAATGAATTCTTAAAATGCAGTGCTTCCCTGAGTCTGGTGACATGTTAAGTATTTGCAGCCGTTTGCTTGTCACACCATATGACGCCGATTTGAGTAATTCTTGAAAGAAATAAAATTTAAATACAAAATTTCAAAAAGTATTATACAGAGACGTGGCCCATATCTATCCAACAAAGAAGGTGAGGCTCTGAACACAGTATCACAGGCTCCTATACAAAACATCGACAGCAGCACATTTGTTTTTCACTCTCAGCTCAGTGACAGGTCGCTCCATCATTTTGATCTGATCTGGGTGTTTACTACAGCCAGTATGGTTTATGTGTGTGTGTGTGTGAGTGTGTGTGTGTGTGTGTGTGTGTGTGTGTGTGTGTGTGTGTGTTGCGTGCCTGTGATTCTGATCAGTACATACCAGCAGCGTGCCAAGTACATGTGCTCCTTCACAAAGACCGACCCCGAGAGGAGGATGTACCAACAGGTCGCGATGCTGTCCGGGCTGGAGAACAAAAGGGAACAAAAAAGAAGTCAAAACATATTAAGGTGTTGTTATGGGAAGCACGAGCTGCTCTGAACAAGAGCATTGCATTTGTTAGTTAGCCTCCTGCAACATGTAACAAGACAAATGGTATAAAATAAATGACTAAATTAAGATAAAATATGACCTAAGATAGCCCATTATCAAAAAAGACAAAAGATTTTGCAGTTTTACAAACGACTCACTAGTAATAGTCTAAACTCTAGGCCAGCTATTCCCAAAGTCAGTGTCACGGGCCCCTTAAATTTCCAAAAATCCCACACGGACCCCTAACTACATATACAACTTCCCTCTATTCAAAAGATTTTGAATTTTCTCCATATATTTCTATAAAAATGTTACAAAAACACTGACAGTTTGTAAAAAAATGTTTTAAAGTAATATTTTTAAACAAGTATATAACTGTAATTCATTTCAAACTCAATTTCTTTTAATGTATTTGATATAAACAGCCCCGGGGGGGTTGCAGTACCTTTGCAGACCCCCAGGGGGCCCCAGACCCCACTTTGGGAATCACTGCTCTACTCCACCTCTAAGCCAATGGTTCTCTAAGTTTTCAATCCAACTATCAACTCATAAAAATATTTATCTTTCCAAGTACCAGGGCTAAAATAACCATTACTACATTAGGATAGAACAGCAACTACACTAGAAATAAACCGCGTCTAAACCAAGACTAAACCACTTCAAAACCAGAACTGAATCAGGTCTAAAGCTGGACTAAACCAAGACGTAACTAGGTCTAAACTAGGACAAAACCAGGTGCACACCAGGTCTAAACCAAATCTAAACCAAGACATAACTAGGACTAAACCAGAACTAAACTAGAAACAAAACCAGAACTAAATTAGCTCTAAATCAGGACTAAACCAAAATATAACTAGGACTAAACCAGGAGTAAACCACGTCTAAATCACGTCAAAACCAGAACTAAACTAGGTCTAAACCAGGACTAAACCAGGACTGAGCAGTGGTATTAAACTTAAAATGTTACCCCGAACCAGCGCAGGACTCAAACAGAAGTAAAACTTAAAACCAACATCAAAACTGCAACAAGAACTACTTTACCTTATTTTACCATTTAATTACTTCAACTGGATAATATATTTAGCTTGCCCTGGTGTTTTTTTGTTTTTTTTTTTTGTTCCTTGTTGATTTGTGCTAAACTAATCTAACTGAACATCATTTAATTTTATGTGCTGCTCTTACCTTATTCAAATTGATGCATTTACAGTAACTATATTTTATTCTGTTATAAAAACCTCATATAAAAACCCTATAAAGTCATAAATTTACAGCAGAAAATGCCTTTATTGGCACCAAAATGCACATCTTAAAACTAAAAAGCAAAAGTGCGTGATCCCTGACATAAATGTAGAGAGCACATCCCGAGCTCAAGTCCCCAGTGCTGCATTTTGCATTAGGATAAATGTATTCTTTGTGTGCCAAGTGCTATAGAGCCGCTCCATAATGTGCCATTACTGAAAAGCACGAGCGCCCATTAGCCGCAGTCAGACACGCTCAAGTATTTAGTCACGTAATCCACTGTCACTTACACCAGCTGGCTCTGATTTAAACCAGCATTAAGACCAAATACAAAACATTAGCTATTGAGTTTGTCTACAGGAGGATTTGGGAAGTATGGTTTGAAGTATGGATGAGAGGGTTGGGCTGGTGAAGGTAGAAGGACGCTGACGTTAAAGCTGAAGACCAAAGAGGAGGTTTATGGTGTGGTGAAAGAGGACATGAAGTTAGTTAATAAAAAGATAATACAGTGCAATACAAGTGGAAAAGAAGAGACAGTGCTGTGATAATGACCACAGCAAGACCAAGATTTATCAAACCCAGGACTATATTATGCAAAACTGACTTTTTTGCACTTTCTACCATGTTATAATATTCCCTCCCATGTTATATCATTTTATAATATTATCAATAAATATTAATTTGAATAATTTAAATGAATTAGTAGTGTAATTATGACTACACAATAGGGACATCATGAGTCATGATAATGGACAATAGATATTACAGGCTACAGTAGGTGCTGGCCTGGGGACTATAGGCTAATAACAGGGTCTGTTGTAATAACTCTGTCCCACTCCACACAGTCATGTGTCTGATGGGTCTGTGTGGATCATCAGCTGATGTAGTAAGCCCTGCGCCCATGGCTTGCGCTGAGGGACACAGAGAAACTGTGAGACTCGTTTAAAATGTTGGACAAGGTTTAAGACAAAGACAAGAGCGTGCGTCTCTGACAGCGCTATGAAAACTATCTTTTACAACACAAGTAGTCACTTTTTACTTTCACTTTGGGGCGATGGTGGCGCAGTGGGTTAAGCATTCGCCCATCTGAAGCGCATACTGTCGTCGTGTCCCTGGGCAAGACACTTCACCCACCTTGCCTGTGTGAATGTGTAAGTGTGGCTGTGTTTGGTGGTGGTCGGAGGGGCCGTTGGCGCAGATTGGCAGCCACGCTTCCGTCAGTCTGCCCCAGGGCAGCTGTGGCTACAGAAGTAGCTCACCACCACCGAGTGTGACTGAGGAGTGAATGAATAATAGATCAAAAATTGTAAAGCGACTTTGAGTTGTGTGAAAAGCGCTATATAAAATTGATGTATTATTATTATTACTTTGGAACGTAGCAGCGAGTTAACGCTAGCTCAAGCATTTCAGTCAATAAAACAGACTCAAAAGGATCTACAGATCTGTCCTGTGTGCTCTGGAGGGAAATACAGAGGGAAAAGCACACCTGAGGTAGATATGAGCCTCTTCAGGGTTTGCACATTGCAGGGTTTGGAACATGAGCTAAACTTGATGCTGCTTTATGAATATTCGATAATGGGATTTTGCATATCGTTAAGACAACAATTTGGATATTATTGTTCACAAGATATATCGCGCACCCCTAATCATCATATGACTAAAATTTGGTTTATTGTGAGATGAGACGAAGACCTTCAAAACAAGAGTAAGATCATTAAAATCATTTGTACTAAATCCCTTTTTACTAACACCAGCTGAGCCCTATCACAGAAAAACAGGTTTCAAAGCTTATATGCATCCTAGACCAATTATTGGTCGTTCAATGCTGAAGTGTCCTTGGACAAGACACTGAACCCCAATTCTGGGACATTGCTCCAATGATAGCAGCTGATTGTGAATGAGTGAATGGATGCTATACTGCTCTGAGTGACAATGTAGTAAAAAGTGGGAGATACTCGAGGTAAGTTTAAGGAGATATTTCAGTATTTCATTGCACATTGCTTTGGGATTACATTAAACAGAAAATCCATTTAGTTCGCAGCAGTAACATGATGCAAGTGCCATTATCTGAAGAGGAAATCTAATGTAAGTCTCAAGGTAAAACACACATACAAGAGCGGTCTGACTATTCCATGCATTTTTTGTTTCGTTTCTCTAAATCCCTTTACTAAGACTTTATAAGCTCATGCACACATTTGTAGCTTTCTATAAGGCCTAAAATCAGCACAAGCAATCTCTGTAGTGTTTCCGTTAATCGTTTTCTGCATCACTTTGCAGTCTCTAGGTTTCTCGCCACGAGATTAAACAGATATATATATTTTCTGACTACACAAATTGCTTTTCTTTGTGTTTAAAACATTCACTTATTACGTTTTTTATCGGGCCAACCTTATTTGTCCTGATGTGCCACTCTGTTGTATGTAAAATGTGTTTTCCTGCACTGTTTAATTAAAAATGCCACTGTCTTTGTTTTGGTGTGAGCTACTTACTGCGAACCATGGAAGACGAAAGAGCAACAGAGGATGAGATTTCACATATCGATAGGAAATGAAACCTCTCAGTGTTTAATGTGACTCTGGTGAGAGTCGTCTACATCAACAGCACATGCGCCTCTTCGTTCATACATCTCTGTCCTCCCTCCGACACGAACATTTCCTTCAAATCACAATTGCACTCATCTTTCTTCCACCTTCCGCCTTTTCTTGATTTGCTCAACTCTGCTTACTCTTCGTTCATACGTCTAAAAACTTTAAACTTTACTCTATCATTTTTTAAACTCATCTTACAGCCAACTTACTGTCCATTATTCAAAAGTATTACTCTTGATAATAACAAAAAATAAATATACATTTAACAAAAGAATAATACTTTTTCTGAACAATGAATAGTAAATTGACTGTAAGATGAGTTAAAAATAATGAAAAATTTAAAGAAACATATACACTGCATGTGTGTAATGTACCATACTTAGATGTAATTATAAAGTATAATCCATGGGCGTGCCGTGAGGACAAGCAAGGCAAGCAGCGCTTGACCAATCAAATCTAAAAAACATACGGATTAAAACTATAACGAAATTAAATTGATATATCTCCAAACATTTCATTTTGCTGTTCACTTCCACAGTGAATCAGTCTATTACCTGCTTCCAGTCACTGTGTACTTTTCTGCCTCCTGCTGGCCACTCCAGGTACTGTCAAGCTAGGAGACAGGCAAGCTAGGTTGCCTCTCTGTGACTCATTTCTGTCATTTTCACCTCTGTGGAGGTGGAGTCGTGGTGCACTGTTTCTGCCTGGGGCTTGTCAAGCAGAGGAGCAGCTTGTTTTGGAGCCTCATGCTGTGGTCAATCTCAGGCTCAGTGACAGATCTCTGGCTTTACAGCTTACAGCCCTGTCCATTACAGTGCGCATGCGCCGCGTTAGACAACAAAACCTTCTACAAGTATCCGCAGCCAAAGTGTGTAACAGCGTTTCTACAGATAAGTCATAGTTTGTAGCTTAAACCCTGTTCATGTTCCTCATGAGTACTGCTGCTGCATAAAACTGTGTGTCATATAAATGGCCTCACGTATATCGTTAAGTGTAAGGCGAGTTCGTAAGAAGTGGAGGTGGAGGAGTGGAGAGGAGCCAGCGACAGTGAACGTGAATATTACAGAACTGTGAATGAACTGGGCTCTGGTTTTTCTGGACACACTCAGCTGTAGGAAACACAGGATGTTTCTTCAAGAAAGTAACATGGACTGGATTTGCAGCTTGAGTAGCGAGGTGAGTGTCAGTGAGGCGGTGTTTGTGGTGTGATGTGTGAGGCTTCTGCTGAGGTTTTATTATAGTGAAGCAGCATTAACAGTGCACTGGTCTAGTGTTGATCTCAGTGTGTGCTGATGAACCTCCTTCATCTGTGAGGCTGGAACCTCACTCATCATCTATCCATCCTCGTTTTAGTGCTTATGAAGTAAAGTTAAAACAAAAACTGAGGGCACATTCTTTGATAAGGCAAAGGAGAAGGTCAGTTTTGTGGGAAAAAAAATGTTGTAATGACATTGTTTTGTATACAAACAGAGCTGTTACTAACAGTAATTATATAGGAAGAGTGTGAGATAGTTTGAAACAGCTTACTACACAAATAATAATGGGATTGCAGTTACCCAAGTGATTTTTAATTAAATTTAAATTAAATCAAAAGGTTGTCATATAAAAATTAATCAAGTCAAGGTTTCTGCTTGCCTGCTTGAAAAAGTCACCGCACGCTACTGGTATAACGTACGATATATGTCAGATATTGTATATACGTAAATACATTGTTCTTTATAGTAGCAACCGTTCATTAGGATGAATGGGGTGGGGTTAAATAAGTTCGTCTTCTTCCCACTCCTTTTTGAGCTACAATAAAATACAAACTGTGAACATGTCTGAAAAATATTCATAGATACTGTTATTACGATTGTTTCTTTTGTTTTGTTTTTTTCTTCTAGTGTGGGTATAATGTATAATACTGTATTTCTATGTACAATATTTTTATTTCTATGGCTTGAAATAAAGTAATCAAACTAAACTAAAAAAGGTTTTTAGACATATGAAGATCAAATTAGGTGAACAAAAAAATATTATTTGTTGAAGCGTGTGAACTCACTAGAACAGGATGTGGTTGGCCTCATGTCTCTCATATCGGGCTGAGGTACACATCGACCTAGAACAAAAACAACAAATATACAACTTATACTTTTAAATGCTTTGTTTGAAAATAAGAGTTTACCCATACAAGTAAAAAAAAAAAAAAATTCTAATGGCCACTGGTGATTGCAAAACAGTTTCACATTACAAAAAGAAATAAAAGTTATGTTTGAAAATTTGTGGACGTATATATTTTTGAATTACTTCCAATAATCAACTGTGCCACCAATTCTACACATGCATAACCTTTGCTTGGACACATTTTAGTTTAAGTTGAGTTTTTTTTTTTATTATCAGAGTCTATTTACACCAATTATAGGCTCTTCAGGTTTTGTAAACACAAGTCCCATGCTCTCATTAGCAGAGCATAATTGGATAGACTCTTGGCAGCTTGTCATTTTGAGGTGTGAGTGTTTTGGCAAAGAAAGTACTGTCCAAATTAATCTGAATCCATTTAGTTCCTCTTCAATTAGCCACAATATCCGTGTCTAAAATGCTAAACAGAATACAATTGTTAGAAATCTGGTTTGCCTTTTTTCGTCACAAAGCGTATTCTCCTCACCTTTGTTTTTAATTCGACTGTTTCTCTCAACCTAAATGCCATTGTCGTCACTTGCAAAACTGACCGAACAAGATGACAAACATTTTACGTTAGAAGCAGAGCATGAGACATCTTTGGTATGAACGCACAAATATGAAAGCGGAAGAGCAGCCTAAAGATTCAGTGCATGATAAAAGGCTCAAGTGAGAAACATGATGAGTCATTTGATCTGTGCAGCTCAGGTTACTGACAACAAGGAAGAAAATATGAGATTAAGACAATGTGGTTTTGAATTACAGTAAGCTATGTCTTTTGAATTAGATTTCTTTTTAGACAATTGTAAAAAAAATAAAAAAAGGACTGACCGTAGCTGATGTTCTCTGAGGTGGGAGAGGACGTCCATGTGGTAGAGGTGGCAGTAGATGGTGTGGAGGTCCTGCAACAGAAAAATAAAAGCATAAATACTCGTATACAATATGAGCAACACCTTTGCTGAATATTGTAGTAATTATACAATTTGAAGCCACTTTGTCAGAGCAAAACGTGATCTTTTGATGCATTCATTTTGTGAGACTTATTCTGGTTACAATACCCAGGTACTTTGGGCTTGAGTCGGGGGACACCACAATGGCTTAGTCGCATGGCTAACACTGACAGACAACCATTCACTCTCAATTTCATTTATTACGGGACATTTAGATTCACCAGTTCACCTGTACATGGACGTCTTAGGATGGCAAATTTTACTATATTCAGTAGGGGTGTAACAATACAGTAACTGTATTGATGTATCGATTTTTTTTCCTTATGATACAAGTACATCGATACACATGACCTTGTATCGAATCATATTGTTTTCTAGGAAGTGAATATCGATACACATGAAGTATCAATCGATAATATCGGAAATATCGAAATTAGAAATTTGTATGTTAAAAAAAAACAGATATGGCTTTTTGGAGATAAATTTTGTGTTTTTAATTAAATAAAATGTTATATTCAACTTTTCTTCACTCTCTGTCTGCTGGACATAATCAACCCCGGCCGCGGTGCTACATTTGAGAGTAAACTTTTATGATTTTTGGCAAAAAGTTGCTGTATCGATTATCGATTCAAAGGTGTTGAATCGTATCGAAACATATCGTTCCAAATTAGCCAATATCGTTCTTGAATCGTATCGAAACACTTCTAATCGATACATATCGTATCGTTGCAAAAACGTATCGTTACACCCCTAATATTCAGAGATTTAAACTAAGCTCCACATTGGCTTGGACTGGCACTGGCAAACCACTTTTTCAGGGTAGCTTCAAGTTTTGTCAAGTGAAATTTAAGACCTTTTGAAGGCTTTTTAATGTCGCATGAGTGAGAGTGAAATTTAATCCCAACATTGTCAACATCCAAACATAATAATTATTGTTTTATTTCAAATTTATTTTTTATTTTATTTTAAATGTCAAATATAGATAAAATAGCTCCAGTGCTGCATCTAAAAAATTATAAAGATTTAATGATATGATGTTTCTCAAAAAGTATATTGCAGACACTTTTATTGTGGTGATGGTTCTTTAAAAAAAAAGTTACATTATCAAAACTTTGACATTTAATTGACAATTCAATACCTGGATAAACAAAATTGAATATGTAGTAATAATAAAGCAGGTGTTGACATTGCGATAAGAATGAATTGAAATATATTTTAGCAGCCATAGTGCCAATATTTATATCAGAATACATATTTTTAACATCTGCAAATCCAAAGTTTACTGCATTTTCAAACATTCAGCCCCAACACTTATCATACCTCCATAAACCGAGGAATGTGTGCTGAAAAAGTGAAAGAGCCTTTTAAAAGATTAGCTCATTGTTTAGAGTGACTCCATGTAAATCACATTTAGGAGGCGGCCGACGTGACAGGAGCCACTTGGACCGAGCCAAACAACACTTATCAAACTGTCGGCGTGAAACCTGACGGGCAGCCGTAGCTCTAATGTACAGCGTGTGACAGCAGCGGCGCAGATAGATCCTCCCATGGACCTAAAATAAGACCAGTATCAGGGCCAGCTGTCACAACATGAAGAGGCTGACGGAGAGCGGCTTATCAGCATCCAACAAACAGGACCACAGCTTTAACAAGTGGATGGCATGGCTCGGTGATTTAAAGACATGCACAGTGACAGCTTTCACCGTACACACTCATCAGGCATAACATTATGACCACCTGCCGGTTCACCACTGATCCTTACTTGGACCAATTTTGATCCTGACCACCGCAGACCGGGAACAAACCACGAGAGCTGCAGCTTTGGAGAGGCTCTGACGATCTGAAGTCGTCTAGAACAGTGGTTCCCAACCTTTTTGGTTTTATGTATCCTGATGACTTAATTTAGTTCTGGTTTGGACACCGCTTATTCCTGGTTTAGTCCTGGTTTTAGACCTGTTTTTTACCTGGTTGTGTTCTGGTTTTAGTCCTGGTTTAGTCCTGATTTAGTGTCAGTTTTGTTCTAGTTTTAGGTATAGTTTAGTCTTGGTTTAGTCTTAGTTTAGTCCTGGTTTGACCTGATTTAGACTTAGTTTAGACCTGCTTTAGTCCTGGTTTTAGTTCTGTTTTATGTTGTTTTTTTTCCTGGCTGTGTTCTGGTTTCAGTTCTGGTTTAATCCTGATTTAGTCTTAGTTTAGTCCTGCTTTAGACTTGGATTAGACTTAGTTTAGACCTGTTTTTCCTGGTTGTTTTCTGGTTTTAGGCCTGGTTTAGTTCTGGTTTCTTTCTGGTTTAGATCCGGTTAAGTCCTAGGTTAGTCCTGGTTTATTTTAGTCTTTGAAATATATAAAGGTACTATAAATTATCATATAACTTCAAGTACCCCCTGTAATGTGCTCGTGTACCACTAGGGGTCCTGATGCTTGCCTATTTTTCCTGCTTCTAAAACAAGAACTTTGAAAACAAAATGTTGACTTGCTGCCTAATATTTCCCACCCACTAACAATCAATTAATCTCCATTATGGCCATAATTGATTAAAAGAAATACTAACAATTATTGGTTATGCTGTAGTAGAGTAAAGGTATAGTCCCATTGGAGAGTAGGGCAAATTAAACGTACAATTAATCAACTGTTTCCTAAAATATACAAGCCTATAACTTCTTTAGTTTTAATTTTCATTATGGTTTATGACTTTCAGTTTCATAAAAAATGTACTGATAGGTGATGTCAAGCTGATGGTTAAAGGTTAATCAATAATCGTTTGTTAAGACTATCAATTAATCGATTACAGAAAATTAACCAATTGTGCATCCCTATGTCTGATCAGTAGTAAAAATTGTGAAAATTGACTGACTTTGGTCTTGTTTTAACTGTAAAGTGACACTGGTGAGACAACACCATGCAGTTTTTTTAGTGTCAGGACAACAGCAGCTTTAACAGACAACCGTTCACTCTCACATTCATTCACTAGTGGCAATTTAAAATCCCCAAATTCACCATTCATATTGTTGGAGTCTGTCCACAGGAATTGAATACAAAAGACAAATAAATGAGTGTTAAAAGCCATCAAATTACTCTGTCTTTAGCTAGTATTGTCGCACACATATCTACTACTGTGAATGTTTGACTCTTGTATTTATCCTGGCTTGGCACCGGCACAAGGACTACCCTGGCTTGAGTGACGCCTTGTAGAGAAAACAAAATGAATAATACATAATAAAGCAGCAGAAAACAAAACTACTGCTTGGGTGACGAACGATGTGATTTAACCAGCTTGAGTGGAGAGAACTGTAACCTTATTATGAACCTCACTGGGTATACTTTAATCTGTGAACATTTATAATACATCGCCCAGACTATAGCTCTGTTAGTGCAAAAACTTACATTATTCACAATGCATATCTCCGGTCTTGATGCTATCTGTTATTTGCAGTAAAAATGACACGGATACACTTGGGACCCTGGGCTATTTTTCACTGACATTTCTTGAAGCACTCTTGGAAAATGACTGGCAGTCAGACTCTGAGTTTTATGCATTCATTTCTGTTCCTCCATGTTTTTTTTGCCACTCTTGCCCCTCGTCTCTCAGCCCAGATCCTACCTTCCTGTAGCAAACACAGCCAAAAACATCAAAAACTCTGTCGCCGTCGGATACATTAAAGGCCCCAGCTTCCGTTAGTCTCTTCTTTGACCTTGTTTACCACATACTTCAGCCACATACTCACAACAAACTTCTTTAGGGCACTCTTTCAGTCTTTACGCTTTCTACTTTTGAGAGAGAAAAGCATTTAAGCATCTAAAAGCTTAGCGGAGGTATGGGTACCAATGATGGTACTTCTTCTGATGGTGGAGTCAGTTCTGATTTAGTTTAATTTATAGAGGTTTATTCCTGTTTTATTCCTGCTCTGGTTGGGTATTAAATTTGAGGTAAAGTCCACAGCTTAGTCCTGGTTTAGACCTGATTAAGTTATAGATTAGTCCAGGTTAGGTGTAAATTTAATCCAGTTTAATTCCTTTTTTAGTCCACATTTGGTCCTGGTTTAGATCTGATTTAGTTCAGGGTTCCCCCAAGGTTTTAAAAGCATTAAATAAGTATTAAATAAGTATCTTGTCAAAATCAAGGACTTAAAAAGTATTAAATATTATGAGTAGGAATTAGATTTTCCACTCATCCGGGCTAAATGAATCACAACAAAAAGTTTAAAAAACAATCATCTGGACTTGTGTAAAGTTGAAAATGAAAAGAACTGAGAAAGCCTCTTGGATAAAAAGCAAAATGTTTTCAACTTTAAAAACAAAAACCTTTTGTTGTGATTGAAATGCATGATTCATTTATTCATGATTCTTTAATGCAACACGAGTTCTTTCACCTGTATTAGACTTTAAAAATAAAACCCCTGCGTTTCAGAGAGTAGTGCGGATAAATTCCTTGGTGTAAAACCCATACAGATTATTGTTCTGTTGCTGACAATGCTGGCATTAAATTTCACTATAAGTGGCATTAAAAAGGTCTTACATTTCACAAGACAAAACCTGGAGCTACCCTGTAGTTCTAGATTAGTCAGGGTTTCGGTTAAGTTTAATCCACTTTAATTCCTTTTTTAGTCCAGATGTGGTCCTGATTTAGTCCAGATTACATTCTGATTTTTCTAGTGGTACTTAGGAGTCAGTACAGATTTAGTTTAGTTAAGAGACAGTTTTATTCCCATTTTAGTCCTGCTCTGGTTGAGGATTAAATTTGAAGTATAGACCACAGTTTAGTATTAGAATTAATTCAGGTTTAATCTCAGTTTGTTCCTGTTTTTTCCCCATTTTGTCCGGCTCATTTCACTCCATTTAACTTTGAAAGCCAAATATTGGTCTAGTTGGGCTGCAGTAGCTCTTTCGGTCAAGATCACCCACTAACACAAAGCTTGGCAGTTCGATTCCCGCTACAGGCATTGCATACTGTTGTTGTGTCCTTGGGCAAGACAGTTCACCCACTCTGCCTGTGTGAAGGTGTCAGTGTGATGTTTGGTTGTGGTCAGAGAGGCTGTAGGCACAGATTTGCAGCAAAACTTCCATCAGTCTAGAAAAGCGCTGTATAAGACGAATGCGTTATTATTACTTTTTTATTATTACTGTGAAACATTTAACAATCCCTGCTTTAAAGAAGTCCTACACATCCTCAAACTTACACACTTTTGTTTATAATCTGACTGTTTTTGCACAAAACGCCTGACACCAAATTAGTCTCACAGCAAAACAAGTCCTTCATCTCCTTAATCACTATGTAAACAAATCCAGCAGTGAATAATTGTTGTTTATGGAGAAGCCGCCCAAAATTATTGTATAGCGAGGAGTTGTTCAGGATTATTAGTTTTTGATTAAAGTTTGTGGCCGTTGCTAAACTACTGCGTCATCTTCAATAAGTTAGAGTCGTTAGTCATGTCAAAAGATTTAAAGATTTTAGAGAAGTTTGGCTTGCATTGGCTAACCAACATTTAAACATGCATTATTTTTATAAAGTTGTAAATTAGGCAGAAGTTTAGCTGCTAATGTGTTTTCTTTATGGAAAAATGGAAAATGTCACTGATCACAAACTACATTTAAGCAGCCATCTTTCAACTAAATGTTAATATACTTAGGGCTGCACAATATATCACAAAATTATCGTTATCGCAATATCAGCAAACGCAATATCTGTATCACAAGAATCTAAATATATCGCAATAACGCTGTGGTCTTCCATCTGACAGAGATTTACACTGAAGAATCATTTTCCACCAGAGCCTTAAAAGAACATGTGTTGTGACTAAATAAATATGTTTAAAAAGTCCAGTTTTAGTGGTAATTTAATTAATTTAGTCTTAGCCTTGTTTTATTCCTGGTTTAGTCTGTGTTAAGTTTTGATTTTGTCGCTGTTTTGTCTTGTAAATACAAGAACTTTTGTTTGTGAAATGTAGTGAATTTAACTTACTATGTTCGAAAAGTAGGCTCTATTTTCAAATATCGCAATAATATCATTATCGCAATTTTCAACATAGTTATCGAATATCGCATGTTTTCTCCGTATCGTGCAGCCCTGTTACTTGTACTACTGTAATCTGCATGAGGCCATTAAAAGATCATTTCATATCTAGTTACAAATGTTATCAAGTACATTAACTTGTAAGTGCAAAACGTAGGCCAACAGAAGGATTGACTTTTGTTATTCACGTTTCAGATGCAGTACCAAAAACTAGATAAAAGGGTAGGTCTTGGGGTTCCTTCATATGAAATAACTTGACTTGAGGTTATTACAAACAATAGAAGGGAGCTGCATTGTGTCTTTGCAGATTTAAAGAAAGCATATGACAGAGATGGCGAGAGAGGAGCGGCGTTATTGTGTGAGGAGGTCTGGAGGAGGGGCAGAGGAGTGAGCAGAGTGGTGCAGGACGTGTGCGAGACACTGCTGAGGTGTGCTGTGACAGAGGAGTTCAAGGCGGGGCTGGGACTGCATCAAGAATCAAGTCTTTCCAAGGTAGCTCCAGTTTTTTCCTCATGAAATTTAAGACCTTTTTAAGATTTTTAAATGTCACTCAGAATAAAATATAATGCCAAGCAAATGCCGGCAAAAGAACAATAATCTGTATAACTTTTACACTAATAAAATATCAGTATTACTCTCTGAAACTCATTGGTTTTATTTTAAAAGTCTACTACAGGTGAAATATCTCCAGTTCTGCATTAAAAGTCTCAAAACAGAATCATACATTTTAGTGGTAACAGCATTTACTCTATTGTGGAGGTGTTTTTTGTGACAAAAATGCCTGCAACATTACACAGCCCAAACAGTAGACTGCTTTCAAAAACTTACTAAATAAAGGCACATTCGAGTGGGTGACTTTAAGATATTCATAAAGCTACTATTAGATAGAATTTGTTGCCAAATTCACATCCAACTCGCAAAAAAGACAGACTACTCAGTATTGATCTAAAATATATTTTTTGACAAGTACAACACTGAAAAACTTGACTTAGATGTCAAAATTTGACAATTTAAGACCTAGATCGACAAAATTTAATACCTGCCAATGCGATTTAATACTTTTAAGGCCTTGATTTAGGCAATATCATATTTAATAGCTTTTAATTACTTTTAAGACCTCGAGGGTGCCCTGCTTTCTTTCTTTCTTGTTTACTTGCCGTGCCTTGGTATCTCGCTAGGTAGAAAACATGGCACAATATTAAATAATCTGGAGAAATTAAAATAGATGAGTGGCACTTCTTTTTAATAAAGGCCAATTAATGTGGCTGATAAACACTAAAATATTGGTTACCATGGGTTCTCTCTCCAATTTCCTCTCACCGGCCAAGAACATGGATGTATAGGTGAAGTGACGACTCTAAAAGTCTGTTTACACAACAACACTGGCCAGGAAAACAGTCCTGCCACCTCCGATTGACATTTCCATGGCAACGCTGAGGTGTGAAGAAAACTTAAAGTGAACTGTAGTACCCGTGTTTGTCCAGCAAACAACGCTGTGGGCTCCGCAAATGCTCTACACCACCCAGAGAGTAAACAGCAGAGGAAGTGATCGCTCTGTTCTGTAACTTTTTTCTTTTTTTTGACCTTTATTTAACCAGGAAAGTCCCACTGAGATTCAGAATCTCTGTCCTGGCGCCACCTATTGTACATGATTTTTAGCGGTAGGGGAAACCGAAGCACCCGAAGGCAAACACAGGGAGAACATGGACACAGAAAGGACCTTCTTGCTGTGAGGCAGGAGTGCTAACCACTATGCCACTGTGCTGCCCAAACTCTTTCAAGATCTTGTGGTTTTCTGGAGCCGTTCTCATAGACTCTCTCCTGACAGTAAGTACAGTAAGATATTACTGAACTAAATATGAACGTGTGAGACATAGAAGCCTTGTATTTTGCAATCAAGGGTCAGTACCAAAACTAGATAAAAGGGTAGGTCTTGTCCGGCAGACAGCCAATCACTGTTCAGATTGGGGCTGTTATGTCATCGTTTTCAGTGAGTTGGTGTTGCTGCAGTTTACAGAGAGCGGCTCCGAGCGGCTGCGAGACCAAAACACCTCCTCCAGCGTTTTCAAAAGATTGCAAATTCTGAAAACAGAAACCCCGTCCTTGTGTAAACAAAAAGCCAAACCACAATCAAACATTTGCAGATTTGGCAAAACCAACTGTCGTCTAAACAGCCCCTAAATAGCTCCAATGAATGAACGGGAGAGATGGTTGTCTGTCTGTGTGTGCGTATGTCAGCCCTGAGACCCCGCCTAAGGCCCACAGTTGCCGGTTTAGGCTCCAGGAACCAGCATCCCCTGACAGAAATAAGCAGAAGATGAATGAATGATTCTTAACTTCAAAATTTAGAGAAACATCAACAATATTTTATGGTTCTGGATTTGCAGGACAGGAATATAAAACAATAATTCATTTATTTATTTTATCTAATACTGAAAAAAAGCTAAAACTTTTTTTAGTTACTATGCAGAGTATTTTTAGCTTCCTTTTAGAGCAGAAGCTAAAATCAGTGAGACAGGGGAGCATGACCTGTCCCGCTGCCTCACAGGGAGAGAGCCTCGTTCACTGATGCACAGAGAGCTACGACACGGAAAAGCCTGAGGAAGTGGAGCCGTATTGACTTCAGATCAGTAGTAACTGGGTTAGCCAGCACAACAAACTGCTGCAGTAAGCACCGCTGTCAAACTGCTCAGCCCCGACCCAGCAGCCCAGCAGCCCAGCAGCCCAGCAGCAGCCCAGCAGCCCAGCAGCCCAGCAGCCCAGCAGCCCAGTGTGTGCGAGGGGTGTAAGGTTTGTGTGTAGAGATGTGAGAGACTTGCTACCAGAATAAGAGTTTAGATCAAGAGCAACAACTGGCCTAAACTGTAACATCTGTTGTTGAAGCAAAGGGAAAACACTCAAAGCAATGTTTTTCTACATAAAATATATTGAGAGTAAAATCTAATAGAAATTGTAAAGTTAATAGTGACTGTAAAAGACGTACATTAATTAGCATCTCCTGGGTATAATGGACAAATAATTAAAATAAGAAATCCTCTGTTTATCGATCTTGTCTTGATATTTACTAACTATGTTGAATATTGCAATAATATTTTTGCGATATTTTAAAACAGGGCATACTATTCAGACATAGTAAGTTAAAATCACTTAAACCAGCTATTCCCAAAGTCAAGACTGTCGCAAAATTTCCAAAATCCCCACACAGACCCCAAACTATACAACTTCCCTCTATTCAAACGAGCCATATATTTTTATAAAACACTAACTGTTGGCAAAAAATGTTTTAAAGTAATATTTTTAAACAAGTATACAACTGTAATTAATGTCAAACTCAATTTCTTCTTCTTAATATTGACAACCTCTGGGGCCCCCCTGCAGTACCTACACGGACCCCCAGGGGTTTTGTGTACCCCCAGGACCTGATTTAGTCCTGGTTTGGACCCAGCTTAGTCCTGATTTAGTCTTAGTTTAGTCCTGGTTTGACCTGGTTTAGGCTTGGTTTCAACCGAGTTTAGTTCTGGGTTAGACCTGGTTTGTTCCTGGTCGAGTTCTAGATTTAGCCCTGGTTTAGTCCAGGTTTAGTCTTAGTTTAATTCTGGTTTAGGCCTAGTTTAGTTCTGATTAATTCCTGGTTTATTCCTGGCCTGATTTTTTTTTTCCTGGTTGAGTTTTGGTTTTAGGAATGTTAAGTCCTGGTTTAGTCTTAGTTTAGTCTTGGTATGCACTGGTTTAGACTTGGTTTAGACCGAGATTAGTTCTGGGTTAGACCTGGTTTGTTCCTGGTTGAGTTCTGGTTTAAGACCCGGTTTAGTCCAGATTTGGTCTTAGTTTAATTCCGGTTTAGACCTAGTTTAGCTCTGATTAACTCCTGATTTATTCCTGGTTTTGATCAGATTTTTTTTTCCTGGTTGAGTTCTGGTTTTAGACCTGGTTTAGTCCCTGTTTTGTCCTTCTTTAGTGTCACCTCCCTTGCTATAGTCCTGATTTAGATTTATTTTAGTCTTTGAGAGCCAAATACATAAAGGTACTGTTAATGCTCATATAACTCCACGTACCCCCTGCAATGTGCCTGCGTACCCCTAATGGGTCCCTCGTACCCCTGGTTGGAAAACACTGCAGTATGTAGCTGAATTAACAAATGTGCTGGTTTGGTCTATTACTATTGATCCCATCCCAGTGAAGGCAGCAGCAGGTCAATAGGCCCAGACAGACAGACAGATACATAGCTGGACGTCCGAGAGGAGAAGATCTCTGCTGCGGCCGGGACAGTAACCCGATCGCCACACAGCACCACGCCAATCTCTGTCTCTGCCTCAAACAATAATGGATAGATCGTAGAGTAGATCAACCCAGTCTGTTCATGTAGATTTGAAAGCTTTTCCAATGCAATTCAGTGTTGCTCTGACTTGATAAATCCAAATGGAAAGCACACACAAGTCTTTTGTCTTTTTTTGGTATAGTTCGGTTCATTTTTCTGAGAATTTTCATAGGACAGTGATTCTCAAACCATTCACACCAAGAAAATATGTGTCTTTCCAAGCACTATCTGGACTAAAATGAGCTTAAATCTTGACTCAAGTCTAAAATTAAAGGATAAAATAAGGATTAACAGAAAAATAATAAAGCAGGATGACACCAGATCTGACCCACAACTAAACAAGGACTGAACAAAGACTAAATCTGGCAAAACCAGGACTAAACCATGATAAAGTAGGACTAAAACAGGTCTAAACCAGGACTAAATCTGGCAAGACCAGGTCTAAACCAGGCTAAAGACAGCAGCACCTTTGTTTTATTCAAGAAGCAACTATTATATATATAATAGTTCTTAGTAAACAACAATGTGACCATTAGAAATACGTTTAATGCTTCTGTATTGGTTTGAGTGAGTATGTGTTGTTGATGTGTAAGCTGCAGTAGTGTGGAATATGGTGGTAACAGTGAGTGAGCTCAGTCATAGGCACTTTAACTGAAAGCACTTTAGTATTAGATTTACCTCGTGTACTTTTAAGCGACTGTAAGCTGTTGTATCGTGCTATCTGCTTGTTGTGTGTGTAGTCTATGCTGTAATGTCTGTAATCTAAATATTTTAAGTCTGTTATTGCATGTTCTGTTGTCTGTATCGTACCCTGTTTTACCCCTCTCCCATGGGACTACAGATGGGAATTAGCCTTGAGCTAAATCCGGTGTATTTAAGGCACAAGCCGTTCATTAATACACGCTGTCCCATTCAAATAAATAAACTAAACTAAACTAAACTAAGTAGGACTACCAAAATGATACCAGGCCTAAAACTGGCTCTAAATCAGGACTTGAACTGGAAAAGACTCCTGAGTACCACCCAAAGAAGCCTGGTACCCATCCCACAGTTTCAGAACCACTGGCCTAGGACATAATCTATGTGTAACATGAACAACTACCTTAAAGGAAACCAATCTAAAGACAAACAAAGAATTTAAAAGGGTAGAAATGAACGCTAAAAATTAACAAAATTACCAGAGATGAATGCATTAAAACCCTGGGGTCAAACAGCACTAAACAAAACAAAATGCTGTTTTTAAAAAGGAATGCATGTCAAAAAACATATCTTTCCATGATAATTTCTTTCATTACTTTTCTAATATCTGAAAACTAGCCATATTTTAGCTTTAGCATAACTGAATGCTAACCCATGCAGACAAAAGATATTAAACTAAACACAGAATGCTGTACTATACTCCCATTCTGTTTACGTGTACCAAAAGCTATGTCCTTCACATGATTATCTGCACCTCCTCAGATCCATCTTCTCTCTATAGACAGCGCAGGAACAGACAAAACAGTCCTCCCCGCCGACCTATGACCCCTGACCTCTCCTCCCTGGAGACCCAACCTGCCCCATGTGCAATAAGGATGTCCCGACCTTGACTGCATCATCCATTAAGTCATCAACAGCTGATCTCAGGGCATTACGGAAAGTCACGTGATCCGAAAGATATATTAAAAAAACAAAACAACAGCCAGTGAATCAGCTCGATCGACTAAAATTAGAAATAAAAAGCTTTTGGATAAAATGACCTTGCATATTTATCTTCAGAGTCAGCGAGGCAAGCCACCAATAAAAAAAAAAATCTGACAGTCAGTTACTTCTCTTTAAAGAAAATGTGAGCAGAAATTAGTAAGTTATTTAAAGGACATTATAATAAAAGAGGTTTATTTCTGAAAAGTTCAAAAGTCTGGTCTAATCTGCTCAGAGGAAATTCTGCTGGCAAACTACAAATAAGATAAATGAAGCTTATCAGTGAGTGTTAGAGGGCAGTGTGGCTGGAGTAGCTGTAGTGCTGCTGCCACCTGCTGGTAGGAAATATACTGAGACAGAAGAAAGACAGTTTGTAGTAATAAGAACAATCTGTGTGTGGTGATACATACTGGATTTTTAATGGCTTCATAATGGGAAAAATAGAAGTAGATTATTATCACTTTCTACTTAAACATGATGTGAAACCAGCAATCACTCTCCTTCATAACACTTGATTAAAAGAAAGTTTACACACCTTGAGGTTTTTTATTAAATCACTGCCAGCTTTGATTAAGTAGTACTGTGCTTATTCATAGTTTTTCACCTATAGAGAGCTATACTTCAACAACTTCTCTTTAGTTCTTAATTTATTAGGAATATTTTTAAGAACTAGTCACAGTTAGACAATGTTTAAGTATTTTAAAGTGTAAAATTAACATGAAACACAAAGGTAAATACCCTATCAATTATGCATGACCCTTTTATTCAAGACTTAACAGTGATTGTTAATGTAGGAGTAATGCTTTGTAAATGATCAATTAAAGGGGCCACATTATGCTTTTTTCAGGCTTTTTGAAATAGTTTTAGACGCCTTTGCATTAGTGTTTCTCATTTTGTAACTTAAAATCTTCTTTTTGGGAGCTGTTACTTCAACTTTGCTGAGAACTTGGTTTGTCACCCCCTGCTGGCAACGATGGGGAATGGATAGAGCATAAACTGGTAAATTAGCACGGCTATTAGCGACATGAAGCTAACAGATAGATAAATGAGATGACTGCTTCGTAGTGATGGAAATTTAGGCGCTGAAAGTATCAGAACGAGTCCAGTGACGGTGTATGGGCTTTAGAAACGCCCAGCGGCACTTTCTGGTTTCACGTTAGAGCCCTGAGAACGAGCATTTTCAGATCTTGAGAAAGGCAGCATTTCAGCATACAGAATTACTCATGCTCAAAGCATGAATGAAACATAATAGTACTCCAGGTATGTTTTTGAAGTGGAAACAACATTATAACCCGGTTAAAAGCACAAAAAAGTTGACTTGGCATAATAGGCGACCTTTACGTCAGTGTTTAAAATCAAGTTGACATTTCTAAATAACTTGTAAGCTTTGCGCAATTAGTGCCAAAGTTATCAGCCAAAGCAAATTTCCTGCCAATATTTTACCTTATCCATAATAAGCAGATTTCTTTCACTTAAAGAAATGTTAAAAGGCTTACACATTTGCAAAGTTCATAGAAAGTACAAATGTTTGATATACAAACAGGAAATAAAAAAGGACTCAAATAAGTGTACTTAGTTTACCCAGGCTGTGTAAACTCACTTTTTACATTATCAGTAGCTGAGTGCAGTATGAGTTATTGGCCCCTGACATGACGCGACACGACACTGAAGTGTGGGCTGAACTATGCAGCTTACTCACACAGACAAGCAGAGGCAGCTCTCAGCACAGGCCAGTCAGAGAGAAATGCCACTGTGTGTTCAGAGACGGTGGTCCTACCCTCTGCTTTCCTCCTCCAATATATAAAAAAGGCTAATTATTGTAATGCCAAGGTGCAAGGTAAAGCAAAAATCACCTCTACCACACTTCTATTAGTTTATTTTAGCTAATAATTGCTTTCAAATAGTCTTTTCGAAATAGTCGACTAAGCATGTCCTCCACGTGTTACTGTGGGTTCTCTCCCCAGGTCTCCTCCCATTGTCATGTGTTAGGTGAATAAATTAAAGAATAGTATTGAATGTGAGAGTGAATGGTTAGTTATCTGTCAAGTGTCTTTGTTTCAGTCCTGCAACTAACTGGCCACTGTCCATGGTATACCTTGCCTAAGGCCCATAGTTGCTGGAACAGGCTCCAACAACCCACACCTAAATGTGAAACAAGCGGAAGAAGATGAATCATTTATTAGTCTTTTTGAATCCGCCTCCGATTCACAATGACAAGGTTAATTGCGGTTCTTATAGGAAGTCCCATGCCCAGTCTGATTAGTACATGGATGTACTGGGAAAGCTGAATGAGGGACAGGCATTTCTGCATTTTATTGCCAATTTCACTAATGGCTACTAGCATTTTTGCTGTAAAAAAAAAAAAATCCTTTCTGTCTGAAAGGATTTTACCCAAGGTTAAAAGTGTTGGTTTGTACTGTATATACTAGGGCTGCAGAATATGTCACAAAATTATTAACTCAGATCTAAAATCAACAATCATCATTAACAGAAAAATGCAATAATAAACCAGAATCACACCAGATCTGAACCACAACTAAACCAGGACTGAACAAAAACTAAATCTGGCTAAACTAGGACTAAAACAGGTCTGAACCAGGACTAAACCAGATCTGAACCGCAATTTAACCAGGACTAAAACTGGCTCTAAATCAGGACTTGAACTGGAAAAGATGCCTGAGTACCACCCGAAGAAGCCTAGTACCCATCCCACAGTAGGGCTGTACAATATATTGTAAAATTATCGTTATCGCAATATCCGTATCGCAAGAATCTAAATATATCGCAATAACACTGTGGTCTTCCATCTGACAGAGATTTACACTGAAGAATCATTTTCCACCAGAGCCTTAAAAGAACATGTGTTGTGACTAAATAAAAATGTTTAAAAAGTCCAGTTTTAGTGGTAATTTAATTAATTTAGTCACAGCTTAGCCTTGTTTTATTCCTGGTTTAGTCTGTGTTAAGTTTTGATTTTGTCGCTGTTTTGCCTTGTAAATACAGAAACTTACATTTTTGTGAAATGTAGTGAATTTAACTTAACTATGTCTGAAAACTAGGCTCTATTTTCAAATATCACAATAATATCGTTATCGCAATTTTCAACATAGCTATCGAATATCGCATGTTTTCACCATATCGTGCAGCCCTAGTATATACATTATATGGGTGATCAACAATTGTCAGGCACTGTACTGTTTATTTTCAGTCTTTATATCAGATTTTATTCTTACTAAAAATGTTCCAATGTTGGGCTATAAAAACCTAGCTAATTTAATAACTTCCCTGACCTGAGCCTCCTCAGCCTCAAAGCATTACTTCATGGATGCAGAATTTTCTTTTTCATGTAGATCTAAGCCTTGTTCTGCCCACTCCTGGCTCCAGCAGAATGTACAGTATGCAGTACAGGCCGTCCCGGGACAGAGACACATTGTGGACAGTGGTACAACACTCCCATTCACACTGACAGAACAAACAGCTGGGCTAACATCCTGCCTCGGACCGGCCGCTAACATTTACATTTACATTAGATACAGACAGATCCGAGTCTCTGAATCAACACTGAACCTGGCTGTAACAGGGATCACAGAGAATCCATTAAGACGTTTTATTGTAGGGCTGTACAAGACAAAGATTTATGAGGAGGCTGGCTTAAAATACATTTATGATTTTATGACTGCCTAGTTTAATCTGGCATATCACACTGTGTTGATGCCAAGTAAATATTGAAATAGATTGTATTTTTTTTGCCAACAATTGGATTTAAATCAAGCGACTGAGAAGGCCACTCCATGATGTCCAGAATCTTTTTGTCTTGTTAAAAATGTTTAATGGATAAATCCTTTCAGTCGTTGGGCGGTTGAATATTTCTTGCAAGAACTGTAAAATCTCTCATAAAAATATATATACAGTATTTATTCACATCCTCACTTCTAATGAACCTAGGGTTAGGGTTAGACACTTTCTCTTTAGTTCTTGATTAGTAATATTTTTAAGGACTAGTCACAGTGAGTATTTTAAAATATAAAATTAACAAGAAAAACAAGATAAAGACAAAAGTCACAGCAACAGCAACTTAAAGCTGGAGAAAGTGGACATTGCAGATTTTGCTATGGTTTATTCCTACAGATAGATTAAACAGATACTTTATTGAGCCCGAAGGAAATTCAAGTATAGGAATAGAATAGAATATAGGGCTAGCACGATATGGAGAAAATATGCAATATTTGATAACTATGTTGAAAATTGCGATAACAATACTGCGATATTTGAAAATAGAGCCTACTTTTCGAACATAGTAAGTTAAATTCGACAGCGACAAAATCAAAACTTAACACAGACTAAACCAGGAATAAAACAAGGCTAAGCTGTGACTAAATTAATTAAATTACCACTAAAACTGGACTTTTTAACATTTTTATTTAGTTACAACACATGTTCCTTTAAGGCTCTGGTGGAAAATGATTCTTCAGTGTAAATCTCTGTCAGATGGAAGAGCACAGCAGTTAATTGCGATTTATTTAGATTCTTGCGATACGGATGTTGCATTTGCTGATATTTCAATAATGATAATTTTGCAATATATTGTACAGCCCTAACAGAATAGCATCAATTTATCATTAGAGAGTAGGCCAAAAACACTAAAGATGAACTGGAAGCTTTTATCAATTAAAATAATCACTAATCCCGTCTCCACCATTTCTCCTGAGTCTTTACTGGACGTGCAACATATCTACACAATCTCCTTTACTGAACATTTAACGGCCTAAGGGTTTAGGCTTTAACAGTGATATTTCTCTAATGCTGTAAAGGCCTGTATGGGTCAGCTCTAGTCTCGTGTAGCACAAGCTCTCTGACAATCCCTGCTTTAGTGAAGAAATCCTTATCACAAGCAGCATCGGTGTTAAGGCCTTCCAACACTTTCACCACCGCTTCAATCCTAAATCTCCTCTTTACGCTCTCTTCACTCGACAAAGAGGCTATTTTAAGGAGCGGGTCGGACTTCAAAAGACCTAGTTCGGGCATCGGCTACATAATGCACACTTTTAACATGAGAGAAGAGGAGAGCACTGGAGAGCTTGCAAGGCAAAAAGGCGGGCATTAAACCGAGTGCAAAATGGATCCACAATGTTTCCATGAACAGGGAAAGTTCACGAGAAGCACAGTGACGACAGTGTTGGTGCCAGCCGTGGAGAGGAAAATGGAAAGAGCAGGAAAATAAAAAGTGTATCTCCAACCCACTACCGAGGCATGGGAGCGTGCATATTGTGTTGTAACCTCACCAGAGCACTTTAGAGTAGTAGTGCTAGCTATACATCATGGTCCAGTTGTGTGTGTAAATGCGGATACATAATGAATCAATGGCATAAATCAATCAGGCATAAAAGTATGACCACTGACAGATGGGGGAGAGGTTTAGGCGTTATCACTCCAGATTATCTCCTTATCGTGGCGCCTGTTGGTGGGTGAGATTAGGCAGCAAGTAAACATTTTATCCTCAAAGTTGATGTGTTAGGAGCAGGAAAAATTGATATTTGAGCGAGTTTGACATAAGACAGACGACTGGGTCATCTCCAAAAGCGCAGTTCTTGTGGGGTGTTTTGCGGTCTGCAGTGGTCAGTATCTGTCAAAAGTGGTCCGAGAAAGAAACAGTGGTGAACCGGCAACAGGTGATGCGTATGTGGAGCGGAGCAAAGGCTGAAGTCTGTGTGGTACAATCCAGCAATTTGCTGAAGAAGTTAATGCTGGTTCCGAGAGAAAGGTGTCAGAATACAGAGTGCATCAAAGTTTGTGTATGGTGCTGTATATTAGGCAGGTGGTCATAATATTACGCTTGTCTAAGTTCTGCAGACAGATCCAACATTTTCACTAAAGTGGAGTTTAAGACTTTTTTAGACCTTTATCAGACCATGGAAATATATAAAATTTAGGACCTATTTCATAAGCACACAGTGTAAAAAAAAGGTACAAAACAGACAAAATTCTCAAATTTACGACAGTTGTTTATAAAGCTGAATTGTGTCTTGGTAAGGTCTTGGTAAGGTCTTGGTAAGGTCTTGGTAAGGTCTTGGTAAAGGTCTTGGTAAGGTCTTGGTAAGGTCTTGGTAAGGTCTTGGTAAGGTCTTGGTAAGGTCTTGTATCAGCGACGCTAGTACAACTTTGAGCATTATAAAAGCTAGTAAATGCAGGTAAATGCATCAAATGTATGTGACATATTTAAGACCTGTTTTAACCTTTTTAAGACCCAATACTCAGAATCTCTGCAAATTCAAGACTTTTTAAGGCCTTAAATTCTTACTTAAATGTTTAAGACTTTTTTTTTTTAGACTTTTTAAGATGCCATGGAAACCCTGTAAACCATTTGTGCATAGATTGGCCATCATTTTGAAAATGGTCTTTCTGGCCAACCCTGGCGTAATGACTGCAACGTCCTTTTTTGTGCATAAGCTCAATACATCAATTGGAAAACCTGCTTACTTAAAATCCTGCTAATGTAAGACCAGCATTGTCTGCAGGAATTATAATTAAAAGAATGATGAATTTCAAAACCACTACCCTCAAGATGATACTTTAAGAACATGCATTTCTGTAACTTAACAAAACTGCAGATGCTAAAAGTGCTGGACCACACTGTCCAAAAGTGAACTCAAAAGGCCTCCAAGTTTTGCAAATCCTCTGAGAGAAACGTGGAGAGGAGAGAGTCTGCACCGGAGCAGCTGCCGTGCCCTCGCCAGCCAAACCAAACAGCCACATGAGCACTCAAAAACACTGCCACACACAGCACGGAAAATGTGATCCGTCCTGAAATCCGACCCAAGCTTTTCCTGAAGCGAGTAAAAACCCAGGAAGTCTCGATTTGGGCTTCAATATATTTTTGTACAGTCAGAGGGAATGGGGGAGTCATGGGAGTTACACAGTTCACAATCATTACTTGGAATACTGAACATGACATTAGGAGTGATTGTTAACATTTCCTCAATTTCCTTTACTATGTAATAAAAGGAGAAATGAAAAAGAAAGACTGGTTAGACTGTGTACATGTGTAGAAAATGTTAAGTCTGAAATCTATCTACAAACTGAGAAAGTTGGTATGGTGTGCATTAAACCAAGTGTAAAGTGTAATCCCAGTGAATGGAATTGCACCTATAGCATATTCTGTCCAATACCTGTGTCTGCAAATCAGATAAAAGATATATATAAATAAGTTGGACAAATAGGTTAAGCAGAGTTACACGGCAATAGGACTTGCAAAAAGATCTCTACACTCCACTGAAAACTGTTACTGGTGTGATTTAATATTCAGACATCCCAGCATTGAACTTGAAGCACATAAACATTTTTTACTAATACTATTGCATCTCAAGCTGTCCTGCAATATTAAATCTCAGGCCCTTTAACCACTTGGGCTGAAACTCACACTCTTCCTCTTTAAGCCCTTAAAGGGATGGTCTACTGTCACATATATATAATGGGATAACAATGGGATAATTATCTCCCACAATGCAATGAGAAAATGGTGACTGGTGGTGATTTTTTAGCCTCTGACTGACAGGGTTACAGAGGAATATGATTGAACATTTCTGTATTGCAATGGCAGCAGAGTGAAAATAAGTGATTTTAATGTAAGTCAATGGGACCAAAAAGGGACTTAAAGGAACAGTCCACCGTTTTTCCATATTAAACTATGTTCTTCCCTGATCTTAGACGAGTTGATGCGTACCTCTCTGGTCTTTGTGCGTGCCCTGTGTGCCTTGCGGGCCTGTTGAGCGACGCTAATTTGTTAGCATTTAGCTTATCCCTATCGGTCCAAACGCGGCTCAAGTTAGAAGAAACCAAGCTCTTCCACGTTTTCCCGATTTAAATACGGTTATGTGAGTAGTTACAGGACCCAAGTACAGTTACACAAAAATGAAAAGTGGCAATTTTCTAAGCAGATAAAAATGGGTACTATCATGTAATGCGTAATAACACTTTAGGAGCACTTCGGCATTGGCGCAGTGATATCTTTACTCCAAAAAACTTCTCTCCAGTGATTGGTTCTGTTGACGGAAGTGAGAGGGGGAGGGGGAGAGAATTTTTTAGGAGTGAAGATATCTAAGATCAGGGCAGAACACAGTTTAGTATGGAAAAATGGTGAACTGTTCCTTTAAGAGGAAGAGGAGTCTTTTGTCTCGACAGTAGAACATTTTGTTTTTTTAGGTGTGATGCTGACATTCTAAAATGAATTAATTAAAGAACATCTTTGTCAAATATCATCACCCTAACATAAGAAATACCAAAATGAGAGCAAAAATACATTTAAAAAATCCTAAAAGGAAGCCAGGAGGGCCATGGTAAAAATCCAACACTTGTAACATAAGAACGTGAAGGTGAATAAAATGAGAATAAGTCAATTTTATAAGCTGCAAGTTAACATTCAACTCTTACTGTTGACATGGGCAAAGATTTGGGTTAATTTTGACAAGAGTTACTATGTGCCACTGAAAAAGCTAGATAATTAGGTCTAATAGCATCCAAAAGAGTGGTGCATGGGTTGAAAAAAGAACTCCTTGTTAATTTTGATCCATGGGGGTCCCAGAAGCAAGATCCTATTACACAATGGCCTCTAACAGAGCACAGACCTTGACAAATCAGAGCTGTTTGGGGTTAAGAAGAAAGGCACAATTATGGTCAGTGTGTGGTTATAATGTTATGGCCGGTTGCTGTAGCTGCCAGAGCCTAGATTACTATTCCACATTGGCATTACATAACAACTGGTAAAAATATTTTGTGGTCAATATTAGTCCCAAGTGCAGTCACTTCTTATTCTCAATAACTTCCAGTGTCTGCAGCGCTCGGTCTCAAACCAATTTGCTTTCATTTATCACTGCCTTTCGCCGACAAGATGCACTCAGCAGTTTCTATACACTTTCATTATTGTGCAGTTAATCATAATTATTCAGGTCGTACGTTTTGTGAACTGGACATTTTCAGCGGCGGCTCTTTTCATCAGCTGTGGTTTGAGCTCATTTTGTCTTTCATTGCTCTGCCTCGCTCTCTCTTTCAGTCTGCAAACCAGTTTCAAGAAGAACAACACTTGGTTAACCCTTGAGCACTAACTTGTTGCTTGATTAATTGTATTAACATTATTTTCATTGTGTCGTTGATGTCTGAGTTACACATGTGCTTCCAGTCTGTCACGGATGTCATTGAAGTTATCTAGGCCTTTTTCCCAACCCTGTTTTTACCTGTTTGGGTGAATTTATTGGTGTTTTTGTACTACATCAAAACTAGAGCTGGGTATGTTCAGATTTTCTTGATACCAGTTTTTAAGCAATACTGGGTTTTTGATACCGGTGCCTGAGATATACTTTCTCTGATACCTATGGTGAGCTAATTCATCTTCTTCAATCATAAAACACAATAATATTGAATAAAAGGCACATTTTTGGAGCAAAATTCATAGCTGTAAGTTAAAACCAGTAGTTTCTATGATTTATGCTTTGTTATTTATTTGATTCATATATACAAAGGAACATTAAAGGTTCCACTGGGTACTGAAACTTATTATTACTTATACTATACTATACTTATACTTATTATTTTGACCCTTTTGGTAATGGTTTCCACATTTTTGGAGCATTTATATCTTGTGTTTAGTTTTGGACACCAATAGCTAAGAATACAAATTTGTGCATATTGATAAAACAATTCCTTGGCTTATGAGACTTAACTTAATCACAAAGAGACACGCCTAAATGTTGTACAGAGATACTTTGGTCCCCCAAGTTGCGATAACTATCTGTTCTTGATTTTAGAACAACAACGAGGTGGATAGCATTCAACAAGACAAGAGCTAGAGGGAAGTGCAAGTTACCCACACTAACCTCTTAAAAGCTACACAAGCTCCAATAGTTCTGCAAAACTGAATTTAAGCCAAGTTAGAGTATGCGCACCACGCCAGTGTCCCAGAAAGAGATAAGATCCCCCTGCTTCACCAGCCAAAATAAATAAATGATGGCTGTATTCAAATTTAAATATGCTACATAGGGCTGGGTACTGTTAAACAGTACATTTGTGTGTGACAGAAAAGTTATGATATCAAAAAAATATATACAGTGAAGCCCGAAATTATTCAAACTTGGCCCTCGACAACTTTTTAGCTGATATCCACTTTTATTAATTGCCGTTACTTGATAGCATTTAACCCCATGGAGCTGTCAGTGAATGATTTGCAAGCATACAGCTCTCTGTCATGGTTTCATGCTTCTAACCAAAAGATAGCAAGCATTCCATCATGTGACCTCCTTCTGTCATGGCTACCTTTGCCTCTATCCAATAAGTATCCAATGTTTTTCTAATCTGCCGCGTAAAAATGTAGCAAAATATGACGTGGAGGGGTTGGGGTGAGGATTTTTTTTATTCATTTATTTTTAAGGTATTTATTTATTGATTTAAAGCTGCCAACGAACCATGACAGAGAACTGTATGTCCATTTATGATTTTAGAAGATGAATTAGCTCCCCACAGGTATCAGAAAAAGTATCGTTCAGGTACCGGTATCGAAAAAATCTGAACGGTACCCAGCCCTAATCCCACATGTATTTTGAGACACAAAAATTTACATTTCTTGTCAATTATGGAGACTAAAAGTTTCTAGAGCTGGCAGAGGAAAGTCTGAGGGTGGACAGCTAACCTAAGAAAGACCAAACACAAATATGAATCAGCATGGAAATATGACCACTGCTCAGCCTAACTCCAACTGTGGACTTAAATTAGCTGATGCACAAATCTACATGTGCTGTATGTGTCCACAGGCGGACTGTCAAAAAGCCAAGATATGAAGCAGATACTCTATAGCTCATGTCTTTCACCAGTGTGTCCAGACAGGCAGCGCTGCTCTACTTCTCACACTCAACTCAGGAACAGACCCCACGAGGAGGCGACGAGCCGAAGGTTACAAAAAAAAAACTACATACAGCTGGTCCCGGGCTGCCATGAGCGATTTAAGTTACATTTATTTTGTTTAGTTTGGATTTTTGTGATGTTTTCAAGCCCCGAGGTCATGTATGAACCAGGTGAACTGAAACCGTGCTGTCTTTGTTAATAGTAACAACATCGGCAAAATGTGACCTCCTGGGCTTCATAAAGAGGACATAACATGGACCAATGGTTAGTTCTGTCAAGTATATAACACTGGATCTGTGCTAGTGCAAAGGGAGGTAGACTTGGAGTCAGATTTTATTTTCTTCATTTCTTCATTTATTTAATTTTTGAAATCATGGAATTCTTTGAAAACTGAATTTAAATGCTCTAAAAGTATTATGAAATAAAAAAAATGTATAAGAAAAAAATAGTGGCATGTCATGTAAAAACAAAGACATCTGAATGAAGTTAAAAAAACATAAGACATGATTGTATTGTAAATTATGTAAGTATTTGTTTTGGGACTTGGTAGGGTTAGGAGCAGAGTTGGAATAAAAATTGAAATGAACTGATTTGATTTTTTTGTTTTTGTCTAGAAAAAGAAGCATGATTAATCTTCCTGTTACCTTTGCCCATGTAAAAAAAAAAAAAAAAAGCTTTAAATGTATATGCTTATGATGAAATATATATGATGAATGAAATGTGAATAAGAAGAATAAATAATATAGGAAAAAAGAAAAGAAAAAAGAAAATCATAGTTACATAGCTAGCATTTATGTAACCAGTTATGCTAACAATTTTCATGTCAGTGCCCCCTTTTTTTGCTCCTTTCCATAACATTAGTTGGTTTTTTTTCTCACCAATACCCCAATCTTAGCAAGGCTTGCGCCCATTTAATGTTTCACTTTTAAAATGTCCTGGATCCAGATGAACCAAAAGCTAATCATTTGTCCCTTGCCTCATTACTGACCTGTCCCTTGTGGCTTGTCTCATAATCTTGTAAATACTTTATTAACAACATATTGTAAAGTTTTTTTTAAACAGGGGACTCTTGGAGCTGGGCCTAACTTCTGCACTTCTGCCTTTTATCACTGTGTCCATTCCACTGTCAATGCTGCTACTTATTCTCAGTGTAGTCTCCATACAAAAATGATCCCTTAAATGTTTCCATTGAACTAATCCTTTCTCTCTGGGCTGAACTGGGGATTATGCTCTGATTATAAGCAGCTAATCCATAAATTACAGTAGAGTTACTGCCAAATATAAAAAATAATTCTGGGCAAACATCTTTCTACATGAGCTCAAGGCACAACAATCAGTTTGGTCCTCTTTCTTGCACTGACAGACAGCAGCTATGACTCAACTATCTGGCATTTACCAACATACATAGCTTACATAGTTTTACCTGCAAAATGACATGGTGTGTCTTGTTGTAGGGCAACTTTACCTGAGCTGCCGGGACAAAACTACAGCTACCGCAGGAACGAGACAGAACAAGACTTACTGAAAGCATATAGCACAAAAGATTCTTAGAGTTTCTGGTTGTTAACATAAAAAAAGTACAGAAAAAAGATAGCCCAGCCCCTCCTACTTTCTTTTTGAAAAGGAAGTCTGTTTCCTCAGTCACAGTGAACCGTTTCTCTCCGGTCGATTTGGAATTGGCCTATCACAGCCGTTTATCTGCAGCGCGTCGTACAAATACATAAGCTAATCTCCCAGCAAAAATAACCAAGATGGCGTCCGAGCAAATTGAATAACTGCTCTGACCCAATTAAAAGCGTTTAGTGCTTTCCTTCATCACCTGTTGATTCTGCTGAAGTCTGCATTGTTGGTCGTCTGTGTGAGTTTTTTCTTTATCTTGTTGTCATTTTAACAACAGTAAAGTCTCTTTGACGTCTAACATAATGACCACATTCAAACAAAAAACTGTACAACTACTTCTGCTGCTCTCCCCATTCAGAAATAAGTAGAAAGTCGCTTATAACGCAGCATAGTCTGGTGTTTTATGGCAAAACTGGCAAAAATCCACTATCTTTCTTTGTCAATGGCGCGCTGCTTATGTCCCGCCCTTCATTTCTCTGATTTGTTACTCTACCTTTGATTTGTATTGTATTTTACATACATGCATGCTGACATTACTGATTAAAGTTAAGGTAATGGTCAACTTTTGTGTGCCAGTAGGTTACAGTTCTCTGCATTTAACCTATCCTTCAAAGCGTTGGGGCAACCTGTCAGGAGCAGTGGACGGAACCCTTTTTCAGCCAGAATCCAGAAGTACCTACCGTATTTTCCGGACTATAAGTTGCTCTTTTTTTCATAGTCTGGCTAGAGGTGAGACATATACTCAGGTGCGACTTATATATTAAAATATTTCAGGTGTTTGTTAGAGGGCGCTCTAGGCTTGTGTACCAGCATCTGCTGCACCTGTACCACTGACAATTTAAAATGTAAACATTACCACTAAGGATTTAGCGATTAGGAGTGAGATGGTGAGTCTGCTGAACTTGTTATATTATGTTCTTTATGCTATAGTTATGTGAATAACTGTTAATATATTACGTTAACATACGAGACAGTATTCAGTTCGTTGTTTATGCTTCATGTAGCTGAATAACCATCAATGTGTTACGTTAGCAAACCACACACCTATTCAGTCTGTTGTTCTCTATTCTATTATTACTATAACTTGCCTTTCAAGATAAAATGTCTGTTCTTGGTGTCAGATTTTGTAAAATAAATTTCCCCCCAAAAAATGCGACCTATAGTTCAGTGCAACTTAAACGTTTTTTTCTTTTTCATTATGCATTTTTTGGCTATTGCGGTTTATAGTGCGGAAAATACGGTAGGTGGAGTATTAGCCAATTGTGTGCATGTTTTAACTCCAGCACCTGGACAGGTTGCATAGAAATGGGAAATGTTTTATGCAGTCCTTCATACTGCCACCTGTCCAACATGAATATACGTGCCAGACTAATTCTTATAATACAAAAATAATCAGGCAAATAGGGTAGTGTTTAAAGCTAGCAATGGCAAATTATATCAACAGAAAACATGTTTACACTGCAACATACCTCAATTAACTTTACCAACATCACTGACAAAAATCTTACTTGAATAATGTTGCCTAAAGGAAGGTGTGGGTTTAAAAGTTGCAGACAGCTTTCTTATCACAGACTTCATCACTGACTTGCACAAGTGCACACACTCATTACTTTTCTGTACAAATGTAGACGCCAGACACTCTGCAAGTGCAGACCAACTTCCCTGCTCTCAGCTCACCTCAGAGGAAGTGCACGTTTCCAGATGGAGAGATCAATCTGTCTCCCTCAGTCCCGGGACATGCCCACTTAGCCGCTCTGTCGGGGAACTGCTGCTGAGTCAATGGAGCGATTCTCGTGAAATACTGAGCTCCTCCCTTCTCATCCCCCACAATGCACTGGGTGGGCAAGTTTAAATCTGCCAACATTAGGACGTTTCAGACGGATGAAACGTGGGGAGTGGACTAAAATATATTTTTGCTACACACACCAGTGGTCTGATTGTGGGAACCAATTTTTCCCTATCATCATAATCGTAACACACTTTTTTACAGAACAATAGGGTTTAAATAAGTTGTATACTATACTCCACTGTTTCCCAACCAGGGGTACAGGGACCCTTAGGGGTATGCAGGCACTTTACAGGAGGTACTTGGAATTATTTGAAGGATGATAGGAAAATATTTGCAATCTTTTCACATTGAACTAATAAAACAAGCAAGTTTAAAGAGCAACTCATTTTTGTTATTTTTATTTCATATATTTTTGGTTTAAAGGCAGGCAGATTAGTTGTTAGGGACTGTAATAATTCCTTGGCTAAAAATCGATTGCAAAATAGAGAAATTTTGAATCGGTGCAGGAAAAAAATGAAATCGCGATGTCCCTTTAAAACAGCGTGCAGGCCACCAAAGTTTAATGGTGCGTAATCTGGGTCGCATGTTTGGTGCTAGACATCATTACCTGACCATTTTACTTAAGAGAAACAAATATAAATTAAATTTATATCAAGGTTTCATTTACAGGATTCATAAAATCATTAGCCCAGCGTGCCGGGAATGTGACAACAGCTTAATTACCTCACCTCTGTCACTCAGACAGAGGAGCGCGCTCATTCACAAGGAAACAACAACAAGCCCAGGGCACACGGTAAGAGAGACGCATCTTCAGGTATTATTCAGACAGCACCTGTTCGCTCCGTTTACCATCATTCAAAAGTAGCTTGTTGTTAGCAGCGAGCTAATAGAAAGCTAAGCGGCAAACAGCAGCCTGAAGTTTATCTGAAGTTTCAGAGGCCCCTCCCTCAGAGCGTTTCCTTTACTGAGGATGTCTTTCCTCAGTGACCAAGAGAATTGACTTATATTAGGCCCATTATATATCACTGAGGTGTGGATTCATAATAAGCTGCTTCTCTATGCATTGCTTGCTACTAAAGTGTATCTGTTTTTGAAGGATAGTAGAAAGGTGTTAATAAAAGTTAATAACAAATTATTTTATGTATTTTTGCTATTTTGACATGTTTTACTATCTACTTTTTTATTCAATTTCTGTTAATAAGAAATGTACAACAATTTAAGTTTGATAAGGAGACACATATAGGCTATGTAAAAAAAAATCCTTTTGGTCATAATTGTACTGCAACTAAGTCTGCAATTAAAAGTTGTAAAAAATAGTCGTAATTGTGAACATAAAATCGTGAATCAAATCGAGTTGCGACTTCAGTGCATCGTTACATCCCTATTATTATTATGTTTTACCTCAAATTTGAGCTTAAAAGAAAAAATACAAGAGAATTTGTATTTACAATAAAGTAAATATCAAAGGTCTTGCACAAATAAAGACAGATTTTTTTTATATGACCATCAAAAATCATCAACACATATGAGTGAGGGGGTACTCATGGTATGATAAAAAGCCCAGGGGATGAAAAAGAAGAGGAGAAGGGGAGAAAAAAAAAAAGGTGGGGAACTGCTGCTGTACTCAACCTTCTTGTGACCTGCTTTTGGGGCCAGGCCTAACCAGCTGAGAATCCTTTAATCGACCTGTGTATGTGAACATATTCATTTAAGAGGTTAAACAGAGGATGCTGTATTTGAAGTCTGAAAACCTGATAGGAGAAATATGAGCAACAACCACAAGATGAGATACAACCAGAGATCAATGTGTGATAATTAGGGCTATACAATATGGGGAAAACATGCGATATTCAATAACTATGTTGAAAATTGCGATAACGATATTATTGCAATATTTGAAAACAGAGCCTACTTTTCGAACATAGTAATTTAAATTCACTACATTTCACAAAAATGTAAGTTCCTGTATTTACAAGTCAAAACAGCGACAAAATCAAAACTTACCACAGACTAAACCAGGAATAAAACAAGGCTAAGCTGTGACTAAATTAATTAAATTACCACTAAAACTGGACTTTTTAAACATTTTTATTTAGTCACAACACATGTTCTTTTAAGGCTCTGGTGGAAAATGATTCTTCAGTGTAAATCTCTGTCAGATGGAAGACCACAGCGTTATTGCGATATATTTAGATTCTTGCAGTATAGATACTGTGTTTGCTGATATTGCGATAACGATAATTTTGCGATATATTGTGCAGCCCTAGTGATAAAGGCCAATTTCACAGTAAAAACAAGAATAGCAACAGACATCGACCACTGTGATATGAAGAGCCCTAATAAAGTTCATCTTCCGAGAAATGCTGTCATTGTAGAATAGATGTGTGAAACTAGGATGTGACTGGAGGCATCTGGTTGTGGATTGTGGAGTAAGAAGTTCTTTAAGATATTGTGGGGTGTTTCCGTGGATGCACTGTGATAAGGTCGAATTTGTACATCGCCATCAGGACCCTGGCAGCATTATTTTGGTGTTGGCACGTCTGATTTCTGAGTCCACTTCTCTTTACAGGTCAAAATGTTAGTGCCAAAATTGCTGCACAAAACCTTTTACTCACTGTGCACGTTCAATAAAGTTTTTTTCCCCAAGTTATGGGGCCCAAAACACTCATTAAAGAGTTCATAGCAAAACTACAACGCATAAAATCTCAAGCAATATAATATAGATTAATGTTCTGAAAATACACAGATGGCCTCCCACCAGACCTCACCTGCTGTCAGCAATTTTACCAGTCTTTCTTTATACATTGCTGGTTATGAAAAATATTTTCGGGGAGCAAGGGATATTTTAATTGCAGCAGGGCTGGGCGGCATGAGGACAACGTGTAATAGGCATAAATTATGTTGAACCAATATGACCTGCAGCACTGTGTTTGAATGCTCTTTGCCGTAATAAAAATGGAATTGGAATTTAACTGGGACATAAAAGAAACTACAAGGATCTACTAAAGCTTCTGCTTGGTATGGTCCAGCTGCTTTTTGCCAATATAGTCAAAGTGAGTTTTAAAGGTCCCATTTTGTACTTTTCCCAGGCTTTTGAAATAGTTTGGACACCTTCGCATTAGTATTTTATGCTGTAGAACTTAAGATAATGTATAAAATAATGTAAAACTCTGAAAATGTAATGTAAAACTTCATTAGAAATTAGACAGGCTCAGTATCTACATATTTTTTGATCACTTCTAAAAACATACCTTTTCTTTCTGGCTTTTAACACAGAGTGAGAGTAACTTTTTACTTGTTTAACTTTTTTATTCTTACTCTATTGGTTTTACTCATGTTTTAAATTAGTATTTTATTTTATGTTATTATAATATGTGTTTTCCTGTGTTTTTTCATTGACTGTAATGTGTGTATTTGGTCTTATTTGTTTTATTGCCTGTATACAGCACTTTACAAATAAAGTTGGTATAGTATAGTATATGTATGGAAAAAGTCTGTTACTTTAAATTTACAGAGAATCCTTGAATTAGGTGTCTGTCGCCCCCTGCTGGACAGAGCATAAAATGGTTATTTATCAAGGCTATTAGCAACATGACGCTAACAGAAGATAAATGAGCTGACTGATTCGTTGTGACGGCAATTTAAACACTGATCAGAATGAGTCCGGTGGCAGTGTATGAACTTTAGAAACGCTCAGGAGCACTTCCTGGTTTCTCGTGTCTACATTGAGCCGTGTTTTCAGCTCTGGAGAAGGGGACAGGCTCAGCATACAGGATTACTCAAACAAGCATGAATAAAACAAAATATTACTTCAAGTATGTTTTTTGGGTGGAAACTACATTTTAAGAAGGTTAAAAACTTAAAAAGTCAATTTAGCATAATATAGGACCTTTAAGCTCTGATTGGTCAGTTGTTTGGTGTAAAAAGCATTAAGTACCAATCACTTAAGCTATAAAAGCTGTTCTTTTGATATGAATATTCCATCACTGGTAGATTTATAATATAATGAGCAGTCCTAAATTGCAGCCCCAAAAGTTGCCATGGGACAGTCCACTTTGACACAGTAGAAGTTGAGCTGGATTTTAATAAAAACATACAAAGATCTACAATATGTACTTTGCTCCAACTGATTACTGCTAATTTGGTCAAACTTCAAGGTGATATCAAGCTCCGATTGGCCACTTGTTTTCACTAACAAAGTTGTAAATGTCTGTCGCATAATGGCATAATATTATTGCAATAAAGACAGTTCTTTGCAATTTAGATATTGTGGTTGTTGACAATGCAATATTGAGCAGTCTTGAGTTGCATTACCACAAGCTGCCACTAGTGGAACTGGTGACACTTCCAGACAGCAACAGCGTTAACTTTCACCTATAAAAATATAGGACTATAGACTGTTTAATATCGTCCAAATGTAACATCTAAGTGGACACAGATGTTTAGCTCCTTATATAAAATATATGTGGTAAAAGTCCATTTAACCCAGGCCGAGCTCAAAGAGGACAAACAAAGCCCTGAGCAACAGTCGTGGTATTTACTGTACAAATCTTCTGTAGCCCTGTCCCAAGATAAACACTTTCATTACACTTTTTTCTTGAGGCGGTTTTTAAACTCCTGACCCTAATCTCAACTTCAGTACTCATCTGTCTTTTCTGTTCACATTTTTTATTCAGCTCTTCCCAAAAAACGGCCCACACAGCGCTTTACTGCTCACTTGGCTGCCGTAGTATTTGCGAATAGACTGCTTTCTGAATGACTCACACTGGGATGCAGGTCGATTTCAAAAGAAACATTAACAAAGTGTCCCACACATCACAAATGGGTCATTAAATTGTCCAAATCAGAGCAACAAGGGTGCAATTTTCTGCCATTAAGACCACACTTCACAGGCAGGTAGTAAGTCACGGGGACCTTCAGCGTTAAGGATGACTGGGGTATTATAAAATAGGACAGGGTCGGATGTTTGGACACTTAATTTTCATTGTTAAAAGCTTGTGCTGTTTCAGAGACATTGGCAGGAAGTGCGGGAAAACCAGCCGTCACATTGTTGGCATTCCCGAGTTGAGCGCAGTACATTCCTGTCAAACTTGTCATTGAAGGAAGTGACCCAAGAGGGAAAATACAGCAACATAACAAGGTGTGTGCATAAGAGAGAGAAGATTCAACATGCAATAAAAAAATACCTTGACTTAAAGGGCAAATGGTCTCATTTATATAGCACTTTTCTATCTCCATGGGTACTCAAAGCGCTTTACATCAAGGAACCATTCACCCACACATTCATACACCAGTGTGCGCAGACACTGGAGGCAAGGTAGGTTAAGTGTCTTGCCCAAGGACACAATGGCAGTATGCAACGGTGGGAGCTGGGTTTGAACCGCCAACCTTCTGGTTAGACGTGGACAAGCGGCTCTACCAACTGAGCTACTGCCACCCCTAGGATTAATTTAGCCAAAATTCACACTTTGAGCACATCCAAAAGTGTACAATACAAACAAAACACACCGTTAATAAATTACTGCAGAACCTTGTCGCCATAAAAGTTAATGAAAAAAAAATCCCCCTGCCCTAGTAATTAAAAAGCCCTCTCTTACACTAAATCAACTTTTTAACACTTTTTGACATGTTATAATGTTATTAGCATCTAAGAAGCGGAGTAGCATTTTGTTTCATTGTAATCCTGTATGCTGAGGCTGTCCCCTTCTTCAGAGCTGCAAACGCTCAGGTCTCACAGATCTACGTAGACACCTCAAACCAGGAAGTGCTCCTGTGTGTTTCTAAAGCCCATACACCTTCACCAGACTGTTCTGTTCAGCGCTTAAACGGCCGTCACTACAAAGCAGTCAGCTCATTTATCAGTTAGCATCATGTTGCTAATAGCTGTGCTAATTAGCAAGTAGCATTCTCTGGAAAGTCAAAATAACAGCTCACCAACATAAGACAGTTTCCATACACATTATTATAAGTTGTATAACTTGAAATTCTCATGCAAAGGTGTGCAAAATTATATCAAAAAGCATGAAGCATGAAACAGATCAGTTAGCGACACTGGGCAATAATAGTTAGATCTTACCAAGGCAAACCGAACAGCAATTTAGTAGTGTACAATCTGCCAAAATGAGGGGAAAAAAAACTCAAATGGAAAAAGTGCATAGGAAAATGTGCAAAATGTCTGAAAATTCAAAGCTCTTCACTATCTTTTCATATTTTGTTTTACCACAATTTTTATATGCAAAAGAGATTTTTATAACATCAAACACCAACACCATACCAATACAATGGTTCTTCATGATGCGGATAAGCCAATTGTTCATATTATAATAACAAAAAATACTGAATGAATTAGCGTGTTCAAAAATGCCTGTTTCAACTTGCCTGTTATGCAAGAACCACTATTCATTGGAAAGTACCACTATGCCAATGTAAAATTATGTTTTCCTAAATATTGCAATGTCTAAAGATATTATGATTTGATAATGGTTATTGATATTAGTGTGTACTGATATCCTGCCCCACCCATTGAGACTAATAATAAAATGTGTCAAACCAGTATTTAAATTTGCAGACAGAGCGTATCTGAAATGTAGCCATATTCAAGTCACCCATGTCAGTCTGAGTAATGTGAGCGATTTATATCAAGGCTGAACCAGTTATTAAGTGAAATAAAATGAATGACTGGCTCTGACTGCACCGCCATCATATCTCCAGAGCTTACCCAACATAAAAGTGTCACTGGTTTACATGTGTCACTCTGTTTGTGGCAGGTTTGCACATCTCTCCGGTCATCACCTGGGGCCGGTTTCACAACAAACTGCTCCGGTCTCTGTAAACCCGAGCTCCTTTGCCTCAGGCACATTCACACATGATAGGACGCCCCACTTTGGTTAACCTCAGAGTGTTGAGTCAATGACAGCTTTCCCTTCAGGTAGATAACAGTGGACTCAATGAGAGGTGGAATGTACAGAAAATGTGCTTCATCAACTTTTAATCTTGACAAATATGTACAATGAGGAGTGAGTTACTGCAAATATATAGCCTGGCGAGCCAGACTGTACAGACTCCTACTTGCTTTTCGTAAGCAGGACAGTCCGGTTCCCCTCTCGGAGTGAAAAGTTTCTTCAGATTGATTTGGAACTGGCCTAGCCGTTTATCTGCAGCGCGTCTTACAAAAGCGGAAGAGCTAACCAAGGTAGCGCTAGCTACAGAGTTAATTTAATAACTTCTCTGATTAACGGAGTTTAGTGCTTTTCTTCGTCACCTGTTGGTTCTGCTGCAGCTGCGTTATTGTCCAGTCCTCTGTGTGATTTTTTTTATTCGTCTTGTTGCCATTTTAACAAGTCTCGTTGACATCCTGATGTAACAAACACATTAAAAAAAAAAAAACTTTCTCCAGAAGTTTTTGTACAACTGGCTTCTGCTGCTGTCACCATTCAGAAATAAGTACAGAGCTGCTTATAATAATGGCATCCATGTTTGTTTGGGTCAGCGGTGTGCTGCTTATGCCCTGCCCTTAATTTCTCTGATTGGTTACTCATTGTTCTGCCACAAATACAAAACATTACCAAAGGGATACCAGACTAACTCCTTTGTATAGAATAAGAAAAGTTTGTCTGGCAGGCCACCAAATGTATGCCCTGTGTATACTTGAGACTTCACAAAACCAGTTTACAGTAATTACAATACACTAAGGGTTTCTAATACAATTTTACAATAGCTTTAGTAAGATGTGTCTTCTCATTAGACAGAGTGTCCGAATAGCTACAAATATATTTATCTCTGTGTTACACAGTGAAGTAAACACAACACAAAAGCCTCCACACACACCTCTTTATACAAACATGACCACTCAAGGCAAAGCAGCTTGAAGTCCAGCCCTTTGCAAAATAGTTACATTTCTCTAGGGTTAATAAGTATTTTTAATGGTGTAAAATGAAAAGTGGTGCAAGAAAAAGATGCATTATCAAGTATTTTTAGAAGTACCATTAGCTGCTGATGACAGTTTGACCTTTTCCTCATCATCTAATAATTTTACTATTATTGTTGCCTATGTACTTGTCTTTTTTCTGTAAAGCACATTGAATTACCCTGTGTATGAACTGTGCTGTACAAATAAACTTGCTTTGCCTAATACAAATATTCTCAAAGCTTTTTTTTTCACAGTACAAAGTGTATTTTGCCATTGTGGTGTGAAGCGAATAACTTGCTGGGACTAACTAGGTCCCGGTACAGTTTTACATGATAAACACAGCAGGTCACTTTCTCAAATGAAAACACCTTTTGAGGTCGTATTTAAAGGACTGCAGTTTTGTGAAGTGAAAACACTCTTATCCTCATCTAAAGAAATGGCAGCAAAATCTTAGCACTGCAACATAAACAAAGTTAGAGTGAGAGGTGTATGTCATGAAGATTTATGCATTTAACCATGGGGACAATGTTTAAAGGCGCACGTTTCCGGGAACTCCTGTATAGTGCAAACAAGTTCAGCCCAAATGAACAAAATAATAAGAAGTGTCTGTCATTCCTGGGAAGGTTTCGTTCTTGTAAAGTATACGTCAGGGTTAAAGTAGGCTGGAAGTGGTAGACTATTAGAAAAAGGAGACTACTGCCAAGAATGGGACAAAAGCACATTGTTAAGATCTCTTATCTGTGGCTTCAAATAAGAGTTAGGCCATGTTGAAATTATATATCTCAAGTGTTATGCAAGTGCTGCAAAGAAGGTTAAAGAGGGTTGGGAATATAATAGAGCAGAGGGCATAGTCACATACAAGTGAAAGCAATGCAATAAACGTTATGTCATATATTGCAAGTACAACTTTAGCTGTGTTTATATAGAAGTAATGTAGTGGGCAGAAGAGGAGCAGGAAGCAGACAGCTCTCCTGAATGTCCCTGGCACTTTTATTGTGAAGTGAACAGTGAGTCAGTGTTTCCAGAGAGCGGGACGTCCCAAACAAAAGTGGCTCCCATAAGACTTCTCCTGGCAGCAGCAATGCTCTGGACTGGGCACAAAGGCAGCAACTGGCAGCCCGCTGGGGTCAAATGAAGTGATGACACACAGTGAGTGCGAGACTAAATGGAGACATTATTTTTGGAAACAGATAAATTAAGAAAACAATCGTTTCCAAAAATGACTGGAAAGAAATTGTGCTTCTTGTTAACACATTCATAAATAGCTGTGATTCATGTTCAAACTATAACTATGACAAATTTATGTCAAGAACTATTTCAGTTTTCATTTTTAAACAACCAGCAGCAGACACTTTGTAACAGTGTTTTGCCTTTTTGATGTTATGCTAAATGGTACAGTGAATTATTTTTTACATAGGTCTCAAAGGTAGCCTACCACTTGACTTTAGCATGTTTCCTAAAGCTGCTGTATCTTTTACCAAGATGTGCTGTGTGTATGTGCATAGCCCAAACAATTGTTTTGTTTTGTTGTTTTCTTTCTTTTTTTTCAATAAAGCGATGCATACTGCTTAAAAGGGTTTATGTTATGCTTTTATCCAGATTTTTAAACCAATCTTGGTCACTTCTATAAAAGGCACTGGACTATTACAACCTTTAAAACTAAAAGAAAACTTTTCTAATCAGTACTCTACAGCTGAACAGACCAGCAGAGGGCAGTAGAGTGAAAAGTTTTGTTATCTTTTGAACATAATTTAAAGAATAAAAAAAAATTCACTTCCTTAAACTTTTTGTATGATGCCATTATACTACAAAATGAAAAATAGCTGAGGAAGCGGAGCTATACACTGTTTTTTGGATAAATGAATGACAGCAGACTGTGGAGGGCTTGTTGATTGGGCAGTGCTTCCTGGAGTGGGCGGACGTTTGTGGAACCGAGCAGTTTGGGGCCTCAAATAAAAAAAAGGCATTTCAGAAATGCAAAAAAGGTGATATCAGTTGGACAAAACTTGCTCTAAATGTTGAATGCAGCTCACAGTTTTGTTTATAAACTTATCAATTTATCCCCCCAAAAAAGTTGTGGCCCTGATTTTGCACTGACAATCCAAGCACTAAGTCTATTGGCAAAACCCTGTAAACAATGGATGCTTATTGTATTCTTTATTACTTAATTAAATACTCAAATAAATTCTAGTTATTAACAAAAAAGTTCTTTTAACTACTCTGACTTCATCTTTGACCCTCCTTTTGCGAGCCTGTCTTCTATCACCACTCTCCATCTTAGGTAACGCGTCTTAAACCAGCTGTACTGACACAAACCAAGTTGCCCTTTCTGCCTTTCCAAAATAAAGTTCACTCCCTAACACTTTTGACAGATGCACGTAAACTCAGCTACTGCCCACCTAGAAACAAAACAAAGCGAAGGTCAGAGACAGCGTATGAACTGATATAATGTGTGGCCAGACAGATTGAAAAGTTATAGTGAATTTTCTGAGGCTGACTCGACGTTTCTGTGGCCCTTGACTGAATAAGAAATACAGAGCATAAGCACGAGTCTGGTGGGATGTGAAGCAGGTGTGCCTCTCGGTCTAAGCCTCCACCTGGATGCTGCCAAAAGCTACACAAGTCTGTCCAGAAATCTATAAAAACCATGTGAAAGCTGAACTCCTCAGAACAAGAGCGAATATTGGCAGTAAGACCGCAGTATGTCATAGAAAACTCTTAATCACACTGGAGCTCTTGCTTTTTATAGCATGTAGAATGAGTGTGCAAATTGATTGATACAGAAAAAGCGATCACATAAATGGTAGTTGAAGGAGAAGTGTGAATTTGAGATACGACAAACAAACCAGGACTTCAGGATTAAGGCAAAAGATTATCGTATTTTCCAGACTATAAGTCGCTCCGGAGTATAAGCCGCACTCGCCAAAAAATGCATAATGAAGAAGAAAAAACGTATATAAGTCGCACTGGACTATCAGTCGCATTTTTGGGGGGGAAATGTATTTTACAAATTCCGACACCAAGAACAGACATTTCATCTTGAAAGGCAAGTTATAGTAATAATAGAATAAAGAACAACAGGCTGAATAGGTGTGTGGTTTGCTAACGTAACACATTGATGGTTATTCAGCTATAAGACCAATGGATGCCCTTTTTAACTGAATTTTAGATATTAAATCCTGGATGGCAGAGAACTTTTTGCAGCTTAACCAGGACAAAACTGAAGTTTTAATCATCGGTCCTGAGGCTCAGAGAGAGAAACTCTTACCTAAATTACAGGCATTTTCCTTAAATCCATCACCACAAGTGAAAAACCTGGGCGTTATTTTTGACTCTGAGCTTGGTTTTAATCCACACATTAAGTATATTACTAAAATAGGTTTTTATCATCTGAAAAACATAGCCAGAGTCCGCCCCATTCTCTCTCGGGCCAACACGGAGACGCTGATGCATGCTTTTATCACCTAGTCGTATTGATTACTGTAACACCCTGCTTTCTGGTCTTCCCAAAAAGAGTATTGCACCTCTACAACTTCTACAAAACTCTGCAGCTCGTGTGCTGACGAAGACCAGAAGGCGGGCCCACATTACACCAGTTTTAAAATCATTGCATTGGCTTCCCATGTGTTTCAGGATTCGATTTTAAGGTTCTTTTACTAGTTTTTAAATGTCTTAATGGTCTTGGTCCTTCTTATCTTTCTGACTTGCTTTTACCATACGAACCCTCGCGGCCCCTGAGGTCCTCCGGTACCGGCCTCCTGATAGTTCCTAGAGTCAGGACGCATACGCACGGAGAGGCAGCTTTCCAGTGGTATGGTCCTCGTCTGTGGAACGGCCTGCGGAGGAACCTCAGGGCTGCAGAGAACATTAATGTTTTTAAGAGCAGGCTCAAGACCCACCTTTTTAATTTAGCTTTTACCTGATATTTATTCATTTCATTCTCATTTATTCTGTTTATTTTTCTATTTTATTCCATTCTTGTTTTTATTATATTATTTTATTCTTTTTACATTTTTATTTTATCCCACTCTTATTCACTCTATTCTTTTACTCTATTCATATCATTATTAGGTCATATTTCCAGTGTTTCCTCGGAGGGGGCCCTCTGCACTGGGGGCTGTGATCGGTCGTGGCTGCTGTGGCTCTGTCCTGTGGGTTCTTTCAGCCAGGGTTGGGTGGCTTCTCTGCCTGCAGCTTCGCTGTGGGCCCCGGGTCAGGTTCCTGGGGGCTGTGTTCTGTGAGCGGCTCCCGGTGCAGACGGCTCCCTGTGATAGTGTTTCCTCGCCTGGCTCCTCCGTGCTCAGCCTGACATTGGTATATTAATGTGTGCGCGTGTGTGTATGTGTGTGCGCGGTGTGTGTGCGCGTGTTTGTGGGTCTGTATATATTGGTGCGTGAAGGGATGTGGGGACTGGGAGTGTGGGGAGGGGGTGTTTTGCTTTTAACCTTGTAAAGCACTTTGTGCTGCATTACTTTATGAAAAGTGCTTTATAAATAAAGTTTGATTTGATTTTGACATGAAGCATAAACAACGAACTGAATAGGTGTCTCAATAACAGTTATTCACATAACTATAGCATAAAGAACATAATATAACAAGTTCACCAAACTCACCATCTCACTCCTAATCGCTAAATCCTTTAAATTCTTCATCCTCGGTGTCGCTTCTGAACAACTCCGCCAACTCCGGAGGTAGACGAAGCGCTGCTTCCTCCTCTGCGTGGCTGTCGTCAGAATCAGCATCAGTTCCATTTCCAATTATTCCGGCCTTTCTGACCCGACAGGATGGTTTCGTTTGTCACTGAAGTCAGTGCCTGATTCATCCGATGACTTGCTAGAAAGTTGCATGGCACATCCTCCTGGTTGCCGTGAAGCTGTGCTCTCCATCCATCATCAGTGTGAAAATAACGTGATATGTGAAATGTTTTAATATATAAGTCACACCTGAGTATACGTCGCACCCCTAGCCAGACTATGAAAAAAGTGCGACTTATAGTCCAGAAAATATGGTATGTTTTTAGAAAGTTCTGAATCAAAACATTAACAATCGTTAACATTTTTTATTTCAATGATTGATTCTCAGACTGGACGGGGCCTTTCTGTGTGGAAGTCTGCATGTTCTCCCTCCCTAAAACACATGTACAATAGCTCCCCCATAGGGCCAGGAGTCCTCTTCAAAAGATATTTTTAATCTCTGAGGAAACTTCCTGGTTAAATAAAAGTCAAATAAAAATAAAAAAATAATAATAATCAGGACGAATCATAACATTTTGTACATCTTGGATCTAAGGAGAGCTGGGGGAAGCGTCTGGGGGAAGGAAGTCTGGTCATATCTACTTAGGCAGCTGCAACCTATGACCCAGTCCTGTTTATGTGGAAAAAGACTCGGTTAAAAAATATGTTTTAGTGTTTCTATAATGCCAGACTATTATTGAGGCTCAGTGAAAATGTATCAACATAGACATGAGCATTTACCCCTGAACTAGAAAATCCTTTGTTTATGTCCATGTCTGTGTACTATATCATACCATTTTTTTCTGCTTCTAGTTTATCTTTGCTTTTAAAGTCCACTAAATTGTACTTTGCTGTGTGTGTACATGGCTTTTATAAATAATTATAGGAATAACTTTATTGTCCGGCCATTTGCCGCAGCTCATGTTGCAATGCCTTTCTCTCACACCATCCTTCACTTTGTTACTTTTTTGTTATCTAAAATGTTGCCGCCTCACACAATTAAAGTGACGCACAACACTCATAAAAATATTTTAATCTTTTGTCCTCCTGACTCATTGGCTACATAATTGTCTGTCAATACCTGAGATTCTCCAGAGAAAGTCAGTGCTCCGACCTTGCCCCATTCCCGACATATTTTCCTCTTCAAAGTAAAAAAACAAAGTTCCCGTTGGTGTTTTTAAATTAGAAAAGGCTTGAGTTTTTTTCTCTCTTTCCCTTGTGTACCTGCAGCGCTTGGCTACCGGCAGGAATGCAGTTGCCTTTGACTACAGTCCGGTCTCAGAGGGATTTACAGCAGAAACTCATTGTGCCATCCAACTAAAGGTTTCCATTATTTACAGGTCAAATAACAATGTGTGGAAATTTATTATCAGGGCATGTGTGCACAAACCTGCTGGTGGAATGAGACACATTTTAGAAGATGCAAAATAAGGTTTCCAGTCTTTTTTGTTGACATTTTGGGACTTTGTTTCCTCACTGATGGTACAATTTATGACTGAAACTGGTTCATGTTTCATTTCAATTTCCTTAGCATCAAGCCTTAAACATACTGTATTTAAAGGGGAACAATGAAGTGTCTTTTTTACCTTAAATGCACATTTCGGAGGCTGTATGACGGTTAAATGAGTTGTTGCAGGGTGAATAAATCCCCCTGCACCTCTGCTCTGGCATCTTTGTGAGAAACCAGCCTTACAAGAATGGGAACACTGACCCGCTGTCCCTGAAGTCTCAGTCTAGCCATAAGAACAAGCTGGAGATGGATTTCATATATCGATTTTTTATTTTTTTTGTTCATGTCAGAACAGCTAAAAGGCAGAGGAAGACTTCGAACACATTAAGATTTCTTTCAAAGTAAATGCGCAACAAAAAAAGGAGGCTAAACTTACTTTTTTGCCGAACATACACTATTCCCAAGACATCTAAGAAATTGGGACAGGACTGAGCAGAAGAGTGCCTCTCCAGGGCCTACACTTTCTCTGTTATCTACCTAATATGTTAAAATTAGTTACATTTCAACCTTAATTACCCACCTAATGGTTAATTGATTACCAGTGACAACACTCCAAATGTCATCCACTGTTTACTTGTCAAGCGCACAAACACAACACCTCCATGAAGTCTGTGCTTCACTTTTCACTCGGGGCTTCAAACATTCAGGACCAGTTTTTCAGCCTTCTAAACGTCACTTTAGTGAAAGAAATGTGGCGACAGGTTTGTTTATGCTGCTTGGCCTAGATCTGCTCCAGGAGAGACAGAGAAGACAAGAAAAAAGAAAAAAAAAGAAACTAATATTAGTACAACAAAGGGCCAAGAAAAACTGCTGGCATGAGTACAGTTATGACTTTGAAGGCAGATAATAAGGAAAGTAATTTAACAATACAAATCCAGATGTGAGGGATGCAACACGTTTCTATCAAGAAATATGTTTTATGTGACAAAGATAAGCCTAAGTTGGAATACAATAACAGCATTGATGGATTCTCAATGCTTAAGATTAATGGAGTATTATTATAAATGAGTACTGTGTCACGCCTAAAAAAAAAATTATCGTAAACTTCAGACAGCAGAAATGTATGATTTCTCACTTGCAGGGGAGTCGTCAGGGAAGAGGGCAACCAGGGCATTTGTCCCAGACCTCAGGGTCAGGGGAAAGCCCAAAATTAGATCCTCGTATAGTTCGCTGTATCTAGGGGGGGCCTCCCCTCAAGAGGTTTTGTCCCCGGGCCCCATTGTGTCTGTCAGCGTGCCTGCTCGCTTGCAACAGACCCAAGAATAGACAGCTCTCTACAGCCTAAAGTTATTATTATACTTGAAAAACAAGTTTTTACAAAAGCACAGTGAATACAGTGAACTTAATTTAAGAGTGCAAGTAAATTCTTCCAATCATCAAGCACCATCCAGTTAAAATCTTCTTTAATACCACATGTACTATTATTAATACCATTTTTTCTGAAAGTCTTTTGCACATTGGTTGTGTTTTGCAAAGACAGAAACATAAATGTCTGTCACCTTAAGCGTAAAAGTGCACACCTCAATCCCCAGAGTGCATTCCCTCCAAAAGTTGAACAGGTTCGAGCTCATGATATGTGTCTCTTCACGCCTAGCGTACTCACAGGAATCTAACTACACAATTCCTCATTCACTACTTCATACGCCTGGCACGAGTACAAGTACACAAAACATGGCAGTGGAAACCTATGCTATTGTGGTGTGGTTAAGTTGGCAGTGCCCACGGGAAAAGCTGACGTGTTTACAGTCAAATTATACCCACCGGGACAAAGCTCAGCTGTTATTGTTGTTGTGAACCAGGGATTACAAAAACACCAGGCCTTCAGAGAGAACGGAGCGGTTTCTTTCACTCATAATTAAAAAAGTGTAAAGTCAACAGTCTGGACACTAAGCTACACTACAATCTCTTCCCACAAGGCTCAGACGTAGCTGTAGATCCAATTAACATCAGGCAGACTTAATTTATTCAATACTGTACAATATTATTTTGTAAGAAACACTTTAAAGGTCCCCTATTCTGCTAAATTGACTTTTTTTAGAGCTTTCAACCATGTTATAGTGTTAAATCATGTAGACATGTGAAACCAGGCATTGCAAAGACAAGAGAAGACATTTTCCATTATTTCAAGTTATAAAATGTAAAACATTAATGTAAAGTTGTCCAAAAACTATTTAAAAAAAAGCCTGAAAAAACATACTATAGGACCTTTAAATACCTTGACTGTTGGCTGACCCATTGCAACACATAAGATTGCATTTGACTGAGCAACAACTTGCAGCAACTTTACGTCACTGAGGTTTTCAAGAAAGTTTACCAATGGTTCCTCAAAATGGTTCTATGACCCTTGGGTAAAGGTGACAGTGGTTTGACTTCCTTCTAAAAAAATACAAATAAATAATGCTTAAAAATGCAAAAGCAAGAAAACTGCTAGTTTAAATTAAGTAAAAAGTGTAGATTTTCAGACACATTTTTTAGTTTAGAGAGTATTCTTTAAAGTCATCATTGAAGAATTCATCATCAGTGTATACTAGACTAGACTCCAATGACAATAAAAGTAATCTATTTTGAAGATACAATGTGGATGGTCTCTTTTTTCCTAATGCAACACTTGTTAATGCAGAAGAAATGAACTGTCATCTCTGTCAAAACCAGACTAAATAAGAGATGATTTTGTGGTGCTTTCAAGTGTTACAAGAATGTTGTTTTATTTCTTTTCTATGCTTTAATGACATTTCCCACTCATGTGAAGCACTTTTATGACCTTTTCTTAAATTGTCTCACTAATTCTGCCCTTTATAAACTTTGCTCATGACTGTCCACCTCACCACTTTCTTTACATTGAAGTTACTGTCCGAAACACATTCATTAGTGCTAGTGCTGATACAGTCACTTCATGCCATATTCATAAATGAAACGGCATATATACCTACTAAAATGATCATTAGACTTGTGCTTTATTGCAAATGCAATGCACGACTAAACAGAAAGGACAGGTCACCCTTTTAAATCTTTTAAAACTGCACATCATCAAACTGTCTCCCTTCATTGAAACTGCTATGGAAATGGTAATGTGACTGTGAAGGTACACCACTTGAAATGTTTTTTATTTGCCCTTCTAACATCAATTTTTTAAGGTCTCTTATTACACTAAATCAACTTTTTTGACCTTTTAACCATGTTATAATGTTGTTTTCACCTTAAAAACATACCAGGAGTAGCATTTTACATTTGAGCAATCCTGTATGCTGAGGTCGTCCTCTTCTTAAAATCCAATCCACTTTATTTCTATAGCACATTTTACAAACACAGACAGTTTCCAAAGTGCTGCACAAAACTATAAAACAAAAAAAATAAATGAATGCATGTTCTATTTAACCTCACTAGCTTCCATTAAAGCAATAAAAACTAGTAAAATCAAATAAGAGCAATACAATAAAAAAACACATAAATAAGTAATAAGTAAAATCAATAAAATAAATAAAAACAAAACAATAAAAGACACAGGACCACACAACTCACGCCGAGTTAAAACTGTCTCACAGCTCTACATAGAGACGCGAAACCAGGAAGTGCTCCTGTACGTTTCTAAAGCCCATACACTTGCTAATAGCCGTGCTAATTAGCCATTTTATGAGCTGTCCATTCCCCACCGTTGCCAGCAGGAGGCGACAGACACCTAACCCAAGCCTTCTCTACAAAGTCAAAAGTAAAAAGGGTCATTCCATGCTAAATCACCCAGGGGTCCCCAGGTCACATGCACATATCTCAGCAAGTATTGTCAGTTCAGACCTGAAATGTTGCGTACTTGTTTAACTTTGGTAGTACCACATCTGAGAATCACACCACATCTTTTTTTTTTTTTTTTTTTCCTGAGATGGTGACCTGAGGAAGTATTCATAATCTGGGTGATTTGGCATGGAAAACCATTTCAAAAAGCCAGAAAAAGGACCTGTAATAAAGTAAAACTGGAGCCAAAATGCTAATATGAATTAAGTTTGGACCAGACCTTAAACTTTTATCTCTGAGTTTAGAGTTGGACTATTTATTCCGTAATTATTTCATTATGCAACATTATGCAAACTCTTTGCTTCCCTTTTCTGCATTTTAGGGTTTTCCTTTTGTGCCGTTTCTGTGTAAATAGACTGCACTGAATTGCCATTATCTTTGTTAGCAAAAGCCAATAAGTAAGTGTTAACAAGTAATGAAGACCAACCCATTTAACTATGATACTACTTCCACCTTTTTCCTAAAAAAAACAACAAAAAAACAGAAAACAAACGTATGCTTTCACTTTAAAATGCCATTCCAAAGCTTCAGTCCTGTTTCCCAGACTTCGCCAGGCTACAGGAACATATTTAGCGAAGGAAACGCTCGTACAACCACAACCACAGACCGAGAGCCATGACGACAGACGACTCACTCACAAAAACTCAAGTCATTCGGGTTTGCGCCGTTAAAAAAAATCTGCCTTTGCTCCACTCGCCTTACTCATTCAGGACGCTCTTTTATTGGCTTTGGGCGTCCCGGGTCAAGGCCAGGCTCTGTTTGTTTACCTAATTAAAAACTCACACAGACTAAAGAAACATGGCGTCTCCAAACACACAGCCTCCTCTGTTAGGCCTGGAGTTTTCTGGGAGGTTTTTTTTTGTTGTTGTTGTTGTTACTGGTGGGGCACGTGCTCGTTTTGGAGTTAGGAAATGTGTGAAGTAGGTGTGGGCTGCGTGTGTACGTCACTTTGGATCCACAGAGACTTAAAGAAACTGTAGGAAAAATATAAGCAGTGATATTAAACTGCTTTAAGCCCAATGTTATTAAATGAGATCAACATTTAAGTATGGCCACATGAGATTTTATTAGGTAAAGGAGTGGCACGGTTAGAAAATAATAGTTATTTTTGATGTTTTGGTCTGTTGCTATATACAGACAGTAGCTAATTCAAATGTACATGAAAAATGATTTATCTATAAGTCTTAACTCTCAGCTCAATGAACACACAACTATTATAGACACCAACAAAAGACAGAAAAACTCTTATTCGAGGTCTTAAACATTGTTTTTACTACATGAAATGATGAAGAAAAATAATGTTGTAGTGAAAAAGTTTAGAAAAATAACATTAGCACTGAAAATAATGGGTCACAATAATATCATGAGGGGGAAAAAATGGGACCAGCTGCAACACAATAGCTACTTTTGTCAATTACATGCATGACAATAAAAAGTTTCCTCATTTGTATGTTGTAAAAACCATAAGCCATAAAGTACAGAAGATAACATTTTGAAAAACTAGGGCTAATCTAAGTCATATCATACCAGTGCATGCTGAAAATTATTACAAGATATACGGTGGCTTTTAGGGAAACAACAATATCCATATCTCACGGTACGGTATTAATTTCACAGTTCGATCTTTATTGCAATATCGCATGGGGGGGGCTCATAGTTTTGTAGAAATGCTCACTATAACAAAATAGATTGTTTAAAAATGCCCGACAAGCCTTTAGTGCATTGATTATTGTGATATTTCAAAAGATTAAGACTAAATAAGTGTTAAATATCCATAATTTTGCCATGTTGGCTGTGCTGAAATGTTGCTTTTTTACCATTCCACTGCAACAAAACAATGTACATTGGCCCTGGAAGCTCACCATTTAACAATGTTAAAGGCCACGACGGTATTGTGAGACCTTTAATGTTGTGAAATCACAGTATTGTCAATATTGTTATATCCCTAGTGGTTTTCATGCTATAACCATCCATTTTCATTGGGTCACCTTTTTTTAACTGTTTAAAAATGCACAACATTACCTTTTACATCTACATTTCTACATTACTATTATTTTAAAGTATTATGCCAAAACCATACCAGAAACCTGAATAAGTACCTGAGCAGCACTGATCATAAACGGTTATGTCCTATACCACATTAACACATCTAATATTTGTCCCGGTTTTAATGGCCCCACTAATGTATGAACTCATGAATGAATGACTGAACTTCCTGATTCATAGTACATCTTATCTGCTCCAGGGCAGCTCTGCCACGTCAGCCCTGCACTCAAATAGACTCGTCCCTGTACATTCATGCACAAATATCCTACTCTAATGTGTGGAGTTCCATTGGCAGACTGCCCACTCTGGCTGGGCTACGTTTTTTTTTTTTTTTTTCCTTCTTTTTTGGCTTCTGGGTTTATTTCCATGTTCTGAGGTCCACGGAGCACTGGCATAGAGCAAGTCCTGAAAGTGGCAGTCTGCAAAAGGCATACTTCCATTGACTGGTTGGTTCTGGTTGGGTCACTACTGCATCAGTTTGGTTTGGGTAGCCTATATGAGAATAGATAGAGTTAAATGGTGTTTGAAATTAACATTAAACTTGAATGTGTTGCTGTTGAAAAAAAGAAATACACTAATTTAAAGTGGTACTAGAGACTAGAGGACTACTTCTGCAAAAAACTGTAGAAAAAGATTATTCCCACTTTATTTCCAGCTTTGAATTCATAAGCTGTCAGTTTTCTACATTTCAGGGACGCACTTTTTAATATCACAAGGTTAATGTAAGGTCTAAGCGGTGCTTCCCAAAGTGGGGTCCGGGACCCCTGGTGGGCCTCAAAGGTACTGCAGGGGGGCCACCAGAGGTTGTCTACATGAAAATAAATTGACTTTAAAATGAATTACAATGCAGTATTTACTTTAAAATATGACTTACATGACATTTACAATCATAATTATACAGTTGTGTCCCAAATACTATTTTATTTTCTTTGTATGATATGAATTACCATTGAAAAAGGAAAAATGGTTGGTGCAGAACCTGTGTGCACCAGTGAGGAAGCGAGCAGCAGTGTTCTGGACAAGCTGTAGGTGATGGATGGATGTTTGATGCCACCATAATGTGCGGCGGGAATAAATAAAAGCAATCACTTTTTTAAGATCAGAAGGGGTTAAAAATGACTTAATTTGAGAAATAGGTTTAAGAAGATAAAAAAAAAACAGGTATGGAACACATTGCTTATCTGACCTCTAAAAGACAAATTAAAATCAAAGAGCACACCAAGATTTCTGGCCTTTGGCTTGATATTGCAAGCCAGGTTCCAGAGATCGGTGCTCAACTCACTGGAGAGGGGCCAATCAGAACTACCTCTGTCTTGTTATCATTAAAACAGAGGTAAATCTAAGAAAGCCAGAGCCTGATGTCGCTAATGTGGTCCTTTCTCAGTACCATCTCATTTCCTGTTTACCTGTATGCACCAGTTCTTCATCACCTCCTCCTCCTCCCCTTTAATCTCTCTCTCTCCGGGGCGTTTCTTAATTTCCGACTGCCCTCCACCAGTTTCCCCTAACGCTGAGTTGTTGATGCACCGTGTCACTTATCAGCTGGTAATGTGGTTTAGGGAAAAAAAAAAAAAAAAAAACAGTGCTTGAGTGAGAGGAAGTGTCACCACCTCCTGCAGTTTCACATCAGCAGCTGCCTGAGCCACACATATCCAAACAACTGAGAAACGGATGCACTTAACCAGATGATGAGAAACGGTTCACTAAGGAAATGATTGTAGGCACCGTCTGTCAATACGTAAAATGGAGAGAGCTACAGAATCAACAATGGCTGAACGCCCAGGTTTTATAGCATCTGATAGGAAATAAATGTAAGATAGATGGAAGAAAATAGCTCAAAACATCTCTCAAAACCATGTTAACAACCACTTCTATGACTAGTCTATTGTTAAATTAGTCTGCGACAATGATGCAGTGGGATAAATGTTCGACCACCAACCATAGAGTCGGCGATTGGAACCTCACTCGAAGCTAGGGCTCGGTACTGTTCCCATTTTTTCAATACCAGTACTTACACAATACCTGGTTTTCGATACCGGTACCTGAAAGATACTTTTTCTGATACCTATGGTGAGCTAATTCATTTTCTACAATCATAAAATACAATAATATTGAATAAAAGACACATTTTTGGAGCAGATTTCTAAGCTGTAAGTTAAAACCAGTAGTTTATATGATTTATTCTGTGTCATTTATTTGATTCATACATGCAAAAGGTCCCACTAGGTATTGAAAAAAATGTTCTGATAACAGTAAAATCTCAACTTTTTAACTAAGGTATCGTTTAACGGTACTCAGCCCTACTCAAAGTGCATACCGTTGTCGTGTCCATGGGCAAGACACTTCACCCACACTGACTACTCCAGGGACTGTATGTGGTTGTATGATGTAAAAACCTGTCAAATCATCACTGTTTCAGGGAGGGAGCAGCTGAAAGATTAAAAAATAAATAAAAATGGTGCAAGATTCGAGTGAAACATAAATCTAAAACTGCTCCAGTCCTGATTATTGCGTCATTTAGTGAAAGAAATACAAAAAACAGACCAATAAAAGACCTACTTAATTGTCATGTGACTTCTGTCCGCTGTCTGATAGGTTCACTTTCCAACATTAGGCAATTCAAATCACCAACCAAGCTGTCAATTCTCATTGCTTGTCAATTTCTAATACAGTATATGGTTTTGAGTACAGAAATATGAGTAATGATGTCATGCTAATAAGAAAAGAAAATTATGATTAAGAAAATTAAGATTGGTTTCCCTTAACAATTTGTTAGTTATGGCATAACCAGCTGTTTCTGCTCATAATTTTTTGTCCTTTCTCTGTGGAACAATGCATTTGTTATCCCTGCTCCATGCTAATTTGGGTAAAATGTAGAAAACACTTGAAGCTCACATCATTTTACAATTTCGGAGTGACAAAACAAACTTACATTTTCCTCCAGATCAATAACATCCATCAAACTAAAATGGAAAACAAAACTTCTACATTCACATTGTAAATTATAAAACATTTCCTGTAGACCATGAGTTAATCATGAGCCGCCCTCTGGAAAACTCCCATCAGCCATTTCAGCTTTCACTAAAAGCTGGTTTTGTGTTGCACTAGTATTTTAAAGCAGTTTCCTCATTCCGTAAAGCAAATTTTTAATCACATGCTACTCGAGCCACAAATAAATAGACACAATCGACCAAGACACCATAAATATCTTCATTTATTAGGCCAAATATACCCTACAACAGTGAATCTTTGCTATAATTACTAGTGTCACCTCATGCCTCTTCATCTACAGAGTCTGAAAAAGGCAGGTCGTGCTGAATATCAATGCAAATCACTGCAGGTTTCAAGTTTCAACAATGCTCTGCAGCCTCAGGCGATGGTACAGGCAGATGACAAAATGTTGGAGACAAAATACAAGGAGTGCCAATGAGAAAAGGTTTAGGACTTGTACTATTATATAAGCAACAAAAACAAACAAAAATATGGGACTATACTCTGGAGGTATAGGGCTGCAAACAGACACCTTGTGCCTGTTATGTACTCGCAATTTCCCATCAAGTCAACTGTGACCTACATTGGGTTAAGAAGTCAAAAACAAAGTGGTAAGCCTCAAACCAAAAACACTCACTTCAAAAGTTATAGGTCTGCTATTCTGCTAAATCAACATATTTTAGGTTTTAATCATGTCATATGTTGTTTCCACCTCAAAAACATACCTGGAATAGTATTTTGATTAAGTCACGCTTGTTTGAGGAATCCTGTTTGCTCAGACTGTCTACTTTGCAAGACTGAAAACATTCAGTCTCATCTTTGTACATAGACACATTTCTAAAGCCCATACACCATCAAGGGACTCATTCTGATCATTTCAGCGCTTAAATTGCCATCACAACAAAGCAGTCAGCTCATTTATAGCGTCATGTTTCTAATAGCCATGCTAAATAGCCATTTTATGCTCTGTCCAGTCCCCACTGGTGCCAGCAGGGGGCGACAGACACCTAATCGAGCGTTCTCTCTGCAAATTGCAACAGCTCCCTAAAAGAAGTTTTCATTATTATTACATTATTTTAAGTTATAAAACATGAAATACTAATGCAAATAGGGCTGCACAATATATCGCAAAATTATTGTTATCGCAATATCAGCAAACGCAATATCTGTATCGCAAGAATCTAAATATATCGCAATAACGCTGTGGTCTTCCATCTGACAGAGATTTACACTGAAGAATCATTTTCCACCAGAGCCTTAAAAAAAATGTGTTGTGACTAAATAAAAATGTTTAAAAAGTCCAGTTTTAGAGGTAATTTAATTAATTTAGTCACAGCTTAGCCTTGTTTTATTCCTGGTTTAGTCTGAGCTAAGTTTTGATTTTGTCGTTGTTTTGACTAGTAAATACAGGAATTTACATTTTTGTGAAATGTAGTGAATTTAACTTACTGTGTTCGAAAAGTAGGTTATATTTTCAAATATCGCAATAATATCGTTATCGCAATTTTCAACATAGTTATCAAATATCGCATGTTTTCTCCATATTGTGCAGCCCTAAACACAAAGGTGTCCAAAAATAATTTAAAAAAACCTGAAAAAAAGCATACTATAGAACCTTTAATTGATTCTTGTATTATAATTCATACAGGAACTTTGCACAAATCAAGCCAAACAAACTGGATTGACATTTATTTATTCAGAAAGGCAAGAGGCATTAACATTTCTGGTTCATTCCCAAAACCATGACTTCAAACCAGGAAATCTGAGCTTTGTTTAATTTGGCTACAAGAATCATTAACTGTTTCAATTTCACAAAGCGAGGTCCGTAAAGAAGAGCAAAACAAACCACGATTCAAATCACCATTGGGTCTCTCTGGGCACCATCTATTTCAACATTTATAGGTAAACTGAGATTGCGATTGAGATCCGTGAAAGAATGTAAGGGTTAATGGTTGTCTCTTCATGCTCTGCCAATTTGCCAACTCAAAACGGCTGAACATTACCATTAAATTTTACGCAAGAAACAGCAATAAAACCTAGTCATGCTGCATGCAATCTACAAACCATAACATGCAACAAAAACCAGGAGCCGCTTTAATGCATGTGCTGGTCGAAAGCCAAACACAGCTTAATGTAGAGGAGACAAGTGTTATGGCTGTATCTGGAGTTTGTTAAAGAGGAAAAGCCATTTGGAGAAATAATTGCATTTAAGTTTTATTCTCTGTGAGTCAGCATTTTCCGAAACCACTCCAGATTTTGTTTAATCCAACAAGTCCTCACTTAGAGCTACACAAGAAAACTGGACCAGTCTTCCACCAAAAAAAAAAAAAAAAAATCTGTTCAGTTCAGTGTTTAATGTTAGACTGACGTGGTCCCACAATAAAAAGTGAAAGTTTATTGATAATTCCCTCATCTAAATCTATGTTTTTCTCTTTTGTTTCTCCATTTTAACAGAGATGGCCTGCGCTGGAACGGTCACTTTCTCAATAGCATGCATTGTTTCAATGTCCAACTGGAGCATCCATAACTCAACATTTCTCATGTGATGTCGTTTATTATAAAATCCTTAATAATAAAGCATAAATGGCATCTCCTATTACATTAGATAATCTGTTTTTCTCAAATACAATGAAAAAATGCACAAAAAATTTCACAAAAGACATTGTGTGTGTCCGCAAACCACTCCACATTTCTTATTACTATTCCTAAAGCAGCAAGTCACTGCTCAATTTGATAATTCAGGCTTTGACAGCACTGGAATAGCTACTTTCTCTATGTTATTTGCAGCCATTAATTATACGTTGACAAGTGGTGTTGACCAACAGCCAACAAAATCATGCCCTAACTCAAGACGGGACTGGGCCCTGGACATCCCGGACCCCTCCCTCACCTCCACTCCCCTGTCTGGATGAGGCCCACCTGCTGCATCCTTACAGACCTGAACCATGATCCAATAGATGAGCTAATGGACTCTGATGGACTCTGATGGACTAATGGATCACTCCTTCAGTGTGAGATCCATAAGGTTTCTTCTTTTTTTCCCACAGCTGGGTTTTTTTAGAAGTTTTTCCTCAAGAGAAGGAGGGTCTAAGGACATGAGTGTCCTGGGTCTGTTTAGTTTAGTGTAGTGATTGTTTGTGTTGTTTGTGTGTTAAGTCTGATTGTGTGTTTATGTTTGAGGCGACCTTTGTTGTGATACTGGGCTATACAAATAAAACTGAATTGAATTGTATTGAAAGACCTCTATGTGGCCCAATATTACCTATTGATGCACAATGTTCATAATCCTTAATAATAAAGTCTAGATGATTCCTGGGTCTTGTGTTTTTTTTTTTTTTTTTAACAAATAATTCCTATTACAATATACTATTAGGTTAGGAAAATAGTTTTCTCAAATTCAAGACAAAAATGCATACTTGGAATAGTTACTGTAGGAATAGCCACTTTTTCTGTAATATTGTCATTTCAAATTCTTGAAACTTATAATTTATTGAGTTTTGAACATTTTAAACACTTTAAATATGCCTGTACAATATACAAAGCCCTTCACGGACTCACACTACCACCATTAAGCAAATACATTAAACAAAAACCTACTACTGGCAGAACCACTAGAGCGACTACTAGAGGTGATTGTGAGGTTTCTTACAGACGTACCACCTTTGCACAGTCCTTTCAGTCATAGGCGGTAAAATGTGGAATAACATCCCTCACACAATAAGAGAATCTCCTACGTATAACACCTTTAAAACTCACCTTAAAAACTGTCTTAAATCCAATCAACACTGCACCCATTAGAGCTGTTCGGCTATCGTTTCTTAAAAGTCACTATTTTCATGTAAATATGTATATATGGATGAATGTTTGAGGATCTGGGGGCACTCTGATTTTTTTTTAGGTTGCTTTTTACAGCTGGCAGGGGGACTACCGATGAAAATTAGCCTAATTTGGCTAACTCTGGTGTATTTACCTTATTTGTTGATTAATGCACACTATCCCTTTTTAAATAAATAAATTTAAAAAATGAATTCGATGCTGACAAGCAGTGTAGACCAACAGCCAGTGGGAGCAAGTCCTAACTCAAGACCTCCTTGTATGAGACCAGGAGGGCCAATATTTCTTATTTATGCATCTATTTAAAGCATAGATGATGTATTAGAGTGTCAAATAATACCTTTTACAAAATACTAGTTTTCTCAAATACAAGACTCACTATTTTCCACTTAAACCTGACTTTTTGAGTGTCAGCATTTACCCAAACCACTCCACATTTCTCTTTGTTATTCACCGTGCAACAGGTCGCCACTTAAGTTGGTATTTCTCTGCCTGACTTGCTCGGAGCTTGCGGTGTTATGATGCCTGGAATTCCCATAAATGTCCGACCTGCTCCGAGCTCATCCCAGACCGGCGTAAATCAGGCGGCGTGATTTGTAGCCAGTTCGCCGCGGGACGTCTGGATGGCACAGAGAGAGAGAGAGAGAGAGAGAGAGAGAGAGAGAGAGAGAGGGACTGAGGGGGAAAAATGCCAAGGAACCTGGGGGAGAAAAAGTTTGGACGGGGCATAAAAATCTGTGGCGGGAAAAGATTAGCCGCAAAAAAGTCAAACAAATCGGTTCCTTTACGCCGAGCTGTAAGATCCCGTCCAAGGCTTTGTACTGGCCACAATACAAGCAATGGTAAATCATTCAGGTATTAAAAGCTTGCAGCACATCAATTATCACAAGAGGAATGCAATATATATGTCATTTTCCTTTAAGAGACTGGTGGAAGATGAAATAAGTGAGCATACGCAGCATCTAGACTAATAATTCATAACATATATTTCAGGTAGCACTTCATTTATTGGTCCCATTTTCAGCAGAGACAAGAAAGTGGCTGTGCAAATATGTCTCGGGCAATAAGAAGAGAGATGAATGAATAAAAACCATATGCATACCACCAACAGGTTTCCACAGATATTATATTGCACTACATTATGTTATTAAAAACTGTGTAGAAACAGTAATTTAATCTTCTCACTCTCAAGGCAATGCAATAAAGCCAAAGCATAATACTACGTACAACATGCGGGATGCAATAATTACACTGAATATTGCAATAAAAGAGGTGCCTTAGTGGTTCACCTCATTTCATAAGAGGGGCCTGGATCTGAATCTGGCTCTGGTCCAGTTGTGTTTCCTGCACTACTTCAACTGTGTCTGTCACCTGAAGATAAAAAGCCCAAAATATAAAATAATAAAGAATACAATGCAATAAATGGAGTGCAATAAAAATATGTCTTGAGATATTTGAATGCCCAATAGTGTTTCCCACAGGTTAAGATTTGTAGTGCCTCCAAATTGGGAAACCATTAAATAATATCATTACACCCCTCATTACTGTCATCAACCCTAATTTATCATAAACACTTTTCTTAAAAGCACACAAGATAAACTAAATGTATATATTACTTTATATAGTCTATATTGAATGGTACACTGTAAAACTTTTTTTTTTAATGCTGCAAAAACTCAAAACTCAAGGCAACAGGATCCCTCAAGATTTTTGCGTTTTCTCAAGTTTTAAACAACTAATATTTTTGTTCATTAAATTTGACGTTTATATGTTCTACTCACTATCATTATTTTTTTACACCCAACTCACTATTCATTGTTCAGAAAAAGTATTCTTTTGTTAAATTTAATATATTTAGTTTGAAATTATTATCAATAATAATAAATTTTCTGAACAATGAACAGTAAGTTGGCTGTAAGAGGAGTTAAAAAAATGATAGTGAGTAATTTCAAATGATTTTGAGTAAATGGTTTTTAGATGTATGGACATCAAATTATGTGAACAAACAAATATTAGCTGTTGAGAAATTGAGATTTTGACTTGGCCCCAAAACTCAAAAATCTTCCTGTTGCCTTGAGTTTTTGCAAAAAAAAATTCTTTTTTACAGTGTAGTCACAATGGTAGGTGCTTATAGCCACCTTAACTATCAAGTGCTGGGGGAAACACTGGAATCTGCAACCAAAGCATTGTCCTGTTCAGTTATTTGTAACATGGACGCTGCATTTATCGATATTGTGGTGATGGACAATTTGCAATAGAGAAAGGTGGAGATGACTGAGAGTTTTTAAAAACATATTTAAACTGGATTATTTTAGGATTATTCTTCTGTCATAGTGAAAACTTGGGTGACCAATGATGAAATTTAAAGCTGAGTTTGTGGGACTAGACTTGGACTGTTCACATTTTAAATTTTTTCTTATATAAAATTATCGTTATCGCAAAATCAGCAAACACGATATATTTAGATTCGCAAGAATCTAAATATATCGCAATGACGCTATGGTCTTCCATCTGACAGAGATTTACACTGAGGAATCATTTTCCACCAGAGCCTTAAAAGAAAATATGTTGTGACTAAATAAAAATGTGTAAAAAGTCCAGTTTTAGTGGTAATTTAATTAATTTAGTCACAGCTTAGCCTTGTTTTATTCCTGGTTTAGTCTGTGTTAAGTTTTGATTTTGTCGCTGTTTTGACTTGTAAGTACAGGAACTTACATTTTTTGTGAAATGTAGTGAATTTAACTTACTATGTTCAAAAAGTAGGCTCCATTTTCAAATATTGCAATAATATCGCAATTTTCTACATAGTTATCGAATATTGTATGTTTTCTCCATATCGTGCAGCCTTACCTTGCACTCTTGACTTATTAAAATGTAAAAACTAAGGTTATATTCTGTCTTTAGCACTAGTCTTACTCTTACTCTTAACTTAGTTTGTTAGCATGGTCTTGACACTTTCATTATGAAGCAGTACGTGCTTTAAATCAATGCAATAAAAATGACTGGCAGTATATGCATAACAATAAGTTGTCAAAATGTTACAGAATCATCTTTGCCACTTTCCACTTTGAATATGACAGCTTTCAAGTTTGAGAAGCAAACTTATCCACAAACACTGAATACAATACTAAAGCAGGCGCAGGTAGACACTGAAAAGCCTCTGATGCCAGCCCGGCACACACATACACATTTCAGACAATTATTCAAAGAGAAAGATCCTCAAAAGGAGAAAAGGCATTGCATTTTTGTCATGGTGCTGAGAAGCATTTGGCAAAGACATGAAGAAAGTAGAAGCCACATCACACCACGGTGAGGACACTGCACTGAGCACGTCCAACACTGTGTCCTTCTGATCACGAGACGCTAAGAAAAACTCATATCTACATTCAAGCCAAAGTGCACCTCATTTAATAGTTATTTTTCACATTTCTTATCCCCGTAAAGTTATTAAACCCAACACAAAACGCTACAAAGGTTTCTCTGATGTGGATAAACTTCACAGACCTGACTCGATTGACTGGCTTTTATATTTATGCACCAAACAAAGTTGTTATGTTTTGTTTTTCTTTCATATGAAAGCGCGTTCTGAAAGGCGTCAAAGAGTCTTTTAACTTCACACACACCACAAACAAACAGAGGATCAGTACCTGAAGAGGGTTCCTTTTAAAACGCTACACCGAGCTAAGGCTAAACAGGTTATTAAAGACATTTTTGCACAGGGCTGGTGCGTTCTTTTCAGGGCTATTAGCAGCAGCTGGACATGGAAGGCAGAAGTCACTACAGTACTGGCTATTTTTGGGCAGCAGTGGAAATAAAGCAATGACAAGCCAGCTGCGTTTCCACCTCTGCATGTTAAATAAAAAGGCGGAGGAAGAAGATGATTCAACTGGGGTCAATCAAACATTGGTTTACACAAAGTCTCTCCTGGGACAAGACCGAAGGGCTGGGATGGAAAGCTGTCCAAGTTTGGGTTTCACTATTTCCATACAGAAAAAAAAAAAATAAGTTTGAAATGTTGGAATAAGAAAAATGCACGAGAAACTTCAATACAATCAGAATCATTTTCCTATAAAAGCCTTAAATTAAAATGTGTGTGTGTGAAAACTACTAAAAAGTCCATATTTAGTTGCCATTTCCTTCATTTAGTCCCAGTTAACCTTGTTTTACAGGAACTTTATTACAGGATATTTTGTAGGGCTGTAGTCGACCAAAGAAATTGTTAGTCGACCAAAGTTAAGCCCAGTATAGCGATTAATCGACCAAAATCGAAAGGCATGTTGACTGTACCACAGTCTTGCAGCAAACAAGTGACTTTACATTAATTAAGTGATACAATATTAACTGCAGATGGCTGTAAAATACTACTGTTATCTGAAAATCATCTATGTTCTCTTACATAATTTGAAAAATAAAAGTTTAAAAGTAATAAAGTAATACATTTGACTATTTTCTTCAATGCAAAGTGTGGATGCACCTAATCGACCAATAAAATCTTAGTCAACAAAGGCGTTACCAACGGATTAATCGAGTAAGCGACCAGAGGCTGTCAGCCCTAATATTTTGGCTTTAATTTAACTGAACTTACCACTTACTTATCGCAATACATCATAGTTATTGCATATTTTTCCAGTATCGTGCAGCTTTAAACAATACTTCACTAGTTTTAAGCTGCCTCAGTGGTTCACCTTGTAGAGCACAAGCCACTCGTGTCACTGACTCAGGTTCAAATCCAGCTTGGGTCAGTTTTCTCAATATCATTCTCATCTCTTTCTCTCTCACCATGTTTCCTCTCTGCTCAAAAAATCCCCTGAATATCTTTTTAAAAAATGCACTAGTTTTAATGCAGGCAGCAAATGTGTTACGTACAGCTGCAATACTTCATATAAAAAATAAATCTATGTAAATGTGACAAATGACCTGCCAATAAGAGTTCTTCTTTTTCAACAAGAGGTGTTTTTGCCTCAGTGAAAGACAAAAGAGCGCCATTATTTAAAAAAAAAAAAAAGGGCACTTTTTCCATTATCATTTTCTAAAAGGTCAAAGACAAAAACTGGAACTTAGAAGCCAACAAACTGTGCCACTTGAATTGGACAAAGTCAGCAAAATATGCCTATAACACAATGCTATGATGAGCCAGTGAATGCAACTCTCTTAGTAAACAGCACGAAGCATCTGTTATCAACTCAGAAGGAGTTCATGTGCTCAGCAAATTCAGAGAAAACTAAATAAGGAAACTGTGTGGTTTGTGGTTGAGATAAAGAGGACAACCTGAAGGCCAAAAAGTGCAAAGGGAGCATGAGGTAAACCATGTTAACGTTAGCATTAAGTTTGTTTCCAAAGCCATATTCTTGCTGTGAATGGCTATATACCGTATTTTTTGCATTATAAGGCGCATCGGATTATAAGGCGCACCTTCAATGAATGGCCTATTTTAAAACTGTTTTCATATATAGGGTGCACCACATTATAAGGCGCATAGAATAAAAGCTACTGTAGTGGCTGGGGTTGCGTTATGCATCCACTAGATGGAGCTGCTCTAAAGGGAATGTCAATAAAACAGTCAGATAAGTCAGTCAGTCAAACTTTATTAACAGAATACAAACCAGCGTTCTTACAACTCTCTTGTTGAAAACAATGTATTTCCAACTCCATTTGTCACAGTTCAAAGCTACATGAACAGCGTTCGAGCGCTCAGTTTTCTGTCCCCTCAATGTCGCAACTCTTCTACTGAGATGGAGCAAAGGCCGCGCCTCCTTGTTCTTTTGCGGCAGGATCCATAAACACGCCTATGGCACACATGAACAGCTGGGACTGGAATTCCCCTTTACCGTTTTTACCGCTGTCACTTCGGCGACGCCCCCTGAATACAGTAGCCATAATTAACCAACATTGATCCATATATAAGGCGCATCGGATTATAAGGCGCGCTGTTGGTTTTTGAGAAAATTAAAGGCTTTTAGGTGCACCTTATAGTGCGGAAAATACGGTAATGTAGATAATTGCAGCGTACAATTGTACTCAAGGATAGTTACTAGAGGCTGATATATTGGGACGATTCTTGCATTTTTATAGGCAATCGGCCGATTCTTGCCCTTTATTGCAGATTTTTTTGTCAGGCACATGTTCGGGCAACCATGAGACTGAAGGACCCCAGCTTTTTCCAACCATCTGGTAGCAGTTTTGGCTCTTACTCTGCAGTTCATATTAAACACTAGGGCTGCACAATGTGGAGAAAACATGCGATATTTGATAACTATGTTGAAAATTATGATAATGATAATGAATAATAATGAAAATAGAGCCTACTTTTCGAGCATAGTATTTTAAATTCACTACATTTCACAAAAATGTAAGTTCCTGTATTTACAAGTCAAAACAGCGACAAAATCAAAACTTAACACAGACTAAACCAGGAATAAAACAAGGCTAAGCTGTGACTAAATTAATTAAATTACCACTAAAACTGGACTTTTTAAACATTTTTATTTAGTCACAACACATGTTCTTTTAAGGCTCTGGTGGAAAATGATTCTTCAGTGTAAATCTCTGTCAAATGGAAGACCATAGCGTTATTGCAATATATTTAGATTCTTGCGATACGGATATTGCGTTTGCTGATACTGCGATAACGATAATTTTGCGATATATTTTGCAACCCTATTAAACATCCAAAATCACTTTATCTCGGCCTGAAAAGCTCAAAACGGCAATAAGAGGCAATGATATAGCTCTGTTGGTTTTCTCAAAAACTCATCTTTACCTGTTCTCACTGTTCAATTCTAACATATTTGTTTGCCTTATTAAGAAGTATTACTAAAACAAATGGCTATATTATATTAATTTAATTAATAAAAAACCCATATCGGTCAACCTCTAATAGTTACTTTCCATAATTTTGTTGTGCAACTGTGGAACTGGTCTCTGATCCTGACACACTGAAGAAAGAACAACCACAAGAAACCATTTACACTTGCTATTAGGGCTGTTCATTGTGCAAATTCTTTATCGCAGTATCAGCAAATGCATTATCCATATCCCAAGAAACTACTTGTTATGTTCCTCCATTAAAATAAGAGTCCTATCATAGCCTGAAATTAAACACACATTAATTTAGTCTCGATTCTTGATCCTGGTCCTGAGTCCTTGTCCATCAAAGCCAAGACTAATATTGTGCAGCCTTACTTGTATTTTAAGCCATTCTTAGCCATTCTAATGGCAAAAAACTCAATCAAAACTAAAAGAACAAAATTGACAGTATTCAATAAAATAAATTTTGCAAAAGAAACCAAGATTATGTGTATGCAGGTAGACACAGAGTCGTCAAAAATATAGTGACAGACCCACCACATCCTCTTTTCTCACAATATGAAACTGTTGTGAGGAAGAAAACTGTGAACTGTCAAAGACGCTGAAGCTGCTAAACCTAAGCTAAATGTCTACTTTTTGCATTTCCTTTCTTTTAAATATCACAATGATTTAATACATGTGTACTGATGTGTGTCATATAAACAGTAAAGTCTAATCCCTAAAGCTTGTGTGGTCAACCTTAGCTGCAGTTTGTTGTTGCCAAATAACTCGCATTGAGATTCATGTTGATATGATACTGGGGCAGGGTGCTCTCCATATAAAAAGTAAAACTGAAGTGATGCCAAGGTCCTGTCTAGTGTGTGGGAGGTTTCTCTGTTAGAAGCTTTTACATAATTCCCATTCATATAAAGGCTTCACGTTAAAGGAGCAAAGAAAGCAAATAGATGAGAGATATGGCTTCTACTAAACTCGTATGAATAAAAAGCAGATGACAACACTATTCCCTACAGTGTGTAACATTGCTGTCATAGTGCACTTTGAGTTTAGAGAAGCAGACAGGAGCAACAACACAAAAACACCACAAAACCATGCCACTACTCTAAACGGGGCCAGTGAAAATGCATACTGTCCTTTTTAATGTGTGGTTTATGAGAGCTATTTCCAGAATATACTGTTGCTAAGATAATGGCCGTATTTTGTTTCAGACGGCAACAAGTACAAAGGAATAATATATTTTAGGGTTGTATAAATGAGGAGCAGAGTCCTATGACTGTGAAATAAATACATTATATCCAATACTCACTTGCATTAATTGTAGTTTTTAAAGTTGTAGAAGTTGTATTAGTTGTCAAAAAAGCTTATTTTACCTGACCATGTTAGCTCCCTACATTATACAAAACCTGCAATATTGCTCCTGTCTGCTTCTCCAAACTAGGAGGGTGCTGACCGATACCAGGAAAGTACTGGGGAATATAGGTACCAGGCAATATAGGTACCGAGGAATAGACAGTTAGGTCCATAAGTATTTGGACACTGACACAAGTTACAGTCAAGATATGTGCTTAAAGTGCAGACTCAGCTTTAATTTGAGAGTATTCATGTCCAAATTGGAGAAAGGATTTAGGAATTACAGCTCTTAAATGTGTAGCAGCCTCTTTTGCAGGAGCTCAAAAGTAATTGGACAAATGAACATTACAATGAATAAAATGTTCATTTTTTTTTTTTTATACTTTGGAAAAAATTCTTTGCAGGCGATGACTGACCGATGTCTGGAGCCCATGGACATCACCAAACACTGGGTTTCCTATTTTATGTTGCTCTGCCTGGCCTTTACTGCAGCTGTCTTCAGTCGTTGGTCATTTGTGGGACTTTCTGCCTTATGTTTTGTCTTAAACAAGTGGAATTCATGCTTGATTAAACTGAGATCAGTTGACTGACCCCTGCCATTGCAGAATATTTGCTCACTTATTTACCCTAAAAAATTCATGGTTTGCTTTTGCACTATGTTTGAGGTCACTGTCCATCTGTGCTGTGAAGCGCTGTCTATGAACTTTGTGGCTTTTGGCTGAATCTGAGCAGAAATGATATCCCTATACACTTCAGAATTCCTCCGGCTGCTTCTGTCTCTGTCACATCATCAATAAACACCAGTGAGCCAGTGCCATTAGAAGTTCTGCAGCTCATGCATCACTGCTCCACCAGGTTTTACAGAAGACGTGCTGTGATTTGGATCATGAGCCGTTCCAAGCCTTCTCCAGTCTGAGTCTGAGTCTGGTACAGGTCTGAGTCCGGTACAGGTCTGAGTCTGGTACAGGTCTGAGTCTGGTACAGGTCGGTCTGAGTCTGGTACAGGTCGGTCTGAGTCTGGTACAGGTCGGTCTGAGTCTGGTACAGGTCTGAGTCCGGTACAGGTCTGAGTCCGGTACAGGTCTGAGTCCGATACAGGTCTGAGTCCGGTACAGGTCTGAGTCCGGTACAGGTCTGAGTCCGGTACAGGTCTGAGTCCGGTACAGGTCTGAGTCCGGTACAGGTCGGTCTGAGTCCGGTACAGGTCGGTCTGAGTCCGGTACAGGTCGGTCTGAGTCCGGTACAGGTCGGTCTGAGTCCGGTACAGGTCGGTCTGAGTCCGGTACAGGTCGGTCTGAGTCCGGTACAGGTCGGTCTGAGTCCGGTACAGGTCGGTCTGAGTCCGGTACAGGTCGGTCTGAGTCCGGTACAGGTCGGTCTGAGTCCGGTACAGGTCGGTCTGAGTCCGGTACAGGTCGGTCTGAGTCCGGTACAGGTCGGTCTGAGTCCGGTACAGGTCGGTCTGAGTCCGGTACAGGTCGGTCTGAGTCCGGTACAGGTCGGTCTGAGTCCGGTACAGGTCGGTCTGAGTCCGGTACAGGTCGGTCTGAGTCCGGTACAGGTCGGTCTGAGTCCGGTACAGGTCGGTCTGAGTCCGGTACAGGTCGGTCTGAGTCCGGTACAGGTCGGTCTGAGTCCGGTACAGGTCGGTCTGAGTCTGGTACAGGTCGGTCTGAGTCTGATACAGGTCTGAGTCTGATACAGGTCGGTCTGAGTCTGGTACAGGTCGGTCTGAGTCCGGTACAGGTCGGTCTGAGTCCGGTACAGGTCGGTCTGAGTCCGGTACAGGTCGGTCTGAGTCCGGTACAGGTCGGTCTGAGTCCGGTACAGGTCGGTCTGAGTCCGGTACAGGTCGGTCTGAGTCCAGTACAGGTCGGTCTGAGTCCGGTACAGGTCGGTCTGAGTCCGGTACAGGTCGGTCTGAGTCTGGTACAGGTCGGTCTGAGTCTGGTACAGGTCGGTCTGAGTCTGGTACAGGTCGGTCTGAGTCTGGTACAGGTCGGTCTGAGTCTGGTACAGGTCGGTCTGAGTCTGGTACAGGTCGGTCTGAGTCTGATACAGGTCTGAGTCTGATACAGGTCGGTCTGAGTCTGGTACAGGTCGGTCTGAGTCCGATACAGGTCGGTCTGAGTCCGATACAGGTCAGTCTGAGTCCGGTACAGGTCAGTCTGAGTCCGGTACAGGTCTGAGTCTGGTACAGGTCTGAGTCTGATACAGGTCGCTCTGAGTCCGGTACAGGTCGGTCTGAGTCTGGTACAGGTCGGTCTGAGTCCGATACAGGTCAGTCTGAGTCCGGTACAGGTCTGAGTCTGGTACAGGTCTGAGTCCGATACAGGTCGGTCTGAGTCTGGTACAGGTCGGTCTGAGTCCGATACAGGTCAGTCTGAGTCCGGTACAGGTCTGAGTCTGGTACAGGTCTGAGTCCGATACAGGTCGGTCTGAGTCTGGTACAGGTCGGTCTGAGTCCGATACAGGTCAGTCTGAGTCCGGTACAGGTCTGAGTCTGGTACAGGTCTGAGTCCGATACAGGTCGGTCTGAGTCTGGTACAGGTCGGTCTGAGTCCGATACAGGTCAGTCTGAGTCCGGTACAGGTCTGAGTCTGGTACAGGTCTGAGTCTGGTACAGGTCGGTCTGAGTCCGGTACAGGTCTGAGTCTGGTACAGGTCGGTCTGAGTCTGGTACAGGTCTGAGTCTGGTACAGGTCTGAGTCTGGTACAGGTCTGAGTCTGGTACAGGTCTGAGTCTGGTACAGGTCGGTCTGAGTCCGGTACAGGTCTGAGTCTGGTACAGGTCGGTCTGAGTCTGGTACAGGTCTGAGTCTGGTACAGGTCGGTCTGAGTCTGGTACAGGTCGGTCTGAGTCTGGTACAGGTCTGAGTCCGGTACAGGTCTGAGTCCGGTACAGGTCTGAGTCCGGTACAGGTCTGAGTCCGGTACAGGTCTGAGTCCGGTACAGGTCGGTCTGAGTCTGGTACAGGTCGGTCTGAGTCTGGTACAGGTCTGAGTCTCATCTGTCCAAAGAACGCTGTTCCAGACCTGAGCTGGCTTCTTTAGGTGTTTTTTTTGTCCAAGTCTCGTGTGGCCTTTCTATTGTTGAGGCTGATGAAGTCTGCACCTTGTGGTGAACCCTCTGTATTTTCTTTCATGAAGCCTTCTGGTTATGGTGGACCTAGACTCTGATAGACCTACTTCCTGAAGAGTGTTCTATTCTAAGGTGGATTTTGTGAAGGGGTTTTTCACCATTTTTTCAGCCTAAGGATGGTCTGGTTCACTTCCATTGAGATACTGTATATATGTTTTGATTTCACAGAAACAGCTTAACTGGAATCATGTCCAGACCTTTTACCTTCTCAGTTTATGATAAACTAATGAAGGAAAAGCCCATGCACCTCAAGAAATAGCTTTTGAAGCAAGTGTCCAAATACGTTTGAGCCCCTGAACAAGAGGCAGCTACATATTACAGAGCATTAACTCCTAAATCCTTTGTCTGATTTGGACGTAAGCACTCTCAAATTACAGTTTAGAGCCTGATCTTTAAGCACATATGAAATATATATCTGTATTTTGAATAGTTCTGGTAAAAAAGCTAAAATAACAAAACTTGAGTCAGTGTCCAAATACTTATGGCCCTAACTGTAGGTACCGAGGAATATAGGTACAGAGAAACATAGGCACCTAGTAATATAGGTATCAGTGAATATAGGTACAGAGGAATATATAGAATAAGAAACATAGGTACAGAGGAATATATAGAATAAGAAACATAGGTACAGAGGAATATATAGAATAAGAAACATAGGTACAGAGGAATATAGGTACTGGGAAACATAGGACTGACCCCTACCTTTTTGTCTCATTGACCCCTTTTACGAACTAAGTTTAACAATAATTTTAAGTTGATGAACATATTTGGTAAGCTATAAAAGTTGGCCAAAGCCAGTAACGTGCTTTCAACCACACACACTTAGGAAGAGAGAGAAACAATTACTTTTTTTTTTTCCTTTTAGCAAACTCTTACACACAAAACACAAAAGGTCCAGCCCTGACTTTTAACACACAGCCGCCCATTTCAGCCCTAATTATCCACCAAAGACCTATTTTTAGACACTAACCTCTGACCCCACGCTGGACAACACTGAAAACAACCACAATATTCACTGCAAAAGGCAAGACTCACTTTAAAACTTCCAAAATAATATCCCACGTGTTTTGCTTGAAAACACTGACAACTAGCTTACTGCTTTCTGCAATAATTAGCATCTGGCCGCATTTAACGTGTGCTAACCAGCTACTCGTTGATTTAGCGTTGATTTAACACACTTGACAGGTAAATGAAGTTATCTCGAAGCAACACGGTTTGATTTTAAGCAACAAAAAAGCGCAAATGAAGTGTGTGTGTGTGTGTTTTGTTGTCGGCATTTTACCTCCGCGGTCCGCAGCGAGGGCGCCTTCTTCAAAGCCAGTTTGAAGGAAGTTTCCATGGCTCCTGTCATTTTCATAACTTCGGCTTCAAATCCACGGCGTCTTCCCACTAAAATAAATCACTTAAGAGACAAACTTGTTGCTCTGTTTAGTCCCGGGACAGAGCAATCTCACATCCCCTCCGCCGCTGGTGCGTCTTTGGTCTGCGCCTCGCCGAACATGGATGAGGTTTGAAGGTAGGTAACTCCAAAAAAAAAACTGAAAAAAAAAAACGCGCAGCGCAAAAAAGAAAACTTACCGTAAACCAAAGAAAAAAAGTCACTTAAAACTATGGCACTCCGCGGAAAAGTGACAGAAAGTGGGGCGTCCCGTGGTGGTGGGACATGTTGGGGATAGAGAAGTATATCCACACGCGCAGGAGTCGGTAGGTTTGAGAGTGACTGAGATCCAGGAGCACAGTTCAGATTTTTGGTCCCTCCTCCTTCTCCTCGGTCTTCTCTCAGATCCGAGCGCAGAGGTGACGACATCTGTCCGCTCCGCCTTCACGGACTGTGGGAAGAAACACGAGCCAGCGCCGAGCCAGCCCATTGAAAAAAAAGAAAAGAAAAAAAGAAAAGAAAAAAAATCGGTTTTAAAAGTTTTTTTGGTCGAATAACCGAATAATCCACGTATATTTTTGTCTGTCATATAGGTTGTACTTGATATTTTAGCCCATTGTTTCTCAAATGGGGCAAGCATCAAAGCATTCAAGGGAATTTTTATTTTATTTTATTTTATTTTATTTTTGGTGGAAAAATAAATAATAAGTAATCATTTATATTTAATATTTAATAATCCTAATAATAATATAAATAAATAATACAAATAAATAATATAAATTAATAAACAGTAAACATGTAAATAATAATAAGACAAATAAATAATAAAAATGTAAATAATAATAATAATAGAAAGATAAAAAGCAAGAAATAATAATGTAAACAATAGTGGCAATATAAATTATAAAAAATGTAAATAATAAAATACAGATAAATAATACAATTTTAAATTATAATGTAAAAAAATAAAAAAAAATAATAATATAATAACAATGATACAATATGTTAAGATAATATGCTCATCTAAATCTGTTTATACATGAAGATGAATGGTAATGGAATTTGTGTTATTTCACCTAACTTAAAAAAAAATCTGAAATTCTGAGGCCAGAGTTGGGGGCACTTTACTAAAAAAAGTTTGAGAAACACTGGCTTAGTTTATATGAGAGGAACAGGTGTAGAGTAGCCAAAAGTTGTACTCCAGTAAGTGTATTGTTACTTTAAATAATATTACAAAAAGTACCCTTAGAAGTACCATTTTTTTAAAAGTTTCTCAAGTCAATGTAACTCATTATTACCCATCTCTGTATTTTATTTTTATAGGCAACAAACAAGAAATAAAACTTTGTAACCATGGTAAGAATCAGTTTGACCCAGAGGTGGAAAAAATATTCTGCTCAAAATCTAAATATAAATAAAAGTAGGCTACTGTTCAAAATAACATTACAAAGGTACTTAACCCATTATCACTGAAGTATAAGTAAAAAAATAAATAAAAAATAAATTTATTGGAACTTAGCGGTGGGCCCTGCGACTCACAGGCCACTGTCCAGAGTGTGCCCCGCCGACGGCCCATAGTCACTGAGAGAGGCTCCAGCCACAACAGACACCTCACATGGATCAGGATCAGCAAAATCTATGTCTGCTACCTACTAACTACTACTACCTTTTAATACTATTACTACAACTACTCCTACTTCTGCTACTACTATCACTGATACTGCTACTACTTCTACTACTTCTACTACTACTACTACTACTACTACTACTACTAATATTACTACTTCTACTACTGCTACTACTGCTACTACTTTTACTACAACTATTACTACTTCCGCTATTACTACTACTTTTACTACTACTACTAATATTGTTACTTCTACTACCACTACTACTGCTTATATTACTACTGCTACTACTATTACTACTACTACTACTACTACTACTACTACTACTACTACTACTTCTATCTTAAAGACAGGAAGTACTTTGTTGAAATCGGTAACTGTGTTTCAGACCAAATGGCCCTGACCTGTGGAGTGCCCCAGGGGTCCATCCTGGGACCTCTTTTGTTCAATCTTTACATGCTCCCTTTAGGCCAATTAATAAGCAGCAATAACATATCCTACCACAACTATGCAGATGACTCAGATTTACATCTCCCTGACAGCAGGTGAATATGGACCTGTGGATTCACTCTGTCACTGCATCCAACAGATCAATGAGTGGATGAGAAACAACTTTCTCCAGCTAAACACAGACAAGACTGAAATAATCATCTTTGGCCACAGAAACAAAGACGAGGTGTCTGTAGTCACCTCGAGTCTCTTTCACTAAAACCTACAAATCAGGTTAGAAATCTCGGGGTAATCATGGACTCTGACCTGAACTTCAGCAGTCACATTAAATCTATAACATCATCAGCATTTTACCATCTCAAAAACATTGCCAGAATCAAAGGTTTACTGTCTAAACCAGACCTAGAGAGACTTATTCATGCGTTTATCTCCAGCAGGTTAGACTACTGTAACGGTCTGCTCACTGGACTCACTCAGCGAGCTGTAAGACAGCTGCAGGACGTCCAGAACGCTGCTGCTCGGGTCCTGACCAAAACCAGGAAGTACGACCATATTAGTCCTGTCCTCAGGTCTCTGCATTGGCTTCCTGTTGCTCAGAGAATAGACTTTAAAACATCTCTGCTTGTGTACAAGTCTCTCCATGGCTTAGCACCAAAGTATATCTCTGACCTGTTGGGCCCATATGAACCATCTGGGACTCTGAGAACCTCAGGGACAGGTCTCTACTGGTGCCCAGAGTCAGGACTAAACTCGGTGAAGCAGCGTTTCAGTTTTTAGCAGCTAAACTCTGGAACAGTCTTCCTGACGATGTTAGACAGACCTCCAGACTTAAAACTGTTCTTTTTAACTGTGCATATGTCAACTGAAAGTGTTTTATCTGCACTCTTCTCTTTTAATTTAATTTTAAATTGATTCTTAATTATACTCTTTAAATTTGATTTTATTGTTTTAATTGTGTTTTGTACTTTTAAATTTGCCTTTTTTTTCTGTAAAGCACTTTGAGTTGCTCTGTGTATGAATTGTGCTATACAAATAAACTTGCCTTGCCTTGCCTACTTTTACTACTATTACTACTTCTACTACCACTACTACTGCTAATATTACTACTGCTACTACAACTAATACTACTACTACTACTACTACTACTACTACTATTACTATTTCTACTACTACTACTACTACTACTTCTATAAAATGTATTCAGAAAGTACATTATCATATTATTATAGTTATTATTATAATAGTTAGTTTCCAGTTCTGGTTAATCCTTAGCAAACAAGCCCCGCCCACTGCTGTGGCTGTACTTGTTACTAATGTTTGTGGTTCCAGGTAGTTTCCTGTGAAGGGTGTGTTAGTTTATGAATGAAAGTAGAAACATCACCAACATCGCCCTGCGCAGAGCGACAGAGAACAATACAAAACAATGTCTGAAAATGTATATATTTTACTACAACATAATATGATTTTACTGAAGATATTACTAGCTTTAAAGCAACAGTGTCATGACTAAAGAGCAGGAAGATACAAGCTTCCATTGAGCACTTAAACTATTCTCATTACTTCAACGTCACTCTGCTTCTCAGAAAAGAGGTCAGAACCAGACCAAAGTGCATTCACTGTACAAGCAGTAGACCAGTGGTTCTCAAACTGTGGTACAGGGACCACTGGTGGCACATGGGCTTCGTCTAGTGGTCCTCAGGAGTGTTTTTGTAGTTCAAATCCTGATTTAGAGCCAGTTTAGTCTTGTTTTAGTCCTGCTGATGTTGGAGCTAATCTCGGTTTAGACCTGGCTGAGTCCTGTTTCAGACCTGATTTAGTCCTGGTTTAGTTCTAGATTAGTCCTGGTTTCATCCTGGATTAGTAGTGGTTTTAGACCTGGTTTTGTCCTAGACCTGGTTTAGTCCTGGTTTAGTCCTGATTTAGTCCTGGTTTTGTCCTAGTTTAGACCTGGTTTAGTCCTGGTTTTGTCCTGCTTTTGTCCTGGTTTTGTCCTGGTTTTGTCCTAGTTTAGACCTGGTTTTGTCCTAGTTTAGACCTGGTTTTGTCCTGGTTTTGTCCTAGTTTAGACCTGGTTTTGTCCTGGTTTTGTCCTAGTTTAGACCTGGTTTTGTCCTGGTTTTGTCCTAGTTTAGACCTGGTTTTGTCCTAGTTTAGACCTGGTTTTGTCCTAGTGTAGACCTGGTTTAGTCCTGGTTTTGTCCTGGTTTTGTCCTAGTTTAGACCTGGTTTTGTCCTAGTTTAGACCTGGTTTAGTCCTGGTTTTGTCCTAGTTTAGACCTGGTTTAGACCTGGTTTTGTCCTAGTTTAGACCTGGTTTAGACCTGGTTTAGTCCTGGTTTTGTCCTAGTTTAGACCTGGTTTAGACCTGGTTTTGTCCTAGTTTAGACCTGGTTTAGTCCTGGTTTTGTCCTAGTTTAGACCTGGTTTAGACCTGGTTTTGTCCTAGTTTAGACCTGGTTTTGTCCTAGTTTAGACCTGGTTTAGTCCTGGTTTTGTCCTAGTTTAGACCTGGTTTAGACCTGGTTTTGTCCTAGTTTAGACCTGGTTTAGTCCTGGTTTTGTCCTGGTTTAGTCCTGGTTTTGTCCTGGTTTAGTCCTAGTGTAGACCTGGTTTGGTCCTGGTTTGGTCCTGGTTTGGTCCTGGTTTGGTCCTGGTCTAGACCTGCTCTAGTCCAGGATTAGTTCTGATGATCTAGCAGTGGGTCAGTCCTGGTTTGGTCCTGGTTTAAGCTCACTTTAAACAATTAAAGCTGGTATTTGGAAAGTCAAATATTTTCTGAGGTGGTACTTGGAGTAAAATTATTATTATTATTATTATTATTATTATTATTATTATTATTATTATTATTATTAGGTAAAGACGAGCAAACCCAAAGTGAAAGCTGTGTGTAAACCTGACTGACTTTGTGGTTTCATCAGTTTGTGTGTTATCTTGTGTCAGAAATAGCCGGAGGTGATGTGTGTCACTGTATTTGTTTTCAGCGCGGACACTCCTTCTGTTATTGCATAACCCAGGGTGCGCTTCTTTTCCTTCAGCTCACGTCCCGCCGCTCCCCGTCCCGTACAAGAGGAGGAGGCGGAGTCACAGAGTCTGATGATCCACGGTGGTAAATTTAAAAATAGTCGAGTGGAAATGTGTGATCCAGATGTGGACCGAGGCCCGGCCAGTGTAAACAGAAGTGCCATGTACTTAAGGCTAATACTTCAGTGGTACTTTTTCACAGTTGGTCGTAGTATTCAGCAGTAGTGGAAAATAACTAGATACTTAAAAAAAAAAAATTAGATTACTTGAGTAGATTTTTTTCTGAAAAAGGTAAAGGCTTCTTTTTGAGTTTCTACGTTTTTGTTGAAAAACATTTATGTTTCCTTAAGCATTTTTTGGGAATCTCTACATGAGTAGTAGTAACAGCAGTAGTAGTATTATGAGTAGTAGTTCCAGTCCTTATTTAGAGCCATTTTTTCCATTTTAGTCCTGCTTTAATTTGGGGAAAGTGTTGGAATAGACCTGGTTTAGTCCTGTTTTAGACCTGGTTTAGTTCTAGATTAGTCCTGGTTTTGTCCTGGTTTAATTAGACCTGATTTACTGCTGCATTAGTCCTGGTTTTGTTCTGGATTAGTCCTAGTTTAGACCTAATTTAGACCTGGTTTAGACCTAGTTTAGCCCTGGATTAGACCTGGTTTTGTTCTGGATTAGACCTAGTTTATTTAATCTAATTATTAGTAGTAGTATAAAGTATTAGTCGTAGTTGTTGCAGTAATACTAATGGCAGTAAAAGTAGTAGTAGTAGAAACAGTAGTAGCAGTATTTCTACTTGCAGTAGTAGTAGTTGTAATAATAGTAGTATTTTTGCCTCGCATTTGCAAACATAATAGTTTCAAAAGTACTTTCTACTTAAGTAACTTTACACTTAATACCTTTATTCTTTTACTAGTATCATTTATGTTGACTATGTTTACTTCAACCTTAGTATTATTATTTTAAAGCAACAGTACTTTTGAGTACTTCTTCCACCTTTAGTATTTGGGAGAAAGTCTCATGTGACGTTTTGAAACCAATTATTAAATCAAAGTTGAAGTATAAAATGTGGAGGTGGTGCCACTTTCCAAGAACAGGACGTCCCTTTTGAGAAAAGTCTTCTCCAAACTGCAGCTGTTTTATTCGTTAAGTACAAGTCTGGCATTTAGTAATTACTGAGTCTGCAACCAACCAAAACATCAGGGCATTTAATCTGCGCATAAGGAATAAAATATTTTGACAATGGCCGGTTAATTTATATCTGATGTATCTTTAGGTACGACTTTTGGGCTTAAAATCACAGTTTTACAGCAACTATGTGACTTTTTGCCAACAACACTCTGCCATTGCTGTTTTAAGACACACAGCACAAGCCAGAAATCTATATTATAAATAAAAACATCTATAACTACTGCTAGTATCAGTTAGCACAGGTGGGTAAAGCTTCAGTCTGCAGTGAAACAAAGGCTGCTCTGAACTCGCTTTATGAGCTGCAGAACATGGAAATAAACAAAAGAGAACATGTTTCTGTGTAAAACGCCAAAGGAAAACCATCCCAGTGAAAATAAACTGCAGCACATTTTACTGTAAGCGCTTGGTTGACAATTTGTGACATATTTTGTATACAATACTGCCATCTAGTGTTCTTAAACGGCAATAACAACTCAAAATGCAGTATTTCCAGAGGTGGGCAGTAACAAAGTAAATTTACTTGAGCACTGTACTTAAGTATAGTTTTTGAGAATCTGTACTTTACTCGAGCAGTGTTTTTAGGGGTAACTTACTACTTTAACTCCACTACATCTAAAACAGTGATTCTCAACTGGTGGGCCGGGACCCGAAGGTGGGCTGTGGAACCATTTTCAGTGGGTCGCGAGCCTAAAAAAGTTAGTGTTACACCTAAGGTTGAAGTGAGCGCTGCTTAATTCTCTTCAAAGCACAAAGTGTTTCCGTGTTTAGCTCTGAAAAGGTCATCAGTAGAAAAGTACATTTTGTAGACTTGAATCTTTTTGAATTCCACTTTTTTATTTAATGTATTTTGTTTTTAAATAAACTGCATCTAACAGAGTGTCGAAGGGAACAGTTCCCTCTTTAGCATCACCACTCGCTTGTTAAATGGTTTCTTTTTGTGTTGGCGTACTGTGATATTCCGATATTATTCTGTCTCAGGTTTAATACATTTGATCATTTGAATTATCTCCTTTATTTGGGTCATGGCTTGTGATTTTAGGATGATGGTGGGTCCAGAAGCCAGACCAGTTGAGAACCACTGATCTAAAACATAAATATAATACTTTTTACTCTACTATATTTCTAAAAAAGCAAAACTTCTGCAGAGAAATTGTCTTAAAACTGAAAGACTTACTCCCTAAAGATAATCATTTACTACATAATACTGCTCATATTTGCTCTCAGGAACTAAAAAGAACCTCTGGACACAATCTGGAAGTGATTTAACTTTTGCTTTGAACATTATTTACACAATTCTATAATAAACCAATTGCAAAATAATTGATTATGATCATAAAACCCAGCCTTATTTATAAAACCTATGGCTTGTTTTTGCTGTAGAACAATCTTATCTGTTATGGTTTTTTAGTTGATCCTCGCATTTCTTCACTAAAATGATGTCAAATGTATTTTATTCATATTTTTGGAGCTGCAAATTTGTGACTGGAATATAGTTGAAATTTCACCCAAAAATTCTTGACTGCACTCATTTGAAATACATTGTGGAAAAAAATGTACTTTGAATACTTAGGTTTTTTTTTTAAAGCACATACTCCAGTCCTTTAATTGAAATAAAAATTTGATTTAGCAACTTTTACTTGTATTGGAGTAATATTTGACCTGGAGGATTTATACTTTTACTCCAGTAAAAAGACGCCTAATGATAATGATCTTCTACTCATTCTTAAAGAGTGTGACTGTTCTGTGTGAGTCAGTGAATGTTTGAAGTAATGTAAATGTTTTAAACTTGAACTGAAGTATTTGTTAAAGGCATTAATTAGAACAGCCTTTCCCAAAGTCAAGACTGTCGTGGCCCCTTAAAGTTCCAAAAATCCCACACGGACCCCCAACTACAGAGCTTCCCTCTATTTACAAAACTATGTCATGTTTTTCTCCATATATTTTTATAAAAACATTACAAAAACACTGACTATTGGCTAAAATTTGTTTTAAAGTAATATTTTAAAACAAGTATATACAGTGAAGCCCGAAATTATTCAAACCCCTAGCAAATTCTGGCTTAAAGTTACTTTAATTGTAAATGTAAATAAAATGTAAATGTAAATAAAAGCTGAGTTTTTTTTGTTGTTTTTTTTCACAATGATACCTCTTGTACATCGTCTTATTATCTTTTTTTGTAGAAACCTGTCATTTCCGGTAAAAAACAAAACAAAAAACTTGCTGGTTGAATGAAAGTAACTTTAAGTCAGAATTTGCCAGGGGTATGAATAATTTCGGGCTTTACTGAAACTGTAATAAATTTCAAACTAGATTTTTTCTATGTACTTAATGGTTTTAGATACTTAATTTTTTCATTGCCTAATTGTATTTTTATATATTTGTATGTTTTATTTGTTGTTATGGACCAAAACCGTGTGTCTGAAATAAAGAATGAATTGAAACTGAAATTGAATTGAAATATAGACAACCTCTGGGGGCCCCCCTGCAGCACCTTCGCGGACCCCCAGGGGGCCCCGGACCCCACTTTGGGAACCACTGAATTAGAATAACAGTATTATTGATGTAGTATAAGCCCAACCTGGACAGGAGTTGAAAATTAGCATCGGCTCAGGCTTTGCATTGTAACTAACATTGTAACTTGTTTGACTGCAATGTCCCTGATGAATAAATGTTAAATAAATAGAATAAATAAAAAGAAAGTGTCTTGAAATCTCATTTTGTCTCTCAACATCATCTTCCCTGAAACTGAGAATGATCCTGCGTTAAATCTACTCCTAAAACTGTCAATTTCATTTTAATTTACTACTTACTATAGGTTAGTAAAGTCCACTGATGCTGCATAAATCTGCGGTTCTCAAACGTTTTACAACAAGTAGCACCTCAGAAAGTTATTCTCATTCAAATACAAATTTAAGTGACTAAGATTAATCTAATTTAGGACTCACCCTGTTTACACCAAGCTTAAGGAAAATTAAACAAGGATAAAAACATGACAAAAACCAGGACTAAACCAAGTTTAAATTAGGTCTAAACTGGGATTTATCTAGGACTAAACCATGGCTGAACTGAGCCTAAACCTGGACTTATCTAAACCAGGACTCAGCCGTGGTCTACACTTGAACTGCAAATCTCAAATACTGCTGGAAAAGGCTGGCGTACCACCAGCGGTACCCATGCCACAGTTTGAGAAACACTGTGAGAAATAATAAAGGAGAATGGTAAAACAATAAAAATGTTGTAAAACTTTAATCTAATTATAATAAATCACCTACATTTTCCTAATGTAGCCTGACCTAAATAGCTTTGGACACCTTTGCATTAGTATTTCAGGTTTTATAATTTAAAATATTGTATGTGGAAAATGTCTTTTTTGGGTTTTTAAAAAGCTCCAAAAAGTGAAGTAATTTAGTAAAACAGTTGACCTCTAAACTTGCTCCAGACCAATATTAATAACAGGGTTTGAACCTTTTTTTTTTTTTTTTTTTTTTACCAAGAATTTCCAATTACTTTTCCAAAACTTTTGACTAAATTTCCAAGACACAAAAAATAACTTACACATGAATAAATAGTATTCAAAGAGCCCAATATGGTGCATTAGAAACATACTTTAGCTGCAATTTAATGTATAAAATAAAAAAAATTTGTCACTTAAAGAAAATAGTTGGGTTCTTCTAAAAATATATTATTCCATTCATTTTACTGACTTATAGCCTAAACGCCATTGATTAAAAGATAATTATGGTTGCATTGCCAAAACAAAAAGTTATTTAGTTCAAATATTCTGACAAATATTAGACAAAGGTTACTTTTTCCTGCAGTGAGAACACGGCCGAGAAGACAGTGTTTCTAGTTTTCTTTCTCTTGCGGCTCACTTTGAGTTTGACACTGTACAAAAATTCAAAAGATACATCCACAGAGCAGAGCATTGCCAAAACTTTACACCTAAACATAAAACCTGTCCAAACCCTGTAACATCCTGTACACATGTCCATGATGGTGATTTAGTCCAGATTGTGTTCATTTTGAGGAGACTTCCTGTGATGATTTTCCGTGAGAAGGAATAACATACTGAATAGAATCGGGCCTATTACTGATCCCTGTGGGACACCGGTTGATAAGGCAGCCATTCCCAAAGTCAGGAGCCTCTTAAATTTACCAAAAAATTGCTTGATAAACCTGCTTCATGAAACACAAATTAGAATAAAACAAGCCCAACTTGTCAAATAAGTCTAGCTTTTCGACTTAGTTTTGCCTCTTGATAGAAACCCACCAAGAAAACACACATCACTTGTCGTCAACGTAGGCGTCTTTATTGCACAACATTCCCAGAAAATTGGGAAAAAATAATTTGAGGAGACAGTTTTTTAAAGACATTCTGTACAAATACATGTAAATAATAAACTCAGTATGTACAGCTTAAACCGTTTTAAACACTTTCGCCAGAGCAACTAAATAACTTACCACGTACAAAGACAGAAAAGCAGGAACAGAAACTCATCAACTTTCTAACAGAATGGCCAGGGTTTGTACAAAACAATCATCGCAGAGCCGTTTCCATACAGCAACAAGCGTGTGTAGTTTTTTACTTCGCATTTTTTAAAACGTATCAAATTTTACCAGCAAAATTTAGGTCTCATTTCTGCCATATCTGTGTTTTAAGACTTGGGTTGTGTTCAGGGTGCGGTTTAGCGTAGGAAAAGGAAACACTCAAGGTTTAGACCATTACAAAACCATTCACAATGTGCCTAAATATAAAACAAAAACTCGCCACCAAGCCTTAGTGCAAAAATACACATCCAGTGTTGGAAATGTGTTACTAATAGCAGCCCTCGCCTCAAAAATGTTTACTTTGGCAAAATAATCAACTAATAAAAAAGAAATTAGGCCTAAATTGTGTGTATCGATGTAAAATACAAGGTTAAAAGTCACAAATTATATGCATCTCCTTTAACTGTATTGAAAAAACGTATATTGGGTGACTCTAGAACTAGAAAAATCACATTCCTTCCTAGTATATTCTAAGTAATTAGTCCAAAACATGCATTAGAAATAGCGAATGTTATGTCATTTTACCATGATTTTGTATAAAAGGGCATGCAAAATTCTAAGTCTACCAGGGCCCAAATATGTTAGTATTTTTTTTACTTATTACTGTCTAAGAGTTGGGCTGGAGACTAAAAAGTGCATTCATTTTGTCCACAATTTCTTTTTGGTAATAAGCGTTGATAGATTTTAATGTGCAAGTTGTAGGATACATACTCTTTTTTTTTAGCCAAAGTAGAAACAGTAAGAGATTTTGTCCTCTTATTTCTTATACTAGCTTAATGAAGCTTTGATAAATCCCATTATAAGTTTGTTTTTACTATAGCCGTCTGTCTCAGAGTTGGCTAAAGACTTGTACATAAAAAAGTGCAGTAATTTTGTCCACAATTTCTTTTTGGCATTGAACGTTGATAGATTTCCTTCCCTTTTGTTGACCAAATTGAAAAAAAATAAGTGATTTTTGTCCTCTTATTTTTTATACTTATATCTTAATTAAGCTTTGATAGAGCCCCTACTGTACATTGTAAAAAAGAAAAAAGTGTTTGATGTTCATGTCTGCTTCAAATTTTAAGTTTTACTCACCATCAATAATTGTTTAACTCATCTTACAGCCAACTTACTCGCTATCCATTGTTTTTATTATTGATAATAATAAAAACTAAATATACTAAATTTAACAAAAGAATAATACTTTTTCTGAACAAGTTGGCTGTAAGATGAGTTTAAAATTTTAAGTTTTTAGACATATGAACATCAAATTAAGTGAACAAAAAATATTAATTGTTGAAAACCTGAGATTTTGAGTTGGCCCCAAAACTCAAAAATCTTGAAGGATCTTGTTGTCTTGGGTTTTTGCAGCATTTCTTTTTTACAGTGTAGTTGTAAAGTGAAGGTGTGGGCAATTTAAAGATATTTCGGCTGCTATCAGGTCCTTGTTGTGTCTCTTTTCACCAAACCGCACCCTGGTAATCGTACTTGTAGTAATGTTATGATAAAAACCGACAACGACAACGTGAACTGGTTACTGTGCATTGTTTGTGTTGAACTTTTAGAAACATAGTGTTGGTAAATTCCTCCATAAGGTTCCTAAACTCCAGCAAAACCTTGAAGCCGTAAACATCGTATAAAGGTGGCAAAGCTATACAAAAGTGAGAAAATATTTCAGCATTTTTTAAAATAGACACTGGAGGTGTATCATTTCCACAGTAGAAAGGGACCGCCTTCTGAAAGCAAAGGTTTGGTAAATTTTCCTCTTCTTTTTTGAGTTAAAGTCATTCCCTTTCTTCCCCAATGAAGAACACAGCATTGAGTCTGCACACAGTTGATTAAAATAGCTTAAAAAGATTACCTCGATGTTAATGTTTACTGCCCTAAACATCTGAGGTAGTGCTGTACCTAGGATAAGAAAGTCAAAGCCACTGGTAGCCATTTAAAAAAAAAAAACTGTAATTTTAACAAAAAATGAAAAGTGTGCATGAATTATCCAAATGAGCCAAAATCTAAGGTGAACTGGGCACACGTCAACACAGCAGAGCATCATGGGAACTATTCTGGTAGCTCAAATCAAAGTGAAATGCGTAGATTATATAGATTTAGTACACACAAGGTGAAATATTTTGAGATATATTTGGTCTTCTGCTAATATTAATGTGTGGATTTGTTACAGACAGACCATGTTTTTCTTTCAAAACCTGTTTAAATCGGCGCTGAGAAGACACAGAAAAAAAAAAAACAAGCGTTCGAAACAAATGTCAAGGTACGACACAAAAATATTGGTCTGTCTATAAAAAATCTACGTATTAAGGGGAGAAAAAAAAGTTTGGGATATATTGTGATATCTTTGTAGCACAATTAGGTTTCATTACTTTTTTTAAAAACATTTTTTAACCAAGAATTTTCCATAACTTTTCCAAAACTTTTGACTAAATTTCCAAGATCTGAAAAATGACTTACACGTTTAAATAGTATTCAAAATGTCCAATGTGGTGCATTAGAAACAATTCAGCTCAATTTCATTTGTTAAATTTGGAAATTAGTCAGCTGGAGAAAAAACAAAAACAAACAGGGCTTCTTCACCCAGAAATATATTCTTCCACTAATTTTCTGAGTTATAGCCTAAACACCAGTGATTAAGATAATTATGCTATATTAGAAACTAAGAAACTAATAATCTATCAAAAAATTATTTTGTTAAAATATTCTGACAAAAAACAGTTAGAGGTCACTTTTTCCTGCAGTGAGAACATTTCCTGTATTCTCGCTGGCGCAGGTTTAACCAGGAGTGGCCCAATGTTTCTCAGACTGTGTAAATTTTCAAAACTTTTCCAAAACTTTACACAAAAATATAAAATTCCAAAACGTTTCCAGGGCCTGGAAATTGCACTTTAAAATTCCATGAGTTTTCCAGGTTTTCCATGACTGTACGAACCCTGTGACTAATGGTTGATTTATTACTTTTGGAAACATGACTTGTGATTTCTTGTTTAATTAAGTCTCTCGCTGAATTTAAATCTAAATTTAAGGAGAATTAAAATTTTTGCAATAACAAATAAAATTGTATTGCACTTTTATCACAATAAAGTAAAAAGGCCAAAGTAAAAGTAGTACAAAGTATCGTGGTAGTATCACATCATGATCTGAGCATATTGTCCCAGCCCTAATGATTATTTATGTTTCTATGTTTGTTTTCCAACGACTATAGGCCATAATCGTCACAATTAAAATAAATAAATGCTTGAAATGTTGCTATATTTTTATAATATATGCATTTCACTTTACTCAAACTACGGAAATACAACAACTTTTCCATGATACTCAAATTATTTAATGTGTGCCTACGAATGGACTTTGACTAAGGACAAATTTGGCTTGTAAACAAATACATAAAAATAAATGAAAAAACATAATTAGCAGAGACTGATAATATTGTAGATGATATTAACTTGAAAATAAAATACGCACTGACTCTTTTTTTTGTTGTTTTTTTAAGATTGTACAGAAAATAAGCTGTTGTTATTATTGTATTGTAGATATTTAAAGTCTCACTTGGAAGAAAATAATAATAAACGTCTTTGGCTTTGTGTCCAAAAAAAAACAAAAACAAAAAAAAAAAACATTTTTAGAAGAAAACATTCAAAACAGGAGAAGGTCATTTCAGGACAGGAGTTATCCCAGAGCCTCACTCCTGTAAATGGTCTCTGACTCCCCCTAGTGGTGCAAAACAGCCCATGGTCACACACGCCGCTTGCTGAGGCTCTGTTTTTTGTGCAAAGTTTCCTTTTTTGAGCCCAGCGGTCGAGTCCAGGACGGGCCGCTGGCTTCGGACCAGCTCAGGCGTCACCAGGTCCCACTGATTTTACTGCCACCCAGGTTTTTTAGAGCAGGATCTGGGCCACGTACGGGGAGTGAGTACTGGCCACCGCCGCCAACAACGGAAGGTCGCTGGACTCGATTCTGCAAAATAAACAGAAAACACAGAACATTTAAAGCTTGGAGATTACTGTCCTGTGCTCATCTGATAAACACGGAGCATGTTTTTGAGAATAAAACAGTTTAAATCACCCAAGCACATTGTAGTGAGTAAAAACCTTTCTCTGTATAATCTGTAAAGTTTCTATATTAAGGTTTTAATCATATTTTAAACCAATCTTAGTCACCTTTAGAGCAGCAGCACGTTTTACAATCTTTAAAAACATTATCTGACTAAAAGAAAATGTTTTTTAATAAGAACTCTACTGATGCCATAAAGAAACAGACCAGCAGAGGGCAGCAGAGACAGTTGCGCTTTTTTTGAACATAATAAAAAATGGCACTTCACTTCCTTAAACTTTTTGTTTGAAGCCTTTTTCACTACAAGATGAAACATTTCTGTGAGGAATCAGTGGAAACAGAGCTGTACAATGTTTTCTGGATAAAATGAACGAGCGCAGACTGGATGTAGGGGGCTTGGTGATTGGTCAGTGCTTCTTCAAGAGGGCGGAGGTTTGTGCAACCGAGCATTCTGGGGGCTCAGAACGGCCGTGACAGAGACTACAGGATTACGTAAACATGTTTGAATGAAGCAAAACACAACTCCAAGTAGGTTTTTGATGAGGGAACATTAAAACATGGCAGAAAGCTCAGAAAAGTTGATTTTGCATAATGTAGCCCCTTTAATAAAGCAACATTAGCTATTCACAGTAGCCTCTGGATTGTCAACATTTAAACAAAAAGACATGATGATGAGAGAGATGGAGATAACCATTTAAGGCAAGCTTTAAACTTCAATTTGTTATCATCTATCGATATTTGGCGATTTGGCAACTGCAGCTTTGATGAAAAAGGGTGAATGGCTTACCCTAAAACCATGCCCAGCTCCTTCACGTGGACTCTGGTCTGTCCCTTCAAATACTCCGCCAGCATCTTACTCTTGAAGTAGATCTCCTGCAGACGGTCCTCAAGGTGCATTATACACTGAGGAAAAGAAAAAGAAGACTGGTCAAGAAAAGGCGCAACATTAAAAATAAGCTAAAAATGTAATAAATTGAGAAGTTGCGTACAAAGTTGGGGGAGAGGTTGAGTTTGTAGAGCTGGTGTGTGGACTGTAACAGGCTGGAGACCAGGCTGGATACCAGGACTTCCTTCCCCAGTTTACTGACGTCTGTGGCTCGCCTCTGAGAGCTGGCCACCTGCACCGTCCACTTGTCTGTGTCTGCGATAATGCAGACGGCCTCCGCTATGGGCTCGTCCAACACTGGATGCTGCAGAAGAACAGTTTTTTCATACTAAACGGTTGAAAGTTATTGAAAACATTGCGTGTAAAGTTGTGAATGAGTTGTTTTTTACCTGAACAGCATGGGTTAATTCTCCCATGAGGCTTTGCCGTAGCTTCTCGTCACTGGGCATGCCGTGCAGTACGAAGTCTGGCACGTAGGTGGGGCAGTAGCCTCCGAACAGTGAGCGGCCGAAGTTTGCGATGCTTGGCTTTGAAAAGTTCTCTACCAACTTTGACCTAAGGATAAAACATGGATTAGATTAGTACTGTATTTTCTAGACTATAAGTCGCTCTTTTTTCATATTTTTGCTGGTCCTGCGACTTATAGTCAGGTGCGACTTATATATCAAATTTAACATGAATCAAGGAGGAAACATTTCCGTCTACAGCAGCGAGAGGGCGCTCTAGGCTTGTGACAACTATTGTCAGTAGTATTCAGTGATGTAGAATGAGATCAGGAGCTTGGGGAACTTGCTTAGAGGTAACTTTCTTGTTGGACTCGCTGGCTTGTTTTGTTAATTTAGCATATGAGCGTATGAGCCTATTTAGCCTCCCAGGTTTATGCTGCTGTGTAGCTGAATAAATGTTAAAGTGTTATGTTAACATACAGACATTCAGCCTGTGGTTCTGTGTGCTATTGTGTAGTTGAATAACTTCCCTTCCTAGATTAAATGTCTTTTCTTGGTCTTGGATTTTGTGATTTTTTAATTTTTTTTTTAAACAAATGCGACTTATAGTCCAGTGCGACTTATATACGTGTTTTTCCTCTCATTTTTTGACCGATGTGACTTATACTTCGGCGCAACTTATAGTCCGGAAAATACAGTATCTATAACAGATATGAACTTTTTTTTCATTTTTGGTTCAGTGATTTCTACAGGTTATAATATTTTATTAACAATGGGGCAACAGTGGGACTGTCGTCGTGTCCCTGGCCAAGACACTTCACCCACATTGCCTACTCCAGTCACTGTATGTGGCTACCTGCGACAGGAAGGGCATCCAGCGTAAAAAAAACAAACTGCCAAATCACCATGCAACTGGTTTGCTGTGGCAATCCCAAATAAGGGAGAAGCCAAAAGAAAAAAACAAAACACTATTTTAAAACTATATTTAATACCACTGAATTATTTTTTACCCTAAATTTTTTCCATTCCCAAAGTCACGAATGTCATGGCTTCATTTCATTCCCATGCGGACCCCCAACTATAAAACTTCTCTCTAAACTTCTCTAGTTAAAAGACTATGTCATATTTTTGTCCATAAATGTTTATAAAAAACATTACAAAAGACACTGACTGTTGGCTAAAAAGTGTTCTGAATTAATTTTTTAAAGAAGTATAGAACTGTAATTCATTTCAAACCCAATTTCTTTTTATTCTATTTTGGGAACCACTGATTTATTGTACCTTTATATATTTGGCTTTCAAAGGCTAAAATAAACATAAATAATAATAAATAATAGAATTAAACAAGGTCTAAACCAAGACTAAAGCAGGACTAAACCAGAACTTAACCAGGAAAAAAAAACTGTAGAAAAACCAGGACTAAACCAAGACTAAACTAGGTCAAAACTAAAACAAAACCAGGACTAAACCATGCTTAAAACCATAAAAAAAAAACTAAAACTAAATCAAGACTAAACCAGGACTAAGCCAGGTCCAAACCAAGACTAAACCAAAAATAAACCAGAACTAAACTAGGTCTAAAACCAAGTATCCAGGTCAACTCAGGATTAAACTAAGCGTTAACCAAGACTAAGCTTAGACTAAACATGGTCTAAGTTAGTCAGAACTAAGCTGGGGCCAAACCAGGATTAAATCAGGTCCTGGGGCACACAAAACCAAACAGGTTGGGAACCGCTGTAATAGGAGACCTTTAAAACGATATTTTTGTCATGTTTTATTTGGTGTGGTTTTAAAAAGTAACACCTCAGATTTTAGAAGTCTAAGCAAATACCACACACATTTAAACAGCAACCTTTTTCTTCATATACAATATAATAATATATAACAATGCACTGATAGTTTTTTAGTTATTGGATGTGTTCCACTCACCCAGGGAAGGGCAGCACCTCCTCCTGCCACTCCTCCGTCTCCTCGCTCTCGCTGTCCCCTAGCGCGCTGTCCGAGCTCTCGTTCCTCGGGATCTCCCAGTCGTTGAGGGGCAAAGCTTTCCTCTTTTGGTCCTCATTGCTGCTACTGCTCCTACTGCTGCTGCTGCTGTTGTTCTCCTGTGGGACGGGGACCGTTAGCTCCAGCCCCAGCCCCGTGTCCTGTCCTGAACAACTTCTACAACAACAACAAGTGTCCGCAGAGTCTGTAGAGCCACACCTGCACCTCTTTTGCACCTCGTTACTCTCCCCTCGTCCTGCCTCTAAACAGGAACCCAAACCTTGACTTCTAGCCCCTCCCTGAGCACTGGGACCCCTCAGACCTTGAGAAAGGGGCGCTCCTGAGTGGTCCTTACATGTACTGTCTGTGGCCATGTGTCTCTTGCCCAAATCGTCTATAGTCCTTGTCTCAATGGGATGGTCTGGGCTAAAATACTCATCGAAATCGTCTACACAGTTGGGGGTCCATTTGGGGATTTTACTGGGCAATCGCTGCAGTGAAGGGGCCTCGTTGGTCAGTTTGGTTTGGTCCTGGGACAAACTTGTGGACTCCGAATACAATCCTTTGTGCAGAAGTTGCTGGTGTAATACAAGTTTTTTGTGCTTTTTGATCTCCTCCGCCATCCTCCTTCCTCTGCTTTCTGTGTCCGATTCGGGTGACATCGAGTCGCCGATTAAGAAGGTGACTTTTGGTGCTTCAGACAAAATCATAGGACCTACACTTCCTGGGACGGGGACCGCAGTAGCTTGTCCCTTATCTGGCGGCTTCTTTTCCAAAATTTGTCTGTGTATTTGCACTTTATTAGGTTGATTCCCCATCTCAACGTCTATGCCACCTTCTGTCCCGGAGTTTTTAACCTCAGTCGGGACAGCATTAGAAGAAGGACTAGACGAAGGAGACGGGACATCAATTTTAGGCCCAGTTTCATTCGGAGAGGCTGAACCAACTTGTAGTACCGTTTCCAGTTTTGTGTCCACGCTAACCGGACTGCTAGACTCTCGGTGGACCTCTGTTTCTGATGCATCCCCCGTCCCGATACCCGCTAACTGGCACTGTCCCGTTTGAAGCACGCTGCTCCTAGACCCCTGGCTTTCACTGCTGTCCTCATCGTCCTCCTCTTCGTCTTCCTCTTTAGGAGTTTCCCCTGGCCCGCTTTCCGGTTCGGTATCCGTATAGGTGCTGCTCTGTAGGCTGTTGTCCGAAGGGTAAATGTCCTCGCTTTGATGTCTGTGCATGCTCTGGGACAGGTACTCCTCGCTGGGTTTATGGACCGTGACCAAAACATAGTCCGATTCCTCGACTTCGCCTTTCCTCAGAGATGTGGTGATGAGCGAACCGGGCATCACGATGGCCTCGTCCTCGACATTGTCCAGCGTGTTGGTCTCCAGCAGCTCTGAGCAGCGGATGAAGTACGTCAGGACGTACAGCAGCCTCTGGACCAGGTCCTGCCTGCGGCCGACCACCACCGTCCGGGACAGGCGCACGGGGGAACCAATGGCTCCATACAGGTCACCTAGGCACAGGGCATTCACAATTACATTTAATTAAACAACGAGCCATTAAAATAAGTCTGCAGAAAACATATTGAACACAAGCAATAAATGTAAATATTTTTCCACTGATGATTACAATTTTTTTTTTTATACAAAGTTCCAAATATCACAAATTAAATACAAAAACAAAAAGTGAAATTGAATACAAAAAAAAATTCTTCTTGTGTGTCTCATACATAATGACAATAGATTTTCATATTTTTATATAAAACTGATAAATAGTACAGTGCTCTATAGTCTTGAGATGATTTTTTTGTGGTCTTGGGCTCGTCTCGGTCTCTTGGTCACAAATCCATTTTGACACGGTCTTGTATCAGTTTTGGATGTGGCGGTCTCTGAGATTTTGTTTTACCAAACCACGACAAAAGGTTTAAAACAAAGTCATCTGGACTTGGCTTTCAAAGTTGAAGATGTTTCACCTCTCATCCATCCTCTTTGTTGTGATTCAGTTGGCCTGGATGAGTGAGAGTCTTTACACAGTCTTTTACTTAACATTATCAGGAAACTGTAAACACTTTTTGGTGTTAGTTCACAGGGTTTGGTCTTAACTTGGTCTCGGTCTCGATCCTTAAAAGTCTTGTTCTCAACTCCGTCTCGAACCCTGAAAGTCTCCGCCTTGTCTTGGTCTGAGTTCACTCTGGACTCGAACTGGTCTTGGTTTCGATCAGTACGGTCTTGACTACAACACCACTGTATAATGCTTACAATACTTTTATTTATTATATATTATTATTATATATTTACTGGCTAAAAAAATGTATTATCCCAGTTTAGTAATTGTGATTTTGCCTACATTGAGGCTTAGTAAGTTATAGCAAGGCTTAAGTTGCAGCTTTGTAACAGTGGGGGCCTGATGGAACGTGTACCAGCCTCAACTTGTACTAAAAACTGTCAAAATGTCACAATGATTTTAAAAAGCTACCTTTTTATTAACTTTTTTTAAACAAGCATTCAAATATTAAGCAATTACCAATTAAGTTTTAGCAATTTCAAGTGGATATAATTTTTTTTCCTCCATGAAAATGAATGCAGCAAAAGTGCAGCTTTTACATTTCACCACTAGGTGTCTCTACCTGCTCATTCAATCACTGGAAGCTTGCTCTGTCAATAGCAGCTACTGTAAATCCATTATGCTTTAGAGATTATGTGCCCAATGTACTGTAATAAGAAATTCAAATGCATGATCAGTCACTTTGTTTGCTGTTTTTTTCGTTTTCCTGCACTTGTCTCACCTAGTTGTGCCCACAGCGGGTTGTACGGGTGCGTCTTGGCCAGCATGTCCACACTTTGCGACGAGTGCTTTTCCAGGAAGATCTTGATCGGCGGCTGACCGTTGGGCATCACAGTGGGGACCCAGGCCAGGTGATTGGTCAGGACGGCCGTCAGTAGTGCAGGGAGAAATCTGGAAAAACAAAACAAAAAAAGCAGAAGTAGATTGAGGAAATTAGTGAGCACTTTCTATCACAGAGACAAGCATATGACTTCTTTCTCAGTTCCTATGTGACCTGATGCCTTGAGGTTACAGGCAAAAGCTTGGCCTGTCAACACTGGTGGTGGAAAAATAACTAGATACTTTACCTCAAATAAAGATAATTTAAGTACTTTTTTGGAGTATGTTTTCTAAAATAAACTTGAAAGGGACAAAATGTTAATTTTACTCAAGTATTAGTAGTATTATCGCTCCAAAAGTAACAGCGTTTTTTTACCTTTTTGGTGACAAAGTGGTTTATAGAAGTAGTAGTGAAAGGAGATGGATGACTTGCAGTAGTAGTTCTAATACAAGTAGTAGTAACAGCAGGAGTAATAGTAGTGGGAGCACTAGCAGTAGTAATGGTAGCAGTAGTAGTAGTAACAGTGTTTATTGTGGTAATAGTCATAGTGTTAGTAGCAGCGAGTACTTTCTACTCTTTAGTCATAGTAATTTTGTTGAGTACTTTTACTCAAATGCTCAACAAAAATAAAAGTATGTTATAGCTAATTGGGGGCAAAGTAGTTAGTAATACAAGTAGTAGAAAGAGGAAAGAGGACTTGTAGTGGTGGTATCAAAAAAGTAGCAGTAATACCGGGAGTATTAGTCGTATCAGCACTACAGGCAGTTTTGTAGTAGTATTATTGGTAAAAGTAGTAGTGTTAGTACCAGTAAGTATATTCTACTTAACATTACTTCGATACTTTATATCAAAGTAATATTTTGTAGTAAACGTAAAATTAAGTTCAAACCTAATTGGTGGTAAAGTGGTTAGTAATAGAAGTTGCTGTAGTAGTGGTACTAATAAAAGTAGTAGTAACAGCAGAAGTATTAGTAGTGGGAGCACTAGTAGTAGTAATAGTAGCAGTTGTAATGTTTTTTTTGTTGTAAACGTGGTATTTATGTTAGTTACATTAAGTATACTCTACTCAGAAAACTTTACTTAACTTTTCTTGACTAATATTATTTTGAAGTAACCGTACTTTTACTTGTGTACAGATTACTTGGAGTACTTCTTCCACGTAGCTCGTGGCCGCACATTCACAGGACATGATTCATTTCTCAGTACTAAAGCCTACTAAGTCTACTTCCTGTCCGTTCCCATGAGTCAACGCTGTCACCGGGCTCTGAGGTCACGTGATCAAACAGAGTCGTAACCACAGCAGATGTCTACTCACCACCGGTCATGTGGTTACAGTAAAAACAGTTACCACAGAAACGCAGAGCCATCACAATAACATCACACAGACAGAGTGATGCATGCTGGTCATTTGATCAAACAGCGGCTGAAACCTGAACAAGGAAGTGGCGCTAAAGAAGCCAGACTACTTTTTTTTCACCAATACAATGCCACAATGGTTACGATACAGATGAATTCAGAATTAGGTTTAAAATCCTTCTCCTGACTTACAAGGCCGTAAATGGTTTAGCCCCATCCTACATTAATGATGTTACAGAGCCAGACCAACCAAGCAGAGTACTGCGCTCACAAAATGCAGGGCTATTAGTGGTTCCCAGAGTTTTATAAAGTACAGTTGGAGGTAGAGCCTTTAGTTACCAAGCTCCTGTTTTATGGAATCAGCTTCCAGCTCATGTTAGAGGCAGACACAGTCTCTACATTTAAGATTTAACTCCACAGTTGAAGCTGGGCTGCTCTAGGAGCTAGAAGCTGGGGGAAGTATGGTGCACTGAGCCTCTGTCCTCTGGTTTCATCTGCTGCTATCACTGTAATTAATTAATCTAATATTCTATATCTTTAATCAGTTCATTGCTATTCACAAGTTGCCCCTCTTGCCCCTCTGGGGGAGTGGGGACTGTTTCAGATGCCGGGCTGCTGGCAGATGTCCCAGTGACGATTGGATCTTATCTGACTCCATCTGTGCTCCTGTCCCGACCTGTGGGCCCTCAACCTCACCTCTTATAGACTTCCCAAACCGCTACCTCACCCCCACTCCCCCGTCTGGATGAATCCTTACAGAGCTGATCTCTGATCCTATAGATGAGCTAATGGACTAACAGTCCTGACACATGTTGCCTGTCCGTCCTGGGAGAGGATCTCTCCTTCAATATGGGCTCCATAAGGTTTCTTCTTTTTCAGCTTTTTTTTTTTTAGGAGTTTTTCCTTAAGAGAAGGACGGTCTAAGGACCGGAGTGTCCTGGGTCTGTTTAGTTTAGTGTAGTTGTTGTTTGTGTTTGTGAAGCCCTTTGAGGCGACTTTTGTTGTGATAATGGGCTATACAAATAAAGCTGAATTGAATTGACACTCGAGAGAAAATTTAAATATTCACTGCTGGACTAATACAAGGAATCACAGGCCCTTCAGTTCATGTCTGTAGAGGTCTGAACTACAGCTGTACGCTGCAAAAAAATCAAAATCTACATTAGTTTAAATGACTTGAATTCAGCAAAACCAAGCAAAATTATCTGTCCACGGGGTAAGAAATTTCCATTTACCCAATGGACAGATAATTTAGCTTGAACTAAATAAAAATAGCTTGAAACAGAAGAAATAATTTTATACATTTCAAATAATCTTGTAATAAATTACCTAATAAGTAAATAAATCCAATCTAGTAAAAATAGCTCGAATTATGATTAATAATCTGAATTAAAGTCATTTTAACCAATGTAGATATTGATTTTTTGCAGTTTAAACATATTAAGATCCAGTGGGGATGGAATATTTTGTTCCCTGAAGAGAACATTATATCACCTAAATAACTGCAGCCTTTGCGATTTGCTAATTGCAACAGTTCAAATTGCAATTTCGATTTGATTTTGATTAATTGTGCGCGCCTAATATTAATAATGCATTATTCATTTACTCCTCAGTCACACTCAGTGGTGGAAGTGTGGCAGACATTTTGTGCCTACGGCCCCACCAGCTGCCACAAACACACAATCACACGAACACATTCACGCAGGCAAGGTGTCTTGCCTAAGGACACGACGACAGTATACAATGCCTCCAGCTGGGATCAAACCGCCAACCTTCGGGTTAGTGGGCGAGTGAAAATTTCATCATTTAATTCTTTTACTGGCTACTGAAAGGGATCAAACTTTTCTCAATGCGTTTGTTGACTGTATTTTTGGCAAAGAAACAAAACCTCCTGTAACAAATACTGCACTGTAGTAAATATTCAAAACTATTTACAATTGCTGATAAACTACCACCTATAATAGCATAGCCTCATATTACCTCTTTTTTAAATGTTGTAAGGGTCAAACTTTTACTTTTTACCTACCATTAGAAAAATGCCTATACATTTGTAAGCAATGCCAGTAATAAATGAACAGACTGATAATAATGTCATGGTCAAACATGAATTTATCAAAACGAGTAACACAAAAATATTGTAAAAATGTTAAACTTTTTCAAAGATTTTCTCAGTGACAACTTGGCAAAAAAATAAAAACTTTTCAGAGCCATGTCCATGATTTTTTAACCACCGCAAACTAGTAATACATGCATTAAAGCACTCTGAAACTCTTCCAAACATAATTATTTTCAATTTGTCATAAACCATCAGCACAAAATAGTGTGCGATTCAAACTAAAATTTCTCAATGCACTCGCTGTGTTCAATAAAGGCCATGCTACCAATTCAAATGTGTACAATTAGCAGCGTTTGGCAGGGATCCTCTCATTCACAAGGCTCTATAGAGGAGACAAATAAGGACAGAGGAGGAAGCACGCAGCTCTAAATGTGTGAGAAAAAAAACAAAACAGACCAAATCATGTGCAGAGTCGGTGTGCTGCTGATAAGACTTTCCAGGAAGTAGACAGGAAAATATTGCACAACTCACTTCTTCATTTTTGAGAATTAGTTTATTTACAAATAAACGTTAATGCAGAAAATAGCTCTACGGGAAGTTTAATATACTGCGGTTGCACAGTTGTGGCAGATCACAAGATCGTAACACAAGCCTGGAATAAAAGGTTAGCGAGGTAAGTTCAGGGTTAACTCGGGCTTTTCAGGGCATCTATAGCAAAAATAGTGGACTAGTGAAATATAGAGGCGGTCTTAGGCCTGCAGTTTAATTGAGACCACCGCACTGATTTATAATTGCTCTTAATTAAATGTAATTGGCCGACTCGTGCCAATGTATTCATGCAAAATGTATAAATATGCAAATAAAATAGTGCTAGTGATGCATCAACACTCTATGCAGTTGTTTAGGGCCACATTATCTGACTGCATTCAGTTTAGATGCACACTGTTTTCATTTTCAGTTACTAGTGGCATTTGTGAAGTTTATATTGATTTGCAACTTATATTTAACCCAAGTAATATTAAAGACTTAAATGGGCCCTAAAAGAAAACTTAGGAGTGGTGCTGAAGTGTGAAAAAAAGAAAACTGGAGAATTGAAAAAAGAGCGCAGGATAAAGGGAAAATTTTTGGTTTGTAGTTTATTCATTATTTTGCATGCCTTTATTTATTTCTATTTATTCTTAAAATTATTATTTATTAGGTAATTTGCTACAATAGACTGTGTAGATTTGTGATAAATTTATTTCTTATCTTTATTATATTATATGCTGTCTATATATGTGCATGTGTCATTTGGTGGGCCACAAACAAAATCTTGTTTAGGGCAACCAAAAGCCTAGAGCCGGCCCTGCTAGTGAAGTTTATAGTCAACTCAGGAAAAAAAGTAACAAAACATAACAAGCTAGAATCCCTGCGTCAAGGCACTGACCCTGTCTGACAATGGCAATGATATAGTGCCCAGACCTGGACTTAAACTTGGATCTTGTAGTTGTAAGAGTATAGTAAGTCCTTATCTCACAATTGTACAGAATACTTTAATAATTTCATGGCTCATTACTGACATTTTCTGACTATTTCTCAAAATACAATCATTACGTTTTTAGTTATCTTGCAAACAAACCAACCAACACTGGCAAACACAAGGCAAAACAAAGCAATTTTGACATTTAAATGATTTGTAGACTCGCCCAAAAAGCATGACAGACACAGCCACTTTCAGAGCTCAGAGCAGTGTTATCTGAGGGCAGAGGATGGATCAAGTCACCTTAACAAACATCCAAACGTGCCCGATCATATGCCACATATCTCTGGCCTCTCTCCAGCAGAGACCCTTCTGAAAAATACTCCTCACACAACAATTTTGGAAGCTCTTCTCAAGTGTGGAAAGACGGCACAGCGTGAATCTACAGCGGGCATTAACTAGACACTGTCAAATTAACTTACGATATATATATAAAACATTACAGAATGGCTCATATGTGTCGGCATGATTGTCCAGAGACATGCATGTGTTTGGAGATCTGGTGACTTTAAATTAACCGAGTGAATGGTTGTGTGCAGGGATGGATTATTATTAATGCTGATGATAATGCAACAGTGGACTCCACACTTAGGTTTTATTGTATTGGGTGCTGTCTTTTCAGATTCATAGCTTCATTGGCTAGACTAGCTTTGTAGTACAAGGGCCTGATGAACTTAAATGCCTCTTACTTAATCAGTTTAACCAATAACTGTGTATTTCTGGATGTGGCCTTCGAAACTTTTTTGAAACGTGTGGCGGCTCAAAATATCAGCAACACTTTAGAACATTATAAAGCATTAGTTTAAAGTCGTATATTATGTTTTTTTCAAGCTTTGTGAAATAGTTGTGGACACCTTTGCGTTAGCACTTTACATTTTATAACTTAAAATAATGTTTATGTATGGAAAACATTATAGTGAAGTGCTGACGTTATCTGAACGAGTCCAGTGACGGTGTATGGGCTTTAGAAACGCACACGAGTACTTTCTGGTTTCATGAGACTATGTAGAGCTGTGAGACCGAATGTTTTCAGCTCTTGAGAATGGGACGGCCTCAGCATACAAGATTACTCAAACATGTGTGAGTGAAACTAAATACTACTCCAAGCATGTTTTTGAGGTGGAAACAACATTATAACATGGTTAAAAGTTAAAAAAGTCAATTAAGCGTAATGGGGGACCTTTAAGGATAAGTAACCAGTTAATTCCTTATTTGCAAAGCGTTACTTAAACATTAATAATTACCACTGAGGTGTAAACATTGATATTAATGTTTAATTCTTTAGTAATAAGCTCTTTAAAATATTGTTAATTACAAATTCATTGTTTTTTTACTGTTTAATAGTGGTGAGTTATTTTAAAGTGTTCAACTATATCTAAATTTCAACACCTGATATTTTGTTTATGCGCTGTTGTCAATAAAATTTGATTTAATGAGATTTTATTCACACAGTGGCCCAGCTTATTTAGATCTGGGTTTGTAGGGACCAATACTCACTGGTTCTTGGAGGCCTGCTCCATGAGATAGGACAGCTCCCTTATGAACTGGCCACACAGCTGGTTCTTCTCCGAGGCTCCGGACATCATGGTCAGCCAGACGGGCTCGGCCACTCGGGGCATCGTGTAGAGGTCGCAGATGGTCATCCTGGAGGTAGAGGAGCGGCCGGAGCATAAAGAGGGCAAGACGGGGATGAGTGGAAAAGACAGAAAACAGACATGTCATTGTTTGTGGTCAGTCAACGCACAAAAAGATTTCAGTTCACAGAGTTTAACTGTCTGCCCCGGCCCGGGATAGTCCAACTCCCCCGCCTCTCTGTCTCTGTATGCTGCTACTGTCTGATACATCTCGCTGTATGTGGCTCAGTTTGTCATTTGTTCATTGAGGATTGAGGAGGATTTTCCATGGAACGAGGGGGTGAGCATGTCTCGGCAAAGGGCCAAGCTTGGACCAGGCCGGAGGGGAATCTCTGAAGGAATGACAAGAATCAGGCATTTTTAGCCGCCGGCAAAACTAAAAAAAAAAAAAAAAAAAAAAAAAAAAAAAAAAAGAAAGAAACAGCTGCTGGATATGTGTGGGTTGGACATATTTGAGAAGGCTTTTCTGGAGCTTTCACTGGGATCTTAAGTACGCTACATGACTTTCTCAGTCATTACAAATTTTGAAAAGACAAGGAGCACACACTAACGACTGGTTTGAGCAGATTTTGTTCTGATGACTCAAAGACTGGGGATCACACATTTGCACAGTGGCTGTCTCTTCTCCCTTCACTGTACAGAGCACTACAGTGGCCATGCTTTGGGAGCTTCAGAGGAGAACAGCAGGACCTCTACATATGAATAAAACCAGTTAGAGAAGCTTTTTAAGAGTGGCTAAATTGTTACTAAATAAGCCGCGGTAATATTGCTAATGTTAGCTGACCTTCACTTGTACAGATATCAGCTTCCCCATGTTAACCAAAAAGAGCTGAAATAATCCAGTCTGTATTAATTATTGTCATGTCATGTCATGTTTGACTGACTGCGGCTGAGGTCTGGTTCAGTCTCAAGTCTTTAAACCTCCCACGCTCACAGATTTCTGGGCTGACAACTCCCTGCAACTAGAGCTGACCGGTACAGACTCGGCACAACTGTGAATCCTTACAAAATCGAGTCCCCAGCTTTAGAGGAATTTTTAGACCTGGACAATATCGAGACCAGACAGCGGATGGGTTGAGTCGCTTTAGCACACATGTCCCAAACATGTGCCCCATCACATGCTACATGACTCTGGCGCCCCTCCAGCAGATACTGTATCATCCATCACACGAACAGCAGCATCAAATGACCCCATAGCGCCTCATGTGTTATAACAGGTTTGACTTGATCTGTGGCCTTTTCCAGCCCTACCTTGACCCTGGTGGAAAAGTATTTGCTGAAACTCCCAGTGGGAAGATGTTTGTGAGGTGAAGTTAAAATCGTGCGCCATGACGAGGTAGATTGATGTTACCTCACTATGGTGGGCGACGATTCAAGACTCCCTGACCTCATGTGTGACTTTTAGTGTTGGGGCTAAATTTGTCATCTCCAAACTGTGGAAAATTATGAATGAGGTTACACTTTCCTTTACGTGAGCGCAAGACTGTTACCTAAATATAGTGAATGCAGTTGCAGCAATGGTTCACTTTTACATCAGGACGTTAATGATTTATCCGTTCATTTTTGCTCTTCATGATGCACACCCAGTCAAACAGCGGTTCACAAAGTTGAGCAGCACAAGTTTAGATATGGGACAAAAAATATCCTGAAAATATTTGTGAAATTCAAAGTAAGAATGATGTTTTTTTTTTAAGTAATAGCATTGGAGGACACTAAGCTAAGTCAGGGTTCTTGCAGGTATTAACAAGTCTAATTTAATGCTTCTAATGCCATTTTTAATGCTATTTTTAACATTTTAAATGCCACAAACATATAATCATGGCAGCTTAAATCATCCAAATTCATAAAGCAACATCCGATGTTTGGATAATTTGGTCCCGCTGGAAGCAAACTTGTTTCGCCGTCTATCTCGCTGGTGTGGGCTACAAAAATGGTACATTGTTATTTATAGCTACATACTTATATTCACAAAAAAACTAATAATGTCAGCAATTTTACTTCAAAACTATACCAGTTGGAATCAAATTTAGTGCTTTTGAATGCCATTTTAGGCCTTAAATTTTGCAAAAATCAATTTAACGACTTTTAATGCTTTTTAATGCCCCGCAGGAACCCTGGTTGAGTCACACATGTAGGACAGACTCTGCTATTTAAAACTGGTAATGACATTTGAATTAAACAGCATCAGAAAAAAAAAAAAATAAGAATTAAACCCAAAACAGTGGGTATCATGAAGATACGTTTGTGAATCACTGCTTTAAACACTAAGCCAGCATGGGGCTATTACTGTTCTCTAAACATAATTTGTGTAGCATATGAAGTTCCCAATAAAATGTTTCTGAGGTTGTATTTAATGATTTTCAAGCTCCACATTTTGAGTTTAAAAGGTACATAGTCTGTATGTAAACTGGCACAATATTTTACCCATCCCCACTAGCATTATGGATTTTTTACAAATACTGTACTGTGCAGGTTTTGGTGCAGGTAAATAAAAGTACTTTAATAAACACAGAATTTATTTGTATATTTTTGTTGTGAATTTCTCAGAAAAAGGTCAGTAAATTAACCATATCACTGTTTAGATCCAGGAGTGTTTTGAGAGATTATATACCATCTTGAGATATGATCCAAAGAAACTAGTTTGTGGCTCAATGGAAAGAGCATTTACCCCTGAACTGGATGATCTTCAAGTTTGAGTCCAGGTCTGGGCACTATATCTTTACCACTGTGAGATAAGAGCAGTGCCTTGGCAGAGGTCTGCGCTCTCCAAGGGCTTACTTTACATATTTTTGATTTTTTTTTTTGCACTTGTGTTTATTTTTACACATTGACACACCTTTATTTGTTCTTAAAAACCTGTCCAACACTTTAGCACAGTAATGTCTATTAGTTTTAGCTGATAACCCACACATTAGCTGCTGGTGTGATTTTCTATAGGCACGCTCCCCTTTTTCTGTCCTCGCCTTATCTTCGCCGACATATGCGTGAGACCGTCCTCCAACTGCGTCAAACCAGGAGACCATTATCGAGCCGCACATTTTTTTTTTTTCCTTCTGCACTTGTTCCATGAAGTCAGAACCTTTAATGGCAAAGGTGGCAGCACTTTTAAATTTAGTCCCCCCCCACGTCTGAAGGTGAGATTTTAGAGATATTTTGTTTGTCCCAGGCTCGTCGCATTCCTCCTGCTGGCACTCGCATATTTACTATTCTGGTGTTGGTGGGCAGTGTCCCGGGGTAGATAGGGTTGCCACTCAGCAGGCTAGGGTTGCTTTGGGCAGAGGGCCAACAGCGAGGCATATGACTGCGGCAACGGAGCTGGGGATCTCGGAGAGGGAAGTACTGCCAATGAAACAAAAAAAAAAAAAAAAAAAAGTGCTGGTGCAGAGAGACAGAGTGGTGAGGACAGGCAGGAATCACGCAATGAGTTTATGCAGGGCCATTAGTTAGCCGTAATTTTAGAAGCAATAAATTCTCCCACGTTGTGCACTGATTTTATGAGAAAAAGATTAATAACATAAAAGCAGCAAATGCACATACCCCAGCGTGCACAGAGGTTTGCCTAGAGATACAAAGTAATTCAATTTTTTAAGATACTGTACAGGGTTCATACACTTTTGTACCAGGAATTTTCCATGACTTTTCCAAAACTTTTGACTAAATTTCCAAGACCTGAAAAATGACTTACACATTAAGTGTTTAGATAGTACTCAAAATGTCCAATGTAGCACATTAGAAACATACTTCTGCTGCAGTTTTATTTGTTAGAGTTGGAAATTAATCAGCTGAAGAAAAGAAAAACTGTTGGGGCTTCTTCCCGCAGAAATATATTATTCCAATAATTTTACTGAGTTATAGTCTATACACCGGTGATTAAAAGATAATTATGCTATATTTGAAAAAAAAAAACAAACAAAAAAAACAGTTTTAAAGAATTACCCAAACCGGAAAAGACCAGCATAAAAATTATTTGGTTCAAATATTTTAACAAAAAACAGATATTGGTCACTTTTTTCTGCAGTGAGAACATTTACTATCTTCTAGCTGGCGCAGGTTTAACTAGGAGTGGACCATCTAAAACTCACAAACCGGGCAAGGAGTGCATTCATCAGAGAGGCAACAATAAGACCAAAGGTGACCCTGAAAGATCTGCAGAGCTCCACAGCAGAGACTGTTGTATCTGTCCCAGGACCACTCTGAACCATACTCTCCACAGAGCTGGGCTGGGTGGAGGAGTGGCCAGAAAAAAGCCATTGCTTGATGAAAATAGTACGAAAACATGTTTTGTGTTTGTCAAAAGGCACATGGGAGACTCACCAAACACTGGGAAGGTCCTCTGTCCAGAGATAATTAAAATGAGCCATCAATAAAACCTAGCATCTGACTCTGAAGTGAAGCATGGTGGTGGTGGTTCTACAAAGGACTAACTTGAGGGGAGGAATACTTACGCACGCTCAAGTTTTCAGTTTTTTCTGTAATATTTCTTATTTGCCTCACAATAAAAAATATTTAGCATCTTCATGTTTGCTGTCATGTGATGTAAGTGACTGACATAAGCCTCCCAGTGATCCATTTCAATTCAGTATTACTACGCTAGCTACAAAGATCCTCACCCATAATTTACAGTAGTTTTAATAATTGACAAGTATGACATCTTAGGACAGTGCACTAGTAACAGGAGCTGCCTTTTACAGAAGAAGCCAGGCGACGTGATTCGAGGCACTAAATGACCTTAATATATTAATTACTGTTGTGCAACTCGTTCTGGTATTTTCTTATGGGTTCATTTCAAGTCAGTCAACAAAACTCCTTGATACGAGAGCCACGTGTAAAATGTGTATCATGTCATTAAAAACAAGTCTGAATCATGAAGGCGCTAATGCAGTAGTAGTAGAGACACTCGCTGACCTACTTCAGTAATAAACGATGAAATCCTATGAGAGACTGAGCGTCATCACATAAATGTATACTAAGCCATGTGGGCAGCTGCTGTAGTGTTAAGTGGCTCAGTGGTGAATGACAGTTTTATATATAGACATTATGGAAGTAAACATCTCAAAGTATTTTGTGTTTTGCAGTACATTTGGCGTACATTTTCAAAAACCCGCTTCAGTTACATTTCTAAGATTTTTTTTTTACTTTTCTCAAGTATTTTCATAGAATAGTAGTGATAAAAGTAGACATAGAGGTAACAGAAGTGGTATTAGAAGTATTACCAAGAGCAGTAGTAGCATTAGCAGCAGTACCAGTAGTAGTAGCAGTAGTATTAGTAGCAGCAAAAGTAATACAAAGTGGTGGTAGTAGTAGTATTAGTAGTAGTAGTAGTAGTAGTAGTAGCAGCAGCAGCAGCAGCAGTACTAGTTGTAGTTTTAGTAGTATCAGTAAAAGAAGGAGCAGCAATAGTAATACGTTGTAGTAGTAAAAGAGGTAGCAGAAGAAATAGTAGTAGTAGCAGTAGTAATGGCAGCAGCAGCAGTAGTACTAGCAGCAAGCATAGTAGCAGTAGTACTAGCAGCAGCAGTACTAGTAGCAGTAGTAGGAGCAGCAACAGTAATGCGTAGTGGTGGTAGCAGTAAAAGTAGTAATAGCAGTAAGTACCATCTAATCTATGAGTAAAACCCAACTCTCAATACTTTTCAATTGTACTCACATAACACTTTTACTTCTACACGAGTACTAACAGTTACAGTCTTTTACTTAAAGTACTTCTTCCACTTCTCCTGTTTTGTTTTAAGAAGTTTGAAGTCTTTGGTTTCTCTGTTCCACCTTTTTTGAGAGGTGTTGCTGTCATCAAATCATACAAGTCCTAGTATTTCCCATTACAAGGTCCAGTATTGTATTTTGTTTTAATTCACATTTTACAAAGCATCCAAGGTTTTTTTTGTTTGTTGGGGTTTTATGTAAAAGTGAGTGAGAATTTTGTAATACCTGAATTCATTTAGCCCCTCGACCATCTTGCTGTAGGCCAACGCTCGCTGGCTGGCATCGGCTGACCTCCGACTCATCTTCATGGCCTTGAAAGGTGACAACATAGATTACACTTTTAGACAGTTTTTGGCACTAAATGCTTTGATGGGTAAAAGTTAGAGCGAAATGAGCATGTGGAGAAAGTGTGGATAGGGCCCACTGAAACCTGGATGCTTTCCAAGATTGTGACACCGCTAACAACGGGCGCTTGTCAACAAAACCACAGAAATACGAGGCATGGGCACTGACAGGTCAATCTGACTGTGTGTTATTACAACAGCCAACGGTATAAAGTTTACATTGGGCTGCTATTTATAACTCGCCGCTAAAGAGATTGCACTGCACAAACAGCTCGACCTCAAACAAATCTATCAGGTCAGTCAATAACAAGGCTGTACTTTCGTTCATTCAGTCATCCTATTCCGCTTTTTCTCCATCAGGAGTCGCTCGGTACCGGAGCCTAGCCTGGTAACTAGGTGCCTTAGGCGGGGTACAGCAGTAGGGACAGGGGCCACTGTCAAAGTAAGACTCTGGAGTGTTTCATCCCAATTCAGTCCGAAACTTGGTCTTGGTTTTGTCTTAGTTTAGACCTGATTTAGACCTGGTTTAGGCCATGCTTTCATCTTGGTTTAGTCTGGGTTTAGACCTGATTTAGTCCTAGTTTTAGTCCTGGTTTTGTCTTGGTTTAAACCTGAGTTAGGCCTGCTTTTGGCCCTGGTTGAGTCATGGTTTAGACCTGATTTAGGCCTGCTTTTGGCCCTGGTTGAGTCATGGTTTAGACCTGATTTAGGCCTGGTTTTAGTCCTGGTTCAGTCTTGGTTTAGACCTGATTTAGGCCTAGTTTTAGTCCTGGTTTTGTCTTGGTTTAGACCTGAGTTAGGCCTGCTTTTGGCCCTGGTTGAGTCATGGTTTATACCTGATTTAGGCCTGGTTTTAGTCCTGGTTCAGTCTTGGTTTAGACCTGATTTAGGCCTGGTTTTAGTCCTGGTTTAGTCTTGACCTGATTTAGGCCTAGTTTTAGTCCTGTTTTAGTCTTGTTTTATACCTGATTCAGGACTAGTTTTAGTCCTGGTTTAGTCTTGGTCCATGGTGATTTAGGCCTGGTTTTGGTCCTGGTTGAGTCTTGGTTTTGACCAGTGATTCTTTTATTACATCGATGGTTAATACAGTAAAGCCTTAACATCACAGTGTTTCAAAATACTGTGCAATCCTGCCATTACAGTGATATTCAACATAGCTATCACATATTTCATCGTGCAGTGCTAGCAGAAGTAGGAGTAAAAGTAGCTTGAAATTGAAGTGAATGGACAGAGAGTTACCTGTTCGATGGCAGTCTTGAGTTTGTTCATGTGGCTTTCGAACAGAGGGAAGTGGGAGAAGAAGAAGTCCTGGAAGCGGTTGTTCTCCTCCACGTTGGACGACAACATGAAGATGACTCCGATGGCGATCTTCTTCTTCCGGGCCGTGCCGAGACTCGGGCCGGCGCTGTCGTCGGACATGTTAAAACTCTCCTCCACCGACCTGAGCAGCACAGGACAAGAACGTCAGAGTCATGTGAAACTGTTTTTGGTAACAAATCTTTCCTTTTGGCTTTTCCTTTCTTGGGTCGCCACAGCAAATCCTCTGCCTTCTATTAAGCAGTGATTTACAAACTGATTTAGCATAGGTTTTAAGCCAAATGCCTTTCCTGATGCAACCCTCTCCATTTATCTGGGCTTGGGACTGGCACAAAGATTATATTGGCTTGTGAACCCTTGTAGCTGGATTGTTTTTGGTAATTAATAAAATGTTAAAATACTGTACATCTGTGCATACAACACAAAAGTCTGTACAGTACTCGAACCAAAGAGGACAAAGTCTTTAAAATGGGCTACATTAGGCTTTTATTCATATTTTTAAACCAATCTTTGTCTCCTTTTGAACAGCAATGCATTTTTACAACCTTTAACAATATATAACAATATAATAAGGACTCTGCTGGTGCCATAATGAAACAGGTGAAGAGACCAGCAGAGAGCAGAGCTGTTATGCACTTTTAAACAGAAAGGAAAAAAGCTTTTAACTTCCTTAAACTTTTTGTTTGATGCCATTTTACCACAAAATAAAAAAGAGCTGTGAGGAATCCATGGTCTTTTGGATCAGGATAGCTCCAGGGTTTGTGAAATTTAAGACCTTTTTAAGACTTTTTAATGCCATTTAGAGTGAAATTTAATGCCAACATTGTCAACAACAGAACAATAATCTGTATGAATTTTACACTAAGGAATTATCTGTACAACTCTCTGAAACTCAAGGGTTTTATTTTAAAAAATCTAATACAGATGAAAGAACTCCGGTGCCTCAGAAATAAATAATGTATTTCAATGATAACACTTATAATATAATACACTTTATTATTGTGGTGACTCTGCTTTTTTGTAATATTAATATAATGTTTTGACAAATTTTAAGACCTAGAAGAACAAAATTTAATATCTACTTGTAATATTTCATATATTTAAGGCCTTGATTTTCACACAATCAAATTTAATACCTATTTATTGCTTTTAAGACCTTGGGGCTACCCTGTGGATAAATGAATGAGAGCAGACTGGATGTAGAAGGCTTGTTGTTTGGTCAGTGCTTCCTTGAGTGGGCAGGGATTCGTGGTAGAGGCGGAGGTTCGTGCCTCCGAGCGTTTTTTGAGCTCAGAGCGGCCGTGCCAGAGAATAGAAGACTCAAACAGATGTGAATGAAACGAAACACAACTCCAGAAATCTGTCAGCGTTAGTTTTTACAGGATGAATGAGTTACCATCATTTTGTGCATCTTTTATTGAAAGCAAAACACAAACAAAAATATTATGACTTCCAGGTTCTTGTTCAAGCTTTTGGATATAGTTTGAACTCAGAGGTAGACAGCTGCATTTACATTGACAGACCACAAGCATATGTTTAGCTCTGGCTGCTGCCATTAGTGCATAGCAGAAATAGTTGGCATTTCTGGTCACCTGTTAAAGTCTAAGTTAGTGGCAGGACAGTTTAACACGTTGGTTACTTTATCACTATTCAAAAGCTTGTGTCTAACCACTTTTATTATTTTACTGTATTTGTGTTTGTGTGCATCACTGTCTGTCTCTCACCATCGAGGGAAGACGCCGTTCTCCAGGCTGGTGGTTTGACTGCGCAGCCACCGTCGCTGGTAACTGGACGCACAGCTGCTGGTCAGGGAGGAGCCGGGCGACGGGAAGGGGGTGATCCACAGGCTGCTCAGGGAGGCTAACGGGACAAAAAAGCAAAAGGGGGAGGAGGGGGTAGGAGGCGGTGAGAAGTGGAGGTGACAGAGGACAGATGGAGAGAGAGAGAGAAGTAAAAGGACACAGATGAGTCAGACAGTAAACGTGCAGAGCTGCTCGTTCAGAGAGGTATTTACTCGGTGCACGAAAACAGTTGTCTGGCTTTGTTTACAAGGATATTAGGTTTTATACACAAGCTTTAGAAGTAGGGTACCAATAAACACAGTATGGGGTCAAGGTGACATTGCAGACAACCGTTTCTTTTCCTTTTTACTTTTTCACATTGCTTTAAATTGCCTTACGCCTTATTATTAGTTCGCCTGTTGAACCAGATATGTGTATGTCAATATCTTCTGCTCTACGTAGTTACAAGTTGGTTTTCCAGTCAGCTTGCCTAAAATAAACTTCCACTGAACACAACAGTATTGACATAAAACCAGTCTAAGAAGAAACATATGAGCAGCACTTAAAGCCCATCCAATTTTAGAAACTTTACACATGGTCAGAGAGGAACAAGTGGAAAAAGGGTATGGGGAAAGGGGTATGAATGAATGGGTATGGTCAGGCCTGTAGTTTTAGACAGCAACTTATACTTCTCTAACAGTAGGTGGTTCCCAACCTGGGGTCGGGGTCCCCTAGGTGGGCGCCAGAGATTGAAGTTGTCTGTTCTGAGGTTGAGGTTATCAAAATTATATTTGTGCAAAATAAATACTAAAAATCCCACAACTTTCAACATGTGATTGTAACTAAAGACTTTTTGTTTCTGAGGCATTCTAGAGAGCCGGGTTAGGGCAAGGGGGGGGCGACTTGAACACCAGCAGGGGGGCTTCAAGGAAAACATTTTTGGAAACCACTGTTCTAACTAAAAGTCATGAACGCTGAGGATAGAAGTTCATTATTAGAGGTCGACCGATATATCAGTTGGCTGGTATATTGAGCCAATTTTTGCGATTCGTGCCGTTTAATGATGATTTTTGGTCAGGCACATGTCCGGGCAACCATATGACTGAAGGACCCCAGCTTCCCCAACCATCTGGTAGCAGTTTGGGCTTTATCTCAGCCTGAAAAGCTCAACACGGTAATAAAAAATGTTGCTCATTTCTCTGGAACAGAAAAAATTAAAAAGCATTTTGTCGCTCTCCCCAAGCTCTACCTGCACAGCAAGTTTGATTGAGATTATTATGCCTTATTGGTTTTCTCAAAAAACTCATCTTTAACTGTTCTCACTGTCTAATTCTAACACATTCGTTTGTGTTTTAATAAGCATTATTAGGACAAATTGCTATATAATATTAATTTCTTTCATAAAATTAAGAAAATCGGCTCAACATATAGGTCCCCAAAAAACAAAACACATTTACAAAAATACTGCTCACAACATTTTAATGGGAAATCATGGCACAGCTAAAACACATGCTTGCTGCACACAACCTACTCGGAGCCAAAAGTCCTTGATAACTTTGATGTGAGCTCGGTTCCCTGTGGGTAAACGTCACATGCTGCTGTTGTTGAAACTGGCTTTACACCAGACTGGCACATTAATGACAACCTGCTCAAACAGACCTGAACACACAGTTATTTACAGCCTGGGCACTGACCGGTCATCACATGAGCCACTTACAGGGAGAGGACAGGACTTTGGGTGGAGAGAGACCGGTGAGTAACTGTGTAAACTGGACTATAGGAGTGGTCTTGTTCTTAATTTAGCCCTAATCTAGTATCTTGGTAAGTAAGTTATGTATCATTTAATAATTAGCTTTTCCACATTTCTTTACAGCTGCGAGGAGGAGGAGGAGGTGCGGAGAGCAGCGATGAGAGGACAAGGCCTAAATTAGCAGCTCATTTACTAGTAGCAGGCTTTGGGAAGTGCTAAATTTAATCTTTTGCATGTGACCCCAGTTTGAGCAGAAAGTACAATTCCTCTCGTGCCACTCGTGCCGCTGGGACGTGGGGTTTTATGTAGACTGGGCAAGGGGCAGGGGAGGAGGGGGGCAGTGAATGGGACAGGGAGAGGTCAGCTTTCGTTGGTTTTCCACAAACCTATGGACCGTAAAATTGACATACTTCTACTGTGATTTCAGTCAAATGTCCAAAACCTATCAAGAGATTTTAAACCAGCAAAATTGGATATGATGTCAGTGAGTTACTAAGTGGACGTGGTTGTAAACCTAAATGAATGGAAAAAGGCATTGGTTTGCTGCATACCACATGTGACAGCTTTAGCACAGCTGTTTAAAGGGGCCCGTGTTTGTGTAAGTCTTCAGGCTTTTGACCTTTGACAGTGAGGTCAAAGACGGTCAAATACGTGTAAAGGCTCCGAACCAGGAAATGAAAGATTAAACCACAACTTACGTCACTAAAACTGCTTTAATGGCTTTGCGTCACAACTAATAAATAAAACCCAAACAAAACATGATCTTGATAATGCAGTAAGTTTGTTTAAGTTGGATGCCTTTTATTTTTAGCTCTTTTGTCTGGGTGTCTTTCCCGTGTTACTGTGGGTTCTCTCTGGCTTCCTCCCACCGTCCCAAGACATGCATGTGCGTAAATTTATGAGTCTAAATTGCCCTTAGTGAATGAATGTGAGAGTAAATGGTTGTCTGTCTCTGTATTCATCTGTGTCAGCCCTGCAAATAACTGGCTCCTGCCCCAAAAGTTACTGGCATAGAGCTCAACAGTGTCTGGCCACACCCGGTTTCGGAAGTAAAATTCCTATTCTTTTTTCAAGTTTTCCTTAATCTTGTTGATAGAAATTAATCGTGTTGCCATCATGAGTTACCAACGAGCTGATTAGCCTCTGCTGAGCTTTTAAACTCCTCATATACGCATTTTTCGAAAAGTCTGTGGGAAACATGAATGGGAAATTTACTTCCGGTACCAGAGGGGGAGCAGGCACTGTTGCGGTCTATAGGCTCCAGTACTGTGACCCCAAACGGAAATAAGCTGCGCCTCCGTAAAACAGTTTTATACATGCCACAAAAGTCCTTAATGGCATAAATTTGTGGCCACACCCAATTAAGTCATTACACAGGCACTATTCATTTCTTTAGAGTAAATACTGACATTATTTAAGCTGGTTTAGGCACTAGCAGTATCTCTAACTATCACATCTATCTGTATAACTGTGTTTGTCAGATTTGATTTTGCATGATAGCCATTGTTCAAAGTCATAAATTCATAATAATTACCTGCATTCTCCCTTTTCTCGCCACCCACGTATGCACATCCCATTGACGTATATACCAGATGATTATGTAATCTTTTCCCAAGATCTTATGTCTAACAGTGGCTCAAAGTTGAAAGCCACATCAAGTGTAGGTCAATCCAAGCTTAACCTACCTGACCTGGCGATGCCACTGTCCCTCTCGTCGTGCAGACCTCGGCCGGGCATGTCCATCGGGTGACTGTGGCCTAGGATGAGGAAGAGAGAGAGAGAGAGAGTGTGGAGAATGACGCAGAAATTCAGACATTAATGCACCAATGAGAATACAACAGCAGCCTATACACCACAGTGCAATGTCTCCTTTTGTCTTTATATGTTTAATGGAAGAATTTTGTAGTAGAAATACTAGAGGATTGGTAAGTTATTCCCTAGTGAATGAATGCGAGAGTGAATGATTGTCTGTCTGTGTATGGCTCCCACTGTCCAGGGCGCTCCCCGCTTAAGGCCCATAGTCACCCACAACCCCACAACGGGAATAAGCAGAAGATGACGAACTAAACAAACTACTTCTAATTCTGTTCCTCAGTCATTTGCATTGACTGTGAGAGAATGAAAGGTGTTTACATTTTCACTAGCCTACTTTACAGCAGTGCCTGGTTTAGTTTCTCTAGCATTGCTCCTGCTTGTTTCTCCAAATTATGAGTGAGCTGACAGCTATCTACTACAAAGAATAAGTTAAATATTTAGCTATTACTATTGCAATATTAGGCAATCGCTACAAGCTGCCAGGTTTCTTATTAGTGCAATAGTTATCTTGAAACACTTAAAACCAAATATGTCGCAACTTAACAAAAATGACAAAAAAACAAAACAAAAAAACAACACACCTGCTTACTGTCACTATTTATCAAGCTCTACAAAACTTTTATATAACCTTTTGCAACCAGACACAGTGTTATAAATGTCAATGGGGCTATTTTCTTGCTCTCAAATGTCCTTCTCGTCAACACTCGGAGGTAAAATGGTAAATATGTCAGAGCTGCTCGATGTGACAGAGGTGCGAAAACCACAAAAAGCAACATTTGGACGAGCTCCTGAATACAATTCGCTGTCTGTCTGCGGTGGATCCCTGAGCATTTCTCTGTCTGCGTGTGTATGTGTTGCCAATGCACTGTGCACTTTATCTAGCGTTACACAACTGTCACAACTAAATGCCATGCCAACCTGAGGGTGCCCTAAATTGTATTGTGGGCAGACAGCAGGGCTCAGAGGAGGAGGAGGAGGAGATCTTTATATAAAACACATCAACACTTCACAACGGGGAAGGGCAGCACAATGGGAGAAAGCTTTCTTACAACTAAGGTGCCCTTGGATGAAGCTTTTTAGCACCACCTGCTCCATCAACGCCATCTTGGATATGTAACTGGTTTGTAATTGTATAAGTACATTTAATCCAAGGTGTCACTGCTCAGGCCTTGCATTAAGATGTGTTAATGGCTACTGTGAGCAAACATTGCAGATAAACACACATTTGAATGTGACTGTGAAAAGCAATGCTGTTACAAATGCTTTCATCTCAAAGTCATATCATAAACTGTGTCATCAAAATGTGTGCAAACTTATGTCGTCTTGAATGAAACATGGACATTTACATTTCTTCCAAGTAATATTTCCAAAATGCCCTTATGCCACTGCTGTATGTATACGGCTGGGTACCGCTACACAATACCTGAGTGGTATCGGACAAAAGGTTACAATTCTACTGGTATTGAAAAAATAATTTTTATTAGATACCAAGTTTCAATACCTAGTGGGACCTTAAATTTTCCTCTGCATGTATGAATCAAATAAATACCAGAATAAATCATACAAACTATTGGTTTTAACTTACAGCTAAGAATTTTGCTTTAAGAACTTTGCTCTTTTATTCAGTATTATTGAGTTTTATGATTGGAGAAGATGAATTGGCACAGCATAGGTATCAGAAAAAGTATCACTCGGGTACCAGTATCGAAAATCAGGTATCATTTAAGCAGTGGTATTGAAAAAATTTGAACGGTACCCAGCCCAATGTATGTATCTTGCATTTTACAGTATTAACCAAGTACTGTTAAGGTAAACTGCTTGTATGCACTTCCCAAAAAGACAGAAGCAGACTATAAGCCAGAACTAAGTATTCAGAAGAGTAACAAAGTATTCTGGGCCATCTCAATAGGGACCAAAAAGCAAGTATGTAGATTGGTGTAGATTTTTGGCTTTTAGGCAACATCAGGTGGTCAAAGAGACAGATTGCAATTGCAGGCTGCACATGTGAACAGCTATGGTAGCCCTGAAAGGACATAATGTTGTCTATGAACAAACCCAGTGGACCTAGTGATGTTAAGTGCACTGAAAAACCTGAAATTGTATGATTTAGTACATAAATACCCTATAATTTTATGCATAATTCTTGCTTATAATAAACTTGTGTGTGTGCTTCTCCTTCAGTGGCGCTCAGTTTGTCCACTTAATAGTAGGAATACAATGTAAAGGAGCTAAAATGCCTACTTCTATGGACCAGCATGTTACATTTATGCAATTATTTACAATATGCTATGACATTTTCAACAATGCACCAGGTATACTGCCACGTCTGACCAGAGTCTATGACACATTTCGATGCATTTCCTTAACAAAATCAAACAGCAGAATGATATGTGGATTGTCAATGCGCATGTGAACCCCTGCACTAGATACTATAGCCGTGAGAGAAATGAAATGTGAAAATGTTGAAGTGCTCGAGTGAAAAAGAGAGAGAAGAGTGAGGTGTCTACGAATATTATGCCACCAGCACTGGTAAAGCACCCACACACTGCTTATGCATGCAAACGCACCGGCAAACCTGGCTCAAACTGGGCTAGGACAGAGTCAATTTTTAAGGAAATGTGTATGAAGGTTGTGTTGTGTCTTACTTTTAGACAATCACTTTATGTAACAGATTTTTTTGCAATTGAAATTTGTGAATCAATTTTTTTTTACTTCAAATTCTGATTAAAATTTCAGTGAATAACATTTTACAAGCCAAATAATGTGTAATAAACACAGTGTAATGAAATTCAGTGTCATAAAATTCAGTGTCCCAAACTCGCAAAACCAAAACAATCAATCCTGTCTCACATCGAACTAAACCAGCCAATCAGGTTTTCAGTTTACAAGTCATGTAACACGGCAAACTAGCCACAGCCTTTTGCAAGTTTGGGGAAGTGAATTTGATTGCGCTGAATTTTTACTGTATTTTTTTCACACTGTATTTTTCTACACCGAACTTGGCTCATGAAATTTTATTCACTGAAATTTTCATTGGAATTTGAAGTAAAAAAAAGAAAAGAAAAACAGTTCAAATCAAAATTTAATTGCAAAAAATTCAGTGACATAAATCCATTGTCTAAAAAATGCTTTTGTAATAAAGACACAAAACAAACTTCATAAATGTGGCGTCCATCTTGTACAGAAATTATAATTCTCCAACTCAACGACTACTGGAAAATCTTTTTTTCGTTGTTGTCCAGCCAATATCAGACCCAGGTTATCTGCAGATGTGCTTCTTTCCTTAAGTGCAAGCGTCACCACACAGCCATGCAGTGATCTTTACTACTCTAACTACAGCAAAAAAAAAAAAAATACAGCCTACACAAACGCATGCAACCGGCACATTGTGAGTTATAGGGCCAGTTTTTTTTTTTTTTTTTTTTTTTTTTGAAGCGGCCAACCTGAAAAGAAAGATGCGCTTTTGATGAGACGCAGCGGGCCTTGTTCGGAGAAGGCCCGTCGAGGACTGCAGAGCTGAGAAAATCCTGCTCGCACATACGAAAAACATGGAAAAGAAAAAGAAGAAGGAAGAGGAAATGGGAAAGACACAAAAAAAAGACACGGTTGTTGGTTAGTGAATGAGTCAACAGGACAGTGGGATGCCCCTTGTTATAATCGTTGCACAGACAGTGGCTTCAAGGAGCTGCACAGTTTGACACAAAATTTTACCTACACAGGCTGACAGAGGCCCCATTCAGACCTAGTATTTCAATTTGTCTTCTTGCTTTTGGTATACATGTACTAGAAGTACTAACTGTATACAAACCTGATATCTGCATGTATTAGACTGACTCTGTGCAAGCTGTTAATTGGTAGAGACAATGCTCTTCTAACCAATCAGTACAACTGCTTCATGTTTTGTGATTTACCATTACAAATGCTGTATGGTATTACCAGTGTTGGGCAGAACCTTTAAAAAGGTCCACTGACATGGGCTGAGGCCAAGTTTAGTCCTGGGTTAATCCTGGTTTAGTCCTGGTGCAGACCCAGTTTCTTTATTACTTAGACCTGATTTAGACCTAGTTTAGACCTGGTTTAGTCCTGGATTAGTCATGGTTTAGACCCGCTTTAGTCCTTGTTTAGACATGGTTTGGTCCCTGTGTAACAGGTTCAGACCTGGTTTAGGCTTGGTTTAGTTCCGGTTTAGACATGGTTTAGTTTGCACTTAGTTCCAGTTTAATCCTATGGTGCGGAGAGCCCTGCCCTTGTCGATGTGGTTTGTGAAGCTCACACTGCCACCCCTGGGCTTTTGGACTGCGAGCCACGAGCGTCTTGGCAGTGTGTGACAATGAGAGGTGCTTCATGTCAGAAATAAACAACAAGGGGGCCGTGCGTTACACGGTTTTAATGCGAGATGCGAAGCTGTAGAACTGCCCCACGTACTGCGGAGTCCCAGACAGAAAGTGAAAGTGCAGCGTCCGGTGACATGCAGTCTCTGCCCCATAACCCCACTAAAGCACCACAGCATTTTCCCCGCTCCTGTCGTGGGCAAACTCGCAAACCATTAAGTCCAGAGCCTTGCTCGAGGTATATTAAACAGCCTACTCTATACTCAGTCACTGAAGTTAAGAGATCACAGCCGCTCCTCATCTGTCTCCTCCTTAAAGTAACGTGCCACATTTTATTGTCAGTAACTGTAACAGCGTTGTACCCATGGGAAAAGTAATTAGTTAGATTATCCGTTACAGAAAAAAACAATGCCGTTATAGTTTAACGTCGTTAGTCCCAACATTGACTATTACTTAATCATGTTTTATTCCTGATTATTATTGGTATCCCCACTGCCTTACTTCTGTCTCTGTTGATAATACCAAGGTTACTAAGAGCTTAAAATATAATGCTGTGACCTTAGAGCCACTCTTCTAGCATCTTACATTGGTATCTTTCATTATTTTTAATTTTAATGCCAGGTCTGAAGGGGGCCAGAGACTGGTATCTCTCACAGACAAAACAAGTGAAAGCCAATATGTATAGAAAGGTTTACCAATAGCCATATATATTCTCTCTGTGGTTATAATATAACCTAGACAACAAAATCTGCCAACAGTATCTCTTAGACTGATCTCCTTTTAGCCTCAAAGCCAACATTTCTTCTGCACCAACAACTTAAGCTTTTACAAAACTCAGAAAAAACACTGGATTTGAAACGGGATAACATTCGATTCCTCTAAAATGCTGAGAAACTTGTGTTTGCAAAGCCAGGCTGAAAGTTTCCAAGCCTCTGTGAGCTTAGGGAGGAGTCATGAGGGAGAACTGTTGGCAGAGTCTGTCCAGTCTGGTTTGTATTCAAGCAGCAATGTGTGAGAGAGTCTGGGAAAACACAAAATCATCAACTACAAGAACAAAAGAGAAGTTAAAGTTGTACCGAATGTTGTCAAATAAAAGTAGACGCAACAAGATTAAATTTAGTTTGGCTTTAGGTTTAAATTGATTGAAATTTAGGACCAACCTACAGTGCTGTGCAAAAATGTTAGACATTTTTAAAGAAAGGCTATGAACAAAGAAAAGTTTATCAAAAAATCTAAACTAGAAGCACAGACAGAAAGCACAGACATCTGTCAAGGCGTTGGTCCTATCTTGCAATGGTAACAAATGTTGTGCCCAGACCAGGACTAACACTGAAAGATCTTCTATATCAGGGGTAAACACTTTTCACTATAGAGCCAAAAAACAAAAAACTTATATCTCATATCTCACAATTGGTCCTTAAACCAAGGATGCCCAAACTTTATTCCTTAAGGGCCACATACTGAAAAATATATGCAATGAACACCATAAAATAAGTCTCTTTCCTCCAGGGCTCTTCACAGTGAATCATTCTCATGGAGACTTTTGAGATTTACTCTTGACCCGCTTCCACAACCCCACGTTTATCTGAGCTTTGGACCAGGAGTATGGCTTTTTTTGGTGCCAAATTCCCATTTTTTTCTTCTTAATGCCAGGTACATTTCACACAAATGAAGCTTTTTACCTGTGCTTCAAACGTTGTAGTAAAAAGTACTACCTGTGGCAATTTCAGGCCAACTGAGAATGGATAAAAAATGGACTGCGCGTCGCACTTAGGCCATAGTTTGGACAACCCTGACTTTAACTAGTCATTTGTTCTTTCAGTGAGCATCAAAATGGTGCAGAATCCCTTAAAATCCATTAAAATTAATAAAAAATACAATCCAGTATTTATCAAGCACTCTTAGTTAACAGCATTTTGCACAGTACTGTATACAATTAACAAGGGGCATGGACATTTTCTGCCAAAAATTGAAATAGTTGAAATTACCTATGTTCCCTAGAAGACTACTGGGCGCTGTGTGCTGGTCTGGTCGTAATGTGTTGCTGTCTTGCCCAATGAACTCAAGGCTGTCCTGCAACCTATAAAAAAAATAAATATATATATATATATATATAAATTAGTATCTTTAGTAACTATTTATGAACTAAAAAACTGATTAACTTTAAATTAAGCAATGGAAATGACAGAAAGAAGAAGAGTCACAGCTGACAGAAACTGTGGACTATAATTGAGTCCGATGGGAGAGAGGAAGAGGCCAAAGTACCGTGTTAGAGAGCTGACTGCCAGAGAAGTGATAGTGATAGCGGTGAGTGCTTACGTGTTGAGGCTGCCGTACACACTGCCGCCCGTCCGCGCCGTGAAGACTTTACTGAGCATCAGCTGAGGAGGAGATCTGATACAAGGACAGAGACAGAGAGCAGTAAAAAAACATGGGCGCTTGCTCAATGTGTGGACAGCAAATTATGTACATCATGACAAACTGTATTATTTGATAGCATTTCTTTAGTTAGTAAATAAAACAAACAGTATATATAAAAATATTACTACTATACGATGACTTCATGTACCGTATTTTTCGCACTATAAGGCGCATCGGATTATAAGGCGCATCTTCAATGAATGGCCTATTTTAAAACTGTTTTCATATATAGGGCGCACCGCATTATAAGTTGCATAGAATAGAAGCTACTGTAGTGGCTGGGGTTGCGTTATGCATCCACTAGATGGAGCTGCGCTAAAGGGAATGTCAATAAAACAGTCAGATAAGTCAGTCAGTCAAACTTTATTAATAGAATACAAACCAGCGTTCTTACAACTCCGTTCACTCCCAAAACAAGTTAGTGCATTCACAATACGGTAGCGTACGTACCGGTAGCTCTTATTTGCGCCACCCTCGTTGAAAACAATGTATTTCCAACTCCATTTGTCACAGTTCAAAGCTACATGAACAGTGTTCGAGCGCTCAGTTTTCTGTCCCCTCAATGTCGCAACTCTTCTACTGAGATGGAGCAAAGGCCGCGCCTCCTTGTTCTTTTGCGGCAGTATCCATAAACACGCCTATGGCACACATGAACAGCTGGGACTGGAATTCCCCTTTACCGTTTTTACCGCTGTCACTTCGGCGACGCCCCCTGAATACGCTAGCCATAATTAACCAACATTGATCCATATATAAGGCGCATCGGATTATAAGGCGTACTGTCGGTTTTTGAGAAAATTAAAGGCTTTTAGGTGCGCCTTATAGTGCAGAAAATACGGCACTTGAATCCATTCTGACCCCAAGTAAAAGCCTCTACAGACCCTTTCTACTCCTCAAACTTTCACTGAATGCTTTTTATTAACTTTTCTGAGCCGCAAGGTGTTTTATAGGGCTGTCAGTCTCTGGTCACTAAGTCGATTAATCGGTCAATGAGGTCTTGGTCGACTAAAATGTTATTGGTTGATTAGTTGCATCCACTCTTTACATTAATTAGGTGATAAAACATTTAGAAAGATGGCTGGTATCTAAAAATCATTTATGCTATCTTTAAAAAAAAAAAAAAAAAAAATCTGAGCAGCTTTATTGCTGCAAAGTCACTTGTTTGTATCTGGTCCAAGTCCTCCACATATCCTTCAGTCGATTTTGGTCGATTTTTGCTGTACTTTAGGCATAACTTTGGCTGGATAACAATCTCTTTGGTCGGCTACACCCCTAGAGTTTTAGGTGTCAAATCATGTTTATGAATGAATAAAATAACAAAAAAGGAATAAAATAAACTGTAGATTTCTATGCTTGCTTGCTGCACTGATTTCTAATATTAAAGTAGCCTTGATTTCCCTAAAGTGAAATCATGCATTAATGTATCAGAAGGGGAAGTTCCTTATTGTAAATGCTCATGGCACCTGTTTGAGCTGCTATTTAAAGATTTTTGTTATCAGACAAGACTAATGTGATCCAGAATCAAACTTAGTTAGCCTGTCACACTTCAGAACAGATAAACATGAAATATGACAATAATTATTAAACCAAGGGCTTGGCAGGGATTTTTTATATAATAAATGTTGTTTTCGAGAGCATTTCTATAATACTGCAGGCCTCCCACAATATCGCAATAAACACTGTACTGTGAGGTAATAGAAGTAATCCGTGATAATATCATACCATGAGATCTGGATATCGTTACATCCCTAACAGATACGTGTCCATACTTTCACAGTAAACAAATAAGTTTTCTAACATTATATGAATGGTCACTGAGGGGCTACCTTTCGTTAGTTATGTTGGAATAACTTATTTAGTCATATGCTCTGTTGTTACCTGATCTGATGTATTTTTAACGTCGACCCTTTATAGCTCATAGCCACAGACCCAAACATCATTTCCCCAAGCATCACCACATCGGACGAACACCTCGAGCCCTGGATTAACAAAAAAAATATAACGCAGACATTTTAAACACATCGTATTCATGCTAGTTGGGTTCCAAATTGACCTCTGTGCAGTTACCTGGAAGCGTAGCCCTTGCTCTTTGGCCTCCCGTGTTTCAGACACAGACGAGGAGGAGCTGTCCAGGGAGCTGCTGCTGCCCCCTGTGGACCGGAGGTGGCAGCACTTACCGAACATCTTCCCCTGGCCCTCGGTGGTCTGAGAAAACACACAGTAATAATTATATATAATAATAATACACAATTTTATTTTATTTTTGTGCCAAACATTACAAAACAGCATTTTTTTATGGACAGCAATATATGACAGACCCAGTTTTATTCCTTAATTTCATTGCACAGGGTTTTTGTGACTATTACACCCACACACAAACTACTGGAGGCTCTGAGGGTTAAAAAAAAAACAACAAAAAACTCCAAAAAACACCAAAAAGGTTTACAAAAGTAACAGCATCTGAATGAAGTGTTTTCTTGTTTATTATAAGCAAATAAAATTTCAATCTCTCTTGTAAAACTTGCATCAAGGTTGGTTTACAGAGCAGCCTTATAACAATATGAAGCTAAAGTTAAACTAACTTAAAAGTTCACTGATTTTTAAATTTGCGTCTTCAATTTTTTAAGATGTGCACAGCTCTACAAGGAACAAAAACAACACAAACTAGGCAAAAGGTACGATAAACTTCTCAGGGCACACAAAACAGTGAAACCTAATCTCGTGGCGCTTGTGTAAACACCAAACTAAAAGCAGTGTGAACTCAATGGGCTGCTGTCATGTGCCTCCTTAACTTGGCAGCAAATTCAGGAGGAATGTATTCGGGGGACGGCAGCAGCGGGACGGGGGAGGGAGGAAGGGAGGCTGAGGCAGAGAGAGAGGGGCATGCTTTCTGTCAGGCCTTTGATAATGGCACACTTGAAACCACTGTCATTGTCATGGGCTCAGTGTAATCCCTACTTGGTCGCAATTAACTATTCATAACATAGCATTTATATTGCGTTTATTTATTTTCAACGTATTCACCTTGTATGTATTTTAGGCGCTGTAGTCCAGTATGAAAGAAATGTTATGACATTGTATACGTGCGATTCAAAGTGCACATGGCTCAGTTCTGTTTTAAAATGGCCAAAAAATTAAAAAATTAAACAGCACGTCAATTTGATCAGTTTTAGTGTGCATCCACATGTACTGTATATTTTTTTATCTCAGTATATGCCCCTCATAAAAATATAAACAACATTTTCCTGCATTTACCGTCATGGAATTCATTTTCTATCTAAAATAAACTGTTCTTGTAAAAAATGCAAAATGCAAGCTAGATCTCTAAGTGATTGCTAGCCACTTGCAGATTTTTCATACTATAATCACAAATATTAATTATTTTACCTTTTTAATGTAATTCAGTGTCGTACCATATGCCAAAGACAAAAATTAATGATTTTATACATTTTTTTTAATCATTTATACTAGCAAATGTCTTCTCTGACTTTACAAGGGGACTGTTTTACTGAATGACATTTTTCCATCTCAGGTCTATAATATTTAGCTAATTTTGTGTTTTTCATGCAATTATGAACTGGGACCACAAAAGTGTCATGTTTTAATGCTCCTATTTGAAATCAGCTGCAGCTAATTTGCATTTAGGCATGATGTGTTCAAGACAAACCTGTTGAAGTTAAAACTGAGCATTAGAATGGGGATTTTGCAAGTGTAATGAGACATTTGATATAATAACACTCAAGACTGTTGTCCAAATGAATAGTTGACCATTCAACTAACCATAAAAGAGTCTATTTGTGCAAAATTGCTCCCACAAATGCACATTCACTATTCCTACTCATTAATATCCACAGATGACATTAGAAGTATCACATTTGCCTGCTAATACAGCTAATGAATAAGGCAGTATTGACCGTGCAGTGCGTACGTGCGTGTGTGTGTTTGTGTGTGTAACAGTGAGTCTGCTGCAGTGCAGTGTGAGGCGTGTACACAGACCAGCAGCATGTGACTCTGTGTCATATGACTTTTTCAGGATCTCGTGAACCAGCCGCACTGCACTCGCTCTCCCCCCTCCTCCTCCTCCTCCTCCTCCTCTGCCTCAGCTCTGCTCTGAGTTCAAACACTACTGCTTTTTACTCTCTGGCTGTATACCTGCACGTAAAAATGCTATTATTCTATGCATTGCAACACTTGCTGGACTTTGTTATGCCTGCAAGGCTGCTAATTCACATGGGACTGATACAAATCCACATTAGGATAGAAGTGTGTGAAAGATAAGATGGCAGCAGCATGATTTGTAACCAGAATAAGGTTTACTCTAATAAAAGGGGCCATTATTCCTCTTATGTCCAATTATGATCCACCAACAGTATAGGAACAACAAATTACAATGGTTTCAAGGCAATGTATGGCAACAACATACTGTACATAGTTTTTTGGTCATTTACAAGTCCACAAAATCCCCAAAATATAGAATGGAGGAGCATTTTTACATCATCCTAGCAAATCCTTCTATTGATTTCTGCATGGCTCAACAAGTTGAATTTAAGACTTTTTTAAAGACCTTTTAAAGTCCATTGTTGAAGAAAATTAGGCCCTATTTCATAAGCCCACAGTGCACAAAAAGCTAAGTTGTAAATGTGGTTGCTCTGTTTAATTGTGACGACTGACAACAGCGAGTGCCGCAAAGTATTTTGTTCTTGGTAAGAAAAAATTTGAGCTTTCTTATCAGCGACGGTAATATACCTTTGAGAACGTACATGGGCATTTTAGAATAAGCTGTGAACGCAGGTAGCTACATTAAATGTATGTGACATAGACCTGATTAAACATATTTAGACCTAGTACTCTGCATCTCAGCAAATTTAAGACTTTTTAAGGCCTTAAATTCAGATTTATTTTTTTTTACTTTTTGAGACCCAGCAGAATCCCTGAAACCTACTTACAATTAAATCCCTTTTTTCTTTTAAATTTCATTTAACAGGGACTTGAATGCATTGTAGGTGGGCATACAATAATATGGGCGAGCAAAATGATGAGGCTATAGTTGAATTAATTTATAAACTATGCACAAACATGCAACTTAACTGTGGGACACTGAGGGACGGTGAGGGACACTAACAGATCATTAAGAAAGCCAGCCATGTTGTGTGAGAGACACACAAAGTCATTCCTGCCTGTCTCCATCAAACTCCTAAACCCTGTACTGCAGCAGACACACTGGTACTCTGTTTACAACACTTACCCACGTGTCTCAGATATGAAGTAAACATGTTTAGATCAAATATTAGTTTTACTAATAACAATGGTACAGCTGATTTATTCAAATATTTTACATAGTGGCCAAGTTGTTTTTGTTTACATTTTTTGTTTTGGTTTTAAACCCTGCATTGCTGATTGTCCAATCAGAAAAGCAGAAAGACTGGCAACCCACAGACCATTGTTTTGATTTAGACTGCATACTTTCAACTCATGTATGAGCGCAGGCTGCTTACAGTACCTTTCATTCTTTTTCTTTCAGGTTCCATGTCTGTAACTAAAATGAATTTCCCCTTTTCAGGGAATTCTGGTTCAGATTATTTTTGTGGCTTATAGTGAGACACAGTATGTCACCACATGTTACACCATACTGGACATTTACCACGTTTTACATAGTTAATAAGAATATTCTATCGTTATGTGTCTCTGTAAACACACTTTATTTTCTTTAAAGTCTTTTAATTATTGCCTAAATCAGATTAAGGCACTATCAGACTATGATCCACTTTCTCTGTTATGTTTTCAACGTGTGCTTTCACCTCGTGCCTTGTTGGTTGTTTTGCTGTTGCTCACTCTCTCCCAAATAAAATCCTACTGAGTTGACAAAAAACAATAAGTACCATGTGATAGAAGTCACATTGCGTCTGGCAAAGCTGTAGCCCTGCAGGATACAGTAAAAATCCTGATACTGGCCAAAGCAATAGATCACAATAAAATTTATAATATTTCTTATTGTAGTAGAGATTTTGACTGAAGCACCACATTCTTCTGCAGTGGAAGTATTTTTGTTATGAAGAAACAAATCCAAACGCAGTCTCAATTGGCCGACTACTCAGGACAAGTTAATTACAGGTACTTCTCTTTGCCCCAGAAAGAACTGGCACTTATATAACAATGACATTTTCAATTACATAAATAATTCAAATGACCATGTGACCAGATGTCAGCCAGTCAGATTTGAACAGCTCATCAAAATGAAATTCCTTCCTTATTTCTCATGCAGGGAATAAACTCGTGATTTTTTTTTTTTTTTTCCAAGTTGTGTCCTAGGTTAACCTTCGTATGTGACTGGACTAAACACTTTTCTACCATACAATTAGCTCAGTTAGTCAGTTTGTAAATGTAGTTTAGGTGATTAGACAGCCTGCTTTGTAAGAGGTATGTACAGATGGTTGGAGGAGCAGACAGGAGCAAAGCCGCAGAGACTAAACAATGTACAGCTGTAAAACAAAACAATGTACGCTAAATTTCTTTTATAATTTCTTAACTTCCTTTATAGACCCTTCTTGTGTTTGTAAAGTGAATGTTTGTGTTCCAAAGACTGGTACGGGAAGTTAAAAAATACAATAAATTTTTAATGGAGGAATTAGCGGTAGCCATCATACATCACATATGATGAATAATCAAAACAGGTTTGGCAACTGACAACCACTCTGCCACATGTGAGTAATATCACAGCCTGGTTTAATAACATTAGTGAGTGTGTGAACATTTAGCTGCTTTCTTTATTGTTGCAATTAGCATCTATAATTAACATACAAGATAAATTATACATAGTTTAAAATTCTTAATTTCAATGTTACGCAGGACAAGAAGTAACAGAAATGTATCAGACAACAACAGTTTGACATTGTATGCTCAGATTTAATTCATCAATCACTACAAATCCTACTTTAACAAGTTTACTTTAAATCAAATCTGGTATTTATTAATTCAAAGCAATTTTTAATAAACCCTAACAACATGGCCCAAATTTGGTTCAGACAAACACATCCAGGCGATTGTACAACTGAATAATAAGTTCTGGGGTTGCTGTGTCAAAAAAATAAAAGAAACGGACAAAATTTAAGTGTATGCCGATGTAGCAAGTCATACAAATCCTCGTTGGTTGGTCGAAGCCTCGTTGGTTTTAAAAATAAATGTTTGTTTTGACTTTTGGACACAATAGCAGCCTAACCCAACCCAAAGCCTCTGTCTGCTTTTTTACAAACTGGGAGTGTGCTGACAATTACCTACAAGTACTACAAGTTACCTTTCCCATAAGCTCGCGCATAATCTTACTTTTAGAAAGCACCGAACAATCCCTTCAGAGTCATAAAGGGACAGTGGGACAGAAATAGTTGACATAAATCAAATTAACTTGAGGCCTTGAAACGCAGATGAGATTAGAAAACTGTGTTGATTTGAAAAGATAGCCAACAGGTAAGAACAGCATAAATTATTTTTGCTCTAAGAAGATAGAAACATGTATTATGTGAAGTAATCGTAAGGAGAGGTGGAAGACATACTCAAAATCTGTACGCAAGTAAAAGTACTCTTACTTCAAAATAATATTACCCAAGCAAAAGTAGTCAAAACTTAAAAAAAGTACTAAAAAGTTTACTTGAGTACAAATTACTTTAACAGTAAATTTTGGTAAAGTAAAATAGACTGCTGCTACTACCACTACTACATCTAATGCTGCCCCTACTACTACTTCTACTACTGCCTTTGCCACTGCTAAAAATAATGTCACTCAAGTACTCAACAAAAGGAAAAAAAAGTACTCAATGCAAAGTTTACATGAGTACAAATTAATTTTGAATAACTGAATCCTACTACTACTGCTGCCACAAGGCCACTACTACAACTACTACAACTACAGTTATATACTACATTGCCTATTTTATCACCCCCAAAATACTTTTACTAATTTAGAGACTTTACAAATTCAGTTAAAGTATACAGTAACAGAAAATGTACTGATAAAAAGTACATTTTCATTCAAAATGTACTGATCTTTCAACTGAAATCCAAAACAAAGAGTGTAAAGTGCATAAGGATGACAAAGCCAGGAGTGACACCGCATCATGTGAGGATGAAAGAATGCTGATTACACAGAGGCAGTCAGCTGAGGCTATTATTATTGGAGATAAGCACCAGAACAAACCGGTCCGGCCGTACAAAAATATGAAGGAACTTATTCGAAACCTGGAGGAAAGATTAAGGTAACTCTGTGTCAAATATGACATCAGCTGAAAGGTGTCATGTGAGAGAGGGAGAAAAATCCAGTAAGGAAATGTATGATTACAAGCTTATCGGAAAAACTTGAGTAAATTAAGATGAACTATATTTTGGATTGTCTTGTTTTAAGAACAAAAAAAGTGATTCACAAATTAAATGCTGTATTATAAAAAGCTTTCCTTCTTTTTTTTGTCTGGTTTGGGACAGCAAATCTCCCAATGTGCTGTGATTTGCATTTTAATTCAGCATAGGTTTTACACCAAATACCTTTGCTGACGTAACCCTGTCTGTTTATCCAGGATTTGGACTGGCACAAAGACTACACTGGCTTGTGATTTAATTTGTTATGATAATATTGTAGATGGGAGCCAGACAAGACTACGGGCCTGGTCAGGAAGATGCAACAGTCCTGCCGCCTCCGATTCGCATTTACACGACAACTGAGATTTAAAGAAAACGATTGTAAACTGTAGTACCCGAGTTTGTCCTGCACATGGCGCTATGGGTCCCGCAAATGTTCTACACCACACAGAGAGTAAACAGCAGAGGTCTGTAACTTTCCATCTACTTTAGGATCTTGTGGTTTTCTGGAGCAATTCTCAAAAAGTCTCTCATAAAAGTCAGTTCTGATACAGCTATTACTGACAGTTGCTAAATATGAACATATGAGACATAAAAGCCTAGTATTTTGCGCTTGTGGGTCAGCTGACTTGCGCCGTCTTCGTGTAAACATAAGGTCAAACCTTTGCAGATTCAGAAAAACGTGCTGTTGTCTAAACAGCCCCTAGTGAAAGACTGGTTGTCTGGGGTGTACTCTGCCTCAGGCCCATAGTAGTCACCTGCAACCACCATAAAGCTAAAAAAAATGAACAAATAAATAATAAAATATACATAATCTGAAACAAGTCAAGCAGGCTATCTAAGTACTCCAACTTGTAGAAAGAAAGTGGATAAAAAGAAATAGTATTACTAGAACTAGTAGTCTAAATCACACATTGTATTTGCCCCGTGAACTAACTTGATCCCCCAACAATTGGCCGTGCTCTCAGACACTAGTTCAGCTGGTCGCGTACCCTGGCGCTGGGTCCTGATCCCCGGGTCAGTGGCTGGTCACTCTGGGGCGTCCCGTTAGGATAAGAGGATAAGGTGTCCCCTCCAAACATCACGTATTCTAGTCACATGAGAGGTGCTGTGCTGGATTTCCCATCTGCCAGTGAGCTCATCGTGGCTATTGTCCTGCTATTGTCCTGCTGTTTTAAGGTTTAAATACCGAGTAAGCCTTTTTTAATAAGTTATTTATGGACATAAGCCGCTGGATTGCATACATTTCATTAGCTAAGGACCTAAATTTGTGATTTCATGCTATATTTTAATTCTGTGATTGATTGTATGCCTATCCATTTGCATTCGGAAGCAGTTTATTGCAAGCTACTTGATACTTCTCATTGGAAATCAAACTCAAATCCATCGGGACCAGTGCAGGAAGACAGCACACGGACAGTTCATACCCTTCTCCTCTGGTAGAATGCTACAGCTTAAGCTGGGGACACACTACATGATTTTTTTGCCCGATTTTATAACGATTCACAGTTGTGTTGAGTCTGTACCAGTCAACACTAGTTGCAGGGAATCGTAATCACCAGTCGGCCCTGAAATCCGTTAGTGTGTGATGTTCAAAGACTCGAGTCGTTAAGTGTGTGCGCCGCAAAAACCTGGCCTCACGTCAGTCGCAAGCAATCAAACATGTTTGAATTTTAAAGCCGACTCTGGACGCACTCCTGTAGTGTGGGCTGTTTACAAATCCATCTGGGAATTCATGGAGTCCAGCGGCCGATGAAAAACAGTTGATAGGACACAGGAAATAGCGTCCGGACGCAGACGAAGCAACAGGAAGCGGTGGGAAAATATAAGCGGAAATTTGAAGAAGAAGAAGAAGAAGACATAAACAACCATGGCAAACACCAAAGAGAGTTGAGCGCTACCCAAGCGAAACTGGATACATAGCCGTTTTTTCTCTTTCCTTTTTTCCAAACAGACAGCTACGCACATAACGGCAACAGCGACCCAGGTATCGTCCATGTTTGTTTACCATTTAGTTTTCGCAAGTTCCCCGCAAGAGTTTGCTGCGTTTGGTTGCCGTCAGTTGCAGTTACAGATCTTGCAGTGTGTGAGGCGCGGTCATTAAATGTGTGAGCCCCAGTCTTTCAGTCGTCAGAACTAAATCTGCTGAAACCAGTCGGTTAGTGTGTGCTTCTAGTCTTTTCAGAATCTGTAACGACTGAGAAAATCGTGTAGTGTGTCCCAAGCTTTAAGCAAGAACAACAAAACTTTCTGTGTGAAGTGCTTGCAGATTTCCGTCAATGCTCTGAGGTGCCATCCAAATGACTACTTAAACATGGAGAGTTATATGACACCTTTAAAATAAGACGTGGCTTACCGTGATGGGGGTTTCCTCCGTGCCCCTCTTCCTGGCGTTGGAGTCGAAGAGGACATTTCTGCCTCGCCGCTCACAGTCCTGGTAAACTATCAGTCTGATCTGAGAGGGCTCCAGCTGGGGGCTCGGCCAGCTAGAAAAGAAAGACAGAAAAATATACAAATGTCAACACCAGGGCTGAACGATTTTAAATACATATCTAATTGCGATTTTTCTGGGAGATATTGTAGCTGTGATTAGATTTGCAAAATATTTTGTAAAATCAATGTTCAGTTCACAGTAAACATTTTAAGCATCTAACACTGAAATATTCACTGCTGGACTAATACAAGGAATCACATGCCCTTCAGTTCATGTCTGTAGAGGTCTGAACTACAGCAGTACGCTGCAAAAAAAAATCAAAATCTATATAGAAGCGAGCAAAATTATCTGTCTATGGGGTAAGAAATTTCCACTTACCCCATGGACAGATAATTTAGCTTGAAACAAGTAAAAAAAAATTGCTTGAAACAGGGAATAAATAACTAGAAACAGGTCAAATAAACTAGTAATAAGTGACCTAATAATAAGTAAATAAATCCAATATAGTGAAAATTGCTTGAATTAAAATTAATAATCTGAATTGAAGTCATTTAAACTAATGTAGATATAGATTTTCTACAGTGTATACATATTAAGATCCAGTGGGGATGGAATAGTTTGTTCTCTGCAGAAGACATTATATCACCTAAATAACTGCAGCCTTTGCAATTTGCTATGTGCAACGATTCAAATTGCAATTTCAATTCAATTTCAATTAATTGTGCAGCCCTAGTCAACACTTTAACAGCGCAACCAAAAATCTTTTACAGAAACAGTTGCTAAATTCATTGAGATATCAGCCGTCATTTGACCAATAGAGTCTGAAGTCAATGCGCTGCTGTAGTGACTTTACACAAAAGCATTACACTACATGGCCATATATCTATAAACTGACGGACCGTAGATGACACGCAAGCCATCTAATTACCATTTGCCATTAAAGTCCGTGCCAACATTGTCCATGCCATAGCTGCCGCTGATCTCATATCACAAACAGTGTGCCAAGACATCCTAATCCCCTATAACATAAGCAATGTACAGTCGAGCCCAAACGTGTTAATGCACCGGCTCTGCACAGCAGCAACTAAAACACGCAGCCAAAGTGATAAAGAAATGGCTGGCAGGGAATGAATCGCCTGATGGTGAATTTGTGGAGAGAACTGTGAAGACCAGAGTAAAGACAAAGAAGATTTTCAACATGAAGAAACTGGAGATCTTTGCACAAAAGAGCTGCTCCAAAATCCAATTGAAAATGTGCACACAAAAAAAAAAATAATTATAAAATCAATTATAAAAAAAACAGACAGCTATGATAGACAATAAATGCTTTGCCACTGATTATTGAAAAAATGTATGAATAAATTAGGAATTTAAAAAAAAAAAAAAGTACAATAAAATAAAAGAAGTAAAATATCTCAATAATTTCCAGACAGAACAGATGCATCAAAGGTCTCATATTGTTCTTTTTTTCAGGCTTTCTGAAATATGTGCATTAGTATTTCACGTTCTATAACTTAAATAATGTGTATTGAAAACGGCTTCTTTGGGGAATTTGCAGAAAACGCTTGGATAAGGTAACTGTCGCCCCCTGCTGGTAACAGTGGGGAATGGACCTAAAATGGCTATTTAGCACAGCTATTAGCATATGACACTAAGAGATAGATAAATGAGCTGACTGCTTCGCAATGGCGGCAATTTGAGCTCTGAAACTGAGAAGGGCGGTGGCCTCAGCATACAGGATTTCTCAAACAAGCATTAGTGATACATAGTACTACTTCAAGTATGTTTTTGAGGCGCAACCAACATTATAACATGGTAAAAAGCTTGAAAAAGTTGACTTAACATAATAGGGCACCTTCAACTAAGTAAAAAATCACTATAACCAAGGTTTGATTAATTCTGGGTAGACTGAGTATATAGGAATACCAATGTCAGGAAATGACAGTTGCAATATGTATGAAAGTGTAATGAGTAAAAGCAATCTCAACAAACTGACTCAAGTCAAAAGTAAGTATAGTCATTACAAATGGTCTATATTAACATTTCCACTAATGTTCCACATGACAGTTATACAAAGTAAAACTGGCAGACAAAGTATCATATGCCTTCATGATCCAAGTGCTTCATGCAAACTCTGACGCACGCAACATGACGATGCGGTGGACACTTGTCACTAAGGTGAAGGAGTGCAGGGTCTGTTTGATTAGAGGTGACTTGCAAAGAGAAATGCACGTCACAAGTTTGTGCAGTGCTGATGCCAGGTGGCTAAAATAAGCCCTGAGTAATCACTGGTGTCCTGCACGTTCATACAGTGCCAGGGAACAAATACAAACATTTTCTAATGCAGTGTTTGTGTTTGTCAGATGTGTGCCAGATAAGGTACAGTACGTAAAAATAATATAATGTAGCTGCATCATTTACCTGATTACCATGTTAAAGGTATGGCTTATTTGGACCAGGCTCAATCCAGCCACAAGAGGTCATAAGCGAGTGTGCCGGGCCCAAGTCTGGATAAATAGAGAGGGCTGAGTCAGGAAGGGCATAAGACATGAACCCTATGCCAGAGTATTTGGTTTTATGAAAATCACTGCATAAAAGGAGGACGACAATTTGCTGTGGCAACACCAAAGAGAAAAGTTTTGGACTATACTTATTGCCAATTTAAGCTCACTTATTAACATATAGTCTTTAAGATAAGAAAAGGAGCCAATGTTATAAAATATTTGCATGTAGTGAGCAAGCTAATGAGGCTACTTCACGGTCTGATAGCCACTGTGACTTTACAAATTGAAAGCACACAGACTACAAACTCAGTTGCATCTTCCAAGCCATGAAGCTTCCTAGCTACAATAGTTTTACAGTTTCTTTACTTTTTCCAATCAACAAACAAGTTAGACAAGGCCAGAATAACAAGTATATTCTCTGGTAGACAATTGCAAGTAACTCTGGTCTCATTCATTTGTTCCGTTGAGTCACTGTCTGAATCCATTCTTTTGGAAATCTTTGTCACAGAACTAAAGATAAAAAATGTGTACATGTTGAGTAATAGGGTTAGGGAAGACTTTTAAGTTAATTTAAATAAACATGTTGGATTTGTGGGGTATATTACACAGATAAAGGATATAAAACAAGCTAGTAGCCCCTTAAACCCAGCCTACACACTGTACCTAACTGCAACTGCCCCCTGTACCTGGCTACGCTTACAGTTACATTCCTCGAAACCCCCCATGTTTAAGTTTCACTGCTCTCTTGTGCCGCCTCTGTGAGGGTCTGGCAGCCCACTTTGGCTTTTGAAGAGGCCCGGCCCACTTGATTTATGGCGGGCTATAAAGTTGACAGAACGTTGGAGCTGAAGCCTGAACAGTCGAGGATTTCCACTAATCTGATGGATAGATGGGTCAGTCACACTGCTGGACTCGGCGCAGGCACTAAAAGTAGCTCTTTATTCGAGGCCAGGGTGTCCCGAATCAAAACCAGTCATAGTAAACAGTTTGTTGCTGTGGAACAGTTAAACCTGATTTCCTTTGCCAACTACATACAGCACACACCTAGGTCCAAAGTAGTATTCGTTTGTTGGCCAGAAAGTCCTTTCAGCTGTGCATTGGTGCATCCCTTGTTACCGTGTTGTTACCGTGCATGTGAGAGCTGCTATTTACCAAGCAGTGTGTTAAAGTATGAGTGGCGACGTTCTTGCAAGTCGAAGTGAATTAGTCTTGCAGAGGAGGAGGCCGTCTGGATTAAGCAGAGCCAGTCATGCGCTGTGGCCGGAGTGTTAACTTGTCAAACGGGTCACAGACTCGGTGTGTGGCCTAGAAAGATGCAGTCACTTTCTGTAAGCAGCAGCTCGCCTCTTTGTCATCTCAACACGCAAACATATTCAGTGTCAGCCCTGTGGCCAAACACAAGTGCTGCAAAACAAATCTGGTACATCAGTAGGACATTGGTGCCAGAATAATATGCTTATTTTGGTATCCTTTAATGTCTGTGCACTTATAGAATAAAAAATATGTTAAAGTGGCATGCAGACTCCAGTCAGCGATCATCAAATAAAGGCAAAGGACAAAAATACAACTCAAAAAAAAAGTCCCAACTATTGCACTTTTGAATGACAACTTTTTCCCCATCTTCTTTAGTGTGGTGTTAAATTTACATTTTTCTGAAGGTGCCAAATGATCCAAACCACTCTAATGTTTCACACTTACAAAGTATACTGGAGAGACAAAACATCTTCAACTCTACAAACCACATCCAGATGACTTTTGATTAATCTTATCTTGATTGTGACAACCTGGAGAATCTTTACAGACAAAAGTCAACCCAGTGTTTGGGAACCACTGCTGCAGCAGACAGATGCCTGTGTACAGCGCTGCAGTTACTAACACTGACTCCATCTGTCCAGGACACTCCCTTCGGCCCCGAGGGTCCCAGCCAAACAGTCACTGACCTCTGAGGCATGTCCACCGCTCTGCAAAACAAACTAAAATTCTGCAACATTTTCTCAAGCCTTAAACTGAAAGGAAATACTATACATGCAACAGGTTTATGTAACTCTCACCACTTTAACCACAACATGAGGCAAGGTGATTTCAAACTTCTGTGTCCCTCTGTCGACACCTCCAGATAATACCTGATGAATTATAGCCAGTCTTTGTTGAAAATGACAGTCAATGAAAGGTTTACGTTTACCCAGAGACTCCCGGGTACGCCTCAGTACTAAATCTGTTATGTGTGATGTAACGCTTGCTGGGTCCTACATAATCAGCTCATGTTACATTGCATAGGTCTGCGTCCATAGTTAAGTCGTAAACTTTTGTATCAGGTGGTGACTGCCTTCATGTGAATGGACTTCACACTTAAACCCATAAGGCAGATTTAATATTGCCAGTGCCGTTTCAGTAAAAGTCTGTAATTATGTCACATTTTGGGGAAAGTCACTGAATAAACAATACAAATTTTAGATGATTTTTAGCCCATCAGACTAAACTTTACTGAAAAAAGGGATAAAAAAGGATCAAATATTAACATTAGGCTGCAAAATATACTGTACACAAATTGATGCAAAAAGAATAATAATTTTTCATATCTTAGTGTGTGTGAGCTGCAATAATGCTACGCTAATGTCCCATTTTCATGTTGTATTCCAAAATTCAGTTCATTTCAATTAAATTTTATTATAATATAGCCCAGTCACAACAACACACATTCAAATATAAACAATAACTAAACTAAACAGACCCAGGACATCCCCTGTCTTTAGACCCTTCTTTTCGATAAGGAAAAACTCCTAAAAAAACAACAACAAATAGCTGATCCAACATAAAACAAAACATGACCAAATGACACCAGACTTACTAGGAGGAGGAATGCAGCCATTGCAATTTATCATACAATGTTGGACAGTAACGCTGGATGCATGATCCTAAACTTTGGTAGCAAGCTTTTACTCCAATGTTTTCCTGACATAAGACACTAAAAACAAGCACAAAGTTGGGGAAAGGTTACTTTGCAAGAGCTACAAAAAACAATAGCACTTGGCTACAATCGGATGCGGCCAGGGCAAATCTGCATAATTTGTTGACAGAGGAGTTCACTGGTCCCATTGTTGAAAGGGTCAGCGGAGACAGAGCAAGAGGCAAAGAGTTCAGAAAAACACCCCTTAAAAATCTACCTTGAGACCAAAATTGACAGAATCAATATAATGAAACCCAGATCTGAGACTGAGCATTTGCTCAAAGATCTTGAGATTGAAATGCATACAAAGGTTGTAGGAAGTTCCCGCTCATGCAGTAAAGCTTGTGACAGTCACAGCGCTGACAGAGGAGAGAGGGGAGTCATTCATAAAACCAGCACATGACCTCATGACTATGCGCTACATGCTTGTACTGCTTCAACTGTGTCTCAAACCGCAAAAAAATCCTAGAAAAACCTTCCTTCTGGCTTCATGCGTGGTCAAAAATAGACTTCTGCCACCTTCCTTGGAAACCTGTGAAGCCTCGAAAGTCCCAGTGGTGTTTTAGCAAAGGATGCTCTAACAACTTACAACTCAAGAACTGCTGCCTTGTTGAAAAAAAAACAAAGTTTCATCTTCACAGCCGTTAACTGCTTAATGCAAAAAGTAAAGCCACACTTAACCACAAACTTCATAATCCAGGTTACATAATGTGCCCTTCACCGAATGATTCACTGTTTGCCATAGCCACAACTGCTAAAAACAACTAGCTTTCTAGCCACATAAGCCAAAATATAGCCTCAAAGGCAACAGCCACAGGTACAAACTCAAGCCTAGAAGTCCACTCCACTTTCGAGTTAAAAATTAAATTAGTGAGTCCTACCTGGGCATCATTGCTAGTAGTATGCCAGTCTTTCCCCACAGCCCTCTCCCCTTTCTCTCTGTGGTCTCTCCTCTCTTCTCTCTCGAAGCAGACTCTAAGAATAGCGCTGGACTAAATTCACACAACAACATGAGACTGTCAGGTGATCAGAGATGGACTGGACACTGCACAGGCAGAGATAGCTCAGCAGCGGCAGCAGCAGCAGTAAGCAGTGAGGAGGACAGAGGAGAGAGACAACAGATGCACTGTGGACAGTTGTTTGTGCATTTGTTTCTTAAGCCAAGACTGCTTTTGTGCTCTGTCTCTTTGTGCTGCCACTTCTCTCTTTTTCATGTCATCTTTTTTACTCAGGAATACACAATACAAGTAAACAACAGTTTTAAAACTAATGTGGTTTTATTCAAAAGTATGGCTCCACAATGAGACGTTATCCAGGACTTGCAGTGTTTGTAAATAAATGTTTAAAAAAAGACTGACATCCATGAGCTGCACAACATTCAAAACAATTTTAATATCACTTTTTAAACTACAAGAGGGCAGACCTCTGCCAAGGCATTACAGTGAATTCACCCTAGCTCCAGAAAAGGATCAGGATCCACACACAAAGCATTCATTTGTTCCTTACAGCGTCTGTAACCTACAGTCTCCAGAGGCTTTTATACATTTTGAATTATGTTGCTAACAGACAAATCTGGCCCTGTCTCGCAATAATAGAGAATCCTTTGAAGGTCCCCTATTTTGCTAAATTGAGTTTATATATATTATGACTCATTTTTGATAATTTCAGCGCTTAAATTGCCGTCACTACGGAGCAGTCGGCTCATTTATCTATTAGTGTCATGTTGCTAATAGCTGTGCTAAAAAGCCATTTTATGCTCTGCCCAGGCCCAACCGTTGACAGCACACCTAATCCAAGCGTTCTCTGTAGTAACAGTAACAGCTCCCCAAAAGAAGATGTTTTAATAATAAATGTGTGTTATAATAATAAAATGTGAAATACTAACGCAAAGTTGTCCAAAATTATTTCAAAAGATCTAGGACCCTTATAAAAATCCTGGACCCAGACAGTTTTCCAGATCCACACAAAACTTTATTTCTTCCTGAGTCCATTGCTGACATTCCAAAAATCTGCCTAAATGTTATATTCATTCCGTGATGGCAAGAACAACTTCCTTGGTGAAGGTTAAGATTCTTGATTGACCAACAGCCAGCATAAGCATCCCTTGGAACAGACTTCCTTGTATTCAAACATGTGACTGGAAAAACTTTCTGCCATGAGCTGAACTTTTCAATTATAAACCTCTATAATAAAACCTATGATGTCTTATGGTCTTGTTTTATGCTTAAATGCTATTAAGTGATAAAAAAGTTGTCTTAACTGTGTTTCTAAGCTGTATTCCCCAGGCCTATAACTAATTCTCAAATAAATTCCTTAACACCCAGACCTTGTTCCAACTAAGCACTGCAGCATTTACATGAAAAAAAAAAAAATGTGTGAAAGTAACCTGCCAAATAAACAAGAACTGACAAGAAGGTCACGGGAAAAGTGTCCAGTTTGGTCAACCACAGAGAAAGACTGACCTCAAAGAGCAGAAGCCACTGAAGCGCTTGTGTTTATCTGCAGCACAAAGACACTTACGTAAATCTCCTCTCAGTCCACGCTGTGTGACGCTCACCCGGGCTACGGCTGACACTTCACAGCTTTCTGCGCGGTCACACTGTCCTCTGGCACCTCAAGAGGACTTCATTTCAACTATTTCAACAACTTAACGGTGCAGAGATCATGCAAGAGGTTGTTGGAAAAAGGACCTCAATAAAATGGTATATGTTTGAATCACTAGGTCATGCGCAAAATGGCATTTAAAGTCTTTCTTATGTAAGACTGGGGGCTGTTTGATGGCTTCAGACCATGCGACACTAGGAATTTCTTCTTGGAAATTGTACGAAAGAAAAAGGATGTCACTGCGCAAATGGCCCTAACCTGTGCCAAGGCATCCTGGCATCAAATTAACTGTCTAGATGCTATGTCAACACATTTTTTTTCCTATTTGGATCCTTGCTCTTTACACCAATGCCATTTCTAGCATGCAAAATATACTTTTATACTGGGTTTTAAGGACTAATAAGTTGTAAAACCTTATACACCATAACAATGCAACATGCATCCAATTAACACCAATGGGATTACGCATTTATTTCTATCTTGTTGCAAAAAACAAAACAAAACATTGCCAATATTAATGCTGGTTGTCATTGCTACTCTTTTCTCCTTTTTTTGTGCTGTTTTGCTGTGTTAGCAGATAGCCACTTTTACTGTAGCATTATCTTATCATTATTGATTTTAAGTTGCTAAGCCATGGAGAACAGCACAATTTTAATTTGTGCAGAAAGATTGCCTTACAGAAAAATAAAAGTATACCTAATTTGGCACCAGCTGCAGGGAGCCGTAAGCCAGAGTACTCTTTGTGCTGGTCTCAAGCCTGGATAAAAGGAAAGGGTTGCATCAAGACTGGCACCGGAATGAAACCTAAACTAATATGTAAATCACTGCTCGATAGAAGGCGGTTGATTTGTTGTGGTGACCCCAGAAAAGAAACGCTGAAAGGAAAGAGGATGACATAACTTTGTAGTCTGAAAACCTAGAAAAACAAATCTAGGAACGGATAGATTTGATAAGAAACATGTTTACGAAATCTCATATTCATTCATATTAGTTCAAACAGAGAATGAACAAAGTACATTTTCCATGAGGGCACCCTGCTGCGGTCTGCTTCTGAGAAAATGCTGAGAAACACTGCTCCCAGACAGACTGTGCCTCCAGCTTCACAGTCCGACCCATGTTGCTTCCCAAGTGGCAGTGCTGCTAATTGCCACCTCCTACTTTACATTCAGAGCACACCTATTATCAAAACAACCCAAAAAAACAGTCACATGTCGAGCCTAACAGAGGTTATTTTTGCTCATATGATACCGAAATATCAACCTGTGCTTGGATAAACCGGTTGATCATAGACTGACTTTCTCAAAGGGAGTTTTTTTTTTTTCCTTTAGTATTATTTTTGTAAACCGGGACAGACAACAAGCACCTGACTACCTGCATACCTGCCAGTCGAGGCCGGGCTGCATTCCTACTATCACATGAGAGTGAGTGATGAAAACGCCCAGAGGTCAATGCACTGTGCCCTCGCTGTTCATCTACAAATACACAAGACTAGAGATGGGACAGTCAATAATCTGTTTAAGTGGTAAAAAAGGGATTGCAAATTCTGTTTTTGATGGCTTAATTTTAATACAAATGTGGAGCAATGCTGTGGAAAAAAACACAGCACAGAGCAAGACCTAAATGGTGCCAATCTCTGTTGATTTATGATTTAAATAAGGGTATTTTCTGAGCCAGATACCCTTTTATTAATATTTTCAAAGCCACTTTAACTAGCTGTAGCGATGGCCTACCTTGCAAAAATCATGCTTCAAAGAACTATTAAGAACACATTTATTTCGATATAACTCCTACTGCATGTACTGAATCTTACAACAAAGCAATTTTAGGTGTCTGTCAGCGAAAACAGGATTTACTATTCATTACTAATGGTTCGTACTTTGAGTCAGCCTCACATGATACTAAATTGATGACTGTAACTTATGACTGTGTCTCATAAGGACTGACTGTAGAAATCACAGCCGATGATCAGCTAGTTTTTGTGTAATAAGCTCCTGTAACATGTGACAGCTTACATCGCCCAATCACTCAGAGTTATGTAACTCAACACAGACACTTTGTACTCATTTAAGCAATTAAAAGGTCACACCAAACACAATTACATAGATGTCAGCACAGGCACTAATTACCTGACTGTCTTTCATTTGCTGCTCCGTCATCAGAGGACTGCAACTGGGTTAATTAGATCCTATGACCAAGAGAACTTTCTGGTTCTGTGGACGTTCAAAGTCACATTGAGGCAATTATCTACAAACTAGATAAACTGAAAGAATGGCCAGGTGTTCATCTTGTGAATTATCAGACATTATCTGTAAATATTATGGACTTTGGATTATTGAAGTTTTCCCACCTAACTTGGGCACTTTACAAAACAAATCATGTTGACCACAAGTTGGTCTAATACTTTACACGAGTATGATTATGGCTGCACCATACACAGACAATGTGCAATAGCAACACTATTAAGACAATTTAGGTACTTTGCTAAAGGTTTTTACACTTTTTTTGGGTTCACATCAGGGAATCAAACATAGTATCTGACCTGCACATTCAACATACAGTATCTGACCAATCTGTGTCAACCCAAAGCTGAAAGCCATAACACCCTACCATATTTTTAACCAAGTAAAATATGTAGCCTGAAAGCTCTCTTGATGCTTCCTCAACATAAACCCTAATGCATTCGGCTGCTCTCAAACTGAGCTGAGCTTGTGCGAAATGTTCTATTTCACAGGCCGTGCATTCCCAACATCTTGCAGTGTTACTAAATCTCCACGTTGACCTGGTTCAAATGAAATCAAATAAACAGGAACACAAGTCTGCTAAATGTGTTGTGCATTCCCTTCACACTATTTGTAAGGTCTAGTCTGCGTGGATCGAGTAACAGCGGCCGTGATACTGGAAACTGCATTAACAAAACACATGGCAATTATGGTGCTATAGGGAATAGTAGAAGCCACAAAAACCACTTCACTTTATTTATATGGCTATAATTGGCTTAATATGCAAAGGATCAACACACTTGGGGGTGTATATTTTCTGCAATTTGGGAATAGTTTGAATGCATTTGGGCTTAAACAGGTGTTAAGCCAGGACATAGTAGCACTTGGAAAAACATTACTACATGTGTGTGCAACTTTCACGTAAAACTATATCTTTACCATGACCCTGCAGTTCTCAGAAGGCCCAGAGTGGCCACTTAAAATAGCCCATGATAGGAACTTGATGACAGCCTCCGTCTTTACACAACTCTGGCGGGCCTGGCTGCAAGCATTCAAACAAACAAACAAATAAGACAAACAAACAGAACTGCTGCAAAAAAAGATATTATGGGTATTTGGTGCAAAAATGATTTAAAATGCAATGAAAGAAGAAAAACGTGCATGGCTGTGAAGGGACTTATTTAATTTGCTTATAGTGGGAGTTGAGTGACAGAGAGAGCAGCCATGTGATCGTTTGCAAAGCTGACAGTTGGGAGATTGATGAAAGCTTCACATGACACAGTGAGTTATGAAAGTGCGCAGCGGAGGAAGGACGACGTGCCAATCACAAATTTGAGAAGACCCCATACTTCTGCTGTATGCTCTCAATGGAAACGTCTCACTATAAATACAAGCCAATATATTCGCCCCTCAACATGCCAACGAAATGGATTTATTTTGCACTTCATCAACATGTGGCAGATATTTGGATAGAATATACTTAAGGTTGCAGAAAATAATGCACTATCACTAAATGCTTTATCAGTACTACTTGGATCTCAGTGGTCTTGTCTGACCAGAATTCACAGTCCCAATAAAGTCCTAATACAAGTCCAACTGCTGACTTAAAGCTGGTTTAACCTTGAATCATTCATAGATTTAGTTATGTAGTCTTAATCCCACAAACCTAGCATATTCCCATGTTCCACTAGCCCAGGGGTGTCCACACTTTTTTCCTTGAGGGCCACATACTGAAAAATAAATGCTATAAAGGGCCACTCAGCAAAGGCGCAGCATTTCACACAACTCTAAATGGTCTCTTTCCTTAAGACGTCTTCACAGTCATTCATTCTCTTGGATACTTTGGGATAGTTTTTACTCTGGATGCCCTTCCACAATCCCACATTTATCCAGGCTTGGGACCAAGCAACCAACCACTAGTATCCATTTTTCTTCCTTAATACCAGGTCCATCTCACACAAATATTAAGCTTTTTTTTTTGCATTTGAGACCTTGCAATAGACAGTAGTAACTGCGGCAATTTGGGCCATAATTTGCACACCCCTGCACTAGCCTATATTTATTATTATCCCACCATAACCATCACAATTTCTATCACAGTAATCTAAATATAATAGCATTATGTTTGTTTGAAGGATGCTTACTCTATGCCTGCCAAAATAATTGTCCACTCAGAGTCTTAAATCTAACTATGGTGAGTCTAATTTAAAAAATACTTTTAGTTTAGTCCCACTTCATGCCTGGGTTAGATCTGATTTTCTCCTAAATTTAGTCCATGGTTGGATCTGGTTTAGTCTTGCTCCAGAAATATACGTATATCTTGATATAATTTATAGATTTTATAATATCCATATATATTACAAGTCTCAATATAGCATAGTGTACGTGTGTGACCTTTATCTTATTGGCTTTCCCTAACGATTTTCTCCATTTCCTTTGAAATTCACATGTCTGCCCTCCCTAAGCAGCGTGTGGCCGCAGCGCTCCATCAGTGTGGCAGGCAAAAGTTCACACTTACTGACTGTGCCCGAGACAAGCCAGGATCTCTGAGAAATGTACAGTATGCCTCAGACTCAGGTCATGTGAGAAACTGGAGAGGCTGTCGAGGCTGCCCAGAGCTGACCACTGTCACACCACCGATACAGGTCAAACACAAGACAGCATCAGGGTAAAACAGGGCATCGCACTGGTGCGTGGCAGAGAATAAAGACTGAATCAGAGCCAAGATAAGATTAGGCCAGGTCATTGCTTCATTAAAATGCCAGTTTTGCAATTTAAACATTTATTATTATGGCTTGAACAAAAAAATCCTTTCAGTCTAAGACTATAATGGGCCGGTATAGTCGTCATAAATGGGAAACAGCAAAACGCAAGCCTGCAGTGACTGTGTATAGATGTATTTTGTTGCTTAATTGTTGCAAATAAGTATTATTTTTTATTTTAAAAAAGTTATTTACTATGACATTTGCACTGTGAAATTTCTAACTACCCAATCTTTCTACAGGATAAATAACTGGTTCATGTAAGTTGTGAATGAATTGCCTCTAAGTGTTAGGCCTGCAAGTAATTTATGCTTGGTGATGATTGTCCTGCCTTATGCCCAAATTAGTTGGAATAAGTTTCAGCCATGCCGTGCAACAAGACAGAGGAAAAGACTCACTTTACTGGCAAAAATATAGCATATGCTGTGGTTTTCCATTTCCATCAACAAAAATATTTCTACTTTTTTTTTGCATAAATCTTTTAATCAACCTCTGCCCTGATCATAAATACCATATGTATACATCACATATGATTATTTTCAGAATTTTAAACCCTTTTATGTCTGTGTATGTTCTAGTATCTAACTTTTTTATATACTTTTTAAAATCTTTTAATCAACATGCGCCCTTACTGTTATGCAAAAAAAAAAAAAAAAAAGTACAAAATAATTATGAATGTATACAATTTTTTATGTTTGTGATGGAGATCCTTTTGTCGCTTCACAGTAACAATGTAATGTAACTTTTTAAAGTGGGGTAAATAGGTTATGATTGCCCATTTCTATTGCATTTTAAGTTTATTACTACATACCCAATTATTTCACCTATTAAAATGTATGCAATGTGAATAAAGTGCAGATAATTGCTATATGATGAACTCATGCAAAAACTTGAATAAATTTATGCTGTGTACATTTTATAAAAGATGCATTACTTGTATTGATCTAAATTGTTTCAGATATGAATGGAAAAAAAGGGGGTAGCTACACATGTAACAACTTCTACAATACACATTTGACACATCTAATATTAATTATATAAAAAGCTAGCAATGCAAGTCTTTAATGATGTGACAATGCTGCGATGATGCCAGGAGGACCACCTTGGCTCACTCTGACTCCGCCTGCTCTGGGTCTTGTTTGCTGTGTAGGACCGAAGCCAGAAGCCACACACTCTCAGCCTTTATCTCGGTAACCACAGGGCACCTTTATGGCCTTGGAACGTGCTTTGGCGCACAGCGGGAGCAAAGTGCAAAGTGGCAGCACAAGAGATGAATTCACCGCACCGGTAAATATATCCACTGCTTTGGTGACGTCTCATGGCAATAGTTTCCATGGCGAGAGTGGCCTAAACTCTAAAAAAAGAGCACTTTCCCCCCCTGCAGTGGCAGCGGTGACCCTGACCCAGAATGTGCAGGGAAGATTCAGCAATGGGAAACTACACATCAACTCAGGAGAGGTATAAGGTATCAGCTACTAACCAGCTCCATGATGCATTGCCTCGTCAGGTTGAATTTAGCCTCAGGGTGCTTCAATAACAAGTAACAAATATATATGTATATATACGCTGCAAGCCAAAGCCAAGCCAAGCCGTACTTTCTTTTTTGCTGAAGCTAATAAAACATCACATCTGCTTGTGGAGCTCTTTCGTTTTGAGACATCACTACACCTTTTTTACAGAGGTCTATCTTTTGTAATGACTGGTCAGAACAGCCACTCTCAGTGTGTATTTTTGGCGGCAATTATCACTCATACCTCGGTTTCTCTTTTCATTTTCTATCCACCTACATCCTCGTGTCTGAAATGAAACGTCATCATGCAAGAGATGTCAAAATGCTGATATTATAACATAGTTTGGCTCGTTGCTTAGCCACTTTGAACAGTAATAACAATGCCAAACTTACACACACTTTGTTTGCACCGTATTCTCAGACAAACTATCCTCACCACCATCATGCAAGTTTCAATGTCAGCTTAAAGCAGATTAAGTCAATTAAATCGCACTATACAAGTAAGAGGGTGATGAAAATATAGAAAGTTGGGCTGGGTATCATTAAACAATACCTTTGTGGTATCAAAAGAAAAGTTACAATACTACTGTTATCGAAAACTTTTTTTTAAATTCAATAACAAGTTTCAATACCTAGTAGAAACTTTAATGTCCCTTTGCATCTATGAATCAAATAACAATAAATCAATGAAACTACTGGTTTCAACTTACAGCTAAGATTTTTGCTCCAAAACTTTGTATTTTATTAAGTATATTTCAGTGTTTCATGACTGTAGAAGATGAATTAGATACCAGTATCAAAAACCAGGTATCGTTTAAGTACTAGTATAAAAAAAAATCTAACCCCTAATACCCCTAATAGAAAGGCATTAGCACTAAGTATAGCTGATAATGATTTCCACTACTATCCTGTAGCACCTAATTGAAAAGATATAGGTCAAATAAGTGAATTACATAACAGTTTTAACAGCTTTATAAAGAGAGTCAGCAGTTGTATAACATTATGCAAGGGTTTTGGGAGTTTTGTTTGCATTGGAAAACCTGCATCCCGGTGAAATGTTTAGTATAAGTTAAGTTGGAGTACATCTAGATAACGCACTGTTGTGTTTTGAAGTGTACTGTCACTTTACAGCAGTAACAAGTAGAAAAGACCACACAGTCAAGCCTGAGCGGGACGCATGGCTGCATCCCCTGTAGCAAACCTTGCACATGGCCCGCTTCGGACGCAAAAATGTTCATTCATACATCAAAATCTAGGGTGGTTTAAGTCTTTGGATACACACACACTGTCCTCCTGTTGTCAAAAGGCGAATGCAAATAATACAAGTATACAGCAGCTAGGGTGACCAGATTCTTAGACCCAAAAACAGGGACACACATATTTCACTTTTTTTTTTTGGCGCATTTGAACTCACCAAGTAACAAAAAACTTCTGAAATCCATACAATTTTCTGTCATGTAACTCAAAGAACATGACGCTTTTGAATATAATGGCAACAAATAATGACATTGGAAATATATTTAGTGAGCAAAAGAGTTTCCTATGCTTTTCTATTAAATTAGGGACAACTGGGACATATGAGTGTTTTTACAGATACGTCTTGGGACACGGGACAAGGAGCCTAAAACTAGGACTGTCCCGGTTAAATGGGGACGTCTGGTCTCCCTAGCGCCTTAGTAGTGACAATAGTTGCCCTTTGCACCACGTTATCGTCAGGATTATAGCAACGCAAGAAACAAAACCACAACGTGATTCTACCGACATTAGGGTTTGTTCACTGATAAGATGCAAGATTAGCTTTTAGAAGAAACAATGCTTCACACATGGTAGACAACTCCTATATGTGAACGTGACTATAACTACTGACGCTTCCGGGCTAATAAAAGCGCAAATATGCTGATTTATGAGTGGCGAGACAGTGAAATAGTGGAAACAAAAATAAAAAGTCTAGATAAAATCAGGAAAAATGGATAGAGGGTGAGTTTGGCAACATGGGGATAACGCGTGCATCAGTCCCGCTAGCGTACGTCTGAGGTTAGCATTAGCACGCTAGCACAACAACAACAACAACACGTCTCGCACGTCCTCTGCACTTTTAACGAGTAAAAACTAGCTTAAATGTTGCCAAAAGGCGTCAAAACTCTTGTCACGGTTCCAGACCGCGTGATAAAACGGCACATAACACTGCACACACTGCACACACGCAGACTTAAGTGCAGTACCTGAATGCTGGGTCCTCTTTGTTACATCTCGGAGGCGGCGACGAAAACGCATTTCTCTTGTTAAAAAGTTTCTGGAAGAGAGTCGGAGGCATCGTGTACCAAAAAAAATAAAAATAATTTCGGTACAAGAAGTCTCGTATTTTTCCTTTTCTCAAATCCGAGAGCGATTACTCCTTGAAACTGTCTCCATGGGTGTCACAGTCATATGACAGGCGTTAGTCACGGGGGCTGCTTGGTAACCTAACCCCAAGCTTTTTTCTGATTGGTTGGCGCCGCGATGGCAAAAAAATATGATTGGCTGATATTTTTGTCCCCGTGTCACGTGGGTAGAGGATTCACCGTTCATGTTTTGTGTCTGGAATTGAGAAAAAGGTTGTGTTCACAGAAAAATGTTATTTTAAAATCTCAGTGCTAAAGATTAAAAAAATAACGTAATAACAACAACAACAACAACAATAACAATAATAACAACAATAATAATAATAATAATGATTAAAAATAAAAATGCTACTTTAAAATGTCAGTGCTAAAGATAAGAGAAATAAAATGTTCACAGAAATCATAAATTGAACAACAGGAAGTTTAATAATAATTTAATCATCATCATCATCATCATCATCATAAATAGCTACTTTAAATTCTCGGTGCTAAAAATTAGAGAAATAATAAAGAGTTCACAGAAATTATACAGTGAACAGGAAGTTTAATGATAAAAAAAATTAAAAACGGCAAAAAATTATTTCACACAGAGAAATAATAAATTTGCGAATGTATGAGGCTTTCCTTTTCAAAAAGTTTAATTATAATCGACAAAAAACAGCAAATTATTTTTTTTTCAGTCGATAATGACATATCTATATAAGAAATAAAAGTATACTGACATAAGTTTACATTAAATAACATAACATTGAAAGACAACAAAAAAGAAGCAGGGCTGCCATCTGGTGGCCACAGGCTTTTTGTAATATTTGTTCAAGTGCTACAAGTTTAAAGATGCTAGGAGAAGTAAATATTTTTTATATTTCATAAAAATTACCCACCTGATCCAAGATAGGATGTTAAGTTGTTTGAGTCAAATATAAGTTTTGCTGATAACAATGTTACAGCTGATTTATTAAAAATTAAATATATATTTTACATAAAGTCCAAGTTGTTTTTGTTTACATTTTTTGTTTTGGTTCTAAATCCCAGCATTGCCGATCGTCCAATCAGAAAAGAGACCATTGTTTTGATTTAGATTGCAGTACTGTTTTCAAACCAGTACAAGCACATGGGGCTTACAGTACCTTTAAATTCTCAGTGTTAAAAATTACTTCATACATGGAGAAATAATACAATTGCAAACATAAGCTTTTGTTTTCAAAACGTTTAATTACAATCAACAAAACACAGCATATTACATATTACAGTAGATAATGACACATCTTTCAAAAAAATAAAAATATACAGACATAAGTACATATTAAGTAACATAAGATTGAAAGACAACAAAAAAGAAGTAGGGCTGCCATGTACTGGTCACAGGCTTTTTGTAATAATTTGTATTAGTGGCACAAGTTTAAAGACAAAAAACAAAAGTCAATATAAAATTTAATTTAATTTTTTTAAGTTGACACAAGCTTTAAGATTTATAGTACTTTACAACATAGACTTTTAATTTATATACCTCTTTTGTCATATTTATTTTAGTAATGTTTAACTATAAATGTCATAACACAGCAGACTTCTTGGGTCGAACTGCGGTCAAAGGAAACAGGGCAATATTTTGGAGTTTGGCACATCTTTCTCTCATTTTCTGAAATAAGCTGTCCCGTTCAGCATCAGAGGCAAAGTCAAAGAATATTCCTCCGTCAACTTCATTTTCTTCCTGCTTTAAGGTCTCTGTGTCCGGCTCGATGGGTTTGTGTGGACTCGACAGTGTGACTTGTTTACTGATCGTGTCACCGCTTGGTTTTGGAGCTGCGATGCTTTTTCTTCTACTTTTCTCAGAGAATAAAGGACTTCTGAACCACACTCTTTTCTTGAAGGGAACACACTTTTTGATGCAAATCTAAGAAAATAAAGTCAAGTTTAAAACGGGTTTAAACTAATTTGTAAATAAAAGTGTCGAAACTTACAGCTGGTGTTTGTTTTGTCTTGCACTTTTTATTCTCTGAAGTCAAAGGAGATGCATTCAGAACCAATATTAGTTTTACTTATTTATTAGATTTATGTCACAAAAAATCTATTGTTTAATACAGTGATTCTCAACTGGTGGGTCGCAGATCTTTGTCAGGGCAGAAGAAATAAAAGACGCAAAAAATGTCACTGTTACACCTCAGCTTGAAGCGGGAGCTGCTTCATTTTCTTCAGTATTTGCACTGAAAAGATTAAGCAGAGTTTATTTTGTAATTAGATTCTTATGAATTGCACTTTTTATTTCTGTTGTACTTTTTTATTTTATGTCTTTTGCATAAAGACCCGACCTGCCAGACAAACTTTTTTCCATGACAGGAGAGTTTTGACCTGACACTGAGACTTTTTATTTTGTGTTTGTGCATGAAAGCACAGCTGAGTCTGTTGAAAACATTGAAGTTACTGAATGTACAATGTTTTAGTTCCCTCTGCAGTATCAGTACTTGCTTGGTTTTATCTTTAAATGTGTTCTTTTATGTGTTGCAGACTGTTTTATTTTTATCTCAGGTTCAAACTGCGCAATGTGTTATTCGTTTTATGTTTTATTCCTCTTTTATTTGGGTTGCAGCTCGTCATTGCAGGGTGATGGCGGGTCCTGAAGCCAGACCATTTGAGAACCACTGGTTTAATATGTAAATAATGTACAGCTATTTACCTAAATTAGAGTCCTCAACTACTTTACATCCATCTGAAGGTTTTGTGTTGGTGCTGGAAAAGGTTATTTTTAGTTGCACGGTTGTTCATTACTGGCGTAAAAATAGTGAGACAATTTGGCTTTTACACTGGATTAAAATGGAAAAAGTCATATTTGCCAGACTCACCTAATTTTGCGAGGGCTAATTTCAGCAAGAATTGTGGATGCATCTGCAAACACAGCAAAACAGAAATAAAGAACAGTTTGGAGAGGCAGACAGGAGCAGCATCATACTGTTCCATGTACAGAAAAGCTGCTAAGTCCTTGGGTTGTTCACAGTACTATATATGAGGAAAACAGCATGAAAACAATTTAAATATCACAAACATTTTAATTGATAGTGGTTTCATCAATAGATATTTTAGAATACTTGTTATGTGTAAAAAAAAAAACACATGATCCCATTACATAACACAAAGCATGTTTTATTGCTCTGATCTGCTTCTCCAAACTGGGAGAGTAGAAAATACACTACATTTCCAAAAGGATTCACTCACCCACCCAAATAACTGAATTGGGATTATAGTGTGGGGTTGTTTTTCAGGAGCTGGGCTTGGCCGCTTAGTTCCAGTTAAAGGAACTGTGAATGCTTCAGCACCAAGAGATTTTGGACAATTCCATGCACCCAACAAAGCACGGTCCATAAAGACATGGATGAGTGAGTTTGGTGTGGAAGAACTTGACTGAACCTGCACAGAGTCCTGTCCTCAAGACTGCGAGCCAGGCCTCCTCATCCAAGATCAGTGTCTGACGTTGGACGAGAAATTAAATAGATGCAAAGGGTGGGCCCACGTCATATTAAACTCTATGGATTAAGAATAGGATGTCACTAAAGTTCATATGCGTGTAAAGGCAGGTGAGCTAATACTTTTGGAAATATAAGCTGTGTCCCAATTCAACGGCTGCAGCCTTCGTCGGCTACATTTGAGGCTGATTACGTCACAGTCGGTGCGACAGGGGTGTCCCAATTCGAAGGCTGCTTCAAATGCAGCCCACGAATGCGGCCTTCCTTTCCCGCTGAACGAAGGCTGCATCGGGTGCATCCTTCGCGGCCCAACATATCCCATGATGCACTGCGCGCTGCTTGTCTGATGTTTGAAGATGGCCGAGGCGGAGAGAGCTGCTCAAACTCCTCCAGCAGTAAATTAAACAAAATAAAAAATTAAATAAGTGTAATTTCTGGCTCCATTTCTGCTTATGTGACCAATGAATAAAGTGAATTAGCGAGCAGCTGCGGTCCTGGTTGCTAGGCGACAATGGCACAAACGTGAGAGGAGGAGCAGCTGTTGACGTACGCTCCGTGGACCGGACCGTCCCATTTCGGCTCGGCCTTTGCGGTCCACGATGGCCACAAGAAGGAGTCGCCTCCGTGGACCGCGACCTTCAAGGCTGCAGCCGTTGAACTGGGACACAGCTGTAGTGTGTTGCATACTTGTGGGCACCCAACAGACATTGTCACTCATGTTTTTGGCAATAACGGCCAATCCTATCTTCAGTATCATCAGCAAAGTCTAGTTAGTTGTGTTGTATTCACCAAGATTTATAACCTTAAACAATTACCGTATTTTCCGCGCTATAGGGCGCTCTGGATTATAAGGCGCACTGTCATTGAATGGTCTATTTTCAAACTTTTTTCACATATAAAGCGCACCGGACTAAAAGGCGAAACAAAACAGTCAGATAAGTCCGTCAGTCAAACTTTATTCAACGCATTCACCATAACTTCCAAACTTGTTCAGTTGTAATGCATGAAAAAAACAACACAATCTGATACCGCTAACTCAAACGTATTCACAATAACTCACTGAGTTTAAAGTCCGCGTCGTAAGTGTGTCTCTTGACAAGTGGCATTTTGGGGTAATATTATGGTGAAGCACAGTATGCATTACTCCGCGATGCTCCTGACTACGGGAGCCGTAATGTTGCAAGCAGTGCGGCTTTGTAGCTTACTAAAGTCGTACTAAGTTACTTGAATAAATTCATATATAAGGCGCTCTGGATTATAAGGCGCACTGTCGTTTTTTGAGAAGATTGAAGGCTTTTAAGTGCGCCCTATAGTGCGGAAAATACGGTACATGAAGTGATTTTTATTTTACCCATGATTGTAGAGAGGTTGGGAGGTTGGTGCATGAGGATGTTCTCAGCGTGACTCAGCTCCAGCAGAGTGGAGTTCTTTATGGGCAGATGGAGGTCTGTCAGATCATCATCGAGGGGAAAAGTGGATTGTTGAACTATAAAGAAACAAAATCTATTAGCAGAGTTATATCACGTATGAGAGCGGGCTTGGAAGTGTACAAAAAATACGAACCATAGGGATCTTCGCGGAAAACCTCAGGTGAAGGTAAACTGCTGGAAGAATCCAAAAGAGAGGAGTCGTTGTCGTCCCCAGAGCTGTAGGAAGTGTCTATGACCAAACTGGGAGTAGTGCCACTTTCTGAGCTGTCTGCCCCTCTGTCAGCTTCGGTTTGACAGTGTTTAAGCGAGTCTTTCTCCTGGATGGACAGGTTATGTGGAAATACACACGAGAAAAGTTTAAGATGTTGCCAGTTTATGAACTAGACCTATTTACGAGGCTAAAATCACCATCTGTTTATTGACAGATTTGTTGTGTAAAAGTTTATAATACCTGCTCACATGCGCTACCAAAAGAGTAATAGATAGATAGATAGATAGTAGGTCTGCACAATATATCGCAAAATTATCGTTATCGCAATATCAGCAAATGCAATATCTGTATCGCAAGAATCTAAATATATCACAATAACGCTGTGGTCTTCCATCTGACAGAGATTTACACTGAAGAATCATTTTCCACCAAAGCCTTAAAAGAACATGTGTTGTGACTAAATAAAAATGTTTAAAAAGTCCAGTTTTAGAGGTAATTTAATTAATTTAGTCACAGCTTAGCCTTGTTTTATTCCTGGTTTAGTCTGTGTAAAGTTTTGATTTTGTCGCAGTTTTGACTTGTAAATACAGGAACTTACATTTTTGTGAAATGTAGTGAATTTAACTTACTATGTTAGAAAAGTAGGCTCTATTTTCAAATATCGCAATTTTCAACATAGTTATCGAATATCTCATGTTTTCTCCATATTGTGCAGCCCTAATAGATAGACTTTATTAAAGACTCAATGTCTTTATAGATAAAAGATACCATTCAGAGTTCCTTTCATGTGAACTACATTTAAGTCACAGATTTCCAGCTCCAAAAATATGAATAAAATACATTTTACATCATTTTAGTGAGAAAATGTGGAGATTAACTATAAAACCATAATAGATAAGATTATTCTACAGAAAAAAACAAGCCATACGTTTTATAAATAAGGCTGGGTTTTATGATCATACTAATCAATTATTTTTAAATTGGTTTATTATAGAATCGTGCAAATAATGTTCAAAGAAAACGCTAAATCACTTCCAGATTGTGTCCAGAGGTTCTTTTTAGTTCCTGAGAGCAAATATGAGTAGTATTATGTATTAAATGATTATCTTTAGGGAGTAAGTCAGTTTTCTTTCGGTTTTAAGACAATTTCTCTGCAGAAGTTACTTTTGCTTTTTTAGGAACATAGTGAAGTAAAAAGTATTATATTTATCTTTTAGATGTAGTGGAGTAAAAGTAGTAAGTTACCCTTAAAAATACTACTCAAGTAAAGTACAGATTCTCCAAAACTAAACTTATATACAGTACTCAAGTAAATTTACTTTGCTCTAAACAATGTCAGTTTCACTTCATCTGAACATGACTCAAATATTATATGTTTCCAAAAATACCAAAAAGCTACACATGCCACTTTTATCATATTAGGTTAACATATTAAACCATAAATGTATTTTGGTTGTAAAAAGCCAAACGGGGGCTTGAGTTTGACATAAATCTGGCCAGAGGACAGATTAGAGGTCGGGCCCAATACAAAACTTGTCCAAAGATGCCTCTATAAAATATCCTAATATAAAATGTACGATTGAAAATACGGCTGGTTGATAAATCTAACTTACCATTAGTGGTTGAGTTGTTTTGACAGGAGGGATGCTGATGTGCGCCACTTCTGCGTCCTCTGTCAGTGCTTCATAGACTTTATTAGCCATCTGTCTCTTTAAGTCTGGGAATATGTTGGTTAAATGGCAGCAGGAGACAAAGTAGAGAACACGCGCAGCTGTAAATATTTAATTCTACTTTACATTTGTTTCGTGAATTTTCTTACTGATTCCTCTGGATAACGTTGTCTTCAATGGTGTGTCTTGCTTTTTAGGTAATGTCCTCTTACGAATAGGTTCAAGTCGTCCCATTGTAAACAAAAGTCTCTAAAAACTTATTACTAAACTAAACCAATGTGCAGTTTTTTTTACGTCAAATTAATTACTTTAAGAGCTAAAAAAAATTAAATACACAACATTTCTACGACAAACATGCTAACGTCCAAACGTCTAATTAATTGCTCCATTTTGCACGCGGCGCTTAGCAACCGAGCGCAGCTGCAGTTAATCAGCGCCATCTAGCGAGGCTCTGTGGGGTTGCCAGATTGGGTTCACATTTGTCAGGTTAGGACATTAGTAGACCCATCTTTTACAGCTCACTTACTCTCTGCTGAATAAACAGAAGTAAAAAGGGAATATGGTTTATAGAAAGATTTACCTGCACATTGTCTCAACTGTGTGACAACTAACCTCATTAAAATTTTAATGAAAATCTATTTCTAATACCCCTAACGGGAATAAGCGGTAGAAAATAAATGAATGAATCTATTTCTAATATGATAGTTGTTCCCAACCTTTTTTGTCTCATGTACTGGGCTTTTCTGTCCTACCTGAGAACCCCCTCATCATTCTTCAATAAAACACTTTATACTTACTTTAAAATACTAATTCTGCTGCATTTTTTCTTCTAGACTCAAATTCAATATAAAAATAATATTTAAATTCTCCTTGCCTATAAAATATAAATAATATATATATTATATTTTACCATATATTTTATTTTATAAAAAATAAAATAAATCATAAAACATTTACTACAATGACAACTTTTAATAGCTTCCCATTCAAATAAACTATTACACCTAAAATATATATATAACAAAATATAATAATATGCTTAACTGGTCTTTTATACGTTTCAGTGGATCAATATGAAAATATTGCAAATATTTTCTTTTGCATTTTGGAAATAAATCATGAAATAATTCCAAGTACCCCCCATGCAAAACGCTTGGTGTCCCTGTACCCCTGGTTGGGAAACACTGTGTTAGGCCAAGTAAACAAAAAAGAACATTTGTGAAATACAGAAAGATCCAATTATTTTATACATAAATTGGTGTTCTTATAGTCCTAGCATTGAGAAAAAAAAAGTCATGTTTTTCTCCACATATTTTTATAAAAACATTACGAAAAACACTGGCTGCTGGCAAAAAATTGTTTTAAAACTTTAATTAATTAATTAATTTTAAATTCGATTTTTTTCTATTTACTTAATATTTTGATATTTTGACTAATTGTCTTTTTATGTTTTTGTATGTTTTATTTGTTTTTACCATAACCATGTGTCTGAAATAAAGAATGAATTGAAAGAATTTAAAATATATACAACCTCTGGGGGCCCCCCTGCAGTACCTCCACAGACCCCCAGGGGCCCCGGACCCCACTTTGGGAACCACTGAGTTACTATATCGATATGCATTACCTTGTATCGAATCATATCGTTTTCTAAGTAGTGTATATCGATATACGTGGGGAAAAAAATTATACTGTCAGAAATATTGATATTAGAAATTTGAATGTTAAAATAAAACCAGATTTGTCTTTTTAGATGTAAGTTATGTGTTTTTGTTTAAATAAAATGTTACATACAACTTTTCTGCTGTGTCAAAAAGTTGCTTTATTAATTGTATCAATATGAAGGTGTTGTATTGTATCGATTTGTATCGGCTAAATTAGCCGATATCGTTCTTGAATCATATTAAAACTATTCTAATCAATACATATTGTTGCAAAAACTTATAGTTACACCACTAGTGTATGATTAGCAAGTTGTAACTCAGGCTGGGTTGATCACACTAATATCAAGGCAGTATTAAAAAAATATTATTTAAATACAGGGGCAAAAACAGACACAGAGTAAAAAAGACAAGTTTAAAATCATTCCAGTTTTTATTTCCTTGCCCCCCGGTCCTGTCCCCCTCCCGCCTCGTACCTATTGCTGCACTCAATCATTACAAGGATATGGTGCTGATTCCTTTTTACAGCAGAATAGATAAATAAATAAGTACAATTCATCTCACTACACGCAAAAAAGAGAGAAAAAAAAATCCATTCAAACCATTGATTCCAGAATAATAAATATGCTTACATCTAGCTGTCCTTGTTTATGTACATCCACATTGTTTATGCTTTGGGACGATAATCAACTCAAAAGAAAAGCCTAGACATTACCTCTAGTGTAAACCATTCAAAAAAAGTATTTATTATTTATTAAAAGTTATCCAATACTCAAATTTCCTGCACCTCATTCGCTTTGCATATTTTCTACAAAGCCTTGCACTTTAGCAGCACTGACTGTGGGCAGCTGCATACAACCTGCTGTTAATGGCCACAAAGAAACAATCATTTTTATTTTTTTTTCAAGTCAAATGTCCAGCAATTACAGGGCAAACTGCATGCACTGCCCCAAGCCCTGGTTTTGCATTATGTATTATTTCTTTTTTTTTTTTCTTTATTAATTAAACCTGACATATGTTTGGTGCAAAAGTTTATGGAAAGAAAAGTGTGGCGATCGTTAAAAAAATAAATGATTGTTGCAGTGGGCAAGGAGCATGCACGCAAAAGTTGAAATGAAAGACAACTGTTTAAAGACAACTAGCGTGGTTGATTACTAAGGCAGGAGTGGTCCATCTCCTTACGTCTACACTGTCTGACTTTGTACAGAGATGTGACCTTTTTTTTCTGATTGCACACAGATTGCCTCGGTATATCATTGTATTTATCTTTGTGGTGCTGATTCAGTGGACAAGTACTTTGTTTAAGGTCTTTTAGCCTGGCCATCCAGATACAGTACTAGTATCTGGTTATTTTTATTTCCCTCTAATGTTGTGTTTTTCTCCATTATATTTCCATAAAAATGTTACAAAAAACAAATTGTTGGCTAAAGATTGTTTTCAAGTCATATTTTTAAACACAAAACTCATTCAAACTCAATATATTTTTATGTACTTAATATAGACAGCCTCTGGGGCCCCCCCTGCTCTACCTTTGCGGGCCCCCAGGGGGTTCAGACCCCATTTGGGAACCACTGGGATGAGTCCAGGTCTGTGGACTGTATCTTAACCTGTTAAGCCCTGAGGCCTTTTTCCCAAAAATTCTATATCTACATTTATTAAGGTTTTACTTAGCATTTACCAGGTGTACATAGCTAACCTTGGTAGCAAATTAATTGGTGGACTTTGGGGATTACTGTGGAAGAGAAATAATATTAATAAATTATATTGTTTGACCATGAATTGAGGTTGAAATGGATTATTCTAATTTCCGCCTGAAAAAAACACATATTTGCCTCCAAAAAAAGCCTTTTTCCTTCCTGTAGTGAAGCAAATAACAACATAAATTGAAAATTTCACATATCTTGGTCTACTGCAGCAAAATTTGTGCCAAATAAACAAAGTAATGGAAAGATATACATGTTTTATTTTTAAAAAATCCAGGCGGAATCCAACTGTTGAATAGAAATTGAAGTAGATAGTTTTGTTGCCATGAATTGTCCGAACACGAGGATGTCAAACATGTGTGTGTCAGCCGTTGTATCTCCCCGCTATGGTCCCAACAAGCGGACGCAAGGGGGCGGAGCCCCGTCGGGCTCTGTTCGGGTTTAAGAGGTTAACCCTTGAGAAATTTTGAGATACTACCTCCAAACCACAAGGGGTCAGTAAAGAAACAAATGATTGTTTTGGCCATTGAGTGAATAGAGATGTTTTCACCCAAAAGGGGGCGGGGACTTGGTGCAACGGTAAAGTACCCGGATGGCTGCTCTCATCTATAGGTTGTATGTTTCTCAAATTGCGTCCCAAGTGTAAAGGCATGATCTTTGGTTGGTTTGGCGCCTTGGAAATCTAAAATCTAAATGCACAGACTCATATATTTCAGTATGGGTGGCCAGGCTAAACCATGTCTACGCTCGTATCACTGTCCACACAAGACGTCTGTAATGTCACATCAAGACACCTCCTACAATACAGACACATAATAACAAATGGTAGCAGGTTTTGCAGTGGCTAGTTTGAACTAACAAAGATGAGAAGAAGAAAAGCAATGTAAAAGAAAGTCAAAAATGGACGGCATAAAGTATAAATGTTGAAATGTCTCTCTGCTGCTGGGGACAGAGCATTTGGTGATTTTTGTTCGATGTGTCGCAGGTAGCAGGTCCAAGCTTTGTTGTTTTTTGTTTTTTGTTTTTTTTCCCCAAGCAAATTAACATCTAAGTTTGTGAATCTTTGTCCCAGTGCTGGTAAACGGTCAAAGAAAAAAAAAAAAAAAGAGAGTCTTAGTGTTAAAATGCTCGTGAGGAGGTGGAGGAGGTCTTCAGATGTTGATGCTGCTGTAGAGTTCCTCGATCTTGTCTTTGAAATACTCCTTGAGCTCGGGTCGTTTGGCCTTTAGCGTCGGAGTCAGGAGCCCGTTCACGATGGAGAACATCTCACTGTGGATGTAAATGTTCTTTACCTGAGAGGGCAAAGGAGATGGAGGTTAGGCAGGAGGTTATTGGACTAAATACATTTTTAGAATAGGTTTTTAAATACTTTGATGATGAGAAGGAATGTTAAACCCAATCCTGGAGCCTTGAGCCAGGACAAAACCTAGTCTAAAAAAACAAAACAATTGCTTCTAAATACTTAATAAGCATTCACAATTTGAAATTCTCCTCTGTCCCATGTTTATGTACGAACAAAATAGTAGTAGTAGGTTTTTATTTCATTACATTTTTAAAGTTGTATTTGTTTAAACCAGAAGCAATATATGGCGCTTTTACTGAACGTTCCCAGGTGGCACAATCAATGAACATTTATTTGTACACAATGTGACCAAAGTGCTTTCCAATCAAATCAAAGTACAATCCATAAAAACATAAAAAATGGAAATACATAAAATACTGTAATATAGAATAAAATAAAGTGTCACAGCATTTCTAAGTGTTAAAAGAAAGGCTGAATAAATACATTTTAAGCCTAGATTTAAAATGACCAAAGTCTATGATGGTGCACATATCGGGGGAAGGGGGATGGAGGGGGGGCCCGGTCACCCCAGTGTTTGTATTTAACTCTCGGGACTGATTTGGGTTGTGACTAGCTAATGTCTCAGCCAGATATGGTGGGGCAAGGCCGTTCAAGGCTTTAAAAACAAACAATAACATTTTAAAATCAACTCTAAAACAAACTGGAAGCCAGCGGAGTGAATAAAGCCCTGCGGTGATGTGCTGACGTCTGGAAGCGCTGGTTAAAAATCTGTGAGAGAGTTCATTACAGTAATCTACTCTAGAGCTGATAAAAGCATGAAAAGCCTTCTTAAGATCCAACGGCTTTACTTTAGCTAAAAGTCGCAGCTGCTAACTTTTACCACACTGCACTGCTGAGACAATTAATGTAAAAATGTATGTAACAACTGGATCATCAAGACTTTCTTTAACTAACCCTGCTCTGAGCTGTTATACACACTCATCTGCTCTGAGTCTGCTCTGTGTCTTATGTTTTTTTAGTATTTGGTTGTTTTAGGTGTCTATGTTTTACGTGTTTATGTTTTAACCTCCTGTTTTTATGTTTTGTCTGCTAATTTTGACAGTGCACTTGAGCTCATGCAACTGTTTTCCAGTGTGGTTTGTTTTTACTGCAAATGGCAAATAAACTGAACTGAACTGAACTGAACATATTTATCATAGTGTATTTAATTTGCTCATATTCTAATTTACCGTATTTTCCGCACTATAAGGCGCATCGGATTATAAGGCGCACCTTCAATGAATGGCCTATTTTAAAACTGTTTTCATATATAGGGCGCACCGCATTATAAGGCGCATCCACTAGATGGTGCTGCGCTAAAGGGAATGTCAATAAAACAGTCAGATAAGTCAGTCAAACTTTATTAATAGAATACAAACCAGCGTTCTTACAACTCCCTCGTTGAAAACAATATAGTTCCAACTCCATTTGTCACAGTTCAAAGCTACATGAACAGCGTTCGAGCGCTCAGTTTTCTGTCCCCTCAATGTCGCAACTCTTCTACTGAGATGGAGCAAAGGCCACGCCTCCTTGTTCTTTTGCGGCAGGATCCATAAACACGCCTATGGCACACATGAACAGCTGGGACTGGAATTCCCCTTTACCGTTTTTACCACTGTCACTTTGGCGATGCCCCCTGAATACGGTAGCCATAATTAACCAACATTGATCCATATATAAGGTGCATCGGATTATAAGGCGCACTGTCGGTTTTTGAGAAAATTAAAGGCTTTTAGGTGCGCCTTATAGTGCGGAAAATACGGTAGTTTATTTAGCTCTACTTGTAGTTTAGTTTAGTTTTTTATTTAATTATCTTTGGCCAGACTGGTCTCTGATACACTTTGTGCTCTTGTGTGCTACTGCTAACTGTACTTATACTGTTGCAACAATGCAGTTTCCTCACTGAGAGACTAATAAAGGTTTTCTTATTCTTCTTATTCTTATTCTCTAGTGTTTTATTTATCTTTAGGGTCTGTGTGTGTACCTGCTCAAAGGAGTGGAGGCCACTGGCTTTGCCCAAACGCACTAAATCCTCCAGGATGGCCTTCTTTAACAACTGTGGATCAAAACACAAGCTTTAGTAAACTGGGTCAGAAGTTACAGCATTATTAACATGACATTATTTACAACCAGCCACTTACCGGGTCTTCACAAAGCTCACTGTATGTACCGGACATGCCTTTCTTTTTGGCCCATTCAGGCATCACCTCAGGGTCCGGGACAATGATTCCCACCAAACACGACTGGTGGAAAACAAAAAAAAAGAAATTAAAATGATAATATAGACATGTGTTATGTGTTTTAATCAGTAAATAAAGTGTCCTGTCTCACCTGTAGACTGTCTCCGTGGACGTAAAGCTGGGCCACCGGTTCGCTCCTGATGTAGATGTTTTCGATTTTCTCCGGAGAGATGTACTCGCCCTGCGCCAACTTAAAGATGTGCTTCTTTCTGTCGATGATCTTTAGTGTGCCGTTCTGGTGGAGATAAATGATGGTTAGAAAAGTCAAAACCAAACTAAGGCTTTTTTATTATTAGCTGAGACTAAGACCAGTGCAGGGGTAGAGCATGGGACAAAGACACAAAGACCAAAAGGCTGGAAAAAGATCTTAAAAATTACACATATAGTATTACTTTATCCTTTAAATTGTGTTTTTTTATTATGTCTGTGAACTGTGCACATACCGGTAACCATTTGCCGATGTCCCCAGTGTGAAGCCAGCCGTCTGGGTCCAGAGTCTCGGCCGTTCTCTCTGGGTCTTTGAGGTAGCCCTTGAACACGTTTGGTCCCTTCACACAAACCTGAAGGAAAAATAAAACACAGGAATAAATCTACAAAGTTCTATTTTACTATTTTACATCATGTACAACGTCTGAGTCTAGCACACTGTTATCTCCACCTCATACAACATTGCTTTGCTAATGTTTCTCCTCATTTTACTTCTTTTTCTATTTAATAAGCAAGAATTAGTTTCTCTGTATTATCAGCAGCTCTTGATTTAATGTTGACAGTGGTGTAGACAAACCAGTGGGAGCGAGACAAATGTTTTAAGGTCTAGTTTTTTTGCAGGTGAACCCTAACACTTGCTATAACTAAATATAAAAAATAAATGTATTTACTTTATCAGTAATTCTCACACTTTTCACATCTGGTACCACCTTCAAAAATATTTGTCTTAAAATATGGGCAAAACCAGGAGTAAACCAAGTCTAATCCTGGACTAAACCAAGACTAAGCCAGGACTAGAACTGGACTTAACCAGGTCTAAACCAGAACTAGAACTGGACTTATCCTGGATTAAACCAGGACTAGAACTGGACTTAACCTGGATTAAACCAAGACTAGAACTGGACATAACCTGGACTAAACCAGGACTAGAACTGGACTTATCCTGGATTAAACCAGGACTAGAACTGGACTTAACCTGGACTAAACCAGGACTAGAACTGGATTTAACCTGGACTAAACCAGAACTAGAACTGGACTTAACCTGGATTAAACCAGGACTAGAACTGGACTTAACCTGGACTAAACCAGAACTAGAACTGGACTTAACCTGGATTAAACCAGGACTAGAACTGGACTTAACCTGGACTAAACCAGGACTAGAACTGGATTTAACCTGGACTAAACCAGGACTAGAACTGGACTTATCCTGGACTAAACCAGAACTAGAACTGGACTTAACCTGGATTAAACCAGGACTAGAACTGGACTTAACCTGGACTAAACCAGAACTAGAACTGGACTTAACCTGGATTAAACCAGGACTAGAACTGGACTTAACCTGGACTAAACCAGGACTAGAACTGGATTTAACCTGGACTAAACCAGGACTAGAACTGGACTTATCCTGGACTAAACCAGAACTAGAACTGGACTTAACCTGGATTAAACCAGGACTAGAACTGGACTTAACCTGGACTAAACCAGGACTAGAACTGGACTTATCCTGGACTAAACCAGAACTAGAACTGGACTTAACCTGGATTAAACCAGGACTAGAACTGGACTTAACCTGGACTAAACCAGGAGTAGAACTGGATTTATCCTGGACTAAACCAGAACTAGACCTGGTGTTATCCGGAATTAGACCAGCACTAGAACTGGACATAACCTGGACTAAACCAGGACTAGAACTGGACTTATCCTGGACTAAACCAGAACTAGAACTGGACTTATCCTGGACTAAACCAGAACTAGAACTGGACTTAACCTGGACTAATCCAGGACTAGACCTGGTGTTATCCGGGATTAGACCAGGACTAGAACTGGACATAACCTGGACTAAACCAGGACTAGAACTGGACTTATCCTTGACTAAACCAGAACTAGAACTGGACTTAACCTGGACTAATCCAGGACTAGACCTGGTGTTATCCGGGATTAGACCAGGACTAGAACTGGACATAACCTGGACTAAACCAGAACTAGAACTGGACTTATTCTGGACTAAACCAGAACTAGAACTGGACTTAACCTGGACTAATCCAGGACTAGACCTGGTGTTATCCGGGATTAGACCAGGACTAGAACTGGACATAACCTGGACTAAACCAGAACTAGAACTGGACTTATTCTGGACTAAACCAGAACTAGAACTGGACATAACCTGGACTAAACCAGGACTAGAACTGGATTTAACCTGGACTAAACCAGGACTAGAACTGGACTTAACCAGGTCTAAACCAGGCCTAAACCAGGTTTAAGCTGAGCTAAAATTGGACAAAACCTAGACTAAACCAGGACAAACCCAGGACTATTATAGGACTAATCTAGCACTAAATCAGGACTAAAAATGGAAATCTAGATTAAACCAGAACTTAACCAGGTTTAAGCCAGGGCTAAACCAGGTAAAAACCAAAAGACCAAAAAATAAAAGTCTTTTCTATCTGGCTGCATTACTTCTGCCGTACTTCTTTATATCAACAATGTAATCATTGCATCTACTCTTTAGTCAAATACAATCAAATATTTCAGACGTGTGTTGACGTCTGATCTGTAAACCTGCCACATCACACCAGGCCTAACCCTGTGCAAATATATTTAAATATCTTATTTATAGATACATTTTCTTACCTCTCCCTCTCCCTTCGAGGCAAAGTAGTTCTTCTCTGGGACGTCCACCAGTTTGATGAGGTTACATGGCAGTGGGGCCCCGACGTGACCTATACCATGAGAAAAGAAGAAAATAAAATCATATTTAATGTCTAGCTTTTTCTTAGTTTGTTTGCAAATGGTAGGCAAACTTAATATACTCCTTATGTCATAAAATAAGAGTTTCTTCTTTTTACTTGGGACCCCTTTTTTTTTTTTTGATTGGCAAAAGGAAACTTGACCCAACTTCCAGGTCTGGTTTACAGTCCAATTCAAATTTTTGTATGTTTGGTCTTTCTATGACATGTTTTTACTGCAATTCCTTTCTTTAAATTCCCATTTAATGCAAATTTTGGTCACTTTCTCATTAATTTTGTCCACTTAAGTGCCCCTTTGTTGTTCTAGCTATAAAGATTCTTCTTGTTTTTCTGTTAAACTAATAGATTTGTTTGTAGAGCTAATTAAAGTCTTCACATTTATTTCCGAACCCAGTGTTTGAGAGCCACAGTGCTAAAGTATAACAAATGGACAGTAGGGGGAGGTGCTGCGCTGTATTTTAAAGTTAGTAAGTCCTCTCTGTGTGTTAGTTTTCACTGTCTTAGTAGCTGCAGGCCCAGACACAGACCACAGTGGCGTAATGGGTTTGTCCAATTCAGAAAAATAATTTTGTTTGGATTAGAAAGATTAGAAACAACAATGTGTTATGCAAGTTCAAACTAGGTCAACACGGCTTCACTTATGCTTCACTAATGCGTTCACATAAAGCACTGTATAAACCTGGAATATACTGCACAAAAGCATAGTTTGATCTGTAGCGTGTCTGTCATCCAGGCTCTGTCTCTGTCACAACAAACACAGCTTACAAAAGGTCATCAGGGCGTGTTTGTTTTTAGGATTTAGGACATTATTAAGACTTTATTAAATCTGAATTCAACTGTTGAAAAAGCTGTTCAAAGAAAACCACTTCTGAACTGAAATGGTTGTTTAAACCAAGACCAGGACTAAAACTGGACAAAACCTAGACTAAACCAGAACTAATCCAGGACTAAACTAGGACTAAACCAGGACTAAAACTGGACAAATCCAGTACTAAACCAGGACAAATCCAGGACTAAACTAGGACTAAACCAGGACTAAACAATTCCTAAAACCACAACTAAACCAAGACTAAACCAGGACTAAAACTGGACAAAATCTTGACTAAACCAGAACTAAACTAAGACTAATCCAGGACTAAAACTGGACAAAACCTAGACTAAACCAGGACTAATCTAGGACTAAACCAGGACTAAAACTGGACAAAACCTAGACTAAACCAGGACAAATCCAGGACTAAACTAGGACTAAACCAGAACTAAAACTGGACAAAACCAGGACTAAACAATTCCTAAAACCACAACTAAACCAAGACTAAACCAGGACTAAAACTGGACAAAATCTCGACTAAACCAGAACTAAACTAAAACTAAACCAGGACTAAGCTGGGTCAAAACCAGGACTAAACCGGGCCTAAAACCAGAACTCAACCAGGAATAAACCAGGTCTAAACCAGAACTAAACTCGGTCTAAACCAAGTCTAATCCATGCCTAAAGCCAGAAATAACTAAAACTAAACCAGGACTAAACTATGCCTAAAACCAGAACTAAGTGAAAACTAAACCAGGACTAAGCTGGGTCCAAACCAGGACAAAATCAGGTCCAGGGGTACACAAAACCAAAAAGGTTGGGACCCACTGATCGTCTATAGAGCAGCAGGATGAACAGAAACCCTGCCTTACACTGCTGCAGAGCCATAAGCTGAACTGAATGAAGTCAGTTGTTCTTTTATTTATTTTCTGAATAATCATTTGTTGATTCCTAAAACAAAGGCACGGCCTGTTGGCCTTAAAACAATAAATGGGATTTTAAACTGCTGGCTAAATGATTTACAATAATAAAGTCTGCTTCAGAAAAGTCACAAGTCACTGAGTAAAGCCAAACCCTGGTGCCTGTTTGTAAAGTAAAAAAGACATTTATGATATCATTGTTGGTGTAATGTTTAAGGCTGGCTCTATAACGCTTTTATCTGACTCTGAGTAAATTCCCAAGATCACAACATGAGTCAGCTTCATTTCCTGGGATCAGGTGGATTTAAAGTAAACAGAAGTTAAAGTTAAAGGCCCACTGCTTGAGTATGAAAAGTTACAGTCAAAGTTTGGCTACCCCTCCTGAGTTTGCAAAATCATTTACTCTATCTTCACAAAAAAACATCACAGAGGTATGTCATTCATTTACTAGTGACATCTGAGTTCTGAGGTGTTTTCCTAACAACCATTTTTAGTGTAGCGGTATTTAGGTGAATGAAATTAAATGAAATATGAATAAAATGTCTGTGCAAAAGTTTGGGCATCGTTATAAGTTTGCTGATTTGAACGCATGTAACTTCTCAAAATGGATTACTTGCAACACAAAACTTGTTAGATTAGTGAGTTAAGCCTTGAACTTCATAGACAGGTGCAGTCAATAATGAGAAAAGGTATTTAAGGTGGTAATCAGGAAATGGAAGGACACAGGCAAAGTTGATGTTAAGGCCAGATGTGGCAGGAAGAGAGACACAGACAAGGAATGGTGACAACCCACAGTTTTTTATTCCATTTAATGTCAGATTTGTGCTTTGCTTCTCATTTTTCTTTCTGTTTTCTTTTATTTTTTCTGCTGTTTTGTTTCGTAAGCAGTTGGCGCCAGCTCTGGAGTGGCTATCTTTCCTGTCCCTGGACGTCCCGCCGCTCTTCCTGCAGTCAGTGTTTACAGACGAGCACGAGCTTGGACAAACCTCAGGTACTGAGCCGAGCCAACACAAATAAAAACAATCCTGCTCCATCTCATTACGAGTCATTTCTATGTTTACCTTATTTAAAAATAAATATTGCATTAAAAGCTAAATCACTGTGCCAATGCCAGTAGAGAATTACTACTACTACTACTACTATAATTACTACTACTATTACTACTATACTTACTACAACTACTGCTACTGCTAATACTACTACTACTACTGCTACTGCTACTGCTAATACTACTACTACTACTGCTACTGCTAATACTACTACTACTACTGCTACTGCTAATACTACTACTACTACTGCTACTGCTAATACTACTACTACTACTGCCACTACTACTATTACTACTACTACTGCCACTACTACTGCCACTACAATTACTACTACTACTACAATTACTACTACTACTACAATTACTACTACTGCCGCTACTACAATTACTACTACTACTGCCGCTACTACAATTACTACCGCCACTACTACTGCCACTACCACTACCACCACTACTACTACTACTACTACTACTACTACTACTACTACTACTAGTACTACTCTTACTACTATTACTACTATAATTACTACTACTAATAATAATATTGTTTCCATTTTTTTGTGTTTGTGTTTTTAAGTTTCTTCTGTAGTACACTGAGATTTGTTCCTAAATGTAAAGTACAATATAAATAAAATGCATTATTATTATTATTATTAGTAGTAGTAGTAGTAGTAGATTTTATTTAGTATTTAATTTGTTTTTTTTTATTAAGAAGAATACAAAATAACAAACAAACATGTATGTAAATGAATAAACTAATTGTAGCCTTAATAAACTAATAGTATCCAACAGCTATTCATGCAACTTCAACTTCAACTTCGTGTAACATTTGATAACAAAGTTTGGCGCCGGTATTTTCTTAATTAAACAACTCAGACTGGTTTTTGACATCTGCCAGAGTCAGTTATGCCTCGAAGGTGGCGGGACAATAACATGTTGCACGAGCATGTTATTACAGTCAGGCACAAAGACGTCGACCCAGGCACAAACATTTGCGCTCTTTTACTCTCCACCCATTTTTTTTGTGTGTTGTTTTTGTTTCAGTGCCAACGATGAAACATGCCCCAAAGCTTCTGCCGCTCTGCTGTGTCCCACTTTAAACTCTGTCAGGGTTTATTAGAGACAGACCTGATAAGGCACAAGACGCCAAACAGGGAAAGATAGCTTGTAATTTATAGGTACACTACTACTACTACTACTACTACTACTTATTGTACTACTACTATCACTAGGCTGTACTATGAGCCTATAGATGGACTTTATTTAACTCCTAGACTCATTTATATCCTGTCCGTCCTGGGAGTGGTCATTAAATAAGTGCTCCATATTGTTTCTTCTTTTTTTCCCCATAGCTGGGTTTTTTAGGTGTTTTTCCTTAAGAGAAGAAAGATCTAAGAATAGGTTTAGTTATTGTTTATGTTTGGTTGTGATATTGGGCTATATAAATAAAACTGAACTGAAATTGTATACTATTTCTACTACTACTACTGCTACTACTACTATTACTACCACCTTAAAAAAACATTCAAAAGTGGCGTTAAGTAGATACACAAAGTATGAGTGTTAGTCTGTGTGTGCAGATAATTATCTTGTTTTCTTTGTAATGTTTGGTTTTATTAAGAGCTGTTGTTCTGTTAAGTGAAGTATTAAGGGTCGGGAAAACAAGGTTGAGCTTCAGTCTACACCTTTTCTGTCTGTTAGTAAGAATGTACGACAAGTAATCTGTTATAAATGTATCTGTACTAATTTTGTCATAGTTGTGACCAAAATAAACTACCAACTAAAAAACAAAAAACAAAACAAAACAAAAAACAAACAAACAAAAAACTATTGCAATTACCATTTCTACTACTACTTCTACTATTTCTATTACTTCTAATGCAACTATTTTTACCTAACTATCCAACTATCACTAATACTTTTACTACTACTACTACTACTATTACCACAAATGCTACTGCTACCTACTACAACTACCACCACTACTACTACTCCAACTTTCTGCTACTTTTTCGATTACCATTACTATTTCTGCCACAACTATCACTACTACTTTTACTACTACCACTACTGTTTCGACTACTGTTACTACTATTACTATTACTATTACTACTAATACAACTACTTCTACCACAACTACCACTACTACTGCTATTACTACTGCTACTATTCCTACCACCCCTATTTCTGCTACTTCTATCACCACTATCTCTACTATTACCACAGCTATAATTACTACTTTAACTACTACTACTACTACTACCACTACTACTATTGCCACAACTATCACTACTATACTAGTACCTACCACTACCATTATTATTTTTACTACAACTATGACTACTACTTACTACTATTGCAACTACCACTACTATTTCTACTGCTACTATTTCTACTACCACTATCAGTAGTACTACTATTACTACCTCTCTCCCCTACAATAACTGGCTTTTCTGCAGTGGAGTAATTCAAGTCATCATTGTCATAGTAGTAGTAGTAGTAGTAGTCGTAGTGATAGTAGATTCCACTGTGCTTGCAAATACTTTTCTTTAAATACTTAACTTAATAATTGTGTTTGTAATAACTTTTACTTGTTACTTTTAACCAAGTGATAATATTGTTTTGAAGTAACCGTACTTCTTCCACCTTTCACAACTGATATTAAAACTTCTCATGACTCAACTCCTCCATCGGGACGTCTGGACTTCAGACCAGGACGTGGGTTCTGTAAGTGGGCCACAGCAGATAAGAGCTGTGAGTTATGTAAACGTTACCTGGGGTCCAGTCTCCGGGAGTGGTGTAGGTGCAGCCGGCCGTGCACTCTGTCTGACCGTACGCCTCGTAAACCTGCCGCAAAAACACCGCCAGAGCGTAAATAACAACGGTGACTACTACAAAGCTGTGTGCTCGAGATAAAGGGGGTCATCTATAGAGCATATATCTATACTGAATATATTCTGTATATGTCTATATGTCTGTTACTTTGTCAGATGTGGGTAGTAATGAGTAAATAATAATACACAACATACATAACTTTTTACTTGTACATGACTTATACATTTTAATTTTACATTTTAACTATCTATTGGTTTCAAAAGTTTTATGTTATGAAAAAGAGGGAGGACTTTATTTATTTATTTATTTTTTTATTATTTGGAAATGGAGCTTAACAGTGGCCGCCCCCTCCTCTGGTGCCAGAAGTAAATTTCCCATTCATTTTATCTTTATATCAACAGTTTAAAGGTGTTATGAGCCATATATGTTTTTATATTTCATAAAAATGATCCACATGTGTCCCAAGATATGAGGTAAACATGTTCAAATCAAATATAAGTTTCACTGATAACAATAGTACAGCTGATTTATTCACAATAATAATAATTAAAAAAAAATTACATAATGCCCAAGCTGTTTATGTTTACATTTTTTGTTTTGGTTCTAAAACCGTGCAGTGCTGATCGTCCAATCAGAAAAGTGGAAAGACCATAGTTTCAATTTACTGCAGTGCCATTTTTAAACCAGTAGAGGGCATGCTGCTTCCAGTATCTTTAAAAGCTTGATGAAGGCTAATCAGCTCTGACTTTCAATCCAAAAAGTTATCTAAAACTTATAAAAAGGCTATGGTCATGAGTTACCCTATAGTTACTCCATCAAGCTTTTAAACTGTTAAAATACAGATTTTCCAAAAAGTCTGTGGGAAAAATGAATGGGGAAATTAACTTCCGGCACCAGAGAGGCGGTCGGGCATGGTCGAGCCCGGACCAGAATGTTTTGTCTGTCTGATTCCATCAATAAATACTAAAATCAGACAACATCAACCAAATACTTTTTTACTTTTACTTGAGTAATACTATTTTGAAGTAAAAACACAAATACTCGACACTGTACAATTTTTGGCTTCCCACTTCTGAACATTTTATATCAGTATAAGATTATAGTTTACAAGCATCAACAAGCTTTAAGTATATCGTATACAAAGCCGTTATTCAAGGCCAGCTTAAGTGACATTTAGGACCTTTGAACTGATTAATATTAATATTGTCTGTCCACTTTTTTATGTTAATGTTTATATTTTACCTGGCATCCCAGCGCTGCTCTGAGGAAGCCCAGGACAGAGGGAGACGTTGGTGCTGCTCCAGTGATGATCATCCTCAATCTCCCTCCAAGACTGGCCTTCACAGACAAAACAAAACACAGATCATATCAGAAATCTGCTTTTTTACAAGACCAGTGGTTCAACCCCCTCATCTCAAAAGACACTGTAATGATGTGAATGGAAGATCTTGCCCATGAGCAGTATTGTTCACCTGCAAAAGCCTCTAGCTCAGTGATGTTTGTTGCATTTAGGACCTGTTTACACAAAAACGCTGGCCAGGAAAACGCGACACTTCTGTGGGAATTAAATCTGGAGACTGAGAAGGACACAGCATCTCAGCATCTTTTAGTCTTCTTAAAAAATCTTGGTAACGCTTTAGTTTAAAATCCACCTATTAACCCTTAACCAAGGGCTAATTATTATGCTAGTTAGCGGTTAATTAGCTCTTAAAAGGTAATTATAAAGCACTTATTAATCACTTATTCTGTGTGACCATATTCTACAACTAATTAGCAACTAAATAACAATTTCCTCTCAATAACCTCATAAGTACTGCTCATTAGAGGAATGTAAGGGAGTTGTTGGACATAAATTATGATCTTAATAATTATTAGGGAATTGTACCACAAAAATCTTATTAAGATCATAATTTATGTCCAACAACTTCCTTACTTCCAACTAATAAGCAGTAATTATGAGTTTATTAAGAGGAATATGTTTGTTAGTTGCAAATTTGTTGTAGAATATGGTTACACAAAATAAGGGATTAATAAATGCTTTATAATTACCAATAAAGAGCTAATTAACCCACTAACTGCTACGCTAATTAGCACTTAGTTGATGGTTAATGAAGTGTAACCAAAATCTTTAATTGATAAATACTGAAAATCTTTAGGGGATTGAATAATTCTTAGAGCAGCTGTACTTTGTTGAAAACAAAGCTGATAATTCCCTGAATGTTGAGTCATTACCTGTATCTTGCTGAAGAAGATTTTGTCCCAGATGCTGTCGCTGCGGATGACCCCTCGGCTGACCTCTGCTCCTTTTCTCTTTGCAGCGAAGTTGAGGAGCCAGCGTTTCACCGGAGTGTTCGCCTGGCTGAAAATCTATTCGATAAAAACCCATGAGTAATTTGAGCCATGCTGGATTCCTGGTTGGTAGCCCGTGTTTGTATTTGTATTTGTTGTCCCTTTACCTTATCATACATGCGGTTGAGAAGTCGAGGCACCACTGGGAAAATGGTCGGCCGTAGAGCCTTCATGTCGTCAGGGAGGAGGCGGATGTCTCCCTGGTAAAAGCCGATGCGGCCGCCATGACAGTACACCACACACTGTGACAGAGAGACAGACGAGACTCCAGTTAGTGCACAGAACAGACTTTACTATTACTACTTCCATACTTAGCTTACATGTGAGAATAGTTACTTTAAAACAAGTCTAAATGAGTATTTTTATCAGTATTATTTTTACTTATATTATTATATAAGTATTTGTTTTAGGAGTAGTAGTAGTGGTAGTTGTAGTGGTAGTAATCAGTATTAGAAGTAATAATATTAGCAGCACCAGTAGTGGTAGTAGTAATAGTAGTAGCAGTAGAAGTGGTAGTAGTAAGCAGTAGTAGTAGTGGCAGCTGTAGTAGTAGCAATGGTAATAGTAGCAGTAGTAGTAGTAGTAGTATGAAAGCAGTAGTAGTATTAGTAGGAGTAGTAGTGGTAGTTGTAGTGGTAATAGTAGTAATCAGTATTAGTAGTAATAATATTAGCAGCACCAGTAGTGGTAGTAGTAATAGTAGTAACAGTAGAAGTGGTAGTAGTAAGCAGTAGTTGTAGCAGTAGTAGTAATAGCAGTAAAAGTAGTAGTAACTAGTAGTAGCAGCAGTAGTGGTAGTAATAGTAAGCAGTAGTAGTAGTGGCAGCTGTAATAGTAGCAATGGTAATAGTAGCAGTAGTAGTAGTAGTAGCATGTAAGCAGGAGTAGTATTAGCAGAAGCAGTAGTGGTAGTTGTATTCAGGAGAAGTAGTAGTAATAGTAGTACTAGTAGTGGTAGTTGTAGTGGTAGTAATCAGTATTAGAAGTAATAATATTAGCAGCACCAGTAGTGGTAGTAGTAATAGTAGTAGTAGCAGTAGTAATAATATCAGTAAAAGTAGTAGTACCTAGTAGTAGCAGCAGTAGTGGTAATGGTAGTAGCAGTAATAATAGTAGTAGTGCTACTAGTACTAAGCAGCAGTAGTAATAGCAGTAAGTAGTAGTGGTAGTTGTAGTGGTAGTAATCAGTATTAGTAGTAATAATATTAGCAGCACCAGGAGTGGTAGTAGTAATAGTAGTAAAAGTAGTAGTAACTAGTAGTAGCAGCAGTAGTGGTAGTGGTAGTAGTAGTACCAGTAATAATAGTAGTAGTGCTAGTAGTACTAAGCAGCGGCAGTAGTAGTGGTAGTAGTAGTAAGCAGTAGTAGTGGCAGCCGTAATAGTAGCAATGGTAATAGTAGTAGTAGTAGTAGTAGTAGTATGTAAGCAGTAGTAGTATTAGCAGGAGCAGTAGTGGTAGTTGTATTCAGGAGAAGTAGCAGCAATAGTAGTAAGTAGTAGTGGTAGTTGTAGTGGTAGTAATCAGTATTAGTAGTAATAATATTAGCAACACCAGTAGTGGTAGTAGTAATAGTAGTAGCATTACTAGTAGCAGCAGTAGAAGTGGCAGTAGTAAGCAGTAGTTGTAGCAGTAGTAGTAATAGCAGTAAAAGTAGTAGTAACTAGTAGTAGCAACAGTAGTGGTAGTAGTAGTAAGCAGTAGTAGTAGTGGCAGCTGTAGTAGTAGCAATGGTAATAGTAGCAGTAGTAGTAGTAGTAGCATGTAAGCAGGAGTAGTATTAGCAGCAGCAGTAGTGGTAGTTGTATTCAGGAGAAGTAGTAGTAATAGTAGTACTAGTAGTGGTAGTTGTAGTGGTAGTAATCAGTATTAGAAGTAATAAGATTAGCAGCACCAGTAGTGGTAGCAGTAATAGTAGTAGCAGTAGAAGTGGTAGTAGTAAGCAGTAGTAGTAGCAGTAGTAGTAGCAGTAGTAATAAAATCAGTAAAAGTAGTAGTAACTAGTAGTAGCAGCAGTAGTGGTAGTGGTAGTAGTAGTAGTAGTAACAGTAATAATAGTAGTAGTGCTAGTAGTATTAAGCAGCAGCAGTAGTAGTAGTAAGAGTGATATTAGTAGTAAGCAGTAGTAGTAGTAGTAAGCAGTAGTAGTAGCAGCAGCTGTACTAGTAGCAATAGTAATAGTAGCATTGGTAGTAGTAGTATGTAAGCAGTAGTAGTATTAAGCAGCAGCAGGAGTAGCTGTAGTAAGAGTGATATTAGTAGTAAGCAGTAGTAGTATTAGCAGCAGTAGTAGTGGTAGTTGTAGTCAGGAGAAGTAGTAGTAATAGTAGTACTGATAGTAGTAGTAATAGCAGTAAGCAGTATGGTAGTGCTAGTAGTATTAAGCAGCAGCAATAGTAGTAGTAGTAGTAGTAGTAGTAGTAATAGTAGTAAGCAGTAGTGGTAGTGGTCATAGTAGTAGTAGTAGTAGTAGTGGTGGTAGCGGTAGTACTAGTAATGTTAGTGGTAGTCATTCCAAAAATCCTAAAAATCACTTTTTTTCATTAAAGTAATAATTTTGTCAACTCCTTTCACTTCTACTTGAGTATTTTAAAGTACTAGCACTACTTTTACCTGAGTACTTCTTTCACCTCTGGCACAGACCAACAATAAAGCAACGAATAATTACTACTCATGTGTTGGCTGGTGTTTCTTTGTTAGGTTACTTTGAAGCACATAAAAAATAAATCTTTACAAGCCGCTTAAGGCCCATTAAACTGTGCCCTCCTCTGTTGATGCCACTTCTTGCACAGGGCCAACGAGGAACTCAGGTGTTTTCCTCTGCGCGGCTGTTACACCGGGCTCTGCAGGGAAAACAAACCTGGCACTGTCAACGAGAAGCTATGCCATTTATTATAAACGTCTGACGAAATACATGCCCATGCGAGAGCAACCTATTTTGTTATGTAAGCATAAAAAAAGGTAATGTTGATGACTATGTATTCATTTTCTGTTTTTTGCTTTGAGGCATGGCTCAAGTCTCTCTATATTAATTTATTTATTAGGTTTATTTGTTAGGGACAGACAAAAAACAGCTGCCCCATGCATTTATCATAATGCTTTTAGCAAGAGCTAATTTGCAGCATTTGTCCCTAGATGGGTTTTATGCACAGTACAAATTAAAACACAAAGAAAAAGTAAACAGAGTGATGTTAAAAGATAACAATGATGACCAAGACACACAGACACTAAACAGAAACACAGGGACAAAGACAAATGACAAGTGAGCACATTAAACATGAGTACAGTTCATTCATTCATTCATTCATTCATCTTCTTTCACCAACAGAATATTGTAATAGGAAAATAGATATACAGGCTTTAAAGGTTCTATATTATGCTTTTTTAGGCTTTTTGAAACAGTTTTGAACACCTCTGTATCGAGGCGCATGGAAAAAACAAAAATATGGGCACTACGAGAATAAAGTCGTAGCCAAAAAAAGTCATAATCTTACGAGAATAAAGATTTAAAAAGTTGTTTTAAAGTCCTTATACTGATGATAATAGTGATGCTGGGCCAAAAGGCTCAGTATTTCATCTGCGTGAAGCCTAAATGATAGTATAACTCACAAAATGCTCCAAATTACACTATCTACTGTATCTATCCATCCATCAGCACAGACAGCTAACTTCATTCTAGTATTTCTATTATTCTCGTAACACTATGACTTTTTGGCTACAACTTTATTCTCAAAATAGTTTGACTTTATTCTCAATATATTGCAACATTATTCTCATAAAATTAACTTTAATCTCAATATTTTACAAACTTTTCTTGTAGTGTCGTATTTTTCATTTTTTCCATGTGGCCCTAAAACGCCATTGTACTTTTGCATTCTATGTTTTATAACTTAAAATAATGTATATGTATGGGAAAGATTTTCTTTTGGGGAGCTGTTAACTTTGACTCTGCAGACAACGCTTGGGTTCGGTGTCTGTGAGCTGTGAAGCAGAGGGCTGTGAGCTCTTTAGAACGGGACGGGCTCAGTGCAAAGGATTACTCAATACGTAAATGAAACAAAATACTGCTCCAGGAATGTTTTTGAGGTGGAAATTATATCTCAAATAGTCAGTTTAGCATAATAGGGGTCCTTTAATGTCAAGGATTTCACAAAAGATAAGAATATTCAGTGTACCAACAAGGAGGACTAAAACAGAACTAAAACAGGACTAAACCATGTCTAAACCAGGACTAAACCAGGACTAAACCAGGACTAAAGCAGGACTAAACCAGGACTAAAGCAGGTCTAAACCAGGTCTAAACCAGGACTAAAGCAGGACTAAACCAGGACTAAAGCAGGACTAAAGCAGGACTAAACCAGGACTAAAGCAGGACTAAACCAGGACTAAAGCAGGACTAAACCAGGACTAAACCAGGACTAAAGCAGGACTAAACCAGGACTAAAGCAGGACTAAACCAGGACTAAAGCAGGACTAAACCAGGACTAAACCAGGACTAAAGCAGGACTAAACCAGGACTAAAGCAGGACTAAACCAGGACTAAAGCAGGACTAAACCAGGTCTAAACCAGGACTAAACCAGGACTAAAGCAGGACTAAACCAGGACTAAACCAGGACTAAAGCAGGTCTAAACCAGGTCTAAAACCAAAAAAAAAAAGTAGAAAAACAGAACTAAACTAAGACTAAACCATGCATAAAACCATAACAAAACTAAGACTAAATCAAGACTAAACTAGGACTAACCCAAGTCTAAACCAGGTCTAATCCTATCATTGCCTAATCCTGGTTCAGACCTGGCTTAGTCCTGGTTTAGATCTGGCTTAGTCTTAGTTTAGACCTTGTTTAGTTCATGGTTTGAGCCTTGTTTAGTCTTGGTTTCAACTTAGCTTAATCCTGGTTTGAACCTTGTTTAGACCTTGATTAGACCCGGTTTAGACCTTGTTTTATCCTGGTTTAGACCTGGTTTAGTCCCGCTTTTCTCTGGGATTAAATTTGATCTTTATATCATTGCTTAGCCCTGGTTTAGACCTTATTTAGTCGTGGTTATTGTTTAGTCCTGGTTTAGACCTGGCTTAGCCCTGGTTTAGACCTGGCTTAGCCCTGGTTTAGACCTGGCTTAGCCCTGGTTTAGACCTGGCTTAGTCCTGGTTTAGACCTGGTTTTCTCTGGACTTAAATTTGATGTTTATATCATTGCTTAGCCCTGGTTTAGACCTTATTTAGTCGTGGTTTATTTATTGTTTAGTCCTGGTTTGGACCTGGCTTAGCCCTGGTTTAGACCTGGCTTAGCCCTGGTTTAGACCTGGCTTAGTCCTGGTTTAGACCTGGTTTTCTCTGGACTTAAATTTGATGTTTATATCATTGCTTAGCCCTGGTTTAGACCTTATTTAGTCGTGGTTTAGTTATTGTTTAGTCCTGGTTTAGACCTGGCTTAGCCCTGGTTTAGACCTTGTTTAGTCGTGGTTTAGACCTGGTTTAGTCCTTCTTTAGTCCATGGTTTAGTCCCAGTTTAGACCTGGTTTAGTCCCAGTTGGCTGGCTGTTCTATGCAACTTGTCAACACTGAAGTGGTACTGTCATATTAAAAAAATAGAAATATTTCATCATATTTCTTTTCAAATGTACAGTATACTGCAGCACTAAAATGCACTATGACAATAATACAGATCTGTTTGCGTTAAAGGAAGGAAGTAATTCAAAATACTTCGTAGAAAAAATACTTGAAAGTAAGATGCGTAAAGTGCTTGTGTAAAAAATGTGATTGTTAATGATGATTAGTAAGACATGATCAGCTATGTATCCGGAAGTTCCTTGTATGTAACAATGAGTACAATACTTCATATACTTTCAGTTACAGAGATATGTTTGGTATTTAGTAAACAATGTACTTTTAAATACTTTTCACATCAAGTACCACCTCAGAAAATATTTGACTGTTCGTAAATCTTGACTAAACTATGACTAAACCAGGTCTAATCTAAAACCTAAACTAGGACTAAATTAGGTCTAAACTAGGATTAAACTAGAACAAAATTAGGTCTAAATCAGGTCTAAACTAGGACTATCTCTCTCTTTAGGACCCAGATAGTTTTGAGTCATGGTATATTATATTTTTTTCTGTCTCAGAGCCAAATATATCAAAGCCTGTGTGTTATGAAGTCCAAGATGTTTCCTGTTAAAAATGAATGGAATCCCATTACTCACTGGTCACTGCTCCGAATACAGAGACCTCAAAAACTGACTCAGAATGAAACTCTGCAGCTGTGAATAGGTTACTGTGAGGCACTGACTGGCCAGTAGTGTAGTGCAGAGGTTCTCAAACTGCGGTACGGGTCTCACTGGTGGTACACGGGCCTTTTCTAGTGGTACTCAGGAGTCTTGTGCAGTCCAAGTCCTGATTTAGTTTAATTCAAAGCAAGTTTTATTCATGGTTTTATTCTGGTTTAGTTTGAAGTGTAGACCACTGCTTAGTCCTGGTTCAGTCCCGGTTTAGACCTGGTTTGATCCTGCTTAAGTCTGGGCTTAAATTTGAGGTTTATATCATTGCAAAGTCCTGGTTTAGACATGGCCTAGTCATGATTTAGACCTTGTTTAGTCCGTGTTTAGTCCTTGTTTAGATCTGGTTTAGTCCTACTTTAGCCCATGTTTAGCCCTGGTTTAAAGTTAGTTTAATCTTGGTTTATACCTTGTTTAGATCCTTGATTAGACCTTGTTTAGTCCTGTTTTAGTCTGGGCTTAAATTTCAAGTTTATATCACTACTTAGACCTGGTTTAGACCTTGATTAGTCCTGGTTTAGTCCTACTTTAGACATGAATCAGACCCGGTTTAGATCTGGTTTAGGCCATGTTTAGTCCTGGTTTAGAGTAGACTTAGGTTTAGACCTTGTTTAGTCTTGCTTTAGACCAGGGGTCACCAACGAGGTGCCCGCGAGCTCCAGGTAGCCCTTCTGGAGCTTGTGAGGTGCCCGCGAGGGATATTTATAAACAGTGACTACTGCAGTGTTTTAATCATAATTTTTTTTTTTTTTAACTTGTTTTTATGTTTAATTACAAGATTATTTTTATAAACATTATCATTAATCCAAAGCAAACAATCATACAATCCTAGTGTCATTTGAAAGGAATGTCAAGACTTTAATATAGAGGATTATTTTGCACGAGTAGCCCTCAGTACAAATTCTCATCTTTTGGGTAGCCCTCAAACCCAAAAAGGTTGGAGACCCCTGCTTTAGACAATCTTAAGTCCTGGGTTATACCTGGTTTAGACCTTATTTAGTCCTGGTTTAGGGTAGACCTGGTTTAGACCATGTTTAGTTTTACTTTAGACAATTTTAAGTCCTGGAGTATACCTGGTTTAGACCATGTTTAGTCTTACTTTAGACAATCTTAAGTCCTGGAGTATACCTGGTTTAGACCTTATTTAGTCCTGGTTTAGGGTAGACCTGGTTTAGACCTTGTTTAGTCTTACTTTAGACAATCTTAAGTCCTGGGTTATACCTGGTTTAGACCTTATTTAGTCCTGGTTTAGGGTAGACCTGGTTTAGACCATGTTTAGTCTTACTTTAGACAATCTTAAGTCCTGGAGTATACCTGGTTTAGACCATGTTTAGTCTTACTTTAGACAATCTTAAGTCCTGGGTTATACCTGGTTTAGACCTTATTTAGTCCTGGTTTAGGGTAGACCTGGTTTAGACCATGTTTAGTCTTACTTTAGACAATCTTAAGTCCTGGGTTATACCTGGTTTAGACCTTATTTAGTCCTGGTTTAGGGTAGACCTGGTTTAGACCATGTTTAGTCTTACTTTAGACAATTTTAAGTCCTGGAGTATACCTGGTTTAGACCATGTTTAGTCCTGGTTTAGGGTAGACCTGTTTTAGACGTAGTTTCTGTCCTAGTTTAGACATGATCTAGCCCTTTGGTTTAGCCTGTGTTTATTCCTGCTTTAGACCATGTTAAGCTGGTATAGACCTGGTTTAGTCCTGGTTTAGACCTTGTTTAGTCTTTATTTTGTAATGCATATTTCTGTGTTAATCCCTTTTTTATCCATTGAGTTAGACTTGGTTTAGTCCTGGTTTAGGCTCAATTTTGTCTATTAAAGATGACACTCCAGGAAAGACAAACTGCTGGAATCCAAAAAACCATTGGAATATTGTAAACATGGCCGGATGTAACTTTTTTCCTGGGAGCTATAAAACGCAGGTGTGGCTCCTGTCAACAGACTCAGATTAAATCGCCAGCCTACTCTTCCTCCTCCTCCTTCTCCTCTCTCCCACACACACATTCCTCTGCTCCCACGCTCCATGCTTCTACTTCTGTAGCTCCACCCTCCTGGCTTTCCAACAAAACGAAAGTCACAAACAACACAGAGATACGGTACGTCATCCCCGGGTGTGTTACCTCGATGAGCCGCTCGAACATGTGGGCCAAGGGCAGGAAGGAGATGAGGCAATCGTCTTTGTTGGGGAAGATGACTTTCTGCAGGAAACAAAGAAAGGAACCGATCACATGACCTAACACCAACTCCTCAGGACAACAAGCACAGTGTATTTATAGACCACACAGGAATTTTCTGACAATTTAATTTCAGTAGATCATAATAGTGTTTGAAGTAATACAATAAGTTGAGCAGACTGAATTAGCGTTAGCAAATGAATTTAATTAATATATCAAGTAACCAGAGGTGGAAGAAGTACTGTGATGTGAATGTAGCCTAAGTAAATTTAGTCAGCCATATCCTGAACAGCTATCTTTTTGTCACCTAAAAACACATTATTTATTGTTTTTTTCCCCCCCTCTTTCCTAAAATAAAAGGGAAAAAACACTACACTTATCAACAAACTGTATGTGTATCCATTATACTTACATCTGTCACTTTTAGGAAGCCCCCGAAGTCGGCCACCACGTTCCCGTGGGTGAGCATGACTCCCTTCGGGTTACCTGTGTAAACACAAGAAAGGCATGAGAGATGAAACCTACAGTGACACATTCCTAAGATTCACAGATACAAGGAAATACATGAGAGGTTATTAAAAAATCTAAACAATTTGTTTTTGTTTTGGTGACATCGTTTACTTAATGAGGCAATGAGAAAAATATTAGGTGGCATACTTAAGAGCACAGTAAGTGACTTACTGTAAATCCTAGAGTTCTTATTAATGGTCCCAGTTTGGAGAAGCAGACAGGAGCACTGCCACTGGCTTTGTGTTGCGTGCAGTAAGGTAATAAAGGTTTAAACCACTTTTTTTTTTGACTCCATGAAGAGTGATAAGCTCCAAATGAGTCTAATAAAACCATTTCAAAATACTGAATAATAATAATAATAATAATAATAATAATAAAAATAATAATAATAATAATAATAATAATAATAATAATTTAGTTTCATTTAGAGCCAGCTTTATTCATATTTTTGTTTGCTTTAAATGAAGTGTAGACTTCAGAAATTTAAAGTTTATGTCACTGCTTACACAACAAACTTCTGAAAAGCTTTTTAAAGAGGTGATGATTTTACAGTTGCCTAATGATTCGTGACTAAATTATCAAAATACGGAAAAACATTGCATGTAGTATTTTGTCAAAATCTTTTTTTTCCCATACAGTTGTGTAAAGTCAGAGTCAGAGTCTAAGTCATGTTACAGGATTCTCCTATTGCTTCATCCTTAACAGAGTCACTTCTCTTTTCCACTGTGGCACCTTATTTCTGCAGAAGTAAAGTCAAAAATGCAAAAGTTGTCTGGCAGCAGCAGAGGGCGCTGTTCTCCGGACAGACGGCTGCTGTGACCATGTCCTCATTTGACCTGCATCTGTTAGACCAAGGCTTGAGACTGGAAAAAAAAAAAAGCCTGTGCCATCCGCTGCAGACATGATCGGACTTGGTTTGAGAGCCACATTGGACAAGTGGGTGATTTATATAATGTAAAGGAAATTATCTGATTTCTATTGAAGATGTGTGAAAGAGAATCACTTCCTGTGTCAGTCAAGACAATAGACACAAAAACAACTTGTGTCTTCAGAGGGCGACAAGAGCTTTTTTGGAAACATATAACCCAAAACTCCATGCATTTAAACAGTTTCTACATTTTGCAATATAAATCTATGACTAAGTGAAAAACACAGACTATCTCTTCATCATGGCACCTGCTAAAGTGTGGGATATATTAGGCAGCAAGTTACATTTTGTCCATTAAGTTGATGTGTTAGAAGAAGGAAAAATGGGCGAGCGTAAGGATTTAAGTGAGTTATGCATGGGTCAAATAGAAATGGTGAGATGACTGTGTCAGAGCATCTTCAAAATTGCTGCAGAGATCAGTATCTATGAAAAATTGAGTTCAGGAAGGATGCACGAGGTCAACATTCAACAGACTGACAGAAAGGCGTCAGAGTACATGACCAATATTAGGCAGGTGGTCATAATGTTATGCCTGATCAATGTAAATTGCGTACTGAAATGTTATTAATGAAGATTTCAGCTGCAATGCATTATAATAAGACCCTACAACCTACATATTAATCTGGCTTGTTACATTTGAGAGTTTTTTATAGGCCTTAAACAATGCTTTTTGTTTTTCTGCAAATACATAAATTGGTCTATATCCATGTTCTGTAATTGTTGCTCTTCACTTGGTGCAATTTTGACATTTTTTTGCAAAAATATCCCAAAGATGCCACAGTGGAAAAGGGAAGTGACACTAGTGTAGATGAAGCAAGAGGAGAAATTGTAGCCACGGCCGCACAGAGGAAGGAAGGCCATTTTATAAAATCCTCTGGCAGTTTTTAGCAAAATTATGTTGTCATCTCTGCCATTTATTTAATGTATTTATACAATCGCTTAATGGTTGTCGTCTGGTCTGAGCCAAATTTATCCCCGGTCATTTTACTGTGACCAAGTATTTACAGAACTAAAGTTATTTCTCTAAAGCAGCTATTCTCATAAGAAGTCATAAGAAAGTTACGGCCCCCTTAAATTTCCCAAAATTACATGCGGACCCCGAACTATACAACTTGCCTCTAGTCAAAAGATTATGTCATATTTTTCTCCGTGTTTCTATAAAAAAAAAACATTACAAATTTACAGTAGTTCTCTGTCATTTTTGATTTATAAAAAGTTGCTCTCAGGGGAAAAAAAGTTGGAGACCCCTGATCTAAAGTGTTGCCCTAAAATTTTCATTAAAATCTAATTAATGAAACGTTATTAATGAACTTTCCAAAGCTAAAAGAATGCACTTACATGTGATTAAAAATAGGTAATAGTTGTGGAACTATGCCAAAAAATGTATATACTATTATACTATTATTATCAAATCAAATAAGTACTTTTTTCCCTTTTCCCTAAAATTTGTTTGCATAATAAAGGTGTTATCTTTACTGTTAATCTAACTCTGTGGACTTGGTTATTATGTTAGAGTCATGTGTGGGATATAGCTAAGAAAAAAAAATCTAGTGTTGCCATCAAAGCCACACTCAGGCAGAGAGTGACTTTGTGGCTGAGTTGCATGCAAACCCCGTGTTGTTGCATAATAAACATCTGCCCTACATTACATTACAGATTCAACAGAGCCGAGGCCTGAAAACCACAGTTCACAGGAACCAGCGTCACCTGCAGCTGTCTTGTGTTTAATCTGATCACCTCTGTGTGGCCATGACTTACAAACAAACACATACCTTTGTTGTTGCTTTGACATTTTCTCACCTGAAATCATCTTTTATTTCTCAGTTAGCATAGTTTAAGTTGAAGTAGGCACACTGATAAATAGTGATTAATGCAAAATGGCCAATAGTTTCCTTTTCAGTAATGAGCAATGCTTTGTAAGACATATTTTCATTTAGTCTCAGGGCTTATCAGGGGTTGAGGAAGGTGTGCAAAATTATTCATCATCCTTTGCATTTTTCCTTTATTGTTGTCTTACAACCAGGAATTTAAATAAATCATTAGGAGGTTCATGTCTCAACGGTCTCACCTCATGACAACAACTATGAATATGCAAAATATTTGTAATTGTGACGCAAATAAGAAATATGACAGAAAAACCGAAAACTTGAGTGTGCAAAAGTATTTACTCCCTATTTAAAGAGGCCCCTAAATGAGACCCAGTGTTGCTCACCCTCAGAAGTCACAGAAATAGTGAGATAAGGTCGACCTGACTGCAATTCAACTGTGATAATGCCACAAAACATCATTTATTTCATCATTACAACATGTAAAAGATAAGAAACCACACCAAATCTGCCTAAAAAGGACCATCTAAAACTCACAAACCGGGCATTCATCAGAGAGGCAACAATAAGACCAAAGGTGACCCTGAAAGATCTGCAGAGCTCCACAGCAGAGACTGTTGTATCTGTCCCAGGACCACTCTGAACCATACTCTCCACAGAGCTGGGCTGGGTGGAGGAGTGGTTATTGCTTAAAGAAAATAATAACAAAACATGTTTTGTGCTTGCCAAAAGGCACGTGGGAGACTCCCCAAACACGAGAAGTTCCTCTGTCCAGATACAATTACAATGAGCCATCAATGAAAGATGCTATGTGTATTAACATGAAAATATAAGGAACTTTCTGTTCTACAACTACTTCATTATGTTCCTTACATCTGTGATGCTAATGTGCTGCAGTTAGCTTACCTTAGCTTTAGCCTCGTGATAATGTGCAGCAGTTAGCCTACCTTAGCTTTAGCCTTGTGATAATCTGCTGCAGTTAGCTTACCTTAGCTTAAGCCTTGTGCTAATGTGCTGCAGTTAGCTTACCTTAGCTTTAGCCTCATGATAATGTGTTGCAGTTAGCCTACCTTAGCTTTAGCCTCGTGATAATGTGCTGCAGTTAGCTTACCTTAGCTTTAGCCTTGTGATAATGTGCTGCAGTTAGCTTACCTTAGCTTAAGCCTTGTGCTAATGTGCTGCAGTTAGCTTACCTTAGCTTTAGCCTCATGATAATGTGTTGCAGTTAGCCTACCTTAGCTTTAGCCTCGTGATAATGTGCTGCAGTTAGCTTACCTTAGCTTTAGCCTTGTGCTAATGTGCTGCAGTTAGCAACACAACAAGCTAGCGGTGGCTTTATTTCTCAATTTTTGTCATTCCAGAGTGGCCAAATGGAAGAAAAAACTTTGTACAGATACCCCAACTGGGCTTGTGAGTATTTACGATAGTGCTTTACTCAAAAATACAAAATGAGCAGAGTTACTGAGTTCTGCGTTAACCCTCCTACAGCCCTAAGACATTTTTTGATGTTTTGCACCTGTTTTTTTGTGGCTAACTTTTGCTGTGTTGATTCAAATGGCATACATTTTGCCTCAGGTGTGTATTTTTGGATGAATTTTCAGATTTCAGGATTTAAAAAAAAAAAAAAACTAAAAATTGTCTAAAAAAAATAGTCACACCTTTACCCCAAGACATTTTTTGTGCCACTGACTCCCATTAAAACAACATTTTTATTATACACTGTCACTGCAATATAATTTCACATTTTCATCAAGTATTTCATGGATTTATGATAGTGAGGGATTGGAATTTTAGATTTTATTGTTTTTTACTAGGTGGTGCCATTTCCCCCATATATGATGGACAGAGGTACAAATTGGGGAATGGTCCCATTAGTGTTTGTATAAATGAAGCCTACAAGGCAAATAAAAAAACATTTTTTGAACTAAAATGATTTGGGTGTGTTTTAGGGTTGTCATAAAAAAGTGTAAAAGTGTTTGCTGAGAAATGAGTTTGTTTGTGTTTGCGTGAGCACAAATCCAAAATGTAGTTCTTACAGAGATGTGCACATCAGGGCAATTAAGAAAAAGTGCCCAGACTGAGCAGAGGCCTCTGTTTGTGCTGGAGGTGTATGCACCACATAAACTGGAATTTAAGGGGCTAAATTTCATAAACAGAATTAATTTTTACTATGTATGGTGAGGGCTGAAGTTAATCATAATTTTTTGTGTGTGTGTGAATTATCCATTATTATATAATTTTTCTATGGCAGTGCATTTTTTTGCGCCTTAGGTCAAAAGGTGTGACTAAAAATGTTTTATCTGCCGCTACACAAAAATTTTCAATCTAATAAAATCAATCATGATGCCAATTTTTGACACTCCCAAGCTCTGATAACACACCACAAAAAAATTCTGATTTGCATCTACAGAAACGAAAAAAAATACATTTTTTGGGTGATTTTTGCCATAAGTTGAAATCAACTTTTAATCACAAAAACTGGAATTTAAGGGGTTAAATTTCATAAACAATATGAAATTTTGTTATGTATGATGAGGACTGAAGTTAATCATTGTAACCATAAAAAAAAAAAAAAAAAAACTGAATTATTGACCATTAGATAAGTTTTCAATGGCTCTCTTTATTGGTGCATTTTTTGTGCTTAGGGTGAAAGGTGTGACTAAAAAGTTAGGGGTGTAGGAGAGTTAAACTAGAGTCTTATGTAATTGCAGAGTTTAGTGACTAGCGCCGCCTGTAGCTACTTTTAGTTGCGACAAGGGGTGACGTGAGGAGACAGAGCAGTGGCCTCTGCTGACGGGGGTCGGGCGTTGGGTTGGTGTGTCCCAGGTTTAAACAGTGGCTTTCTTTATGTGACACTTCTCTGATAGGTTGTATGTTCATTTACTGGCTGAGATTAAAATTCACATGTGATTAAAATGTGATTGTATGCTTTGTGTTGGCAAAGGTATACTGGGAAATTACAGAGCTGCACTAAAATCAGAATGAAATATTGACATGTATCCAAAATTATTATTATTATTATGGAATGAACATGGCCCGAGTAGAAAGTTAATACTAAGTTTTGATTTACCTGTTGTCCCGCTGGTGAAACACACAATGGAGAGGTCGTCTGGTGACGGAGGCTGTGAGACAAAACAAAACAATGGTGTTAAAGGTCTATAAACCCAACAAAACCCCTATATACTAAATCAGGTTACACTGAATACTGTGTGTCTGTGTGATGACATTAAGAGCAGGATGTGGCTTGGTTGTTTGATTGTTGCCAAAAACTGTCAACAAAACAGTTTCCTCATAGGTCATCCAGAGCAGCTGCTGAGGACTTTGTAAATAACTATTGTTTAATAAGATAATAATCAGTGAGAGGAGCCAAGTTTTATATTTAATCAAATTTCCTATTTATTTTATTAAATCTTCCATTTCACAAAATACACAAAAGCAAACACCATTAACATCCAACAAAATAATCACAAGTGTATTACTACGGAGCAAAGTAATTCTTGTTTTACTCACAATAGGTTTTCTGTGATGATCTCTGCCCAGCGCCTGCAAAAAAAAAAACGCAACAATTTTATGAAACTCAACACTTAAAAGCAAAACATTCACAGTTATCGACACAGTATACCACATTTGGTAGTAATAAAGCAGGTGATATTCTTGGGAAGTAAAGTCTGGCCAGTGTAGACACAATTTTTACATATTTTTTACAGAAATATTCCAAAGATGCCACAGTGGAAAAGGGAAGTGACACTAGTGTAGATGAAGCAAGACGAGAAATTGTAGCCACGGCTGCACAGAGGAAGAAAGGCCATTGTCACTTTTTTATAAAATCCTCTGGCAGTTCTTAGCAAATTGATGTTGGCTCAGTGATTTTGGTTTGGTCGTTGGATTGTATCCCTGGTCATTTTGAACAAAACCAATGGGATTTTTTTTATTGTCTTACATCAGGAGTCTGCAACCTTCTGGATCCAAAGAGCCAATTGTTGCCAAAAAATATTAAACTTACATCTGTGAAGAGCCGCAACAAATTACAATACACAGTTTTGCTTAGAAAATGATTGAAATTAGCCTATGGATGCTCAATAATTATTGCAAACTATCAAAAAACTGTGTTAAATTATCTTTCACTAGACAGCAGTTTAATACAGGAGCCACACACTAAATGGAGTCCAGTAACTATTTCTTGGTACTGTTTTATTAACTTCTCTGTGTTGCATTTCAAATCAGCCGTGCATGCACTGCACCAGCAATAAAGGCTGCAGACAGTGGCAATTATAAGTCCACAGCATAACCCGGGAGAACGTTTTATTTTAAATTAAAAGATGATCCAGGTGCAGGTACTTTTAAAGTTATCCACATATTCCTTTCTTGACTTTGCATAACCAGATGTCAGATGCCTAAAGAGCTGCAAGAGCAGAGCTGCAGACCCCTGTCTTACTTTTATGAATGTAAGTCAAGTCTGTTTCACAATTGTTATGTAACTAAAACAATAGTTGGGCTTCAAAATAAGCTGAACATTCAAACTACGATAAATACAAACTTTGCCCTGCGCCTGCAAAAAACAACAAAAAAAACAAAACAAAAAACGGCAACAATTTTTTGAAACGCAACACTTAAAAGCAACACATTCACAGGTATTGACACAGTATACCACATTTAGCAACACTTTAGAATAACACATGACTATTAAGCAGTAATAAATATGTGATTAACACAAATGTAACTAAAAACACTCAGAGAGCGCAGACCGCCGCCAAGCCAAAAATGTCAAGCCAAAATGTAATCACTTGTTCCTTATTTCTTCCACTCCTATGTCTTATAAAGGAGGTTGTGGGTTAGATTCTCGAGCTGTCCTCTTACAATTTCTCTGAGTGGGGTCTGCATGTCTCCCTGGGTACTTTGGCTTCTTTGTCCTTTAGTCTTAAGACATGCATGAATCTAAAAAGCTCCTTGTGTGAATGAATGTGAGTGCGATGGTTGTCTGTCAGAGTGTGCCTTGTGACTAACAGGCCATTGTCCAGGGTGTACCCCGCCTAAGGCCCATAGTTGCTGGGACAGGCTCCAGTCACCTGCGACCCCTAATGGGAATCCTAGAGACTATTTACAAATCTAGACTTTTAACCAGAGCTCTCCAGATCATCAGTGATCGCTCTGGACGCCCTGCTGCTGAGACGTTTGACCTCCTTTTGTCAAGGAAATGATATCGTTCTCTTAAATGCACTACATCTTGTCATGCTAAATGTTTTATAATACCTCTTACCTCAGGCATGCACCTTATTTTTTGGTTACCTCTTTTACTGCTATTTATATATACAGTGTTTTATTGTTAGTATTTATCAGTTTTTTTTAGGATGTATCCATATGTTGTTTTATTTAATGCTTGTGCTTTGTATGATTTGTTTGTTTAAATGTTGACTGTGCACTTTGAGCTCTTTGCAACTGTTTTCCAATGTAGTTCTTTTTAATACCGCAAATGGCAAATAAACTGAACTGGACTGAAAAATAGATGCACAGATTTACATAAACGTGCATAACAGGCCAATTTGTAGCCATATACGCAACACAGAGGAGTCACTGCTCCTGTCTGCTTCTCCAAATACCGACCAGTTTCCCCTGAGCATCCCTATGACGATGAGTTTAACTGAGGACATTTGTTGCTTAGGTTTGATTTATCCTCTCAGAGTTTGCAATAACAACACAGGGCGTTTATCGTAAGTCACTTGTCGATCCAGATAAGCCGGTCGTCTTTCAAAGCTGCCACACATTAGCGCAAAAAAAATGCCAGGTATCCTAACGCTCAGCTCTGATACACAAGTTACCTCCCACATGCGCAGGTGTTATCTGCAGAAGCATGCACAGCAGGATTCCTTTCACATTTGTTTGTTTTGCTAAGGTCAGTGAAGGTCATTTGAAAAGCATCTATTGTAAATGAATATGAGAGAAAAATAAGGTCAGGACAGGTCACGGCTATGTGACCAAGTATTCAATTATTAGAGAGGATAATCTGATGCAGCCACGTTGGTTGATATTTTATGAGATAATTGTGTTTTTCATCTGCAGAAAATAGTTTGTTCATTGTTACACAAGTGCATGAGTATTTATGAGGTCACGATGCGTGTTGTGTAAAATGTCTCTACACACATTGCTAAAGAAAAAGAAAAAACATCCTCATTAAAAGCTCTATATGGGAACTTATACTTCCTATTTCTGGTCTACTACTACTACTACTACTACTACTACTGCTGCCCACTAAGGACAAACTAAGCATTGCACAGAAGCACCCATGATTCTTTATTTAACCTATAATTTTACATGAAGACTTCTAAATCTATCTATGTAAAAGTCATGACCTGGTTTGGTCCTGGTTTAGTTCTGGTTTGGACCCAGCTTAGTCCTGGTTTAGTCTTAATTAAGTTCTGAATTTAGAGATGGTTTAGTCTTGGTTTAGACCTGGTTTATTCCTGGTTAAGGTCTGGTTTTAGACCTGGTTTATTCCTGATTTAGTCTTGGTTTTAGTCCTGGTTTATTCCTGCTTTAGTCTTGGATTTAGTCCTGGTTTATTCCTAGTTTAGTTCTGGTTTTAGACCTGGTTTATTCCTGATTTAGTCTTGGATTTAGTCCTGGTTTATTCCTGCTTTAGTCTTGGTTTTACTCCTGGTTTATGCCTAGTTTAGTTCTGGTTTTAGACCTGGTTTATTCCTGCTTTAGTCTTCGTTTTAGTCCTGGTTTATTCCTAGTTTAGTTCTGGTTTTAGACCTGGTTTATTCCTGGTTTAGTTCTGGTTTTAGACCTGGTTTATTCCTGCATTAGTTCTGGTTTTAGACCTGGTTTATTCCTGGTTTAGTTCTGGTTTTAGACCTGGTTTATTCCTGCATTAGTTCTGGTTTTAGACCTGGTTTATTCCTGCTTTAGTTCTGGTTTTAGACCTGGTTTATTCCTGCTTTAGTTCTGGTTTTAGACCTGGTTTATTCCTGCTTTAGTTCTGGTTTTAGAGCTGGTATAGTCTTGGCTTTGACCTTGTTTATTTCTAGCTTCGCCCATGTTTTGTCCTTCTTTGGTATTGCATTTTTATGTTAACCCCTGTTTTATCCCTCAGTACAGTCCCGAGTTAATCCTGAAAGATTTAGGTTCATTTAGAATTCAGGCCTCCTGTCTGGCAGCAAGTTTATTATTCTCAGTCTGGCTTCTAATAAATCTGATCATTTCCCTCCAGGCCTATCATCGGTGTTGACGATCGCCTGTTTACACAACGCCTGCACGCAAAAGCTGCACGGCTCTGGGCTAAATCAAAACAATCCACTCAGCTAAAGGCAATGCTGCAGTGTCCCAGCCAGGCCAGTAGGGGTCTAGCTCTAAATACAGGACCACAATCTTTTAAACCTACAATTTTCTGGGGCAGCACTATTCTTATTTTGCCACTGTTTGCTATTTTTGTTTTTGACTATTAGCCAGAATCTAATGGTTGTCTAGGAGTGTCCTGCGGTCACGCGTTGTTGGGACTAGACGCTGCCAAATCTACACGCCCGACATTTAATAAGTGTTAGACAAAGGGCAATTAAGATAACAACTCACTTAGATGACGCATAAAGGGTGTCATGGACTGCAAAACCCATTCATTTACTTCTCATAAAGAGAAGTGGGTGTGAAACCTCTCCCACTCATTAATTAATCCGACCTGTTTATGCAAAACTGAGTGGAAGTTGATATAATGCTTTGTTTTTCCATGTGACTGTATTATATTAGTCCAAAAGCTTTTATTTTATCATTATATTTTCTGATTATCCAATAGGATTCATAGATACTTTAAAATCAGTCCATTTGCTCTGCTTTTGAGAAATTAAACCATTGCTTCGTATAGAATGGAACAGTGTTTCTAAAGCTGTGGTACGGGGAACACTGGAGGTACGCAGGCCACATGTTGATTATTCTTTAAGAAGTAGTCATAAAATACAATAGCAGTTCTTAATTCTTAATTTACATTAGGTACAAATTCTCCTGCATTTTTTATTCTAAGCTCAAGTTAAAGAAAAATAATGTTAATAATAATTTGCCTGCATTTAAAATAAAAATATGAAACAAAAATATAACAATATAAACTTCAATTACATTTACTTATTTTACTATATATACTCTATATATACTGTATTTTATAATAAATACAAAAATACTGTTGAACTGAAAATAAGAAATAATAATACTACATAATACTACAATTTTTTAAAAAATAACTCCACATTGAAATGATATTAAACTCTAAAATATGTAACAAACTTTAACATTCTAATAATATTCTTTAGCCATTTTGGCAGTCAATGAGACACTTCAGCTTGAAATATTTATAGTTATGAAATAATTTCACGTATCCCCTGCAAAGTGCTTGCGTACCCCTGGTGGTCCCCGTACCCCTGGTTGGGAAACACTGGTGTGGCCCACGGCTTGGTTAAATCAGGCAATAACCAGTCCTGGGTTAGTCCTGGTTTAGTTCTGGATTAGACCTGGATTTGGCCTGGTTTAGCCCTGCTTTTAACCTGGTTTAGTTCTTGTTTAGACCTTGTTTTTGTCCTGGTTTAGTACTGGGTCAGACCTGGCTTAGTTCTCATTTAGTCCTGCTTTTGACCTGGTTTAGTTCTGGTTTATACCTTGTTTTTGTCTCAGTCTAATCCTTGTTTAGTGCTGGTTTAACCATAGTTTTGTCTCTTTTTAGTAATACATTAGTTCTGTTTTAGGCTCATTTTGGTGCTTTAAAATGGTACTTCAAAAGCCAAATCTAAGGGGAAACTTTTATAACCCATAGAATATAAAGAGAATTAGGTTGACTGCAAAGGTAGCAATAAGCCTCTGCAGGACAGAAACGTTTGTCCAGATGAATTAAAGCTACTAATATTAACTTTTGATGGTCCTTAATGCATATCTTGAATCATATGTTGACACTGTCGTACCTCGACTTCGTGCAGGGCCTGTATGTGGACGCCGCAGCCGCTCCCGCGCTCCACCAGCTCCAGGTCGAAGGGGTCCATGAGGATGATCCTCTTCAGGCAGGGCGTCTCTCTCCTCTTCACGTTCTCCAGCAGCACCTCGGCCTTCTCCGCTCGGTCGCAGATCACCGTCGAGATCTCAGCTGCAAAGACACGAGCGCACAAGAGCGACCGTCCCTCGTGTGAGTGACCAGCACAACCAGAAAACAAAAAAGAAAAGAAAAACAGGAAAAAAAAAGGACAGATGGGCAACAGATGCACTTGAAATGGGATATTGTGTCTGGTTAATTTGACAAATGTTTTAAAAAGAAATAAGGCAACAAATATAGTAAATATTTCTTGATTAGAGGAGTAACTTTATGGAACAGTTTGGACAATGAACTAAAAGGATGTTCTTCACTTAACTGCATTTAAAAATAATCTAATTTTATAGGAAAATACAGAGCATTATGTATTATGTAGGATTATGTAGTCTTTACCTATTACAACATGAAGTTATCTTAATGATGTAAATTGGACATTGAAGTTGTAATAATACAGTAATAATAGTATGTAATATGTTTTCTTCGCCCTTTAACTGTAAATGTTGTCCCAGGCCTCAGGGTCAGAGGGGCCCAGAAATGGTCTCTTTTCTTAGATTTCCTAATTTGAGGGGGCCCAAGTAAAGCCTTCTTGCCCCAGGGCCCAGCAAACCTGTCGATGGGCCTCTGACAGCAGGTAGCAAGTTGAAAAAAATCCCATACATAGGCAACCAAAAAAAGTTAAATATGTAGACATAGCTAAAGTTTGGGGGCCTTTTGATGCCTGTGGGGCCCTATGCAGTTGCTTACTTTGCCTGTAGGAAAGGGCTCTGCTTGTAGTTGAAACCGTGGATGAAACTTTACGCTTTATTAAATGCTACATTTTCTAGCTTTAAAAGGTTTAACATAAACTTCTTTGCTCACTGACCTCTGTGGTAAGCGTTTTTCAAAAGTTACTAGCCATTTGAGATTTTCACTAGCCACAATTTTAACATTAAAATGTTGTTTATTATGTAGTATAAGTGTGATAAGACAGTGATGTGCTAGAATTAGATTTTGCAGTCATTTTGATGGTGACCACTGGTCCAATTTATCATTATCCAAAAGAAAAAAACATTTATTTAGACTCAAAAAATATCTATGCGTTTTTTTTGTTTTTTTTGTGTGTGTAACTTTTCTTAATTCCCCCTGTTTTCAATTAAGGGTCCATTAATCGCACAATTTCCCTCCATTGAAGAGTTAGTATAGGTTAGGTGTATTAAAGTAGATAAAATGTATGTATAAAATCAAACTGGACAAAGTGGCTAGAGAGATTAAAAGTGTTACTAGCCAAAACTGAAATCTACCCATATTTGGCCGTGTGGAGAGTGTTAATGGGTATGAGACACTAACATCATGCTTTTGAAAGAGCACTGAGACCTTTGTGTGTCAAGCATCTGCCCTGAAAACCTTTTTTTTTTTTTACATGAATCTACATTTAACAAAACCATAAAGTTTATAGTTGTGGGAACTAAATAAAGGATTTTGCAGACACGAACATGCAGAGGTGTAAAGAGTATTTGTCTGTACCTGTGTTGATGATGAACCGAATGGCGTCCGGGCCCAGTGTGTCGTAAAGAGGAACCACCACCATCGAGTAAGTGTAGCAGGCCATTTCTGAGATGAACCACTGCAAAGGAAAGGTCAAAGGTCATTAGTAAAACGTAAAAGGAAAGTAAAATAGTTGTTAAAAGACTAATGTTGATAATGTGCTACAATATCTTTTATTCTGGCTTTTCTCTTGTTGGGTTGCAGCGGCAGATTTGTATATTTATTTGGCATAGGTTTTACGTTGGATGCCCTTCCTGAAGCGACCCTCTCCATGGCTTGGGACTGGCACAAAGAGTACACCGTCTAACTGTGCAGCAGTGTCAACCTTGTGCTGCCTTTGATACCTTTTTGGTGCTTTCTCATTGAAAATATTGAATATTTTTCTCTGTGTTAATTCAAAATTTACCAAATTTGGCCAGGGTTTTTATGTTAGATCTATAATGCACTGAGTACAAACAACTGGTACACTCATGGTCTTCAGTACCATTATGATCCCAATGACTTCCATTAACAGAGTTCCTGCAGGTATCAGCAAGTCTAATTTAATGCTTTTTTATTGCCGTTTTTAATGCAATTTTAATAATTTTCATGCCACAAACAATTACAGAATGTTATATTGTCTAAAATGTATTTAAATATTGTAAAATCCAGTTCATAAAGCACCAATAATGTTGAAAGTCAAACATCCGTTGTAATTTGTTCCTGCTGGAGGCAAACTCACTCTGCCTGTCTTGTATAGGAATGAAATGGTAATTATTATTTATAAATACATATTTATATTCACAAATAAAACTAATAATGTCAGCAAATTTACTTTTAAAACAATTTAATTTATTTTATTTACATTTTTTAATGCCATTTGAGGCATCATTTTTGCAAAATCAGTTTAATGACTTTAATGGTTTTAATGCTCTGCAGAAACCCTGAAAAAACTTTTCTAATATCAGCTTCTGGCTTAGGAATGTACATTTTTTTCATGATTATTATTTATTTAGCAGAAATACATAAAAACATGTGCATCATTATGCAAAACAGGGGATTCTGCCTAAACCTTTTTGTACTAAAACCTCTTTAATTTTTCTCTGCTTCATTTTATCTGCTTTACATTTGGCCCTGGTAAGAGTCAGGAGCTCTGCTGTGGGTTTCTAGGGGTTTTAGGCTACAGCTGCATCAATAAGAGAGTCATATACACTCTATAACATGAAACTTTTTTTTATTTATTTCTGTCTGTGTTCGGCCTTAATTTATTTACTCTGACCCAGTAACATCTATACTGGTCATTACACATCAGTAGAAATCTCACAAGTGTTAGCTTTTTATAGATATCAAGATTATTCACCAAGGAGTTGCTGAGATATACTTATTTTATTTTTGGGCACAACATTTCTGAATTGAAGAAAAGAGTTTGGGGTCCCAGAGGTTAAAGGGTTAAACTGTGCAGATTATGAATGAATCCTTTGTGTAAACGACTTTCCCACAGGTCTTGTCTGTGTGAGAAACACGGTGAAGCAAGAACAACATGAAAAAACATGGCATGGTGAGAGTGAAAGAGTTCATCTGGAAAGAGAAACTCAGACAGAAGTCGTAACGGGAATTACCTCAGGTCTGTTTTGGGCAAAGACCCCAATGAACTGGTCTGGGTTGGGTTGGCAGCCCTGGTGCAACAGGCCCGAACCCAGGTGCTCCGCCCGTGCATTTACCTGGAAACAGAAGACATGTACTTTTTAGCGAAACTAACATGCATGAACATATTACACAGCAACTTTCACAGTGCAGGTCAGGCCATAAAGTTACAGTAAAATATAACAGCTTTGAGCCAGTGGGTCCTCAGTAGTAGAGTTGCATTGGTAAACGTACTGAGTCTTCAGCTTAGATGCTAATTATATATACAATACCCACAGAAACAAAGAGAAAGTATCTGTAGTCACCTCGAGTCTCTCTCTCTAAAACCTTCAAGTCAGGTTAGAAATCTCAGGGTAATCACAGACTCAGACTTTAACAGTCACATTAAATCTATAACATCATCAGCATTTTACCATCTCAGAAACACTCCAAAAATCAAAGATATACTGTCTAAATATACTGTCTAAACCAGATCTAGAGAGACTTATTCAAATGTTTATCTCCAGCAGGTTAGACTACTGTAACGGTCCTGACCAAAACCAGGAAGTACGACCATATTAGTCCTGTCCTCAGGTCTCTGCACTGGCTTCCTGTCGCTCAGAGAATAGACTTTAAAACATCTCTGCTTGTGTACAAGTCTCTCCATGGCTTAGCACCACAGTACATCTCTGACCTGTTGGTCCCATATGAACCATCTCGGACTCTGAGGACCTCAGGGACCTCCTGCTGGGGCCCAGAGTCAGGACTAAACTCGGTGAAGCAGTGTTTCAGTTTTCTGCAGCTAAACTCTGGAACAGTCTTCCTGACGATGTTAGACCTCTGCTCTGACAATGTTCAAGTCCAGACTTAAAACTGTTCTTTTTAGCTGTGCATATGACAACTGAAAGTGTTTTATCTGCACTCTTCTCTTTTAATTTAATTTTAAATGGATTCTTAATTATAATTTTTACATTTGCTTTTACTATTTTAATTGTAATTCTTATCTATGTATTTTTACCTTGTCTTTTTTTCCCTGTAAAGCACTTTGAATTACTCTGTGTATGGATTATACTATACAAATAAACTAGCCTTGCCTTACAGTAGTAATTTCTACATTTTAAAACTTGCTATACACGGTAATGTTCTCTGACATTACATGCGTGTAAGTCTTGTGATTATCTTGTTGACTCATATACACCTGATCAAAATTATAAGACCAGTTGAACAATAACAAGAATTTATATTTCTAAGTAGAGCTGAAAAATGCAAAAAGAAGAAACAGGAGTGAGACAAAAAATAAATAAATAAATGAATACAAATAAAAAAAACTGAGTAAGCAATTTATTGAAAACAACAACAGTCTATTTCAGTTTAATTGTTGTTTTCAATAAATTGCTTACTCAAAAATTGTTTGTTTCACTCCCATTTCTTCTTTTTGCATTTTGAAGCTCTACTTAGAACCTCCTTAAGATCCAACAGTGCAAAATATTCTTGCCATTTTTCAACTGGTCTTAAAATGTTGATCGGGTCTGTATTGGTGGCTAATGCTAATCCTTCCATAAATCCATGAATCTGGGTGAAATTATCTTTATTTATTGTACGTGTGTATTTGTGTTAAATGGTTTTTAACCCAATAAATGGTAAACTGTGTGTGTGTAGGTTTTATGGAGTGAGAGATTGGGATGGGGAAGCTGAAAAACCTAGATACTGCTCCAAAATAAAGTGTTAAGTGCTGAGTCAGAATGAGCAGAAATGAAGCAGATGGACAAAGTAAAAACAGGAGCAATGGCACAGGATTTGTGTTGTGTATTTGCTGTACATCACATCACCCCGGTTTTAGCTCTGCTACACTGACTCCCTGTGCGTTTTACAATTGATTTTAAGATTTTACTGATCACTTTCAAAGCTGTTTAGGTCTTGCACCGAGCTACATCGCAGAGTTATTGACTTCATACGAGCCTCTTGCAGCTTTAGATTCTGAGTCAGGTCTCTGTTCACTGTTCCAGGGTCAAGACTCAGGACCAGAGGTGGCCGAGCCTTTTCGGTCCGAGCCCCTCGACTCTGGAACGACCTGCCTCTTAAATCTCTTAAAACCCACTTTTATCGCCTTTTTATAATAATTATTTGTATTTATTTGTATTTATTCTGTTGTTCATGTGCTGTTTTTGTGCAATATTTTTTGTTGATAAGCACTTTGGTTTTTAAAAGTGCTATATAAATAAAGATTATTAATATTATCATGTACTATAAGGAGTAGCTATACAACAGGAGTTCATTATTCCTAGATAATCATTCATTCATTTTCTTGGATGAGTCTGGAGCCTATAAAAGCAACTATAGGCCTTAGGTACGGTGTATTCTAACACAGTTATTCTCAAACTCTTCACACCGAGTACCACCTCTGAGAATATTTGGCTTTCAAACTAGCATCCACCATTTTTATTGAACTAAAATAAGCCCAAATCTGGACTAATAATAATAATAACAATGCAATAATGGTTAGTTAGTGAATGTCTCTACCGACTGACCGTCTCTACTGGGATTAACCCCTAAAAACCAAGGGTTAAAATTGAAAAATGCATTAATAAATAAAGACAAAACAAGTACTACACTATAGGCCTAAACCAAAACTGAACCAGGATTAAACCGAGACATAAAACAGGACAAAACCAGAACTAACCCCGACTATTCTAGGACTGAACTGGGACTAAACAAGCGCAAATCAAGGACTAAACCAGTAATAAAGCTGGATGTAAATTAATTAAAAACTACTTGAACATGTTATTCATTTTAAGCCACATTCTTTTTGGATAAAGAGTTGTCAAGTGAGAGCTGTAATCCAACTTTCTCAAAAACATAGAGACATTTAGTGGCTAAGGCCTTTAGACACGCTAAACAACCTCACATTTCTTTATTTCTTTGTGGTTTAATGAGTGTATAAAATGTTCACAGTCTTGCACAATGCCCCATGATGACTTACTTCAAAGCTTGGTCACAATTACAATCCAGAAATCGAACCACATCTGTAACATCCCACACTTTCTATGGAAACAGCAGAGGTTATTTCAGGAGACTCAAGCCACTTCCTGAACATACCGCGCTTACTCCTCACACACCGGGATTAGCCACAACAAATGACAATTCAGCCAGCTCAGCTCAGACACCGGGTTGCATCATAACTGTTCCCAAGATGTCCTCTGTTCACAGCCTGCTTCATGCTAAAGGCGCAAAAACAAGCCCAGACCTGCTGCTGCTTTTCTCTGGAAGTTTGGCGCTCAGTGGAAATGAATGAACAGTTCACGTCTTTCCATCCAGCGATGCCAACTAACATCATGGCTATATCCTGAAAATTGTGAAATCCAAAGCCAAATTCCAATTTTAGGACTTTTATATTAGTTATTATAACCTCCCACCTTTTCACGCCTACTTAGTGATTAATATGATTTGGAAATATAGTTTATTTTCCAAACATTTGTTGGAACATGCACATGATTCTTCTACGTCTACAAAAAATATGAGTACCATCTAAAATTAGCCAACGAACAATAACTTAACTGTGACTAATCCAAGAATAAACCAGGTCCAAAACAAAGACAAAACTGGATTTAAACCAGGACTAAGCCAGATTTAAACCAGGTCTAAACCAGATCTAAACCAGGACTAAACCAGTATTAAAATAGCACAAACCCAGGACTAACACTGGACTAAACCGTGACAAAACCAAGAATAAACTAGGTCTAAAACAAAAAGTAAACCAGGACTAAAGCAGTATTAAAATAGGACACTAACACTGGACTAAACTGACTAAACCAAGAATAAACTGGGTCTAAACCAGTTATAGCTAAACCATGAATAATCCAGTTCTAAACCAGGACTAAACCAGATTTAAACCAGGTCTAGCCTCAACCAACTTTAAGTGCTAAAGTTAATTGTTCATATCTTTCCCACTGCCTAAAGAAAGACCATGCACAACTCTTTGATCATTAGATTTATTTACCTTTTGTTTTAGAGAATTTTTTGCTTTGTGAGCAAAACAACCCAGAGGAGCTGTGGTTTTGGAGCTGCTGTGACTAAGTCGTCTCACCATCCACAATCTAGCCCCTGTAATACTTAATTGAATCCTGATGCTTGTCTATATTTTTTCCTGCTTCAACAAGGAAAAATGTTGCCTAATACCAAATACCCCACTGTGCCAGCATGAAGAGGGGAAGAGGTGATCGTATCTCGCTCTTACAGTGTTCCCGGTAGCTGTGAAGTGAATTGTTATCAGATGTTTGAAGTGCACTCACCTCTTTGTAGGACATCCATCTGTAAGGCTGGTTAGGCAGACGGGAGCCAAGGCAGGGGCCGTCACCTGAGAGACACACAGCCAAGACACATGAGGCGTTAGTAAAGGAAACTGAGTCAAATTATCATTTCTTTTGTACTTAAAGAGAAAGGTTAATAATATTACTTGAACTTACAAGACTTTAATATGTTATCTAGATTATGTCGTATGTTATCTAGACTAATATGTTACCTAGATTGTGTTCTCTAATAAATACATTTTCTAGAGTAATATGTTATCTAGATTAATGTGTTCTCTAGACTTTAATATGTTCTCCAGATTATTTTGTATATTATCTAAATGAATACATTACTTAGATTAATATTTTACCTAGAGTAATATGTTATCCAGATTAATGTGTTCTCTAGACTTTAATACATTCTCCAGATTATTTTGTATATTATCTAAATTAATGCGTTACTTAGATTAATACTTTACCTAGATTAAAACATTATCTAGATTAATGTGTTCTCTAAATAAATACATTTTCTAGAGTAATATGTTATCTAGATTAATGTGTTCTCTAGACTTTAATACATTCTCTAGATTATTTTGTATATTATCTAAATTAATACGTTACTTAGATTAATACTTTACCTAGATTAAAACATTATCTAGATTAATGTGTTCTCTAAATAAATATGTTTTCTAGAGTAATATGTTATCTAGATTAATGTGTTCTCTAGACTTTAATACGTTCTCTAGATTATTTTGTATATTATCTAAATTAATACGTTACTTAGATTAATACTTTACCTAGATTAATATGTTATCTGGATTAATGTGTTATCTAGATTAATACGTTATCTAGATTATGTTGTATGTTATCAAGATAAATACGTTATCCAGATTAATACTTTACCTAGATAAATATATATGTTATCTGGATTAATACGTTATCTAGATTAATATATTATCTAGATGAAGACATTATTAAGATTAATAAATGATCTAGACTGAATGTTGCCTAGATTATTACTTCATGGAGATTATATAACCTGAACATATTAATATGTTATCTAGATTATTACGCAAATTATCTGGATTAATAGGTTTTCTAGCTTTATTCTTTACCTAGATTAACATGTTAATATGTACCTAGATTAATAAATTCTTTATCTAGATTATCTAGATTATTTTGTATGTTATCTGTACTAACACGTTACCTAAAATAATGTTATCTAGATTATTACGCTATATCTAGATTACTATGTTACCTAGATTATTCAGTTATCTGGATTGATACATTACCTAGATCGATGTCATCTAGATTAATAAGTTATCAAGATTAATATATTACCTAGATTATTACCTTACCTAGATTGATAAATTACCTAGATTGATAGGTTATCTAGATTAAAATGTTATCTTGATTAATACGTTATCTAGATTAATTAACCTGTTAAGCTCTGAGGCCTTTTTCATGAAAATTCTATATCTACATTTATTAAGGTTTTACTTAGCATTTACTAGGTGTACATAGCTAACCTTGGTAGCAAATTAATTGGTGGACTTTGGGGATTACTGTAGAAGAGAAATAATATTAATAAATTATATTGTTTGACCATAAATTGAGGTTGAAATGGATTATTCTAATTTCCGCCTGAAAAAAAAACACATATTTGCCTCCAAAAAAGCCTTTTTCCTTCCTGTAGTGAAGCAAATAACAACATGAATTGAACATTTCACATATCTTGGTCTACTGCAGCAAAATTTGTGCCAAATAAACAAAGTAATGGAAAGATATACATGTTTTATTTTAAAAAAATCCAGGCAGAATCCAACTGTTGAATAGAAATTGAAGTAGATAGTTTTGATTTGTCCGAACACGAGGATGTCAAACATGTGTGTGTCAGCCGTTGTATCTCCCCGCTATGGTCCCAACAAGCGGACGCAAGGGCGCGCGGATATTCGGGTTTAAGAGGTTAATACGTATCCACACTGATACTTTGTCTAGATTAATACGTTCTGTAGATTAGATCAAGCTCCTATGGGTCTACACCACTTGTCAACAATAATAAATGGCTGTTGATAGAGCAAGAAAAAGTTGATTCCAGAGCTGTGTATATGTAATTACACAGACAAACAGAACTATTGATTTATTTATATAGCATTTATACAACACTGAATCAAAGTGCACCATCAATGCAAGAACACATCAAAATCAAATATAACAAGACAACAGATAAAAGTGTTAGCGTTTTGTGCGGCCATATTGGTTCACTTTTCACCCGTGTGTCCTTTGGGCAGCACTCTCTGGTGTGTACGTGAGAATTTACTGCTTACACAAGAACTCCACACAAACTCACCACAAAACATTTTAAACACGGGTGTGATTTAAAACTGAATTACTGCCTCCAGCTCATCTACTGACTCACTTTAATCACATGAGCTGGAAAAATCTGACAGGCAAGATAGCAATTAGATAACTTTTCAAAGGAGGAGGCGATGTGGAAGCTTTGTTATGTAAAACTCTTGAACTTTAAACCCAAGTGACTTAAGATCATTAGCAAATTTAGCCATCACCTTGGTAACAACATGACTTTTTTCTAAACTTGATAGAGGTTTTTGAGATCCCTGCAGTTCTATCAGACCTCGCTGGCTTCCTCTACACTGACGTTCACATTTGGGAAACAAAGACAAAGTTAAGTCAAATGTTTTACCACCTCAGAAAGTATTCAGGTCTCCATATACCGTCTTTAGTGGACTAAAATGGGACAAAACAGGGCTAAACAAGGACTAAACTAAAGAAGTAGGGATTAAACAATGAAAATGTATTGCTAAATAAAGACCAAACTGTAGCTTAATAAAGACCAGGACAATGGTAGACAAGATCTAAACCAGGGCTAAAACCAAGACTAAAGCAGATCTAAACCAGGACTAAACCAGGGTTAAAACCAAGATCTAACACCAGATCTAAACCAAGGCTAAAAAAATGGGAAATAACCAGATCCAAACCATTGCTAAAAGAGGACTAAACCAGATCTAAACCAAGACTAAACCTGGACTAAACCAAAACTAAACCAAATCAGAACTAGGTCTAAACCAGGGCTAAACTAGAACTAAACCAAATCTAAACTAGGGCTAAACCAGGAACTAAACCAGGGCTAAACCAGATCTAAACCAGGGCTAAAAGCAATCTAAACCAGATGTAAACCAGAACTAAACCAAATCTAAACTAGGTCTAAACCAGGAACTAAACCAGGGCTAAACCAGATCTAAACCAGGGCTAAAACCAATCTAAACCAGATCTAAACCAGAACTAAACCAAATCTAAACTAGGTCTAAATCAGGAACTAAACCAGAACTAAACCAAATCTAAACTAGGTCTAAACCAGGAACTAAACCAGGGCTAAACCAGATCTAAACCAGCGATAAAACCAGGTCTAAACCCGATTTAAACCAGGACTAAACCAGGAACTAAACCAGGGCTAAAACCAGATCTAAACCAGCGATAAAACCAGGTCTAAACCCGATTTAAACCAGGACTAAACCATGTCCTAAGTCCAAATAAACTTTATCAAGACTTGAACTGCAAAAGACTCCTGAATACCACTACAAGACGCCCGGGTACCGCCAGTGAAACCTGCGCCACAGGTTGAGAAACATGGTATAGTTAATTTTCCTGAAAGTTTTTGTGTAATTCACTTTCCACCGATCACTTAAACAAACTTTTCCATGTTGCCTGCGTTGATACAATCCCCACCTTCACCCGCCTCCACACTGCGTCCGTCATGATGAAAGTTACTTCCTATTTTGAGCGATTTGTGTCGCAACCTGGTCTTCCTCAGAGTCACCAGCCCAGAGTGAAATTTAAAATGAGTAAATAGCTTGTACATTGCAGTAGAAGTGACTTTTTTTTATTAGTCTTTGAACTAAAAAGTCAAATATTGTCCTTGCTCAATATCTTACTTTCATCTTTCCTCTCAGATGCTAATACGCAATGCTTTTTACACATTTTGATACACAACATACAGAGTTTGATAAGCATTTTATTTAGTTATATGGATTTTGTGCTTTTTATCTTTATTAGATTGCAAAAATAATCAGAGAAATCAGAGATGGGAATGACATTTAGCTTTAAGGCCCAACTCGGGAATCAAACCCACAAACAAACTAAAAAACTCAAGGCAACAGGATCGCTCAAGATTTTTGAGTTTTGGGGCCAACTCAAAATCTCAAGTTTTCAACAACTCAATTCAATTCAATTTTTTTTTGTTCACTTAATTTGACGTTCATATGTCTAAAAACTTTAAATTTTAAGTTTTAGTCAGTATCATTTACAGTCAACTTACTATCCAACGTTCAGAAAATGTATTATTCTTTTGTTGAATTTAGTACATTTAGTTTTTATTATTTTCAATAATGAAAGGAACAGAAGTGTTGGAACAAAATATTGCAGTATATGGTGTAAAATTATGGAACAATCTTAATAAAGAAACCAAAGAATCAAGGTCACTTAATATATTTAAAAAATGTATTAAATCAAGTGTATTAAATAGTTATCAAAATGTAAATTAAAGTAGTGGTCTGTGATAAAGTTTTGATGAAGTTTAAAAATTAAATTCAGTTATGTTGAGATGCTAAAATGAAAATTAAATGTGAAATGTAAATATTTTTTGTTGTTAAAAAGGGGCAGAAAATATAAGATTTTTTTCTTCTCTCTGCTCCTTTTCATTCAAACTTCATGCTGTCATGTAAACATTTCTGCTTTTTTTCCTCTTTTATATAATGAAATAAATAAATAATACCTTTTCTGAACAATGGATAGTAAGTTGGCTGTAAGATGAGTTAAAAGAATAATGATAGAAAACTTAAAATTTAAAGTTTTTAGACATATAAACGTCAAATTAAGGGAGCAAAAAATATGAGTTGTTGAAAACTTGAGATTTTGAGTTGGCCCCAAAACTCCAAAATCTTCAGGGATGCAGTTACCTTGAGTTTTTGAGTTTTCGCAATTTTTTTATTTTTATTTTACAGTGCTGGCCACTCTAGTTAAAGGTCCTGTAAGCAGCAGCGCTCCTACTGGTTTGAAAACGGTACTGCAGTCTGAATCAAAACAAGTCTCTTTTCTGATTGGACGACCGGCAATGCATATATTTAGAACCAAAACAAACAAAATAAACATAAACATCTTGGCCGTTATGTAAAATATATTTTTACATTGTGAATAAATCAGCTGTATTATAGACTCTTCTGGTACCGGAACTTAACAATGACAATGATACATTTTTAATGAAGCAATTATCGCAATTAGCCACCAAAGATCGGAAAATAGGAATAAATCAAGACAAGTTTGGGAACTGACACCCACTCTGCCACATGTGAGTAATATCTGGTTTAATTCCACTAGCGGGTTTGTGAATGTTTAGCCGTTTTTAAAAACATAGCAATTAGTGTCTATAATTAGCATATAAGCTAAAGGCTATGCAATTTACATTTCTTTATTTCAATGTTACGCAGGACAAATAGTAACAGAAATGTGTCAGACCACTATAGTTTGACACTGTATGCTCAGATTTAATTCATCAAACAAATCCTACTTTTAGAAGCTCAGTTTAGCAAATGGTACTGTCTCAGATCTAGTTCATATCAACTCAGATTACTTTTAAATAAACATATAAACAAAAACTATTCATTCCTGCTGCCCAAAAATGTCAAAATTAATATTTTTACTTTGCTCTCTCCTAGAAATGAATGGTATAAAACGTTAATCTGTGCAACTTTTTAAAACACGTCACTCCTGGAAGAGTGTATTGTTACCAGTAAAACTAATATTTGATTTAAATATGTTTTATCACATCTGAAGTATTAAAGAAATATAGTGCTCATAGTACCTTAAATGTGGTACACGCTCTACCATGTGAGCCACCAGGTTTAATGATATTGACAGACTGCCAGTGATGATTAACATAATGTCAGGAAACAGATGATGACGATTTTTAACTATTAATAAATAAGAATCTTACATAAGAAAATAAATGTACAGTATGTGAGGTGCATGTACGGGCACCGCTGTGTCCTAGGGCAAGACACGTTACTCATCTTGTTTGTGTGAATGTGTTAGTGTGACTGACAGTCACGCTTCCGTCAGTCTGCCCCGGGGCGAGTGAATGAATAATGCATCTAACTGTAAAGCGACGATGAGTTTCTAAAAAAAGCGCTATATATGACTAATGCTTTATTACTCAATTCAAAATGAGGAGGTCTTCTGAATGACAAATAGCTACAATGGCTTCAGGATTATGATAATAGGGAAACGCAGGCACATTTTTATGTATTTGGCACTCAAAGACTAAAATAAATCTAAATCAGGGAGGTGACACTAAAGAAGGACAAAACAGGGACTAAACCAGGTCTAAAACCAGAACTCAACCAGGAAAAAAAAAAATCAGGCCTAAAACGAGGAATAAACCAGGAGTTAATCAGAACTAAACTAGGTCTAAACCAAGTCTAGACCAGGTCAAACCAAGACTAAACTAAGACTAAACCATTTCTGAAACCAAAACTCAAACAGGAAAAAAAAAATCAGGCCTAAAACCAGGAATCAACCAGGAATTAATCAGCACTAAACTAATCTAAACCAAGACTAAGACAAGACTAATCTAAACTAAGACTAAACCACGGCAAAACCCTTCCTAAAACCAGAATGTCTGTTTTAAGTCAGTAGTTCCCAAAGTGGGGTCCCCTGGAGGTTCATGAAGGTACTGCAGGGGGGCCCCCGGAGGTTGTTAATACATAAGAAGTACTTAAGAAGAAACTGAGTTTGACATTAATTACAGTTATATACTTGTTTAAAAATATTACTTTGAAACATATTTTAGCCAGCAGTTAGTGTTTTTTGTAACATTTTTATAGAAATATATGGAGAAAAAACATAACAAGCTCTTTTGAATAAACGGAAGTTGTATTAGTTTGGGGACTGCATGGGGATTTTAGAAATTTAAAGTGACAGTCTTGACTTTGGGAAAAGCTGGTTGAAGTAATTTTAACTTACTATGTCTGAATAGTATGTCCTATTTTAAAATATCGCCAAAAAATCACAATATTCAACATTGATATTGAATATCAAGACAAGATTGATAAACAGAGGATTTCTTATTTTAATTATTTGTCCATTATATAAGTCAATATAAAATGGGTCCTGCCTTTTGTAGATTGAGTGTTTCTATAAGAGATAAAACAACCTAAAATGTGTTGTTTTGTGAAGCTTAAGAAAGAAAGCTGTAGGTTGATCTCGTTTGGCAAGATATACACAAAAGTTTTAGGCAGGTGTGAAAAAATGCTGAATACATCTCTGTAGGAAATACCAAGGTAGCAACACCAAACATACAGCCAATGTTTTTAAAATTATATCCACTATTTTTGTAAGCATTCACACTTAAGTTGGAACTGTGGCAGCCTCTTGTGTGACAGGTGAAACTGCCTTTGAGATGCTCAGAACTGGCACGAAAATACAAAAAATTTGTTTTGTATTAATAGGATTTATATAGAAAAATGTATACTTCTTCTTACTTCTATATCAACCAGCATTTTGGTTTTAATGTTTTGCTTTAAACAAGGTTTCTGTGGGGTCTTAAAAAGTTTTAAAAAGTCTTAAATTGTAAAGTCTGAATTTAACGTCTCAAATATGTCACGTACATTAGATGCAATGACCTTGCAGAGATTTTTTGGCACTCACTGTCACAGATAGTCTCAGCTTTTTGTACACTGCATGCTTACAAATTAGGTCTTATTTTTCTTGAACAATGGTCTTAAAAAATTCTTAAATGAACCATACTGAAGCCTACAGGAAAAAAAAGCGTAACTCAGTAACTTTTTTCCCTTAAATAGTTTGTGTGATGGTTGAATGAGTTGTTATGGGGTAAATGAAGATCTCGCAACAAGCTATCAGTGGCTATATTTCTCAATTTTTGTCATATAGGAGTGAACTGGACTTGTGAGTGTTTACGATGCTTTACTCCTGAAAAGTAGGGAGAGAAAAGTGAGGCAAAAACAGCAAAGAAACTAGCAAAGTTACTGAGTTCCGCTTTACTTTAACTTTGCTAATTTCTTTGTTGTTTTGGACACATTTTTCTCTACAGCACTCCTCCTACATTTCAGAGTAAAGCACTTAAAACTTCTCCCAGTATCTGTACAAAGGTTTCCTCTGCCTTTTGACTAACCTGGCGAGCCAGATTCTCCTGTTGCTTTTCACGAGCAGAAGGTAAAAAAATAAAAATAAAAAAAAAGACTTTTCTTTCTTTCTTTCTTTCTTTCTTTCCCATTCAGAAATAAGTACAGAGCTGCTTATAATATGGCATATTCTGGTGTTTTAAGAAAAAACACCAGATTGGTTACTCCGTCTGTCATTGTTCCGCTACAGAAACTAAATGTTACCGAAGTAGTACAGACTAACTAACTAAGAAATGAAGCCATCGCTGGGTTGTTATTATGGCTGACCGGGACAAGAAACCAAGCGTTCAGGGACATTGGGTCAGTTCTCCCATTCTTGCAAGGCTGTTTTTTTGCTAAGACAGGCCTAGGAGATAATGCAGGGGGGCATTTAACCATCACACTGACTCTCAAAATGTTTAATTAGGTGCAAAAGTCACATAGTTCACTTTTAAAACCACCTCCGTCCTCTTCTTTTCAGTCGTTTTTTTCCCTCTGCCCCAGTCGTCCTCAGGTCGCTGGAACAGTGTGGGTGTTTTTAGGTTCGCAGTGATTCATCCTGAGTCCATCTGCTGTTACAGTGCGTGGGTGTGTGAATGTAAATAACTGTGTATAATAGTTTTGGCCGCTCACCGGTGATGTGCAGGCCTCTCTGAAACACCTCGTACAGGGTCCGGGCGTCGTCGTGGTAGTGGGTCAGCAGCTTGGTTTGGTCGCCCATCATGGATCTGCGACCCCCACCTTCGTTCTGACGCACAAAAAAAGACAGTAGCGAATGATTTTAACCTGCAACTACACACAGTATTTATTTTTATTTGTTTAAGTGGTTTTCTTAGATCAGGGGTCTCTAGCCTTTCCCCCCTGAGAGCTACTTTTCTCCGTTTCCTATGTTTTTTGTTGTGTATACAAAGTACCACAGAGTCATCGTGAAACAAACACTGAGCATGTTTCTCCTCTTTCATTTACACACACTATGATTTTTTTTATATTTTTCATGAAACAGGCAAAAGGTAAAACAATAAAACAAACCCCAAAACACAGAACAAAAGTAAAATAAATAAATCAATAAAAAATTTAGTGTAAACAATGCCAATGACAGTGATACAAAATAAGAAAAAGAAAAGTTTCTATGATGCCCTGAACAGGAAGGCTTTGGTCGTCTGACATGCACTCCTTGCGGGGAACTTGTTTGTGTTTATTTTTTTAGTGCAGCTATGAAGTTTTGTGTTCTTTCTTAGGTGTAACAGTTTTAACATTTAGTGTGACAGTGATTTGGGCTGGCTGGGTTTTAAGTTCTGGGCTGTAAGCGGTCAGCTCATAGTTAATTGCTGCATTGAAGGCTTTTCTTTGCTTCTGTTTCTCTTTTTTCTGCTGTTTACTTCACTAAATTTAAGAGCAAGTATCTGTACTTTTTACTCCACTACATTTCTGAGTTGGTTTGAAGTCCCGGATCTCCCTCACCCCACTCACCTGTCTGGATGAGGCCACCTGCTGCATCCTATGGACTTCCTCAACCTATCTCACCCACTCTCGTCTGGATGAATCCTTACAGAGCTGATCTATGATCCTATAGATGAACTAATGAACTAACTCCTGATGCATTGCCTGTCCGTCCTGGGAGAGGATCTCTCCTTCAATATGGGCTCCATAAGGTTTCTTCTTTTTTCCTGTAGCTGGGTTTTTTAGGAATTTTTCCTTACCAAGAAGGAAGGTCTAAGGACAGGAGTGTCCTGGGTCTGTTTAGTTTAGTGTAGTTATTGTTTGTGCTGATTGTGTGTTTATGTTTGATCAACTGTTTGTGAAGCCCTTTGAGGTGACTTTTGTTGTGATACTGGGCTATACAAATAAAACTGAATTGAATTGAACTGAAGTACAAAGTATTTTAAATCCATCCATCCATCCATCCTCTTCCGCTTATCCGGGACCGGGTCGCGGAGGCAGCAGTCTAAGCAAAGATGCCCAGACTTCCCTATCCACAGACACTTCCTCCAGCTCTACCGGGGGGATCCCAAGGCAGTTCCCAGGCCGAGAGACATAGTCCCTCCAGCATGTCCTAGGTCTTCCCCGGGGCCTCCTCCCGGTGGGACATGAAGGCGTCCAGGAGGCGTCCAGGAGGCTCTGGAACAGATGCCCAAGCCACCTCAACTGACTCCTCTCGATGTGGAGGAGCAGCGGCTCTACTCTGAGCTCCTCCCGGGTGACAGAGCTCCTCACCCTATCTCTATCAAAAAAAGTATTTTAAATTTTGGTTTAAAATCATGTGTTTTTGTCGCACCCTCACAAGTACTTAAATATAACAGATGCAGTAAAGTAGTACTGCTTTAGAAACATCAGAATAATAAAGACAGAAGAGCTCAGAGACAGATTCAGTCTCTTCTACTGCAGCAGTTTGTTCATTTCACCTGGAATCAGCAAAATCCCTCACATTTAACTCATTCATGAGCTGAGTCTGTGAGAAATACTTTTGCTCCTTTATCTGTACTTTTACTTATTTAAAGAAATTGAGTACTTCTTCCACCGCTGGGTCTCAGAGTCAAGTTGACGTTCTCTGATATATTCACGTTTATACCGCAGACTGTTTGCACAATAACGTGGATCTATTATTCATTTAGCCTATACATAAAAAAGTCACTGATGTTTTGGGACTAGAAGCTCATGCCACATAAAACTGTAAACCACACACGTTTTCATGGGTAAAAATCTTCAAAAACCACTGAACACACACACATACGGCTGCTCTGAACCTGTTTGACCGGTTTCACACTGAACGTGAGGCGCGAGGCTGTGATATTTGAGCCAGAGGAGCAGCAGGTGTGTGGTTTGATCGAATAAAAGGTAAACCAACGACCATCAACATGCAGCTGTTGTAAAAAGCACAACTATTGTTTTTATATTTGTATATGGATTTTTTATTTTGTTTGTCCCTCTACGACAACTGTGTGACTTGAAAAGCTCTTTGTCCAAATGAGGTTGTTATGATTGAGCAACAAAAATAAAAAGTCTGATCTGAACTGAGACAAAGGGATTTTAAAGCAGAGTGAAAAAAAAATGTAATAAATTAAATATGTCATTTGTTTTCTTCCTTTCGGCTTTTCTCTTTTGGGGTTAAAATGACCAACACCAGGCTGATTTGCATTCAAATTTGGCAACCCTCTCCATTTATCCAGGATTGGGACTGGCACAAAAAAGTACACTGGCTTATGGCTGGTTTTAAAATTAAATACTGTATCTTAACAATAGATTTATATAGATTTATATTGATATAATGCTTATTTTTCAAAGCACAACATCATTTTCTGTCTTTACTTATTCAGTTCATGGTGTGACTGAGGCTATTCAAGTCTTCTGTGCCAATCCCAAGCCTGGATAAATGGAGAGGGTTGCGTCTGGAAGGACATCCAGTGTAAAACCAATTGCCATTTTCAATCTGCAAATTACTTTACACTAGTGACAGAAAGTAAAAGTACTTAGTTACTTTACTTAAGTACACTTTTCATGTATCTGTACTTTAATTGATTCAGGGTGCTTTTACTTTTACTTCACTACATTTTAGAGCAAGTATCTTTACTTTTTACTCCACTACATTTATGACTTGTATTTTGAGTTTTGGTGCAAGATCATGTGTTTTTGTCATGGCCTCATTGTAGACACACAGTACTTAAATATAACAGATGCAGTAAAGTAGTACTGCTTTAGAAACATCAGAATAATAAAGACAGAAGAGCTCAGTGACAGATTCAGTTTCTTCTACTGCAGCAGTTTGTTCATTTCATCTGGAATCAGCAAAATCCTGTCGAGTCTTTTAAGTTTTTTACTTGCTTGTGAACTTTCCCACTGGTTAAATAGGCTGAACTTTTAACACATCTGCTGCTAACTTAATACATTTAAGGTCAAAGGTCAAGATGATAAATGGATAAGCACTTAAGTAAATGCCAGGCAAGCACTTCTCCTTTTTATGGCTGCTGCAGTTTGAGCTTATGTCGTCTACATGGCAAATGAATTAGAAAACTGTGGATAAATGAGTTTATTTTTAGTCATATATTTAAAAAAAATGTTACAAAAACTCAAAAACTCAAGGCAGCAGGATCCCTCAAGATTTTTGGGGGCAAGTTTTCAACAAATATACATATGCATTTGTTCAATTTAATGTTCATACGTCAAAAAACTTTCAATTCTAAGTTTGACTCGCTATCATTATTTTTTTAACTCATCTTACAGCCAACTTACTGTCTATTGTTCTGAAAAAAGTATTATTATTGATAATAGTAAAAACATAAAACAACATATATTAAATTTAACAAAACAAGTTTACAATTTTAACAACTTTTTCTGAACAATAGAAAGTAAGGTGGCTGTAAGCTGAGTTAAAAACATGATGATAGCGAGTCAAACTTAAAATTGAAAGTGTTTAGAGCCAGGGTTTACCTGTAGCCCTCAACCACTTTCCAAGTAGCTCCCTAAAGGTTTTATGAATTCTACATAGGCTTGATTGGTCAAATTTAATCTATGACTATTGGCAAACCAACTTGTGCATGTATTCAATCAAATTCATAGCTGCTCATCTCCTTTGTGCACAAAATTATTATTTTAAGATTAGGCGATAGAGTTTTGTTCCAAAGTAAACAGAGAGAACTACATATTTTTCTTGTTTTAATTTAAAATGCGAGCTGTGGACACCGACATTTTGTAAATGTTCGAGGAAAAGAAAATAAGATTTCTTTGGGTTGCGATTGACTGCGACTGACTGTCCACTGTCCAGTGTGTACCCCACCTAAGGCCCTTAGCTATTGGAACTGGCTCCAGTACCAGTGACTCTTCAAGGAAATAAGTGTAAGAAGATGAATGAATAAATGTTACAAAGCACAAGTAGCTCTCTGCCATATTTACTTAAAAAAACGTTAAAAGTAGCTCTCCGGGGAAAAAAGGTTGGAGACCCCTGGTTTAGACACATGAACGTTAAATTAGGTGAACAAAAAATGTTAGTTGTTCAAAGCTTGAGATTTTAAAATTAGTTTTTTCATTTTACAGTGAACACAGTGAAATATTTCAAGCATTTACTAAAGTTATATGCTATGATTATGGCTTACAGTTTAGGCAAATTAAAATTCATTATAATCATCACAATTAAAAATAAATGAATGGTTGAAATATTTGACTCTGTATTTTCTTTCCTTTTGGGTTTTTCTCTTTTACCCACAGCAAACCACCTGCCTCCAAGTTTGCAGTACTTTGAATCCTAATTTGGTATAGGTTTTACGCCGGATGCCCTTCCTGTCACGCTCCATTTATCCAGACTTGGCACTGGCACAATAAGTACCCCTTGAGGCTGCATTGCGTACTGTCACTCTGTATAAAATATGCTTTAAACAGTAATAAATTCACTTTTCCCCCACTCGTCTTACGTAAGTAGCCCAGATGTCTTTTCTTACCGGGACCTCCTGTGATTGGTGGAGGAGGCTGCAGGGCGGCGTGATGGGACGGGGTCTCGTGGCGAACCAGTAGGCCAGCACGGCGGTCAGGGCCCCTATCCCGACCAGAGTGGAGGTGGGCAGGGAGCGGAAAAACTGTCCCAAATCCTCCATCTCCGGGATCCTCAGGCCACTCATCAGCTCCTGGCCCTGCATCTTCTCCATCAGCGTGGAACTCAACTCTGAAACACAAAAAACCAGAACGATACGGTCACAGGGTGCAGTCAGTTCGGTCTTTGGTAAACGTCCTGTTCAGAGTGGTCCCATTTTCTTCAGTTCAAACATCATTTTACACACTACAGCAACACAAAAGGGACCAGAGATGTTTCTAGACCATTCCCAAAGTCTCGTGGCCCTCTTACAATTCCAAAAATCCCCAGCTGACCCCCAATTATAGAACTACCCATGTTTTTCACACAACACAATCTAACAAAAGTCACTTTTGTCTTGCACCTTTTTGTCTGTGATACATGCTCACTTTATTTTCTTGCTTTCTGCACTTTATTCTGTATAAGATCTGCCTGAACAAGTGAATTTCTCTACTGTGCAATTAATAAAGCTCAATCTAATCTAAGTCCCAACAAAATAATATCTTTGAACATAAAAACTAATTTTGCAACACAATTTAAAAATAGAAGGCAGAGAGTATTAGATGAGATGCACAAAAGTACAGACAAAGCTACAGAAACACTGTACAAAAGTGCTGGAGGGCCATAAGTAATGCATTTTGTCACAGAAGCAGAGGGCCATATAAAATCTCAAACCATGCCACAAATGGCCCCTGGGACACGTCTGCGCTAAGGGGATGGTCCCATTCAGAATGAGTCCAAGCTCATGCTTTCGTCTTCACTGCAGAAACACCAGAAACAAGTCCAACTTTAAACTTTTTTTTTTTCCCCACAGCTTCATGGGAATCTAAAATAATCATCATCATTAGACTCTCCTTTAAAACAAGCAATTAAAGCTAAAATAAATGAATAAATAATATTTTTAGCACTTTCACCTTCTTTTTATCGTCAGTGAGACACTTGAGCTTACTTGTTTTTCATAAGTTTCAATAGTTTAATATGAAAAGAGCGCAAATATTTTCTTAACAAATGATACACATTACACATTTACAGTACACACAATGAAGTACTCAAAATCTGTACTCGAGTAAAAGTACCATTGCTTCAAAATAATATTACTCATGAGACAACATAGCTATTGCACAAGTAAAAAGAAGTAAAAGCAACAGGTTAGATATAGTACTTTAGATTGTGCAATAAAAACTACTTCAACTTAATATTATTTAAATAGATAAATATATATATAGACAAGCAAATAGATAAATATACAGTATATACTTTCAAAAATAACTAGTAAAAAATGTACTTTCCAATACTGTTATATTAGCGTACATTAAATCTACGCATGAGGCAAATTTAAACTCATGTGGGCAGAAGTGTTGTAGTCAAGACCGTACTAATCGAGACCAGGACCAGTCCGAGACCAAGGCAAACCAAGACCAGGTCAAAACCAAACCCTGTGAACTAAAGCTGGTTCAAATACATGAATGATTTTAGAGATTTAAAGCAACACAATCTACAAACAAATAGAAACAAATTATTTTCCTGGTTCTTCTAATGCAGAAAACCAATTACTACAAAATGATGCTTAGCTTTTTCTTATAATGTTTGATAAAATCTCTGTATACATGCTGATACAAGACTGAGTAAAGTTGGATTTGAGACTAAGACCAAGACCAAGACTAATTAAAAGAGCAGCCGAGACCAAGAGCGCTACAACACTAGCGAGCGGCTTGAACAAATATTTAATCTTGCCTCTGAAAACTGTAATACTCAATATTGACCTCATACGACCTTAGTTAAAGCCCGTTATTGAAATGTATGTTGTCCTCAGCGTCCCATACAGCAGTGGTCCCCAACCTTTTTGTGTGTTTTGTGTACCCCCAGGACCTGATGTAGCCCTGGTTTGGACCCAACTTCGTCCTGGTTTAGTCTAAGTTTAGTCCTGGTTTAGACCATGTTTACTCTAAGCTGAGCTCTTAGTTTAGTCATGGTTTGACCTGGTTTATACTTGGTTTTAGACCTAGTTTAGTTCTGGTTTGTTGTTGGTTTAGTTCTGGTTTGGACCTGGCTTAGTCCTGGTTTAGTCTTGATTTAGTCTTAGTTTTGTTATGGTTTTATGCATGGTTTAGTCTTTAGTTCTGTTTTTCTACATTTTTTTCTGGTTTTAGACCTGGTTTAGACCTGCTTTAGTCCTGCTTTAGTCCTGCTTTAGACCTGGTTTAGACCTGCTTTAGTCCTCCTTTAGTCCTGGTTTAGTCCTGGTTTAGACCTGCTTTAGTCCTGCTTTAGTCCTCCTTTAGTCCTGGTTTAGACCTGCTTTAGTCCTGCTTTAGTCCTCTTTTAGTCCTGGTTTAGACCTGCTTTAGTCCTGCTTTAGTCCTGGTTTAGTCCTGCTTAATCCTGCTTTAGTCCTCCTTTAGTCCTGCTTTAGACCTGCTTTAGTCCTCCTTTAGTCCTGGTTTAGTCCTGCTTTAGACCTGCTTTAGTCCTGCTTTAGTCCTGGTTTAGTCCTGGTTTAGACCTGCTTTAGTCCTGCTTTAGTCCTGGTTTAGTCCTGGTTTAGTCCTGCTTTAGTCCTGCTTTAGTCCTGGTTTAGTCCTGCTTTAGTCCTGCTTTAGTCCTGGTTTAGTCCAGCTTTAGTCCTGGTTTGGTCCTGGTTTAGACCTGGTTTAGTCCTGGTTTAGTCCTGGTTTAGTCCTGCTTTAGTCCTAGTTTAGTCCTGGTTTAGACCTGGTTTAGACCTGGTTTAGTCCTGCTTTAGACCTACTTTAGTCCTCCTTTAGTCCTGGTTTAGTCCTGGTTTAGACCTGCTTTAGTCTTGATTTAGTCCTGGTTTAGACCTGCTTTAGTCCTGATTTAGTCCTGGTTTAGTCCTGGTTTAGTCCTGCTTTAGTCCTCCTTTAGTCCTGGTTTAGACCTGCTTTAGTCCTGCTTTAGTCCTGGTTTACTCCAGCTTTAGTCCTGGTTTGGTCCTGGTTTAGACCTGGTTTAGTCCTAGTTTAGTCCTGCTTTAGTCCTAGTTTAGTCCTGGTTTGGTCCTGATTTAGACCTGGTTTAGACCTGGCTTAGTCCTGGTTTAGTCCTGCTTTAGACCTGCTTTAGTCCTGGTTTAGACCTGATTTAGGTTTATTTTAATCTTTGAAAGCCAAATATATAAACGTACTAAAAATAATCATCTACCCCCACATCCTCCCTGTAATGTGCTCGCGTACCCCTAGGGGTCCCTGTACCCCTGGTTGGGAAACACTGCCATACAGCTCTGTGGTAACCAGTCTGGGCCAACGCGCCTATGGTGATGCTGATTCAGACAAAAAACATTGGCATTAATCAGAAACTGCATAAAAGAAGAAATGGCTTTGGGAGCAGTCATGCCACAGTCTCGTGCTCTGCCTCAGACTGCAGAGGTCAGCAGGAAGCAAAGACCAAAATATTATGGAAGTGGGAATATAAGTCAATAAGTGCTTCATATGAGAAAATAATCTGTGGATATTTTTCCTTTTAAAGTCTATGTGGTTCCAGTAAACAGTGCAGTACATTTATGAATAAATCAATGAAACTAATAAATAAATGAAATCTATTAATGGAGTGATATGGCTACATTCACACTGCAGCTCAATTCTAAGCAAAGATTTAACCAACACAGGAACTCTTGGTAGGGTTTAGCAACTTTATTTAAATAAGTTATAGATTAGTGAATGAAATGTAGACTTTTGGCCCCCAAAATATATAATAAAACCAGGTCTTTGCATCACAGTGTTATGAAATCTTTAATATCTAATCCAATCAAATTGTAACTACAGAAAATATGATGTTCTGTTAATGAATGCCTCTACAAAAGGCTTCAGTCTTTAAATACTGTGAATCATTGAAAAACTCACGGAGTGGGGAGGAGGTTAATGGATAAATGATTTTGTTGCTTATAAAAGAGAGAATAGGACAGGTTACACTCAATTAATTTACTTCATTTTTTCTTTTCACAATGTTAAAAAAATGTGCCAGTGTCTAAAATGGCAGCTTTGTCCATTACAGCTAAATACAATAATTAACGTTATTCAGTAAAACATCTCACAAACAGGTCCAGAGCTAAATCTTTAGTACATTTATATTCCATACTGAGCAAAGACAAACCTTATGACTGTTCTCAGCTGCAATGGTGCATAAATAACAGGCTACTTAGATTAAAAGATTAAAAACTTGCATCTGCTATTCTGCAGATCTGTAACAAGTCATACAACACATCCTGATGTTTGTCCAGAAACTGTAAATCCCACCAGGGCAGGAGGTGCATCACTGTTCTTAGTCAATGAAGTTACTTTTCCTGTTGAAATTTATATTTAAATAAAAAATAAAATACTCAAAATACTCGGAAATCAGAGTTTTTTCCATGACAAAATTTGTTTTTTCACGTCTGCCTTTACCAGGAAGTTTGGCAAGAGCTTTTTTAGAGGTGGCAGCTGCCGCCCTGTGCCCCCGCTTTAGATCCGCCCCTGCAGAGTGAGATTTGTAACGAAGGTAAACTCAATGGATGACTCTGATTTATAAAGCTTTTCTTGGCTTTGTTCCGTTTTATTTAAGCTCTCTCCTGCAGAAGACACACAGTCATTATGCTCCTCCTTCATGTGACATTTATCGTTTGTTTGTTCCCCGTGTTGGGACTGATTTGGGGAAACGAGTTTTGAGTTACACTGCCTCTTCTGCCGGGAATCCTCTCCAAACAAAGCTGAAACTGACAAATCTGATTCCTCTTAGTGCCATCTTAAAAAACACACAACAAGAGTCCTATGACCAGTGTTTGTGTTTCTAAATTGTCACTCTGCTCTTATTATTATTGCACTTTTAAATGTCTGACTGCCTGTAATAAGTAACCTTTTTATAGTTTTATTGTTATTGACCTTTCTAGTTGTGTATTTATTATTGTTACACCTCTGAAAAAGAGATCTGGCTAAATAAAGGTAATAAAATAACAATATGCAAATGTCAAATTAGTCATTTATTCTGGACTGCTTTAAAATGCATAAAATGAAAAGCATGCATGAGGGCATAAAATCTGTTAGTGCACCTGCTACTATGGTAAAAAACAGTCAATTGGTCTATAATAGGGCTACAGGAAGTCACTGATGAGAAACTTTAGACAAACTTCCTCTTCCTTAAACCACTTCTCAGATAAAGTTTAGTCTTGTGTGTATAATTTGCTTGTAATGGGACAGACAGAAATCCAATCTGAAATCTGTCTGGAGCTCGGTCTGAAACTTCGGGACCAGCGAAGCCTTATCTGATGTGAAGTTTGCCGTTTTTATGGAGGGGCGTGCGGACCTAACGGGGGCATCGAATGGGACGGCTCTGAATGGTTTTCCTTCCTCTTTCGCCCGGCCTCGAGCCATGAGTCACAGACAGTTTAGCTACCAGCAGACGGCACCATCACTTCCTGTATGCTTACGCAGCAAAGCATGATGGGTAAAAAACAAAAATAACAGTGGCCCGTGGGAACAATGGCCTCTGACTTTTAGAAATGAGACATACATTTTGCACTTCTGCTTCAGAGTGCAGGTCATTTAAGGAAGACAAGTTTGGTTTGATTTGAAAGGCTGGTTTATTGTAAGTCATTGCTCTTTTAATGAGTCACGGTTTTGTCCCAGTCTAAAGTCATATAAAGGCCACAAAATTCAGTTTTTTTTATCTAAATGAATGTAGCTGGATGCAGATTTCAACCTTGCATTTTATCTTATAACTCCAACAAGCTCTGTCATGTTGCCTATAGAGCCTCAATCCAATCCAACTTTATTTGTATAGCACATTTTACCAAAATAAAAGCTGTGTTCGAGCATAATCCCTAGCCCCTAACCCCTCAGTCCCTATGTAGTCCAACACAACTATTTACAATAGATCTTGTTGAAGGTGCACTTTCAGTACTATTGCTAGTAACTTTTAATGTATGTATTTATTATGTTTTTATTATTGCTTCACTGAGTATGGTTTTATTATGTGTGTTTGTGTATGTATCTATCTATCTATCTATCTATCTATCTATCTATCTATCTATCTATCTATCTATCTATCTATCTATCACTATATAGCGGACTATATAGGGCACTCATTTTGTGAATGATTCGGACACTCGCTCACTATTTTTAACTCGCTGTTGATCATGTGACTCTGGCATCTGTGTAAAAAAAAGTTTGGCGAGCTCGGAGCTCCCAACCTGACTTTAGCAATATGTTAGTTATTTATAGATAAATAATAATCAGTACATGTGAATATTTGCTATGAATGATCACTTTAATGAATAAAACAGAGTGGATTATTGCAGCTCTGTGCCTTAAGAGGGGAAGCTGTCACCTGTACAGGCTGAGGTAAGCTAACGTTAGCATTTTAAGAGCTATTTATTCCTAAATACGACTTGACAGAAGTAAAAACAATGTTTCTGACTGGTTTTATTTAGATGTGTTGTGTACAGTTTAAAGTCCTGCCACAGTCCCGCTGTTCTCCTCCAAAACTCGCAAAGCATTCTGGTCTATACTGACCGTCTAGTGACCATTGATGTCCACTACTTTTCAAAATGCATTGTGGGGAAATTTTGAGTGCACTATTTTTTATCCACTAGACATTCGAACACCACTACAGAATGGCGTGACCACTACAGAGTGCACTACAGAAGGATTGGGGAGGATATTTGGACACAACCAAGTGCTTCACAGAAAACAACAAACACACATAACAAAGTCCCAGAGAAAATGTATTACTTATGGCCCATCAGTACATCTGTGTATCTCATCTACTACTCTCTGCTTTTCTAAGTTTTGTAAGTATTTTAAAATAGTAGTAAGCATTAAAATCAGCTAAACATATATTACGAGGAGGATGTTTATTTTGTTCAAAGATGTTATTTTGTTGGGACTTCATGTAGATTTTGTTGTCAAAGGGAAAAAAAGGCTTTTAAAAACAAAATACTTTTAAAACAGTGTGCATTTAATTTATAGTTTATATGCTTTCAGTTCCTAAAAACATAAGGAGGGACTGTTGGCCCTTGGACTGTTGCACATCTTCAAATCCGGCCCTCATTGGAAAAAGTTTGGACGCCCCTGATTTAAAAAATAAAAGACAATAAAAACAGTAAAAGACATGTCAGAGGACCATGCAATTCTCATGCCGGGTTAAAAGTAGAAGTGTGTTTTTAAATGAGACTTAAAAGCATCAACTGTGGGGGATGTTTTGACCTGGGGAGGGTAGAGCGTTCCACATTTACGGCCGATTACAGAGAAGGCTCGGTGTCCCCGGTTTTTAAGCCTCGTCTTCGGCTTTGACGAGCTGCAGCTGGCCCTCGGACCTCAGCGAGCGCAGGTGAGTACAGTACAATGAGGTCAGAAATGTATACACTGGGCCAGTCCATGCAAAGCTTTAAAAACAAACAATAAAATGTTAAAATCAACTCTGAAGTGAATGGGAAGCCAGTGAGGTTTAGATAAAATGTATGTTATGTGTTTGGCTGAGACTGGTGTACAGTACATTACAGTAGTCCTGAGATAAAAGCATGAGTCACCCACTCCAAATCAATAAAACATAAAACCGATTTAAGTCTTGATAAAAGCTGAAGATGATAAAAACTGGATTTTACTATGGCATCTATCTATTGGTCTCTGACCTATCGAGGGCTTGGAGGAAAAGGGGCGTAAGTGCCATTTTGGGCGAATATGAGTAGTGTATGATATCAAATGTAAACTCACAGTGAGATCTTTCCAATGGCAAAAGGAAAGAACTTAAATGATGACCCATAAAATGTAATTTAAGAAAAACTAAAAGGTGTAACGGTAAAAGTTGGGTTTGTTCAGAGCCAAAAAGGCCTAAGTTCACTGTAGAACCGTCCCACAGCCCTGAGGCATGACTCAGAGTAAAGCATTGTTTAACTATAAAAACAAATATTATAAAAATAAATATGCATAATGTAATAAACATTTATTACTTAGGATAAAAATCTATTTCGCAAGATTGTCCTGGCCAGCAGGCAGCAGGAAGTTTCATGTTGTTACAGAAATCAGAAATTGAACCATCGCTCAATGTTTTTATAGTAAAAGGTTTCTCATCACTGGGAGTTAGCTTTGGTCATTTGGTGCATACATAAAACAGTAATGTTTTATAAGAAACGTGCAGAATAAAATAAATACATTTACAAAATACATAGATCAAGAATACAAGAATAAAACTGTGTTTTATAGTTAGTTATGTGGAATTATAAAACAGTAAAGTACTAACTCTGAAGCAGAATAACAGACTATACTCCATTTATTATAAGATTAGTAGATAAGGAAACTGCAGAATTGTTTTTTGTTGATGTTGATGTAATTAGTTAATACTAGTTAGTATTAGTTTATACTTTTTAATGTTTTTTATAGCATCATTTTATTTGATAAATTACTTTTTGTGAAAGTTGCTGTGTGTATTCAAAGATGAAAATCTTTCGTTCACTTACAAACGCCACAGTTCTGTTTATTCCACGTTCATTGGAAAAATGTTAGTGTCAAAAAGGTGTATCTCACTTTGTTGCCATTTTTAAAAAGTTTAATCAAAGATTTCCAACTTAAACTGCAGTAGTGTGAATCTTAAAGAGATTCTGAATTTGACAACACAAAAATATCAAAAATTGTGTTAAGTCTGAGGCAGCAGAAATTAGTTTTGTCTCTCCTGTAAAACAGCCCTCTGCTTCCAAGCCTTTGCCATGAACTCAGACTTGGTTTATTAGGTCATGTATTGGTTTTGGTCTTGTCTCAGTTTTTAAAAGTTTCAGTCTCGATAAACATGGTCTCAGGCTTGACTTGGCCTTTATTTTGTTGTTTTGACTGCAACGCTTAAAGACAGTAAATGAATTTTGGCATCAGAGTACATGTTGTGTTATAAATCATGCTTTTGTTAGTCATGTCTTGTCTTGTGTTTTTAAAGCAACGATGGCTAATCACATTACAGTTTTTGAACAGATGTGGGCCCAGAGATGTACCTTTAATAAAACAAGGACTGTTCAAACACGAAAAGTTACTTTAATCCTTTATTGGATTAGATTTGTGTATGTATCGGGAGGCTCCAGGTGTCTTTTAAAGGAGTAACCTTTGTGTTTTTTTCCTCGGTTCTTTCGCTTATCCGTACATTTGCCCGCTCTGATATAACAAAAACAAGAAATTACGCCATCACTAGCTTGTTTTTGGTTGTTGTGCCGCTTTCTGGTGAGATTTGCGATTTCCGCGATGTGGCGTTTTTGTCCCAGAGGCAGCAGGGCGCGTTATTTACACCACAACAACTCATTTAACCATCACACAGACTCAGAAACTGTTTATTTATATAAGATAAAAAGTTAGGAAAGATTTTTGTTTAACTGCTGGGCCCCTGATGTTTCTAGAAACACTGGTCAGGATTTCATGTTTACATCACCAAACAAGAAATAAGTTAAAGTTCAGCTTCTACAATATAATGGTGTGAGGATAGTGTACAATTGTATACAACTGTCATACATATGTTTTTACTTTTTATCGGCATTTATTCGGACACTCTCATCAGTTCATGCAGCTACACTAGAAAAGTAACATCTGTATATAATGTGGAGCAGCTCAACAGTTTTATGAAAATGGATCTTTGATATTTGGAAGTACCACTTTACTGGACGACAAACCCAGACTAACCCAGGACTAAACCGAGGAGTAAAATGAGGACTTACCCAGCAAAATGCATTACTTTGTAAAAACTGAAATGTACCTAAACCAGTACTAAACCAGGACTACACCAGGACTATAAACCAAGACCAAATCAACACTTAATCAGGTCTAAACCCAGACCAAGCAAAGACTAAACCAGGTCTAAGCTTAGGCTATAAACAACGACCGAACTAGGACTAAACCAAGATCAAACCAGGTCTAAACAAGGACTATAAACCATGACAAGACAGTACTAAACCAGGTCTAAACCTAGGCTATAAACAATGACCGAACTAGGACTAAACCAAGATCAAACCAGGTCTAAACAAGGACTATAAACCATGACAAGACAGTACTAAACCAGGTCTAAACCTAGGCTATAAACCAGGACTAAACCAAGACTAAACCAGGACTAAACACGGACTAAACCAAGTCTAATCTTGGGCTATAAACCAGGACTAAACCAAGACTAAACCAGGACTAAACAAGGACTAAACCAGGTCTAGTGTTGGGCTATAAACAACGACCAAACCAGGACAAAACTAGGACTAAACAAGGACTTAAACAGGTCTAAACTTGGCTTATAAACAACAACCAAACCAGGACTAAACCAGGATCAAACCAGGACTAAACAAGAACTAAACCAGGTCTAAACTTGGCTTATAAACAACGACCAAACCAGGACTAAACCAGGATCAAACCAGGACTAAACAAGAACTAAACCAGGTCTAATCTTGGGATATAAACCATGACCGAACTAGGACTAAACCAAGATCAAACCAGGTCTAAACAAGGACTATAAACCATGACAAGACAGTACTAAACCAGGTCTAAACCTAGGCTATAAACCAGGACTAAACCAAGACTAAACCAGGACTAAACAAGGACTAAACCAGGTCTAATCTTGGGCTATAAACAACGACCAAACCATGACCGAACCAGGACTAAACCAGGCACTTATCTTTGTCTAAACCAGGAACTTCCAAAAGACTCACTGGTAACTTTACCTCTGACTGAAACTCTACATCCCAAACATATCTTTCTGTTCTTTTCCTTTGACCTTTCTTCTCAGTAGATGACACCCTTTTCTACATTTCGAGCTTTGTGCTGTGTTTGTCGTGTGCTGCAGCAGCATCGATGTGCGGCGCAGTGGGTTAATGATGTTTGCAGAGAGGCAGAGAAAGTGAGGACCACAGCTCTGGGTCTAAATATAGAGTGCCAGAGCCTAACCTGGTGACACGGCTGCTGTGCCAACGACTGCTGCAGGGGCCACAGGGGGCTGCGTATGTGAGAGCAGCAGAGTGGGCCCCGGCTGCAGGGAGGTAACGCACAAATCCTGGGACTAATGGGCCTCACTGGGTTTGGGGTTGAGCACTGCAAAGACCTCAAATTAATGCCACTATTAATTTGCCTTCAAATATAATTCATGAGCAATGGGATTTTTTGCCCTCAGTAGCAAATACAGTGGCAAGCAAAAGTTAGCATTTTTCCTTTATTGCTGCCTTACAACCTGGAATTTAAATGAATTGTTGAGAGAGAAATATGACAGAAAAACAGAAAACTTGAGTGTGCAAAAGTATTTACTCCCTATTTAAAGAGGCCCCTAAAGGAGACCCAGTGTTGCTCACCCTCAGAAGTCACAGAAATAGTTGAGATAAGGTCGACCTGACTGCAATTCAACTGTGATAATGCCACAAAACACAATTTCATTCATCATTACAACATGTAAAAGATAAGAAACCACACCAAACCTGCCTAAAGAGGACCATCTAAAACTCACAAAGGAGTGCATTCATCAGAGAGGCAACAATAAGACCAAAGGTGACCCTGAAAGATCTGCAGAGCTCCACAGCAGAGACTGTTGCATCTGTCCCAGGACCACTCTGGACCATACTCTCCACAGAGCTGGGCTGGGTGGAGGAGTGGCTATTGCTTAAAGAAAATAATAACATATAAAACATGTTTTGTGCTTGCCAAAAGGCACGTGGGAGACTCCCCAAACACGAGAAGTTCCTCTGTCCAGATACAATTAAAATGAGCCATCAATGAAAGCTGCTCAAACCTATCCCCTATCCCCTGCTGTGGGGATATTTGTCATTGTTAGGGACTGGGAAACTGCTCAGAACTGAAGGAATGAAGGATGGAGCTAAACACAGGACAATTTTTGAAGAAAACGACTCAAACTGTGCTGCACAAAGCATCCAACCTGAAGGAGGTGGAGCTGAACCACTCTGCAACTGTGGGTGACCTTTCTATGTCCCGTTCAAAGCGTCTGAACATAAAACAAACCTGTTCTAATATCAATAATTTATCTGGAAAAACTGCACTTAACAGATTACAGTGTACTCAGGACGATAAATGAACAAGTTTAGGGCCCCCGGTTAGTTTTATGCAGTATGTTTTGTTGGTGCCTGCTGCTAAAACTTAATCTTACTGCATGTACTTTGTTTTCTGACAGATCAACGCTTCGCTCTGCTGTGAGATGGGACATATTTGCTGACTCGAGAGCAGGTGGCTTCAGTCTGACACTGAACATTCAGTTTGTGTGAACCGAGCTGAAGTTAAATGGACCGGAGAGTGACGAGGCAGAGATGCTTCTGTATGCAATACTTCTTCTTCTTCTTCTTCTTCTTCTTCTTCTTTTTGGCCTAGAAATAGCAGCTTGAGCCAGAAAAATAATTACACGTGTCTGCAATTATGTGTAACTACCATGTAATAATAATGTGTCCCATGTTTTGCAATGCATTACTGAAGATAATGTAAAACAACTTGTCTTAATGTGATTTAACACAGGATGAAAAGTAGTAACGATAAAGACAAATACATTTCCCAAACAAGCCAATTATTCTGAATAATTATTAGAAATGTTTGTTTTCTCTTATATTTTTACCATTTTTCATATTTTATACATATATTTGTATATGTACACACGCCGAGACAAAGAAAAATGAATGTATATAGAATAATCTACATGAATGTGTGTGTATAATATATGAGCAATGTGTTGTTGTTGTTTTTTTTTTGTGCTTCTTTGTGTTTGCTTTTTTGTATTTTTTTGTTTATTTGTTTGTTTGATTTTGTTTTTATGCACAGAGGGTAAAAAAGTGTCATAAAGTCTATCTTTTTGAGCATTGTACTGTATGAAGAACAGTGGTGGACAGTAACTAAACATTTTTACTCAAGTGGTTTACTTAAGTAAATCTTTGGAAGAAAAAGTACTTTCTGAGTACATTTTGTAGAACATACGTTTATTTTTACTTCAGTAAATTTTGGATGATTTAAGTTTTACTTTACTTTAAATTGTCTGAAGCAGTTTCCCTTGTGAATCATTAAAGTCTGTCTACGTCTAAGTCTTAAAACTAGTTTTTGGCCTTTGTGGTGTAATGGGTAGCACATCTGACTTGTGATCAGAAGAAGAAGAAAATTTTTCAACACAAAGTATTAAAAAAAAAGAAACAGGATGAATAGAGTTGGCTCACACTGCTGCTGGACAGAAGGAGATCAATGGACTTTAATGCCAGCCATAAAAACTCACAATGGGCCTGTGATGGCTAAGGAAGAGTTATTATTTAGGGAATGGTCACTGTCTGAAAATGAAAGATGGTGGGCACAAAAACAGGCGTAGCTAGAGTCTATAAAAAGGATTCTAAACTGGTGGGTCAGGACCAGAAAGAGGGTCACGAGGAGGCTGAATTTAGTTTTAATGTTTATTTTATCTGAAGCCTGAATATTGTCTTGTTTACAAAGACAAATATTACAGAGGCAGTACTGAAATAATTTAAAATAAAATCATGTTTTAAAGAATTAGCTACTGGTCTAAAGCAGTGGCTCCCAACCTTTCTGGTTTTGTGTACCCTCAGGACTTGATGCAGTCCTGGTTTGGATCCAATATAGTCCTGGTTTAGTCTAGGTTTAGACACAGCTTAGTCCGGGTTTAAGTTCTGGTTTTAGGCATGATTTAGTCCTGGTTTGACCTGGTTTAGACTTGGTTTTGACCCTTAGCGTAGTCTTAGTTTAGTTCTGGTTTTAGGCATGGGTTAGTCCTTGGTAAATCTTAGTTTAAGTCCTGGTTTAGACCTGGTATAGTCCTGATTTAGGTTTATTTTAGTCTTTGAAACCCTAAACTATACAAAGGTACTATAAAAGATCAAATAACCCCTCGTACCCCCTGCAATGTACTCATGTACCCCTAGGGGTCCCTGTACCCCTGGTTGGGAAACACTGGCCTAAAGGACACAGATATCTAATGTTCTTTTCGTGTCCAAGCTAAATAAGTTAAGGTATGCAAGGTCAGTCAGTTTGACGTGGGCTTAAAAATGACAGCAGAGACCTTTGTAGTTTAAAATGTGAAATTTGTTGTTGATGGGACTTTGCGCTGCTCCGTCCTCAGCTGTGACAACAGAGGCTGCAGGGGACGAACCTAAAGACCGCGAGGAGACGCTGGCTCAGGGGGGTAAGTTACTACAGGACAGAAGAGAAGTGTGGGCAAAGTTCAAGCAGCAGAAAGCTTCAATGTAGGGTTAGATTCAGCAATTACTGTACCAACTTTGTAAACATAAAGCTCAACTAGTTTGTCTCTTTCTTACATAAGACAGGAACTGAGACCACTAGACCCTTGAATACACAACATATTCAGATAAATTACGCATGCAGTTTTTAAATAAAAGGGAAGCAAAGTGAAATAGAGTGGATTAATATCACATGCATGCAATGTTTACTGTTTAAAGGAGTGTACCTGCTTTATTTGTTTGGGCTACTTCCTGCAGCCGTTGTCAGAAGAGTCAGATGTTGCTGTGACGTAGCAAAAACTACATAAGCAGCCTACAAAACACAGCACAGTCACAGCAACATGTGACACTTCTGATGAGGGCTGCAGGAAGTGACCCAAATGAATAAAGCAGGTAAACAAACACTCCTCAAACTTTAAACAGTAATTAACTTAAAAAGACAGTATGAATTTTTACAAAAGTATGCACTGATTAATTAGATGGAAATAAGCGTATGGGTCAAGAACAGGTCAAAGTAAACTCATTAAGTTCAAGATAAGTGCAATTTATGTTGAATGTATTTGTTTATAGAAAATATTGTTATTATAGAAATTAATAAATCCAATATTCAGGATATTTAGGTCTTATTTAGCAGCACATTTTGGCAAAGTAGTTAAAAAATTCCAACTCCATCTGATAACTATAGCTGGATTCTTTGCTCTTTTGACCTTATAGCTTATCAACATTTATTTTATTTATTTTTATTTAACCATTCCATTTCTTTAACCATTCACAGATTTCCTTTTCAAGGGAGCTCTGGCCAAGAGACGTCAACAACACAACCCACATTTTATACAAAATACAATTAAACAAAGAGAAATAGGAGTACATTAAAAACCTTTAAAATGGTGAAGTGGTTGCAAGGATAATACCTGAGATAACTAATTTTAGCAACTTACTGTGGTGACTTAACTGAGAAACTACGCACTAGTGACTGACACGAGTCTGCTCCAGGTGAACGGCAAAATTAAACCGCAAAATTTGATATTAAACATGAAAAGTGCAACTTGTTTTAGACCTGGTTTAGTCCTGGTCTAATACAGTTTTGGTTTAGTCCTGGTTCAGTCCAGCTTTCATTCTGGTTTAGATGTGGTTTAGTCCTGGTCCAGTTTCAGTCATGTCCTTCTACCTATTATTCCATTTTAGCCCTTGTTTAACGCTGTTTTAGTTCTGGTTTACTCCAAGTTTAGTCCTAGTTTTAGTCCTGGTTTAGTCCAGTTTCAGTCCTGGTTTAATACTAGATTTTTCTTGGTTAAACCCTGTTTTAGTCCTGGTTTAGTCCTGGTCTAGTACAGTCTTGGTTTAGTCCTGGTTCAGTCCAGTTTTAGTCCTGGTTTAGATGTGGTTTAGTCCTGGTTGAGTTTCAGTCATGTCCTTCTACCTATTATTTCATTTTAGTCCTTGTTTAGTCCTTTTTAGTCCTGGTTAAGTCCAGTTTCAGTCCTGGCTTAGCACTGGTTATATCCTGGTTTAGTCTACCTTTAGTCCTATATTATTCCTGTGTTGGTCCCGTTTATATCATGGTTATGTCCTGATTTTAGTCCTAGATTAGTCCTGGCTTTAGTCCTAAATTAGTCCTGGTTTTAGTCCTGGTTCAGTCCTAGTTTAATCCTGGTTTAGTCCAGTTTTTGTACTGGCTCTGTCCTGGTTTAGTTCAGTTTCAATCCTGGTTTAATCCTAGATTATTCTTGTTTAAACCCCATTTTAGTCCTGGTTTTAGTCCTGGTCTAGTACAGTCTTAGTTTAGTCCTGGTTATATCCTGGTTTGGACCTGGTTCAGTCCAGTTTTAGTCCTGGTTTAGATGTGGTTTAGTCCTGGTTGAGTTTCAGTCATGTCCTTCTACCTATTTTTCCATTTTAGTCCTTGTTTAGTCCTTTTTAGTCCTGGTTAAGTCTAGTTTCAGTCCTGGCTTAGCACTGATTATATCCTGATTAAGTCTAGTTTTAGTCCTATATTATTCCTGGTTTGGTCCCGCTTATATCATGGTTATGTCCTGATTTTACTCCTAGATTAGTCCTGGCTTTAGTCCTAATTTAGTCCTAAATTAGTCCTGGTTTTAGTCCTGGTTCAGTCCTAGTTTAATCCTGGTTTAGTCCAGTTTCAGTCCTGGTTTAATCCTAGATTATTCTTGTTTAAACCCCATTTTAGTCCTGGTTTAGTCCTGGTCTGGTACAGTCCTAGTTTAGTCCTGGTTATATCCTGGTTTGGACCTGGTTCAGTCCAGTTTTAGTCCTGGTTTAGATGTGGTTTAGTCCTGGTTGAGTTTCAGTCATGTCCTTCTACCTATTATTCCATTTTATTCCTTGTTTAGTCCTTTTTAGTCCTGGTTATGTCCAGTTTCAGTCCTGGCTTAGCACTGGTTATATCCTGGTTTAGTCTACCTTTAGTCCTATATTATTCCTGTGTTGGTCCCGTTTATATCATGGTTATGTCCTGATTTTAGTCCTAGATTAGTCCTGGCTTTAGTCCTAAATTAGTCCTGGTTTTAGTCCTGGTTCAGTCCTAGTTTAATCCTGGTTTAGTCCAGTTTTTGTACTGGCTCTGTCCTGGTTTAGTTCAGTTTCAATCCTGGTTTAATCCTAGATTATTCTTGTTTAAACCCCATTTTAGTCCTGGTTTAGTCCTGGTCTGGTACAGTCCTAGTTTAGTCCTGGTTATATCCTGGTTTGGACCTGGTTCAGTCCAGTTTTAGTCCTGGTTTAGATGTGGTTTAGTCCTGGTTGAGTTTCAGTCATGTCCTTCTACCTATTTTTCCATTTTAGTCCTTGTTTAGTCCTTTTTAGTCCTGGTTAAGTCCAGTTACAGTCCTGGCTTAGCACTGATTATATCCTGATTAAGTCTAGTTTTAGTCCTATATTATTCCTGGTTTGGTCCCGCTTATATCATGGTTATGTCCTGATTTTAATCCTAGATTAGTCCTGGCTTTAGTCCTAATTTAGTCCTAAATTAGTCCTGGTTTTAGTCCTGGTTCAGTCCTAGTTTAATCCTGGTTTAGTCCAGTTTCAGTCCTGGTTTAATCCTAGATTATTCTTGTTTAAACCCCATTTTAGTCCTGGTTTAGTCCTGGTCTGGTACAGTCCTAGTTTAGTCCTGGTTATATCCTGGTTTGGACCTGGTTCAGTCCAGTTTTAGTCCTGGTTTAGATGTGGTTTAGTCCTGGTTGAGTTTCAGTCATGTCCTTCTACCTATTATTCCATTTTATTCCTTGTTTAGTCCTTTTTAGTCCTGGTTATGTCCAGTTTCAGTCCTGGCTTAGCACTGGTTATATCCTGGTTTAGTCTACCTTTAGTCCTATATTATTCCTGTGTTGGTCCCGTTTATATCATGGTTATGTCCTGATTTTAGTCCTAGATTAGTCCTGGCTTTAGTCCTAAATTAGTCCTGGTTTTAGTCCTGGTTCAGTCCTAGTTTAATCCTGGTTTAGTCCAGTTTTTGTACTGGCTCTGTCCTGGTTTAGTTCAGTTTCAATCCTGGTTTAATCCTAGATTATTCTTGTTTAAACCCCATTTTAGTCCTGGTTTAGTCCTGGTCTGGTACAGTCCTAGTTTAGTCCTGGTTATATCCTGGTTTGGACCTGGTTCAGTCCAGTTTTAGTCCTGGTTTAGATGTGGTTTAGTCCTGGTTGAGTTTCAGTCATGTCCTTCTACCTATTTTTCCATTTTAGTCCTTGTTTAGTCCTTTTTAGTCCTGGTTAAGTCCAGTTACAGTCCTGGCTTAGCACTGATTATATCCTGATTAAGTCTAGTTTTAGTCCTATATTATTCCTGGTTTGGTCCCGCTTATATCATGGTTATGTCCTGATTTTAATCCTAGATTAGTCCTGGCTTTAGTCCTAATTTAGTCCTAAATTAGTCCTGGTTTAGATGTGGTTTAGTCCTGGTTGAGTTTCAGTCATGTCCTTCTACCTATTATTCCATTTTAGTCCTTGTTTAGTCCTTTTTAGTCCTGGTTAAGTCTAGTTTCAGTCCTGGCTTAGCACTGATTATATCCTGATTAAGTCTAGTTTTAGTCCTATATTACTCCTGGTTTGGTCCCGTTTATGTCATGGTTATGTCCTGGTTTTAGTCCAAGATTAGTCCTGGTTTTAGTCCTGGTTTAGTCCTGGTTTTAGTCCTGGTTCAGTCCTAGTTTAATCCTGGTTTAGTCCAGTTTTTGTACTGGCTCTGTCCTGGTTTAGTCCAGTTTCAGTCCTGGCTTAGCACTGATTATATCCTGGTTTAGTCTACCTTTAGTCCTATATTACTCCTGGTTTGGTCCCGTTTATGTCATGGTTATGTCCTGGTTTTAGTCCAAGATTAGTCCTGGTTTTAGTCCTGGTTTAGTCCTGGTTTTAGTCCTGGTTTAGTCACCGTTGTGTCCATATTTAATGCAGCTTATTCTTTTATCCATTAAGATGTTGTTTTGAAAGCCAGATATTTTCTAAGCTGGTACTCTGTGTTGAGAGAAGCACTGCTGTAGAGTCATGAGCACGGCCTTTTGCTGCAGCGTCCCGCACTGCAGGGGGTGAGTGTAACCCGTCCCGTGTCAGTCCCGCCCCATCAGCCCATACGAGCGCCGTCACCAATGATTAGAGTCCCGCGCAGGCAGATTACGGCCTATTAGGACCGAGCCAGGGATGACCAACAGTAACCTCACTACGCCGCTCTATTTAAGGACGTCCTGCTTGGCCTTTTCCTCGCTTACGGCCCGCGCAAACCTCTTACACAGGTTTTTAGGAACAAAGAAAAGTGTAGCAACACACAAAATACACAGAGGTACAAACAAAACCCTCTGGTCCTATCTCTCAGTGGAAAAGTCCCCCGTTTTTTCTTCTTTGTCCAACATTTTGGGGGTCAAAGGGCCACTTCTTCCTGTCAGCATCATTAAAGGAAAGGATCTCAGAAACACTTCCTGGGTTTGAGTTTAGAGCCTGGTAATTTCACTCATTCATTAATTAATGAACGGTGCAGAAATAGACAGAAGGAGGATTGCACAGTAGTTTCTAAAAACAGGTGCAGTGTTAAAAAAGAAATGACATGAATAACGTTTTGAACAGCTCGTCACTGTGAGCAATGAGAACATGAGTCATTCTTTTTTTTACTCTCATATAGAAATGAACAAGCTCTTTTTTGTTTCTCAACCGTAAAATAAAAAGTTGTAAACAGAGCCTATGAAAGCTTATTGCTGCCTGCTTAGTTTTTACTGATATTTCTTGCATGAACATTTGTCAAGGTGGCTATATTTTGCACCTGTTGGACATGGGATAAATAATAAATGGTGGTCTCACTGTATGCAGAGGTTTTTGACGTCACCTTTAGTGAATTTAGTCCACACATGCTCATTTTATTATCATCAAATAAGAAAATAATAATGTCTCACCAATAGAATATGTTTTATTCTGATTAAAATTATCCCAGTGTTTATTTTCGGAATGAACTGACTGCTTCTTAAAATGACGGAAATCCAAAAATAGGAGACAGTCTTTTGATCGGCTTTTAGAAATGAACAGATCTCAAAAAATGTTCCTTTAAAGAGCCAGAAATCCCATCTGTAGTACAACTCTGCGTAGTCAGGTTTTAATACTGAGCAATACTTATTTACATAATCTCTGGACTGAGCAATACTTCCCATTACTGTCATCATCACCTTCCTTCATCACTGTGTAAATATGTTTACAGCCTGTTATTTTATATTTTTATATTTATAATAGTACATACACTGTAAAAAAAAAAAAAAAAAAAAAAAAAGTAGCGAAAACTCAAAAACTCAAGGCAACAGGATCCCTCAAGATTTTTGAGTTTTGGGGTCTAAAACTTTAAATTTTACTTTTTTTTAAAGCTCATCTTACAGCCAACTTACTATCCATTGTTCAGAAAAAGTATTATTATCAATAACAATAAAAACTTAATATACTAAAGTTAACAAAACAACTTTTTCTGAACAATGAGTTTAAAAAATATGATAGTAAATAAAACTTAAAATTTAAAGTTTTTAGACATATAAACGTCAAATTAAGTGAACAAAAAATATTTGTCGTTGAAAACTTGAGATTTTGAGTTGGCCCCAAAACTCAAAAATCTTGAGGGATCCAGTGTCTTTGAGTTTTTGAGTTTTTGCAACTTTTTTTTTTTTATTTTACAATGTAGTTTTGCTTTTTCTTGTAAATAATTTATATTGCACCTTCTGTTTTTGATGCATGCTCACTTTATTTTCTTCCTTTCTGCACTTTATTCTGTATTAAGAGCCGCCTTTCTCCACTGTGAGATTAATAAAGTTCAGTCTAATCTAAACTAATTTAATCTAATCTAATATATTTGAGCAAACACATTAATTTAATGTTTGGTCTGTAATATTTTATTTAGTTATCATTAGCGTTCTATTTAGGGCCTGTTAAACCAAATGTATACCTAAAGAAAGTCAGCTAAAAAGATAAATTAATAATATGTGCTATGTTACAGAAAAAGGAGCCACAGCAAAGCAAACAGACGCTGATTTGGCAAGTTTTTTACACCAGATGCCCCTCCAGCTGTGTTCACCATTCTGTGAAAGGAGCTGGCAATGTGGGTAAAGCGTCTTGCTCGAGGACACAACAACAGTAAGTATGCACAGGGTCAGAGCGGGAGTCGAACCGCCAACCCTCTGGTGAGCAGCTGAACAATGATAAAGTTCTGATATTGTAAAAGAATTTTCTCTAAAGCTAATGTAACCTACAATGCAAGGTATAGTCTCTTTTAAAAATGTTTACCCAAACTCACAGTCTTCTAGTTCAGGGGTAAATGCTCTAAATGCCACACACTCCTTATACCTCTCAATGTAACCAACGCATGGTATAATTTATTTTAAAAATGTTTACTAACCAAAAGGAAGTACACAATAGCATAGACAGTATTTGCTGCAAAAATAAGTATGACTACGCAACATACTGTACCTAAAGTTTATTGTGGAAGAAAATGTACCATACTCTGTACAATATAGTGATTATATAGACCAGGGGGATCAGATTATTAAGGACTATTTTACCGGGACAGTCCCAGTTTTAGGCTCCTTGCCAAGACAGATCTGTAAAAACGTTCAGATGTCCCAGTTTTTAACCAACCGTGTTCCCGTTGTCCCCATTTTAACAAAAAGAAAAGCACAAAAAGCTTAAAACACATTTGTCTGAAGACACACAGATGTCACAATTTTTTTTTTCACTGATAAATTGCCAGTAAAATTCATGACTTAAGCCCTAGCATCATGTAGTTTAATTACAAGACAGAAAATTGTATGGATTTCAAACGCTTTTTTGTCCATGAGCTCAAATGCACCGTGATTAGTGAAAAAATATATGTCCCTGGTTTGAGTCTAAAACGTGGTCACCTTAAAGACGCACTGTCAAGGGTCTCGTATCCAGGGGTGAAATGTAACAAAGTAAAAGTACTTAGTTACTTTACTTAAGTTAAATTTTCATGTATCTGTACTTTACCTGAGTAAATCTTTCAAGGAGTATTTTTACTTTTCCTTCACTACATTTTAGAGCAAGTATCTGTACTTTTTACTCTAATACATTTTTGAAATAGTTTGAAGTAAAAAGTATTTTGAGCCTTGATTTAAAATCGTGTTTTTGTTGTGTCTTCATTGTACACAGTACATGAGTATAAAAGATGCAGTAAAGTACTCTTCAGGAAAAACCTCACTACAGATTCAGTTTTTTCTGTTGCACCGTTAGTCCTTTACCTCACATTTAACACATTAGTTCATGAATCTGTGCGAAATACTTTTACTTTTATACTTTTACTTAAGTAGAAACTTCCGTGTGATACTTTTACTTTTGCTTGAGTAAATTTTTGCTCCTTTATACTTAAGTAAAGAAACTGAGTACTTCTTCCACCACTGCTCTTATCTGCAAAGGAAAAATCAATAATGCAAGTTTTATCTTTGCTTGCAGCATCATTTCAACAATGATATGGCATTTTAATGTTCTCAGATCCTGCAGCCCTGGAGCAATGCAACTACAACATGGTCTAATACTTAAAATAATACTTAAAAAAGGACAACACAGCCTAATACTGAAAAAGAAGAAGCTGCAGGTGCTCGTTTAAGGTAAAGCAACACATCAGCTCTGACTAAAAAGTGTCAATTACAAATGCGCATGGGACCAGGGAGAGGCCACGCTAACGGTGAGGTGTCCCGTCCCGCTGTTGTGTGCTGTTGTGTAGCTGTTGTGTAGCTGTTGTGTGCTGTTGTGTAGCTGTTGTGTGCTGTTGTGTAGCTGTTGTGTAGCTGTTGTGTAGCTGTTGTGTGCTGTTGTGTGCTGTTGTGTAGCTGTTGTGTAGCTGTTGTGTGCTGTTGTGTAGCTGTTGTGTAGCTGTTGTGTGCTGTTGTGTGCTGTTGTGTAGCTGTTGTGTAGCTGTTGTGTGCTGTTGTGTGCTGTTGTGTAGCTGTTGTGTGCTGTTGTGTGCTGTTGTGTAGCTGTTGTGTGCTGTTGTGTGCTGTTGTGTAGCTGTTGTGTAGCTGTTGTGTGCTGTTGTGTGCTGTTGTGTAGCTGTTGTGTGCTGTTGTGTAGCTGTTGTGTGCTGTTGTGTAGCTGTTGTGTGCTGTTGTGTAGCTGTTGTGTAGCTGTTGTGTAGCTGTTGTGTGCTGTTGTGTGCTGTTGTGTAGCTGTTGTGTAGCTGTTGTGTGCTGTTGTGTAGCTGTTGTGTAGCTGTTGTGTGCTGTTGTGTGCTGTTGTGTAGCTGTTGTGTAGCTGTTGTGTGCTGTTGTGTGCTGTTGTGTAGCTGTTGTGTAGCTGTTGTGTGCTGTTGTGTGCTGTTGTGTAGCTGTTGTGTGCTGTTGTGTGCTGTTGTGTGCTGTTGTGTAGCTGTTGTGTGCTGTTGTGTGCTGTTGTGTAGCTGTTGTGTGCTGTTGTGTAGCTGTTGTGTGCTGTTGTGTAGCTGTTGTGTGCTGTTGTGTAGCTGTTGTGTAGCTGTTGTGTGCTGTTGTGTAGCTGTTGTGTAGCTGTTGTGTAGCTGTTGTGTGCTGTTGTGTAGCTGTTGTGTGCTGTTGTGTAGCTGTTGTGTGCTGTTGTGTGCTGTTGTGTGCTGTTGTGTGCTGTTGTGTAGCTGTTGTGTAGCTGTTGTGTGCTGTTGTGTAGCTGTGGTGTGTGGCTGTTTGTGTGCTGTTGTGTAGCTGTTGTGTAGGCTGTGTAGCTGTGTTGTGCTGTTGTGTAGCTGTTGTGTAGCTGTTGTGTGCTGTTTGTGTAGCTGTTGTGTAGCGTGTGTGCTGTGGCTAGCTTTGTGTAGCTGGTTGTGTAGCTGATGTGTGCTGTTTGTGTAGCTGTTGTGTAGCTGTTGTGTGGCTGTTGTGTAGCTGTTGTGTAGCTGTCTTGTGTGCTGTTGTGTAGCTGTTGTGTCTGCTGTTGTGTAGCCTGTGTGTATAGCCGTTGTGGTAGTGTTGTGTGCTGTTGTGATGCTGTTGTGTCTGTTGTGTAGCTGTTGTGTAGCTGTTGTGTGCGGTTGTGTAGCTGATTGTGGCAGCGTGGTTGTGTGCTGTTGTGTAGCTGTTGTGTAGCTGTTTTTGTCTGTGCTGTTGTGGTAGCTGTTGTGTAGCTGGTTGTGTAGCTGTTGTGTAGCTGTTGTGTAGCTGTTGTGTGCTGTTTGTGTAGCTGTTTGTGTAGCTGTTGTGTAGCTGTTGTGTAGCTGTTGTGTAGGCTGTTGTGTTCTGTTGTGTGCTGTTGTGTAGCTGTTGTGTAGCTGTTGTGGTATCTGTTGTGTATGCTGTGGTGTAGCTTGTTGTGTAGCTGTTGTGTAGCTGTTGTGTGCTGTTGTGTAGCTGTTGTGTAGCTGTTGTGTGCTGTTGTGTAGCTGTTGTGTAGCTGTTGTGTGCTGTTGTGTAGCTGTTGTGTAGCTGTTGTGTGCTGTTGTGTGCTGTTGTGTAGCTGTTGTGTGCTGTTGTGTAGCTGTTGTGTAGCTGTTGTGTAGCTGTTGTGTGCTGTTGTGTGCTGTTGTGTGCTGTTGTGTAGCTGTTGTGTAGCTGTTGTGTAGCTGTTGTGTAGCTGTTGTGTGCTGTTGTGTGCTGTTGTGTAGCTGTTGTGTGCTGTTGTGTGCTGTTGTGTAGCTGTTGTGTAGCTGTTGTGTAGCTGTTGTGTAGCTGTTGTGTAGCTGTTGTGTGCTGTTGTGTAGCTGTTGTGTAGCTGTTGTGTGCTGTTGTGTAGCTGTTGTGTGCTGTTGTGTAGCTGTTGTGTAGCTGTTGTGTGCTGTTGTGTAGCTGTTGTGTGCTGTTGTGCTGTTGTGTGCTGTTGTGTGCTGTTGTGTAGCTGTTGTGTAGCTGTTGTGTAGCTGTTGTGTGCTGTTGTGTGCTGTTGTGTAGCTGTTGTGTGCTGTTGTGTAGCTGTTGTGTAGCTGTTGTGTGCTGTTGTGTAGCTGTTGTGTAGCTGTTGTGTGCTGTTGTGTAGCTGTTGTGTAGCTGTTGTGTGCTGTTGTGTAGCTGTTGTGTAGCTGTTGTGTGCTGTTGTGTAGCTGTTGTGTAGCTGTTGTGTGCTGTTGTGTAGCTGTTGTGTAGCTGTTGTGTGCTGTTGTGTAGCTGTTGTGTAGCTGTTGTGTGCTGTTGTGTAGCTGTTGTGTAGCTGTTGTGTGCTGTTGTGTAGCTGTTGTGTGCTGTTGTGTGCTGTTGTGTAGCTGTTGTGTAGCTGTTGTGTGCTGTTGTGTGCTGTTGTGTGCTGTTGTGTGCTGTTGTGTAGCTGTTGTGTGCTGTTGTGTAGCTGTTGTGTAGCTGTTGTGTGCTGTTGTGTAGCTGTTGTGTAGCTGTTGTGTGCTGTTGTGTGCTGTTGTGTGCTGTTGTGTAGCTGTTGTGTAGCTGTTGTGTGCTGTTGTGTGCTGTTGTGTGCTGTTGTGTAGCTGTTGTGTAGCTGTTGTGTAGCTGTTGTGTGCTGTTGTGTAGCTGTTGTGTGCTGTTGTGTGCTGTTGTGTGCTGTTGTGTAGCTGTTGTGTAGCTGTTGTGTAGCTGTTGTGTGCTGTTGTGTAGCTGTTGTGTAGCTGTTGTGTGCTGTTGTGTAGCTGTTGTGTGCTGTTGTGTGCTGTTGTGTAGCTGTTGTGTGCTGTTGTGTAGCTGTTGTGTGCTGTTGTGTAGCTGTTGTGTAGCTGTTGTGTGCTGTTGTGTAGCTGTTGTGTGCTGTTGTGTGCTGTTGTGTGCTGTTGTGTAGCTGTTGTGTAGCTGTTGTGTAGCTGTTGTGTGCTGTTGTGTGCTGTTGTGTAGCTGTTGTGTGCTGTTGTGTAGCTGTTGTGTAGCTGTTGTGTGCTGTTGTGTAGCTGTTGTGTAGCTGTTGTGTGCTGTTGTGTAGCTGTTGTGTAGCTGTTGTGTGCTGTTGTGTAGCTGTTGTGTAGCTGTTGTGTGCTGTTGTGTAGCTGTTGTGTAGCTGTTGTGTGCTGTTGTGTAGCTGTTGTGTAGCTGTTGTGTGCTGTTGTGTGCTGTTGTGTAGCTGTTGTGTGCTGTTGTGTAGCTGTTGTGTAGCTGTTGTGTAGCTGTTGTGTAGCTGTTGTGTGCTGTTGTGTGCTGTTGTGTAGCTGTTGTGTGCTGTTGTGTAGCTGTTGTGTGCTGTTGTGTGCTGTTGTGTGCTGTTGTGTGCTGTTGTGTAGCTGTTGTGTGCTGTTGTGTAGCTGTTGTGTAGCTGTTGTGTGCTGTTGTGTAGCTGTTGTGTAGCTGTTGTGTGCTGTTGTGTGCTGTTGTGTGCTGTTGTGTAGCTGTTGTGTAGCTGTTGTGTGCTGTTGTGTGCTGTTGTGTGCTGTTGTGTAGCTGTTGTGTAGCTGTTGTGTAGCTGTTGTGTGCTGTTGTGTAGCTGTTGTGTGCTGTTGTGTGCTGTTGTGTGCTGTTGTGTAGCTGTTGTGTAGCTGTTGTGTAGCTGTTGTGTGCTGTTGTGTAGCTGTTGTGTAGCTGTTGTGTGCTGTTGTACTGTTGTGTGCTGTTGTGTAGCTGTTGTGTGCTGTTGTGTAGCTGTTGTGTGCTGTTGTGTGCTGTTGTGTAGCTGTTGTGTAGCTGTTGTGTAGCTGTTGTGTGCTGTTGTGTAGCTGTTGTGTAGCTGTTGTGTGCTGTTGTGTGCTGTTGTGTGCTGTTGTGTAGCTGTTGTGTGCTGTTGTGTAGCTGTTGTGTGCTGTTGTGTGCTGTTGTGTGCTGTTGTGTGCTGTTGTGTGCTGTTGTGTAGCTGTTGTGTGCTGTTGTGTGCTGTTGTGTAGCTGTTGTGTGCTGTTGTGTGCTGTTGTGTGCTGTTGTGTAGCTGTTGTGTGCTGTTGTGTGCTGTTGTGTAGCTGTTGTGTAGCTGTTGTGTGCTGTTGTGTGCTGTTGTGTAGCTGTTGTGTAGCTGTTGTGTGCTGTTGTGTAGCTGTTGTGTGCTGTTGTGTGCTGTTGTGTGCTGTTGTGTGCTGTTGTGTGCTGTTGTGTGCTGTTGTGTAGCTGTTGTGTGCTGTTGTGTGCTGTTGTGTGCTGTTGTGTAGCTGTTGTGTGCTGTTGTGTGCTGTTGTGTAGCTGTTGTGTGCTGTTGTGTAGCTGTTGTGTGCTGTTGTGTGCTGTTGTGTAGCTGTTGTGTAGCTGTTGTGTAGCTGTTGTGTGCTGTTGTGTAGCTGTTGTGTAGCTGTTGTGTGCTGTTGTGTGCTGTTGTGTGCTGTTGTGTAGCTGTTGTGTGCTGTTGTGTAGCTGTTGTGTGCTGTTGTGTGCTGTTGTGTGCTGTTGTGTAGCTGTTGTGTGCTGTTGTGTGCTGTTGTGTAGCTGTTGTGTAGCTGTTGTGTAGCTGTTGTGTGCTGTTGTGTAGCTGTTGTGTAGCTGTTGTGTAGCTGTTGTGTAGCTGTTGTGTGCTGTTGTGTAGCTGTTGTGTGCTGTTGTGTGCTGTTGTGTGCTGTTGTGTGCTGTTGTGTGCTGTTGTGTAGCTGTTGTGTGCTGTTGTGTGCTGTTGTGTGCTGTTGTGTAGCTGTTGTGTGCTGTTGTGTGCTGTTGTGTGCTGTTGTGTAGCTGTTGTGTAGCTGTTGTGTGCTGTTGTGTAGCTGTTGTGTAGCTGTTGTGTAGCTGTTGTGTGCTGTTGTGTGCTGTTGTGTGCTGTTGTGTAGCTGTTGTGTGCTGTTGTGTAGCTGTTGTGTGCTGTTGTGTGCTGTTGTGTAGCTGTTGTGTGCTGTTGTGTAGCTGTTGTGTAGCTGTTGTGTGCTGTTGTGTGCTGTTGTGTGCTGTTGTGTAGCTGTTGTGTAGCTGTTGTGTGCTGTTGTGTAGCTGTTGTGTAGCTGTTGTGTGCTGTTGTGTAGCTGTTGTGTGCTGTTGTGTGCTGTTGTGTAGCTGTTGTGTAGCTGTTGTGTGCTGTTGTGTGCTGTTGTGTAGCTGTTGTGTAGCTGTTGTGTGCTGTTGTGTGCTGTTGTGTAGCTGTTGTGTAGCTGTTGTGTGCTGTTGTGTAGCTGTTGTGTGCTGTTGTGTAGCTGTTGTGTGCTGTTGTGTAGCTGTTGTGTAGCTGTTGTGTAGCTGTTGTGTCTCTCTGAGTAAACCTCTGCAGACTCATTAAACCTCCCACTGCGCCGCCACTGCTGAGATTAAGCTGAGGCCAGCGAGCGAAGGGAAGCCGGCCGGGTCTGGACCTCTCAGGCTCCCGTATCACACCACCTCTGGTCTGGCCACGCCCCCTCCCTCCTGCCCCTCCCCCTTCTCTCTCTCTCTCTCTCTCTGCTCATCCTCTCCTCGACCCCGGCGCAGTCACAGCACAGCTTAGATTTGCATTGGACATTTGCATGGTGAGGCAAATCACAGACGCACAAAAAGAAAAATGATTGATTTGGATAACAAAATAAAACGATCTCAGTCGTTTAGTTACAGGCTTAACATTGGTTATCCAGCATAAAAAAGAAATATTATTTACACATAGGCACACTGCTTCATGAGGGAAAATGGCTACAACTACTTTCTAGCATTTTAACCTATTTACATTTAATCTTGAATGTAATGTACTTACACTGTACATAAACAGTGGCCTAACTTGGTAACAAGGGCCCCCAGTGCACGTTTTAAGAATGGGCCCAAAGGATTTTAAACACATTAAGCTCATGCATTAGACGTCTAATCTATAATATCATAGTTGTTTTTATTGCAGTTTATTGCAAAAACGACGTAGTTCAAATAAAATTCATAATTATTAAGGGAAAATTTTACATTTCACGTTTAAACATACGATACCTTACATTTTGTCAGTTCATAAATGTTATTTAAATTCATGGTAAAAACTATAATAGTGCTGCTCTTGTTTATTTTGAATATTCTAAAGCCAGATGAGCCTACAGAGCTCTAATGGGCCCCTAAATGTCCTGGGCCCCTGTATATAAAGCATCCAGATACTTTTATTTCCCATGAGCGAAACTGAAATAATTTACCTTATGTTGTCATTGCAAGAGTTAAAAATAGTATCATTGATTAAAAGCTTTTTCCATGTTGTGTGCAGAGGTTGGTGAGTTATATTTATTAAGTTTTTAAAATACATTTTTACTTGTAACAGTAGTTTAATGCAAATCGTCCCACGTCTGTCCATTATGTATTGGTTTGAAAGGTTTATGTTGTGAAAAAGTGAGAGGAAATGTTGCTTAATTTGTTATTTTAAAGATGCAATTTAGTTTTATTGTTTATCATTTGGAAATACCATAATGTGTACATTATTTTATATGTTTTGTCTGATTATGTCAACACTAAAACATAAATTAGACATTACGATCAAACTGTTGCTTAGTTTTTTCACCAAATACCAAAAAGTCTTGAAATATTTGAGTACTCTACTCACCTCTGGCTCTTTGGTGAACTTACACTTTCTTATTAAAATATATTAGCTCCTAAATGTGGTAACATCAATTGATAAAATTGTTTTTTTGTAGCGTACACAAAAATCCAACGCCTCTTTCAGACCACAATGCCTAATGCGCACAAACCTGATTTAAATTCTACAATAAAATAAACTAAATAAATGGAAATCTTCAGTACCAGACCAGGAAAATACTAGCTAAGGAAACAAAACACTTTTACCATTTGCTATAACCAAATAAATATTAACATATTTGTAACAGAAACTGACAGGTGCTAACATATTTTTTACAAGAAGATTGATTTACAACAAAACAACCGGAGCTGATTCAGTGTTTTCCTGGAGACGAGTCTGAGGAGGAGGAGGAGGAGGAGGAGGCAGTGATGCTGAAGCAGCACAGAGCCACTCACGGCCGCCATCTAAATCTATCAGCATTAATAACTCTGTGTATTGTTCTCATGGAGGCAGCAGGAGGATGCATTCATTTATAGTAACTGCAGTGGAAAGCTATCGACAAGGAAACAAATGCATTATCACTGTCATTGTAATCTAATAAAATACATTCCTGTGTCTCCCTGCTGGCATAATTTATATTTTTTTTACATTTACAATACAATATTATAGTCCCTGTTTGGATAGATTTTATACTTTTATATTATTTTGTGACTACACATAATTTAAATGCATTGTTTTGTTCATATCTGTATATTTTGTAAATTTAGAGTTTATTTACAGTTTATAGCATATTTTATTTTACTTTTTAGTATTGTTTCCTGGATGCTTATTATTATTATTATTATTATTATTATTATTATTATTATTATTATATGTTATTTATTTATTTTATGTTTGTACCAAAGACCAAAGCATGTAAACCTTTCACTTACTTTGGCAATAAATACTGTTTGTTTCTGATTTCTCTCTCTTTTTTCCCTTCTGGTGTCCCCAAATTAAATCCTTGTCTCCCAGCATGCATTGCATTCGCACATTGACTGGCTTCCTGATGCAGCCCTCTCTATTTATCCAGGCTTTGGACTGGTACCAAGAGGACAACTGGCTTGTGAGCCGTTGTGACTGGATTTTACCATTAGCATACAAAAATGTTTTAGCCATTTTTACAGAGCTATGGTGATTGTAACAGTGACAACTCTAATCAACCCTCCCCGGCCTCTCTTTCAGGTCCCTCCCCACTATTTGAGAACCACTGCTCTGTCTCACTAATTAGCATAAGTTTTAACGACTCTCTCCAGATTGTGAAGTGGCTAGGTCTGGGCTAAATCTGTCTGCGTTCTCTGTTAGCAGCCAACCTGAAGTAAAGACATGCACACTTCATACTTTACAATTAAAAACATTAAAAATATATATTATTGCTGCTATATCTAATAAATGCAAACTGTATTATGTACCAAATCTAAATTATTGTTAGCATGTAAGCACTGTGCAGTAATTTAATTTTTTTTTGCTAATATGTTGGATCAGGCTCAACATTGTACATTTTGTCCATTAATAATAATAATAAAAATAAAAAATAAATAATAATAATAATCATAATCATAATAAAATAATATTAATAATAAAAATAATAAATAATAATAATAAATAGATTGGATTTATATTGCGCTTTTACAGTTTGGTCCATTATTCTTTCACTCCTCAGTCTCACTCAGTGGTGGTGAGTTACTTCTGTAGTGTCTTGCCCAAGGACACAGCAACAGTATGCAATGCCGGTAGCAGGGCTTGAACCGCCAACCTCGGGGTTAGTGAGCAAGTGTCTCTAATGCATTGGTCTTATACAGTGCCTTTAGACTGCTAAAAGTTGCTTTCCAATTTGATGCATTATTCATTCATTCCTCCTCAAAAATAAAATAAAATAAATTAAAATAATGCACTGACTGACACATCCATACAGGCACAGTGTCTTGCCCAAGGACACAACCGCAGTAGCAGGGATTGATCCGCCAATCTTTAGGTTAGCAGGCGAACAGCGCTACCCACTGAGCTACTGCTGTCCCAAATTATTATCAACCCAAACGAACCATGAGTACCCCCTAACTCATGATTGTTCATCAGTTCATAAGTGCTGTCTTTATTAGAACAAAGACAAATTATACTGACTTCATTGTAAATACTTATTTATTTGAGTTTTTTTTTTTTTTTTTTGGGGGGGGGGTATGTGTGAAATTAGCGACATGAGGCATCAGTGGTAATTTTTGGGTATGCTGCATTTTAAAAATCTAATTATGCTTCTGGTTTTAAATAAAAAAATTAACTCTACAACTCTTAGGACATTTAATTACTATATATTTTATGTTAAAAATCAACTTAAAGTATCATTTAAATCATTAAAGTAATCATTTAATTTACTCCTTGAAACATTTGACAAAATATATCTGTAAAATTATAATATTCATCAGTTTCACATACGATTACTCAACAAGACACTTGAGCTCGTCTTTTATTAGCTTCAGTAGCTGAATATGAAAAGATCACACTGCACTAAACATCAACGACGCTCATCCTTTCATACTCAAAGCTGATTGGCTGACAGGAGTGTGTGTTTGGTCAGGGGGCGGGGCTAAAGCTCGCACCACCAGCACCGGCAGCAGCAGGCTCTGAATTAAATATTGAGCAGGGAAAAAGACTAGGTTTACATGTCAGGCTGCAGTAGGAGCTGAGTCTGATGAATAATGTAGGGTCCCAGCAGCAGGACTCTGGACGCGAGGACAGGTGAAAGGTGTCACAAGCCCCACCCCCCATCCCACCCCCTAAAGGTTTTGGGCTGGTTTTGGTGAGACTGTGGTCGTGACTGTGACAGATGTTAACGGAGCAAAACTGAAATGTCACTGGATACAGGGAGCAGCTGCTGGTAGGATTGTACTGTAAACAAATATTCTAGTATATACAAGATTTCAGTTGAATTTTTTTTATACATGATGTCAACACGGCACAGAACAAGCAGAAGAAGTACTCAAAATACTTCAATGTAATACCACTCAAGTAGAGAAAGAACTTAAATTGTAAGATAAAATTGATTGATTAGAGTAAAAAGTACTACTACTATAACAGCTGCTTATACTTACAATAAGACTATTAAATATACTAATACAACTCAAACTACTGCTACTACTAGTATTTTTTTATTATTTCTATTCAGACACAAAAAAATAAGGAGATGTTAACTTTTTACCTTTACATGATTCAACTGTGCTAGAGTCTTAGTCAGGTAACGTAAAGGTACAAAGTTAACGTCTCCTTATTTTTTGTGTTGTGAATAGAAATAATGAAAAATAATAATCTATAAGAAATGAAAAGTGCTCTGAAGTGTGTCTATACTGATGCAGGATTATTATCATTATCATTATCAGTATTAGTATTATTAATATTATTGTTGTTATTAGTTATTATTATTATTATTATTATCATCATAACTATTTTACAACTCCTTCTACTACTACTACTACTACTATAACCACCTACTTTGCCACCAAGACTTTTTTTTTCTCAATTTCTCTATATGTACAGACACAAAGGGGAATTTAAATCTCGTTTCTGCTCTCTTCTGACGGTGTCAAAATGCCTTTAGATAAAAATAGACTAAAATAAAAATATGTAAATAAAATAGATACAAACTACAATAATTTCAATATACATTCCACACAAAATATAAGTCAGAAGCCACATACACTAAAGACAAACTGGACAAAACCTATGTGCTGAAAACAATAACTATGGTAACAGTGCAAAAACCATCAGCAGCAGTGCAAATGACAGTGAAGTAAAGCACAAATCAGAAGTTTTGGTGTGGATTGATGTGATAGTGTTCCTTAAAAACCTTATGTGTAAGAGCAGGAGCCATCTTTAAAAGATGACTTGAGTAAAAGTAACAGCGTGTCTTCCAAAATGCATGATTTAGTAAATGTACATAATAATAGAAAAACAAAACAAAAAAACAAAAAAAAAAAACGTATGTCTAGGAAATATTATCAAGAGGAAACTGTGCTCTATAATGGATCCTGCAGTTGTTATGAAAGCTGCATGAGTTTACAATGGGAGCTGCTGCAGCCTTTTCTTCTCTCCGATAATAAAAGCTACGACCACGGCCCTGGTATCACATCAACAAATGAAAATTCGTGGTTTCAAGGACATTAAAACACAAGATAACACTGTCTAACACACACACACACACGCAGGCAGACACAGATGTACAACACGTTCCTTCACACTGAACGGCGAAGCATAAAGGCGCACATGTGGGCTGCCTCACCAAAGCGTTTTAGCTAATGCACTAAACTGGGCTTAAAACCGCTGATATCCAATAAAGGACCCTCCGCTGACGCGTCACTGGAGGCAGTCCACCCCTCCGCCATTGCTTCCCACAGCGTGCTCTCATTCACTCTAACCTAACGATGTATCTTCACCGCATTTTTAAAGTCGAATAAAGGTCAACGCCCGAGCATAAATCTCTCTCCGGAGCTGGAGTGGTGCAGGTCGCAGTTGGGGGTTGGTTAGCTTCCTCCCCCGGTTTTGCATGCTCCACGCCGGTACAGGCCGCAGGATCTCTCAGGGATTTCAGCACCGCTCTCTGCCGGACAGCTCCGACCAATCAGAGGCGCGGGTTTGAAACGCGTCACCCCTCAGCCTCCATCACTGAGGAGGCATGGTGGAGGACATGACAGTCTCCAGTCTCACCACCGGCTTTTTTTTTTTTTTTTTTTTTTTTTTAGGCCACCGAGACGTTCATTCATTGCACGATTCACGTCAAAAAAACACGACACAAAGCACAAAACAGTCACATTTGCAGCTCAGTGGCTTCCTTTAGGAGCTCTTCCTGACGCACGTTTGTCTTTTTACGCACAATGTCACACGACCTTAAAGCTGCTGGCCGGCCTGTAAAGCACGTTTTTATCTGTCGTGGCTTATGCTTTCAGCTAAACTTCCATTTGGTGCTGGATTTGTCACACTGTAGGACAATAAACTCACTGTAGCCCAATAAAGGATGCAACGTAAAGCGCAATGGTGAATATAGGAGCTAAACCGCTTGGCTAGGTTATACCTGGCTAAAAGCAACGTGAAGCCACCCCATATCGTGTCATTACAGGAAGGATCTGACATTGATGCACTTAGAAGATGACTGCTAGGATGCTAACCCTGCATTATAAAGAGGTTTCCGCGCAAATTGAGTCGATAATCTTGCGGCAAAGTGCCACACATTCTGCATTAGAATGGATATTGTCATTTGAGGACGCTAGGGTAAAAGCTAAGTCATGCTAAAAGCCGGTAGTGAAAGAAGAAGAAGATGTCGCCTGGCAACACGCACGTCGTGGCAGGTGCAGCCCCATCCTGACCAAAAGCAGCCAACTCTATTGTAACACCACTCAAATATGCCAAAAATAAAAATAAAAAAACTCACCTAATATAATCCAGAGCGACCCAGAGACCAAAACGAATGCGAGCATGTCTTTCTCATTGAGTCAGCTTGCCCCCGGCTCTAAACTGCACCACTGACTGCAGCAACTCGCCGACAATCTGTGAGATTAAGGAAAGGAGGGTGCGCGCGGTGGCGAGGAGAGAGGAGAGGAGAGAGGAGGAGGAGGGGTAGGTAAGGGAGGGAGGGCGGTGATGGGACAGCATATATGAGAGACGGAGCGCAGCGGGGGAGCGAGAGGAGGGGACTGACTGGTGGTCTGATTATTACACGTAGATATTTGAATTTTTTTTTTTTAACAAGAGTGAGAGAGAGACAACCTTCAGGGCATAGTGCAGCATCCAGTCCAGATGGATACTGCCCTGACTGCTGGCTGCGTACAATTGCGCAATGGCACACCCCGCTGAGGAGGAGAAAAGGTTTATAGGTCGTACGTAGACGTGGACGGACGCCAAGGTGACTGAGAATAAGGGGGCTATCTCTTGGACTTACTAAACCAATTTTTATCTTATCTTTAACGTTAAAATGTGACCCATAGGCCTATAGTCTAACCTTTTGCACATTTTCCTACAAAGACGTAAAAAAGCAGCACCTTCTTGTAGCATAGCTTAATTTTGTAGCACTGTATAGAATTACCATTGGGTTACATGAAAAAAATAACACAAAATATGATTAGTGCTTTCAAAACGAACACCTTATTATCTTAGTGTAACATTTTCGAATCATTAAAATCCAAAAATCAACTACATTTTCATGGTTCTGGTGCGTAAAAGCCGCAATTTATTTGCTCCCAAAGCAATTAGTTGAAATTCCCTTCAGTAAAAATCTACTATTGCATCCTAAAACAACGTCTATAGACCTTTACCAGTCTCATCTTCCTGCAGCTGAGGAGGCTCTGACACTAGAGTAACTTCGCATCATGGTCACGTGACGCGCCAGGCTCCGCCCCCTGAACTAAAGTAACCTCGTGGAAGGATGACACAGTAAGAGAAAGAGAGAGAGAGAGAAAGAGAGAAGAGAGAGGAGAAAGATGATGACACAGGAAAAAAAAAAAAAAACATCAATGGCGGTGGGTGGGGAGCTGGTGATAGCGCGTTTAGGCATAAATGTAATAAGTGGGATAAATATAGACGTGGTTTATTTTTACACACTGCAGAGAAATAAAGAGATTTTACAGCAGGTGTTAGCAGGAAGGTGGTGTGAGGAGATACTGAGGTGGACACAGTACTCAGCTTCATTACTTGAGTAAAAGTAATAGATCCTCCAGGACAAATCTTACTCCAATACAAGTAAAAGTTGCTAAGTCGAATTTTTACTTGAGTTAAAGTACTGGAGTCAAGAATTTTGGGGTAAAATTTCGACTACATTCAAGTCACAAAGTTGCAGCTTTTAAAATATAAATAATAAATATAATAAAATATATTTGACATCATTTTAGAGAGGAAATGTGAGGATCAATTTATAAAACCATAATGGATAAGATTGTTCTACAGCAAAAACGAGCCATATGTATTATAATAAGGTTGGGTTTTGTGATCATAATCAATTATTTTTAAATTGGTTTATTATAAAATCATGCAAATAATGTTCAAAGCAAAGGTTAAATCACTTCCAGATTGAGTCCAGAGGTTCTTTTTAGTTCCTGAGAGCAAATATGAGCAGTATTATGTAGTAAATGATTATCTTTAGGGAGTAAGTCAGTTTTCTTTTGGTTTTAAAACAATTTCTCTGCAGAAAATACTTTTGCTTTTTTAGACATGCAGTGGAATAAAAAGTATTATATTTATCTTTTAGATGTAATGGAGTAAAAGTAGTAAGTTACCCCTAAAAATACTACTCAAGTAAAGTACAGATTCTCAAAAACTATACTTAAGTACAGTACTCAAGTAAATTTACTTTATTACTGCAAATAAAATGCACAAACAAAGTGGCAAGGACATTGTGTTTATTATAAAACTCCTCATGGGCAGGACACGGCTGGTTCTGTACATCTGGGGGCCCTGAGCAGGATAGGTTCTCTGCAAGGGGGGCCCAGGTAAACAGTAAGTCTCAAAAATAACAGCAGAATATTAATTAAAGGTACTATAAGCAGCATACACACTCCTCTGGTCTGAAAACAGGACTGCAGGCCAAATCAAAACAATGGTCTCTTTTCTGATTGGACGATGGGCGACGCAGTTTTAGAACCAAAACAAAAAATGTAAACAAAAACTACTTGACCATTATGTAAAATATATTGTTTAATTGTTAATAACTCCACTGTACCATTGTTATCAGTAAAAGTAATATTTGATTTAAACATGTTTACCTCATATCTTGGCACATGAGGGTAATATTTATGAAATATAAAACATATTTTCTGCTCATAGCACCTTTAAATAGAGTGAAAAATGAATCAAACCAGCTCGGATAAGCCTTGTGGCCTTCTAATGTAGGAAAAACAGGACGCAAACCACATTAGTATATACTGCACTGGCCCCACTGGCGATAGCAAGCACAACATTATACCCATAATACTCATCAAAGAGAGTTCACAAATTAATCAAATCAGCAAATAACAGATAAACCTGGGGGCCCTCTAATGTCTGTGGGGGCCTATACAGCGGCTTAGTTTGCCTCTAGGAAGGGCTGGCCCTGAGTAAATGAGAAAAATACTGCCAAAAGCCTTTAAAAATACATTTTTGACATGTTTTTAGGAATAAAATGCCCCCAAAAAATTAGGCAATGAATAATGCATTCACAAATGTCTCTTCAGAAAAAGTCTTCAGATTATTCAGTTGCAAAAGAAAGTATGTGCACCCTTTGGAATTACTTGGCATTTCTGCACTGATTTGGTCAGAAAATGTGATCTGATCTTCGTCTGTTTAAACCAATGCTGCAAAAAAATCATATTTTCCACATGTTTATTGAACATTTATGAAAATATTCACAATGCAGGATGTCCGTTCAATGTGAGAAGATTGTAGATGTGGGTTAAAGTGGCCCTGCCCAATAAAAAACACACCCCAGTTTTGAGTTTACCATTGTGAAGAAGCATTGCTTGACGTGAACCATGCCTCACACAAAAAAGCTCTCAGATCTACGAGTAAGAACTGTTGACTTGCATAAAGCTGGAAAGGCTGGCAAAGGTATCTCTAAGAGCATTGATGTTCATAAGTCCATGCTACGACAGATTGTCTATAAATGGAAGAAGGTTACATTAAATATTAAACAATAATGGAGTTCATGGGAGGACACCACAGAGAAAACCACTGCTGTCCAAAACAAACAAACAAACAAACATTGTGGCACATCTGAAGTTTGCAAAATATTCTGTGGACAGATGAAACCAAAGCTGAGTTGTTTGGAAGGAACACACAACGCTATGTGTGGAGAAAAAAAGGCACAGCACCAACATCAAAACCTCATCCCGACTGTGAAGTCTGGTGGAGGGGCATCAGGGTTTGGGGCTGCTTTTCTACCTCAGGGCCTGGACAACTTGCTATCATCAACAGCAAAATGAATTCCCAAGTTTATCCAAACATTTTGCTGGAAAATTTAAGACCATCTGTCCACCAAATGAAGCTCAGAAGAGGATGGGTGATGCACTGACTCAAAACATAGAAGCAAATCAACAATGGCTTAAACAGAAGAAAATACACCTTCTGGAGTGGCCCAGAGTCCTGACCTCAAGTGCTGTGGCATGACCTCAGAAGAGCGATTCACACCCGACACCCCAAGAATATTGCTGAACTTGTAAAGAGGAATAGTCCAAAATTGCTCCTCAGCACTGTGCAGGTCTGATCTTCACTACAGAAAACGTTTGGTTGAGGTTATTGCTGCCAAATGAGGTCAACCAGTTATTAAATCCAAAAGTTCACATACTCTTTCCATTCTGCACTGTCAATGTTTACATAAATGTTCAATAAAAACATGAAAAAAAAAATAATAAAAAAAAAATAAAAATTAAGCAGAATCAGTTCAATCAGTGGACAATTTCTTTATATCAGTGTGAAAGCTACATATTAAGGAAGAACTGGGCCCAAAAATAAAAATAACACTTTACTTGTAGTGTTAAGTATAAGTATATTTTGAGTCTTCTTCCAGTCAGAGGGGGTAGTAGTAGTATTCAGGGTATTTGGTGACTATTGTCTTTTTTTCACTGGAATTGTGTTTTTGGGAGACCAGCTCTTGTTCATGGTCCTTAAATAGAAACTGGTTCTAGTTAAGCTTCTCTAAAACAGTAAAGAGAAGAAAAACTAACTCATGGTGCTTTCCAAACACCGCAGTCCAGCTCTAGTACCACAGGGGTCACCAGACGTCCCTATTTAACCGGGACAGTCCCAGTTTTAGGCTCACATAAACACATCTGTGAAAACACTCATATGTCCCAGTTTTCAACAGTTTTTCCCATTTTAACCAAAAGAAATGCATAGAAAACTAAAAACACATCTTATCTAAAGACTTTTTTCACTAGAATTAATTAATAAATGACTATTAAAATTCAAAACGTTTGTCCTAGCATCAAGTACATTAACTACACTACAGAAAATTGCATGTATTTTGGAAGCTTTTTTGTCATTCGTGAGTTCAAATGCACCGTGATCAGAGAAAAAAAAAAAGTGTTCCAGTTTTTGGGTGTAAAAGTCTGGCCATCCTAACTTAGACAGACTATTGATCCACAAGAGAAATGAGTTAATCTACTGCTGTATCCAGAGATGGGTATCCACACGCTCTGAGGGCTCTGACTTTTTTCTTTAGTAACTACTATAACTACTTTTTACTTCTACTTGAGTAATATTTTCAAAAAACAATATTTTTGAGACTGAAAAGTTCCACAACCTTTAAGTGGAATGGGGCGTTTTGTTGGCCATTGTTGACACTGCCTGGAAGCCAAATGTCATGTTGCCCCGTTACAGGATCCAGCCCATCCCTTCACAAAGATCACACAAATATTACTTCACCACCACTGCACACTTGGCTCCTCTCATGTACGAGTCAAAAGGCCACAGTTTGGAATTTGTATCGTCTATTAAATTAACTTCTGTTTTATACAGATTTCACCTGGCTGTCCACACTTCACTGAGAGTAGCTTCCAGAGGGGGCGCTATTTTTGCTCACATAAAAACCTACTAGAGGCATTTACAACTTGAATCTTTGACATAACATTTAAAGATACTGTCTAATAATTTTCAGTAATGGGGGAAGGACTCCATTTATTTACTTAACCTGTTTAATAAAAAAAAATCTCTTACGATTAAAGCTTATTATATGACATAATAAGCTATTATTAGTACACAGAATTCAGGAGTTCTGAAGAAGTCTGGTGAGTTTCACATGTCTGGGGTCAAAGGTCACATGACCACAGGTGTTTGTTCAACAGTTACACCTGGAGAGGAGCTCAGCCTCCGCCTACGTCTCAAACAAAAGCTTATTAAAGTGTGTAAACATCAAGCTAGGAGGAGGATTTGTGGTCCAAACCATCTTTCGGGTCTCTAGTGTTCAGATATGTGGTAATAATTCACCTATTTATTAATTTTTTTTTTGTTTGGGCACAGGATGAGTGGAAACATGGGACACACAGTGTCAGTAGGTCCCATATTAAAGTATAGGGCCATGTATTGTTTTATATGTAGTGTTCAGCTCTCTGCAGGAGTTTAACCCTGAGTCAGATTGTGGACATGCTAATGTGACCTAGTGCTCCATGCAATGTAATTATACATATTTTATTTCAACCCATTGAAACTATATGTTGATAATTTTTTATTGTAAATGTGTCAAACGTTCCCATTGCCGCTGTGTAGAAGTGGAACAAACTGAGCTTTCCTCAGCTCTAACTCTTCAGCTGCTCATGACCTCAGTCTACAGACTACTGCTGTGTACAAGAAATACTGTCACCACAGTTCATCATGGAGATAAAGGCCAGGTTAGAGACAGGGATATATTATCATTAAAATATATACTAAATAATTAAAACCTTACTATGTCTTCAATACAGACAGACACAAAATGAGTCCAGGACTTATTTTGTGAACTTTACAAACTAAAAATGAAAATATTAGTTACAATCTGAACATGTGGAACTAATATGCCTTTATTTATGGAAATCAGTAAATTATTTTATAAAAAATGGTATAGATATATGGTCAGAGTGTGCTTAAAATTATGTGCTATTGTTGTAGAAATACACTTTATAACTTTTATTACTTAAAGTAATAACTTTACACCTTTTTAGGACATCTAAAGACTGTAATGTGTTGTTATGTTGCATAATACTGAAAAAAATCTAAATACCTTAAAAGTGTTACTATTCAACACTGAACACATCTTATCCCACCACCAACAATTGTTGCTGAGTGTAAAACTCAGCTTTTCACCCACTTTTTCACTGAAATTGTTAAAAATAAGAGTGTTTAATTAGAGTAGTTGTTTAGGTAGAGTAGAGATTTTAGTATTGTTACGTCTGAGAAAAATTTGGCATTAAACGGGTTAAGTAAAAGTACAGATAAATGTCCAAAAATGAAAAAGTGTCACTTTAAAATTTCTCCTTAAGTAAAAATATAAAAGTACTTACTTTTAAATGTACTTGGAAGTAAAAAAGTAAAAGTATTTCTCACAGACTCAGTTCATGAATGAGTTAAATGTGAGGGATTTTGCTGATTCCAGATGAAATGAACAAACTGCTGCAGTAGAAGAGACTGAATGTCTCTGAGCTCTTCTGTCTTTATTATTCTGATGTTTCTAAAGCAGTACTACTTTACTGCAGCTGTTATATTTAAGTACTGTGTGTCTACAATGAGGGCAAGACAAAAACACATGATTTTAAGCCAAAACTCAAAATATTTTGTACTTCAAACCAACTCAGGAATGTAGTGGAGTAAAAACTGTTAACAGTAACATATACAAGGTTTTCTCACCGTCACTGAGTCGACATCTGAACAATTTTTAAGATCAATTTTCACAAAAATAAAACATCCATTGAAGCAAATACATAAGATATACTAATACTGTATCCCATTTGAACTAAGTATACTACTGTGAATCCTACTTCTGTCAAATCTGATACTGTCTGCTTATATTAAAACATTTATTTGTATTTATTTTTGTTAAGTCTTAGACAGTCTAACATGATTATAGTTAACGAACCGTGCATCCTGGTTGGTGAAAGGCCCATTTTTACTTAAGTGTGTGGCGTACTGAGGGTCTTATTGTCCCGGGCCATGTGTCTTGACCCAAATTAAACGGGTCACTGGTGAGCAGCGGACGTCCCACAACACTTTTCTCTTTTGATTTTATCCCAAGACAACATCTGAGTCCTTTACAATTCCAACATGCTTGACAAATACAATTAGGGTGACCACATCAAAAAGTCCTAAAAGTGGGACAATTAGGTGGGACGGTTGTGGGAAATAAATCTTTTGAGAAACAAATCTAGCTTTACCAACTTACTGAGATTCAAGTTACTACAGTTTAGGGCCTAAAACATATTTGATCTGCTGTTTTCATCCTGAAAACACACATTTGGCAAAGTAATGTCTTTACTGAGACTTTATTCATTGGAATACAAAAGATGGAACAGAAAAAATCAAAGCTGTCAGTCTGCATTTTCTCAAAACAATCTGGCACCAAAACCAGCTCAGAGCTCCAAAAAGAGTCCTGTCCTGACACAAAGGGCAGCAACACAACACCATATATTCAAGATAGGACGCCCACAAATATTTATTCTACATTTTACACAAGGAATACTGACCTTACCTTCTAGTTTTTAACTTGAATCTCTCTTTTTTTATAAGATCTACTGAGCACCAATAAAATAGAGGGACATTAATTTAATCAGTGGGACAGAGGGACAGAGGACTAAACGGCTGTGCTGTGCAACAAAAGGAGGGACAGGTGGTCACATAAGCTCAAGGGCCCTTGGTGTCTTTGATAAAATGTCTTCCTAATTGTGCTCCAGCAGCGCCTCATTGGCTTTTTCCTGACCTGACCTACCTTGGTTACTTAAAATAAATTCCAGTCTGACTTTATACCTGAGACTTTTGTGTTTGACCAGAGGTTTCCAAAATGGCAGGTCACGATTCAATTGTGCAGTGTTTCCCAACCAGGGGTACGGGAGCACATGGCAGGGCGTACGTGGAGTTGTTAGATCATTTATATAAAAGCTTTTTAGAACATCTTTAGCTGTCAAAGACTAAATTGAACCTAAATCTGGACTAACCCAGGACTGTGCTGTGATAAAACAGGGATTACAAGAAAAATGCAATACTAAAGGACACAACATGAGATAAACCAGGAAAAAAACAGGTCTTAAACCAGGTCAAAAACTAGAACTAAACAACAAAAAAATAAAATAAATAAAGGGCTAAAACCGGGACTATAAACCAGGTCTACAACCAGAACTAAACCACAAAAAACAAACAAACCAAAAAACAACAACAACAACAACAACAACAAAAACAAACAAACAAACAAACAAACAAACAAACAAACAAAAAACAGGTCTAAAACCAGGACTAAACTAAGTCAAAAACCAGAACTAAACAACAAAAAAACAGGTCTAAAACCAGGACTAAACTAGGTCAAACTAGGACTAATCCAGACACTAAACCACATTTAAGCCACGTCTAAAACCCGAACTAAACTAAAACTAAACTAAACTGGGTCTGAACCAGGACTATGCCGGGTCCAAACCTTGACTTGTGCAGTTTTAAGGTTTCCCAGCCCTTACATGCTATATCCTCTAAAACGTGTGACCTGCAGAAGTTAAATGCAAAATTAAAACCACACAATTCTTGGAAAGTTGACATCAAGCTCTTATCAATGCATGCAAATTAAGATTGTATGGCTGTAAGTTACCTGTGTCTTGCTAAATCTTGCTCTAAGCACACAGATAAGAAGACTAGGTCAGCAAAGACAAGAGAAAAACTCACCAGTGATTTGCAGAGGAGGATGACCTGCAGAGTGTGGTCAGTGTGGAGGTGAGGGCAGACACTGATTGCTTGGATTGTTTATTGATTTTGCAATGCGAACAAAGTACAGCCTCATATTCAGCTGATTTAAACACATTAGTGGGTTAAACATGCATTGGTTTATTTGGGGTCATACTGTAAATGTGGAAGAAAGGTCCGCTTTTCTGCTAAATTGACTTTTGTGAGCTTTTAATCATGTTATAATGTATTGTATTCAGTTTCATTCACACATGTTTGAGTAATCCTGAGGTGCTGCCCTCATAAAACATTAAATACTAATGCAAAGGTGTCCAAAATTATTTTTAAAAAGCCTGAAATTATTATGGGCCCTTTTAAAGTTAAGTGTGTTTTTTGGCAGAATCGAATGGGAACATTACAGACATGCAATTCTTGTTTTTTAGATTTACAGTGGCCCTGCAGAGACATGCTTTAGTCTGTAAACAAACCTGGTTCTATGGAGGACCGTGAGCACCACGCAAAAAGGAATAATGCTTTTATTGAAAGAGTTTTTAAAAGAGCCTTTAATAAATGGATTACTAAATGCTTTTATTAAAAGAGTTTTTAAAAGTTTATTTAATAAAGAGATTACTAAATCCTTTTATTAAAAGAGTTTTTAAAAGAGCCTTTAATAAACAGATTACTAAATGGTTTTATTAAATTAGTTTTTAAAAGAGGATTTAATAAATGGATTACTAAATGGTTTTAATAAAAGAAGGATTAATAGCGTTATTCATTAATTCATTTAGGAAACCGATTTCTGAATGTATTTACAAAACCTTTTTGGAAAAGCCTTTGCAAAACGTATTAGCTTCTCCGATTAGCTTCTCCTTTTAGCTTTTCCGTGGCGTTCCTGGTCCTCCTGGCTAAAGTTAAATAAAAGAAAAAGAAAAGCGATGTAACGAGCTCTGTGATTGGTCAGACAATAGTGGTTATGTGCTAACTACTCCTGCATTTGGCTAAACTGAATGATCCACTTCCGGTCACAGCTTGTAAGCGGGCAGCCGGACAAGGGCAGCTTCAAAAAACATGTTTATGTCATACACATACACTGTCCAGTTTAATATTAACAAACAAAATTAATTTCATTTACAATCAGTTTTATGTCCTAAGCATGAAGCACATACAAGGATTTTGCTTTTGGCAGTTGACACACAGACACCAGACAAATACCAGGGTTACAAAAAATACAGTTTACAAGTTTAATAAACACATTGTTGGGTATGGAGCTGTATATGTACTATGGGCAGTATTGTGATGGAGTACTAGAACAATCATAATGCAAATACACTGCAAACAAGGTAAGTAATACAATCTTTTTCCTTTCCGCTTTTCCCTCCTGACCCAGACCTTACTGCTTTTGATAAGAAAGTGAGGCAGGCTGGCATTATGGTCAGTCTCTTTTATATTAAAACAAAAAAGTGTCTTTGGTTTCTATATTTAAAAAAAAAAATGTGTAATTGGTTTCTAGATTTGCAAAAAAGTGTCAAAGGTTTCAAAATTGAAAAAAGTGTCCTTTCTAGATTGAAAAAAAAAGGGTAATTTGTTTTTAGATTGACCAAAAAGGGCCCTTATTTTTTTTAGATTGCTATTTCCTGTGTGTCATCCACTCCCACTCCCTTTTTTCTGTCTTTTCACATTCCCCAAACAAAGACTAAAATACCAGTCTTGTATAGATTGAGATGTTTACCCATTGGCCTTAACCTGTAACTCCTCTCATTGTAAATTCTTCAGGCAGTGTTGTTAAATCAGCTCCATTTGTCCTGAGCCTTCCTCCCATCGTCAGGCTCCACTGACTGTAGCCCAGGAGGGTCATATCTCGCCACTGTCTGTGTTTTGTATTTGATTTTATGGTTAAATAAATTACCCCCACACTAAGGCTGAAGCGGCTTGAGGAAGCAAATTAGATTTACTGGCACAAGATAATGCACAGATTTACGACTGACTCTTTATCATTGTCAATATTTCCCTTAATATCACTGTATCTACACGGAAAAGCAAATTTTATTACAAGAGGCAGATGTGACTTAGAGTTACATAAATGAACTAGGGCAGAGGCGGCAAGTAAATCCTTACTTTTCAATCATCCAGACTTTTAGAGGCCTTTTTGTGCATTTTACTGCTGAAACAACACAAGGACTGTAATAAATGCAATGTTGCAAAGACTCATGGGACTCAGTCAGTAGATTTATTAAATACTCTAAATCTTTGTCTGTGGGATGCAATTTTACCTCTGATTGTTTTGATATGGCCCACTTTTGAGTTGTTTGACAATTTCATGTAATTAAACTGATGTTAGGCTTCAAATTAGACAAACATTTGAAAAAAATTATATAAATATAGCGAACACACAAACTTTGAGTGGAGTCTGCATGGCCTTCCTGTGTGACTGTGGGTTCTCTCCGGCTTCCTCCCACCGTCCAAACACATGCACGTGTGTGGTGAATTGGTGACTGCCCCTATTGGATGAATGTGAGAGTGAATAGTTGTCTGTGTTTGTCAGCCCTGGGACTAGCTGGCCCCTGTCTAGGATGTACCCCACCTAAGACCCAAGGGCACTGGGATAGGCTCCAGGACCCGCGACCTCTAACAGGATTAAGCAGAAGAAGATGAATGAATGTTTGTATATTTACATTATGCTACTAAGGTAATTAAACAGTGCATGTTTTGGATGAATAGTCCACACACACAGTCCTGCAAAACATATTTCACACATTATTTCACTGATTATACACAGTATATGATATGGTATATGTGTAAGGCTGCACAATGTATAGACAAATTATCATTATATCAATATCAGAAGTAAAAAAAAACCAGCTTGTTCATTCGTTTATCTTATTTGCTTATTTGCTATCCCCTGGACATAGTTATACACTGACAGGCAACCATTCACTCTCATTTTCATTTGGAGTAAATTTTGGATTTTACTAGTTCTCCTATTTATGCATTTCTTTTTGACCGCAGGAGGAAGAGGAGAAAAGCCACAGGGAGATCAAATTTATAATATATCTCTGTATATATGAAAATAACTAATAAGTGGTGTACTAGTAGAGTCTGTATGGTGCTATATCCCACACCAAAAGCAGCAAAGATAATAACATGCCCTATAGTGGAGTGTCCAGTCAGCAGAGGTATGGGGTAAAAAAAGATGGGTTATTTTTCTTTTTTCATATCAAATAACCATTAAAAAGAACCTGAGGCTGTATATTTTTATAATAAAAATGCTGTGTACTTTTTGCTAAAACTTATCAGAACTTCGTCTCCATTTCGTTCACAACTTTGAGGCCAACCTGTGACATTGTGTTATTATTTTTATCACCATAAACAGTAAGAGGCTGTCTGATGTTGGTGTTGTCGGTGAAAACTTCCCGTTTTGAGCCGCTGAAGGTGTGAACCACAGTTTGGCCTAAATGTGTAACTAACAACATGTGATGGAGGAAGTTGTGCATTGGGCCACACCATCAGGACATTTTAGGTACTTTTGGTCTTCCTGTACTTTTGAATCCCCTTTTCTACCCGTCCTAAGTATAGACACAAAATTTAACAACAGTTTGTGAAAATCCCCTTGGCCAGACAGTGACCTAGTGACAAGTGTTTTTCTTGTAATTTCTGTAAACAACAAAACATGAGTGCAGTGATGTGCAAATAAGAAAACAAAAAATGTTCAATTCATTTTTAAGCACTGACATGATGATTTGCAGAGGTGGAAAGTAATTCTTGGGTGCAGAGGTCAAAATAACTTGGTTTACAGCGTATTCCACGTCTCCCTGAGCCAAATTTAATAGAAAAGGGAAGAAACACTGCAAATATATTAAAAATAAAAATAAATGTGACACTTTTGACCTCATTTGGCAATACATTTTAAAAGGTTACGTTGTTTCTCAGGCGTGTATTTTATCACGGATGTTGATTTTCTAAACACAAATCTAATATTACTTCATTTTTACGCTCGCTAACTAAATTTGTTACCTTGCTCTTGTTACAAAACATCATAAAAATGTACATCTCCATATTTTTATATACTTTTTTTGCATCAAGTCTTTTAATCAACTTGTGTCCTTGTGTGTTTTTTACTAAAATATTTAGATGCTATTACATACACTGGCATAAAACAGGGTTAAAATTCTGAAAATAATGAAATATTTGGTATTTATAATCAAGTTAATTAAAAGATTTATGCAAAAAAAAAAGTAGAAAAAATATGAATGTATACTATTTTTATGATGTTTTGTGATGGGGACACTTTTGTCACTGAACAGTAACAACGTAACTTTTTAAAATAGGGGCACAAGGGTTAAATAAATAAATCAAAATATTTTAATTAATGAGTCTGGCATCTGTGTGGAGCAATACTTGTAGCTTTTAAGATTAAACTATTGTCCTTTGTTTTAGTACAATGCCACTCACAGCCCTCGTTTGTACTTCATACCAAGTCCAAGGGGGATTTAAACCAGCCCCCTTTTCTACCTATGCCCTCTCCTTAAATCCGTCCTCTTCGTGCCCCCCCAGCTGTGAAAAGGTTAAGAGCTGTACACTGTAATTGGTGGCTAACTAACGGCTCTGTCCTGCCCCAGTGTCGCTCCTCTCGTCAAAGCAGATGGCGCGAGGGGGATATGGGTCGCTCAAGCCGCTCGCCTGATCCCGAAGCTTTACATTCCTGTCTTATCCTCACAGGTGGCCTACATAATCACAATAACCATTACTGTACGGCCAGGGGGAGGTAGATTTAGGCTGGAAAAATGTGTCAGTGTGAGGCTGGACGGGCTACGGACAGTGCAAAGTGCCAATGTGTGCAGTAAGAATTAAGTGGACTTATACAGAGCAACGCCTAAGCTATAAACGTGCAGGGAATACCATTTGTTTATGAATTGCACTATATAATATAATGTATAATGTAATGTTTAATGTATATAATAACATATGTATTAAGATTCAATGCTGATTTTCTTTAGGCGCCTACAGGAAAGACTACCTGCAACAGATTTTTTGTTGTTGTAATTATTCTCTTTATTATCTACTTATGTCGTTGTGTCCCTGGGCAAGACACTTCACCCACCTTGCCTGTGTGAATGTGTTAGTGTGGCTGTGTTTGGTGGTGGTCGGAGGGGCCGTTGGCGCAGATTGGCAGCCACGCTTCCGTCAGTCTGCCCCAGGGCAGCTGTGGCTACAGAAGTAGCTCACCACCACCAAGTGTGACTGAGGAGTGAATGAATAATAGATCAAAAAAAAAAAAAAAAAAAATTGTAAAGCGTCTTTAAGTGTCCAAAAAAGCGCTATATAAATTCGATGAATTATTATTATTATTATTATTATTATTATTATTATTATTATTATTATTATTATTATTATCTGTATGTTCAAAATATATGCACAGTACAAAAAACAAACAAACAAAACATACAAAAATTATGAAAATTAAGAACACATTTTAATTTTTGTTGCATGTGACATTTATAAACTTCAATCTTCCAACTAAGCATCCTTTCAACAACTGTACAAGAGCACAAAAGCAATAATACTCATCTATTTAAAGGACATTTACAATATTTTAACATGGCGTTGTGCACTAGCAATGATTTCTAATTGTATACATTTAAAGTCTGAATGAAATAAACTGGACTACATTTAGGTCAAATTTTCTGTGATGACAGATTTAGTTGCTTATAGCTAATAATAATAATAATAATAATAATGATAATGATAATGATAATGATAATAATAATAATAATGATAATGATAATGATAATAATAATAATAATAATAATAATAATAATAATAATAATAATAATAATAATAATAATAATAATAATGCATTTGTCTTATATAGTGCTTTTTCTAGTCACTTGACAGACAGAAGCGTGACTCCAGTCTGCGCCTCCGACCACCACCAAACACAGTCACACTCACACAGCAAAGTGGGTGAAGTGTCTTGCCCAAGGACACAAGAACAGTATGCAATTCCGGTAGCTGGAATCAAACCGCCAACCTTCTGGTACCGACTGAGCTACTGCTGCCCCAAAACCAGCGGTGATGCAAAGGGGCTCACATTGGGACACAGAGTTGGATGGGATGGGTTGAAATAGAGATGTGTAGTTATAAAATACTGTAGACATATCCAACGTGCGGCCCCGGGGCCATTTGTGGCACAAATCGAGAGTTCATCTGGCCCTCAGCTTCTATGACAAAATATATTTCTTAAGGCCCAGCATGATTTTCATGGTGTTTTTGTAGCTTTGTCTGTGCTGCATTTCTTCATCTAAAACTCACTGCCTTGTGGGCGGCAGTAGCTCAGTTGGTAGCTGCTTGTCCAATAACCAGAAGGTTGGTGGTTCAAACCCCACTCCCACTGTTGCATACTGTCGTTGTGTCCTTGGGCAAGACACTTAACCCACCTTGCCACTGGTGTATGAATGTGAATGTGAGTGTGAATGGGTGAACGGTTCCTTGATGTAAAGTGCTTTGAGTACCCATGAAGGTAGAAAAGTGCTATATAAATGTATGTTATTTACCTTGTGTTTTCTAATTAGTTGGTCAAAAAATAATTGCAGTTGCAGTTTTTATGTTTTGTTTGATTTGATAGTCAAAGAAAATAATCAATAATGACGCTGTGTGAAAACAAAATAGTAAAAATTAAAATAAAATATTAACATTAAACATTAAATTCATACTGTATGTTTTTAGAAACATCAGGAGGGACTGTCGGCCCCTGAACATTTGCACAGCTTCAAATCTGGAAAAAGCTTGGAGAGCCTCTGCTGTAGATGAACAAACACTGCAGCTAAGATAAGCCTCTACTTCATTTCTTTTTTTCTCTCCCTTTTCTTATTTGGGGGTTGCCAAGGTGAACTATTCACACACTTTTGGATTTGGTAGAAACATTGGAACAGGTAATGTAGGAGATGTCATGCCCAAGGACACTTAAACTACAGTATGCAGTTCTGATGAAGATATGAACCAGTAACCCTACAGTTGCTGGGTAAATGCTTAACCCTCTACGCCACTGTCACCCCAAGATAAACCACTTTACTTGATAACAGTGGAAAAATATACACAACATGCTGGACTTTTATTCTATAATAAACATCACAAAACCCTGGGATGCACTCTCAGCAAGGAGGTTGTGGGTTCAATCCTGACTAACTGGCTGTGATCCAGGCTGTGCCCCGCCTCAGGCCCATAGCTGCCTCTCTCTAACCTCACCTTGAATGGAAAAATTAAAAATCACAAATTGTCAAGAGCTGTTAAATTTATGCAAATGACTGGGTTTGGTTGCTTGCAGTGTGTTTTTGATGTGGCTCATGCTCATGCCACAAACATGCGTTTCCTTATTAATATATTTTTTTAAAGGAGAGTATTTTTTAAGGAAGTAAATTTGAAACTATTGATTAGAATAGTTACCATTGTCTGCAGAAAATAGTTGGTAGCGCTCCAGTGGCTTTGTTTTTGTTGGACAGATGAGATAACGACACACCTTTCAAGAAACTGGCAAGATTTCCAAGAATTCAAAACATGACAATTACTACAAATGTGTGCAGCAACAACAACAACAAAACACATTTAAATGCATTTTTTAAATCATATGCAAAGTTTTTTATTCCTTCACTACATTTATTTCCAGCCCCAAACCTCATACTCCTCAGTGTAACCACCCCAATGTGTCAGAATAATAATAAATAATATCTGTTGTGTCACTATAAACATTTAACTTTAAAGGGAAAAATTTTGCTTTTACCAGTAACATTTTAAAATCTCCAAATGAGTTTTTTTTTTATTTTATTTTATTTTTTTACTCACCAGCAAAGTGGATAGTAATACCCTAGTAGTAGTAGTAGTGGTGGTGGTAATGATAACAGAAGTAACAATACTATTACTTAAGTACTTCTTCCTCTTCTGCTATGGACTAGACCAGTGGTTCTCAAACTGTGGTACAGTTACAGCTGGTGGTACGCAGACTTCTTTTGCAGTCCACGTCCTGATTTAGTTTAATTTGAAGCCAGTTTTATTCCTGTTTTCTGCTCGAGTTGGGCCTAAATGTAATAAGACCACTGCTTAGTCCAGGTTTAGACACAGTTTAGTCCTGGATTTAGTCCTGGTTTAGGTAGAGTTTAGTCCTGGATTTAGTCCTGGTTTAGACACAGTTTAGTCCTGGATTTGGTCATGGGTTAGGTAGAGTTTAGTCCTGGATTTAGTCCTGGTTTAGACACAGTTTAGTCCTGGATTTAGTCCTGGTTTAGGCACAGTTTAATCCTGGATTTAGTCATGGTTTAGGTCGAGTTTAGTCCTGGATTTAGTTTTGGTTTAGGCACAGTTTAGTCCTGGATTTAGTCTTGGTTTAAGTAGAGTTTAGTCCTGGTTTAAGTAGAGTTTAGTCCTGGATTTAGTCCTGGTTTAGGTAGAGTTTAGTCCTGAATTTAGTCATGGTTTAGGCACAGTTTAGTCCTGGATTTAGTCCTGGTTTAAGTGGAGTTTAGTCCTGGTTTAAGTAGAGTTTAGTCCTGGATTTAGTCATGGTTTAGGCACAGTTTAGTCCTGGATTTAGTCCTGGTTTAAGTGGAGTTTAGTCCTGGTTTAAGTAGAGTTTAGTCCTGGATTTAGTCCTGGTTTAGGCACAGTTTAGTCCTGGATTTAGTCATGGGTTAGGTCGAGTTTAGTCCTGGATTTAGTCCTGGTTTAGGCACAGTTTAGTCCTGGATTTAGTCCTGGTTTAGGCACAGTTTAGTCCTGGATTTAGTCCTGGTTTAAGTGGAGTTTAGTCCTGGTTTAAGTAGAGTTTAGTCCTGGATTTAGTCCTGGTTTAGGCACAGTTTAGTCCTGGATTTAGTCATGGGTTAGGTCGAGTTTAGTCCTGGATTTAGTCCTGGTTTAGGCACAGTTTAGTCCTGGATTTAGTCCTGGTTTAGGTAGAGTTTAGTCCTGGATTTAGTCATGGTTTAGGCACAATTTAGTCCTGGATTTAGTCCTGGTTTAGGTGGAGTTTAGTCCTGGTTTAAGTAGAGTTTAGTCCTGGATTTAGTCATGGTTTAGGCACAGTTTAGTCCTGGATTTAGTCCTGGTTTAGGCACAGTTTAGTCCTGGGTTTAGTCCTGGTTTAAGTGGATTTTAGTCCTGGTTTAAGTAGAGTTTAGTCCTGGATTTAGTCCTGGTTTAGGTAGAGTTTAGTCCTGGATTTAGTCATGGTTTAGGCACAGTTTAGTCCTGGATTTAGTCCTGGTTTAGGCACAGTTTAGTCCTGGGTTTAGTACTGGTTTAGGTGGAGTTTAGTCCTGGTTTAAGTAGAGTTTAGTCCTGGATTTAGTCCTGGTTTAGGTAGAGTTTAGTCCTGGATTTAGTCCTGGTTTAGGCACAGTTTAGTCCTGGATTTAGTCTTGGTTTAAGTAGAGTTTAGTCCTGGATTTAGTCCTGGTTTAGGTAGAGTTTAGTCCTGGATTTAGTCCTGGTTTAGGCACAGTTTAGTCCTGGATTTAGTCATGATTTAGGTAGAGTTTAGTCCTGGATTTAGTCCTGGTTTAGACACAGTTTAGTCCTGGATTTAGTCCTGGTTTAGGCACAGTTTAGTCCTGGATTTAGTCCTGGTTTAAGTAGAGTTTAGTCCTGGATTTAGTCCTGGTTTAGACACAGTTTAGTCCTGGATTTAGTCCTGGTTTAGGCACAGTTTAGTCCTGGATTTAGTCCTGGTTTAAGTAGAGTTTAGTCCTGGATTTAGTCCTGGTTTAGGCACAGTTTAGTCCTGGATTTAGTCATGGTTTAGGTCGAGTTTAGTCCTGGATTTAGTCCTGGTTTAGGCACAGTTTAGTCCTGGATTTAGTCATGGTTTAGGTCGAGTTTAGTCCTGGATTTAGTCCTGGTTTAGGCACAGTTTAGTCCTGGATTTAGTCATGGTTTAGGTCGAGTTTAGTCCTGGATTTAGTCCTGGTTTAGGTAGAGTTTAGTCCTGGATTTAGTCCTGGTTTAGGCAGAGTTTAGTCCTGGATTTAGTCATGGTTTAGGTAGAGTTTAGTCCTGGATTTAGTCATGGTTTAGACACAGTTTAGTCCTGGATTTAGTCCTGGTTTAGGTAGAGTTTAGTCCTGGATTTAGTCCTGGTTTAGGCACAGTTTAGTCCTGAATTTAGTCCTGGTTTAGGTAGCAGTTTAGTCCTGGATTTAGTCCTGGTTTAGGCACAGTTTAGTCCTGGATTTAGTCCTGGTTTAGGCACAGTTTAGTCCTGGATTTAGTCCTGGTTTATGTCTTGGCGTATGGTCTTTGTCCTGCCAGTATAGTCCTAAATAATCAGTATAACCATTATAATCCTTGTTAGCATTTTCCAGGATTATAATTGTATTGCTCAGTTTAGACCTGGGTTAGTCCAGATTTAGACTCACTTTAGTTCATTAAAGCTGAGACTTGGAAAGCCCAGTGTTTCCTGTGGTGGTTCTTGGTGTGAAAGGTCCGAGAAGCACTTGACCAGACAATGGAAGAGAAATTAGAAAAGTTTTTTTGTTCCTGAGAACTACATGGTTTAGTCTCTGTGGCTTTGCTCCTGTCTGCTTCTCCAAACTGTGAGTGTGCTGACCAGATGTTTAAGCGCAAGTGTAGCTATAACAGAACCACTTTTACCTTTGCTACTGTCTCTTTAAATTGCCCATCTCTGCTTGTTACAATAAACAGACCGGTATTGGAGGTTATAAGTGATTTATGCAAGTTACAAAAAAAAGCAAAGAGCTCAAAGGCCTTACACAACTGCGCGTAACCCCTTTGCTCTCACAGTGCGCAGCGTGTCATATCTGTCTATTATCTCACATTACGTGCCAAGGCCACTCCGCTCATTACTTTAAATAAAAAAACAACAACAAACAAACAAATGGGATGATATTCCCCTACGGATCCCAGGTTGCCTCCCTGTGCGTTGGGAAACTCCAAATTACTAAAAATGTGTGCAGCAACAACAACAACAAAACACATTTAAATGCATTTTTTTAAATCATATGCAAAGTTTTTTATTCTTCACTACATTTATTTCCAGCCCCAAACCTCATACTCCTCAGTGCAACCACCCCAATGTGTCAGAATAATAATAAAAAATAATATCTGTTGTGTCACTATAAACATTTAACTTTAAAGGGAAAAATTTTACTTTTACCAGTAACATTTTAAAATCTCCAAATGAGTTTTTTTTTAACTCACCAGCAAAGTGGATAGTAATACCCTAGTAGTAGTAGTAGTGGTGGTGGTAATGATAACAGAAGTAACAATACTATTACTTAAGTACTTCTTCCATCTTCTGCTATAGGACTAGACCAGTGGTTCTCAAACTGTGGTACAGTTACAGCTGGTGGTACGCAGACTTCTTTTGCAGTCCACGTCCTGATTTAGTTTAATTTGAAGCCAGTTTTATTCCTGTTTTCTGCTCGAGTTGGGCCTAAATGTAATAAGACCACTGCTTAGTCCGGGTTTAGACACAGTTTAATCCTGGATTTAATCCTGGTTTAGGTAGAGTTTAGTCCTGGATTTAGTCCTGGTTTAAGCACAGTTTAGTCCTGGATTTAGTCCTGGTTTAGACACAGTTTAGTCCTGGATTTAGTCCTGGTTTAGGCACAGTTTAGTCCTGGATTTAGTCCTGGTTTAAGTAGAGTTTAGTCCTGGATTTAGTCCTGGTTTAGGCACAGTTTAGTCCTGGATTTAGTCATGGTTTAGGTCGAGTTTAGTCCTGGATTTAGTCCTGGTTTAGACACAGTTTAGACCTGGATTTAGTCCTGGTTTAAGCACAGTTTAGTCCTGGATTTAGTCCTGGTTTAGACACAGTTTAGACCTGGATTTAGTCCTGGTTTAAGCACAGTTTAGTCCTGGATTTAGTCCTGGTTTAGACACAGTTTAGTCCTGGATTTAGTCCTGGTTTAGGCACAGTTTAGTCCTGGATTTAGTCCTGGTTTAAGTAGAGTTTAGTCCTGGATTTAGTCCTGGTTTAGGCACAGTTTAGTCCTGGATTTAGTCATGGTTTAGGTCGAGTTTAGTCCTGGATTTAGTCCTGGTTTAGGCACAGTTTAGTCCTGGATTTAGTCATGGTTTAGGTCGAGTTTAGTCCTGGATTTAGTCCTGGTTTAGGCACAGTTTAGTCCTGGATTTAGTCATGGTTTAGGTCGAGTTTAGTCCTGGATTTAGTCCTGGTTTAGGTAGAGTTTAGTCCTGGATTTAGTCCTGGTTTAAGTCGAGTTTAGTCCTGGATTTAGTCATGGTTTAGGTAGAGTTTAGTCCTGGATTTAGTCCTGGTTTAGACACAGTTTAGTCCTGGATTTAGTCCTGGTTTAGGCACAGTTTAGTCCTGGATTTAGTCATGGTTTAGGTGGAGTTTAATCCTGGTTTAAGTAGAGTTTAGTCCTGGATTTAGTCCTGGTTTAGGTAGAGTTTAGTCCTGGATTTAGTCATGGTTTAGGCACAGTTTAGTCCTGGATTTAGTCCTGGTTTAGGTAGAGTTTAGTCCTGGATTTAGTCCTGGTTTAGACACAGTTTAGTCCTGGATTTAGTCCTGGTTTAGGTGGAGTTTAGTCCTGGATTTAGTCCTGGTTTAGGCACAGTTTAGTCCTGGATTTAGTCATGGTTTAGGTCGAGTTTAGTCCTGGATTTAGTCATGGTTTAGTCCTGGATTTAGTCCTGGTTTATGTCTTGGCGTATGGTCTTTGTCCTGCCAGTATAGTCCTAAATAATCAGTATAACCATTATAATCCTTGTTAGCATTTTCCAGGGTTATAATTGTCTTGCTCAGTTTAGACCTGGGTTAGTCCAGATTTAGACTCACTTTAGTTCATTAAAGCTGAGACTTGGAAAGCCCAGTGTTTCCTGTGGTGGTTCTTGGTGTGAAAGGTCCGAGAAGCACTTGACCAGACAATGGAAGAGAAATTAGAAAAGTTTTTTGTTCCGAGAACTACATGGTTTAGTCTCTGTGGCTTTGCTCCTGTCTGCTTCTCCAAACTGTGAGTGTGCTGACCAGATGTTTAAGCGCAAGTGTAGCTATAACAGAACCACTTTTACCTTTGCTACTGTCTCTTTAAATTGCCCATCTCTGCTTGTTACAATAAACAGACCGGTATTGGAGGTTATAAGTGATTTATGCAAGTTACAAAAAAAAGCAAAGAGCTCAAAGGCCTTACACAACTGCGCGTAACCCCTTTGCTCTCACAGTGCGCAGCGTGTCATATCTGTCTATTATCTCACATTACGTGCCAAGGCCACTCCGCTCATTACTTTAAATCCCAAAACAAAAAACGGGATGATATTCCCCTACGGATCCCAGGTTGCCTCCCTGCACGATGGGAAACTCCGTGGACTTGAACGATTGCCAGTGAAAAACTCCGCTGGAAAACTCCCCCGCTTTCCTTTTGCCTCTCCCTCCCTCCTTTCTGCTGCTTCCACCTCCGCGCGCCTCAAGACACAGACACACACGCCCACCTCACTCTATCACGTGGAAGCGCGACACGGGAAGTCCCAAAAATGGACAGTGAAGTGGCCACACGGTGCAAGCGCAGCGGAGTTTCCCAAAATCACACAGGGAAAGGTCCCGTGATATTGTTTAGCCAGGCAATTTATTATTATTGCATGCTTGGTTATTAGGTCATCGTGCCTTGACAGTTTAGGGGGTTTGCATTCAATGACACAATTTGTGCAATGAATGCGCAATTATTTTGTGTTATACGCTAATATTACGTTCTGTATAAGCTTACAGAGACCGCGCACGTGTAACTGATATTTTACTATCTGTGCAAAACATACAACTTGTGCCATGAATGCGCGATTATTTTGTGTTGTGCGCACATATTTCTTTCATTTCAAGCCACAGAGACAGCGCACATAGTTAACTGTACACCTTCCTATGTGTATGCATGCTTACTAATAGTTATTAACTTGAATTATTGGGATTTCGCGTTCAAAACATACGGCTTGTCCCATAAATGCGCACCTTTTGGTCTTCTACGCAGCGTACGCCGATAGTTCGTGCCACAAAACCCATATAGAAAGCAAAACACGCGCGTTTAAAAGCACATGTCCGGTTGTCTTGGCCCAAATTCTGTGCATGCTTGGATATTTTTCTTCTCCTTCACTTCAAAACATTTGCTGTGTCAGTGCTCGAGACCCTGGTATGTCTCCTTGTGTCGCGACGCCCCTAGCGGCAAAGAAAAATCACTACACCATTTCTAGTAAATGTGCCACTTCACAGACAGCCTGCTGTTTACACTCGGCCCGGGTCATGCCTAATTCTTATCATACCGTATCCGAGGAATGAATGGGGCAAGGTGCCTTTTGAAATACGCTTCTGTGGTATTATAATGACAGGTTATGTTACACAAGGAGATTGACTGGTGAAATGTTCATTGAATAATACCAAAGGGAAAACTGTGTAAAATTAAAAATATGTTATTAAAAGGCACTTAGATATAAACATTAATGGAGATATTTTAATACAACTTTATTAATGCTTACATAGATATACTCAATGTCTAATTATTCTAGACTCAATGCTGCTGACTTTGCAATTTTGCACACACTATAGCATCTTTGTTTGCACATTAAAAGTAGTTATTGTTTGTGCTGATTGTGTGTTAAGTCTGATTGTGTGTTTATGTTTGATCAACTGTTTGTGAAGCCCTTTGAGGCGACTTTTGTTGTGATATTGGGCTATACAAATAAATCTGAATTGAATTGAATTAAAAGAAATACCAAGTTAACTTATTTTGAACAGACATGCTATACTAATATAAACATGTTTTCATTTTTATTGGGCGAAATAGGAAATGTCAAACCAGGCTATAAGCAGATAAACTGGGGGCAGCAGCAGCCCTCAACATGACCTGCTTTTTTTTTTTTTTTTTTTTTACACACCTACCCCCTGTTTTTGTTTTGTTGTAGCTTGTTGATTTGGCATGTTTTGCTTGTAAGATGTTAGGTTAATGCATTTATTACAATTATTTAGTAGACAGAATTTGTTTTTATCTAGTCCTGGTCCTTATCTTGCCAACTATCCCACCCTTGGATTCCATCCCAGTGTAATCCACTGTAACATTGCAACAACAATAAACCGGAGCATTATGTTTATTTATTTTAAATTTCAACATGCAATTAATGCTGATTTACTCTTGCAAACGAGTTCTACATAATAATATTATTTTGGTACAAGTAGCAGCTCTTTGGCACAGTTTGGGTCAGTGGTTGTAAATATTGGGCGTACGTGCACCACCGAGCCACTATCAGCCACTTTGCATGTTGTCTGCCATACACTTCCGCCTTCCTCTCACCGAGCCGATTTCCCGTAAACGGCCCTAGTGCTTTGCTGAGGTGAGGCTCTGCGCATGCTCCAATGCACTGTAAACCTCAGCCATACACGTCCTCCAACCTCCAAGAAATACTTTTTTTCAAAATTTGCATAGACATAAAAGGTTTTATTGCTATAATACGGTTTAATTTCTACGTTTGGCTCTGCGTAATGCGCATTTTACGCACACATTTGCCTTTATAAAGCCTATTTTCGTTCGGTGCATATTTTTACAGTGTACACCGACAGAGGCGCTGCTGTACCGGGGAATACCCATTTGTGACTATAAAATGAACTGTGCTGGAGCTTCAGCTTCAGTGCGAGAAACGATCTCTTACTGGATATCAGAGAAACCTCTCCGCAACTAACTCCATACACACAACCTCACGGACTTACTGCTGCTTATTTTACCTTGGATCATAACCAAGCAAAGTCTGTAAGTGGCTTTAAACTACTTTGTGCACCTTTTTTGAAAGAAGATACTTTGTAATTACTGATGGCAAGGCTTTTTTAATTGAGAAACATGCACGCTGATCTGGCATAGTTTTAATATTTTCATTCAGGGTTAACTTCTTAAAACATTTTCCTTTAGGGAAGACAGTCAGCATCTTGTTTTAACTTAACTTTTGTAATAATAATCCTATGTTTTAAATTTATGTCCAACGTGACCTGTCCTCCTTGCGCGCCCTGGCCGTGAACTCTCGTCTTTCGCGCCAGTAGTAAATTTTAAACAGCACAGTTAGAGTGAAGGGGGAGTTGCCCTGCGCATATTTTGTATCTCTCTAACGCGTTTTTGTTGTCTTCTTTATTTCAGGAAATCATGCCTGTTTCAAGGATGAGAATGCGCCCATGGCTGGAGCAAATCATTGAGTCCAACACCGTTCCCGGACTGCACTGGGTTGACAAGGTGAGGACTAAACCCTTCTTACCCATGTAACAGTGTAGGTACAGTAGCAGCAGCAGCAGCAGCAGCAACAGGCAAGGAAGTGGTTTCTGCAAGTCTGTGTTTTGTATAGAGGCGTAGAATAAATATTTGCATGTGTCACCAGAGATAGGGATGCAACATTGAAGTATTGTATTTGTATTTAAAAAGTTTTTATATTTTGACGCTTTAGAGGAGACATTTTATATCTTGGTTTGGACATTTCAGTGCATGCTAAATCCTGTGTTTGTTGTGTTTTTTAAGGCCAAAACCATGTTCGCCATTCCCTGGAAACATGCTGCAAGACACGGCTGGGAGCTGAAAAAAGACGCCTCCCTTTTCAAAATGTGGGCCATCCACACCGGTAAGTCACCGCATCCCATGAACACTAACGCTAAATTGTTATAACAAGTGACTTTTTAACCAACTGAATATCTTTTGTTTTTATGCGTATAGGTAAATATGTCGAAGGCCAGACCGTGAGCGACCCCAAGACCTGGAAAGCCAACTTCCGCTGCGCCATGAACTCACTGCCGGATATCCAGGAGGTTAAGGACAAAAGCATCAACAAGGGTCACCAGGCCATGCGCGTCTTCAGGATGTTACCCGTCACCCCCAAATGCAGAGGTGAGACTTTTCAGACAGGAAATAAGCAACTATTACTCAACCGTGGCTCTGCTGCAGCTTCTACTTAGATGCACGCTTGCAAGGTGTGGGGCATGCGAATGAAGTAATAGTAGTAGCAGTAGTAGTAGTAGTAGTGATAGCCTTTTTGCAAGCAACGATTAGTATTTTAAAGAGATAAACATCCTCTCCAGATTACAGTTCCAACGTGAAAGTCTTTAGGTCTTTAGTCTGTTTTTTCCCACAGACCAATAACCATAATGTTGTTCTTTCTTTTGTGCAGATAAGAGAACCCGAACGGGCAAAATGAGGGCACAGCCCAAAGTTAAATGTGAGGAAGCGTACAGCGACAGTGACTGTGTGCCCTCCCCCACGGTAGAGACATGCCTACCTTCCACTCAGGACAGCAGAGTGGACAGCACCATGCATTCAGAGCAGCAAGGTGAAGCAACAACACAAATCCATTCAAGCTCATCTCTACATAACATTGTTTTTGTTTTTGTTTGTGCTAATAACTTTTTTTCCTCCCTTCTTGCAGATGTTACATACATAGATCAAGGTGAAGTCCCTGAATGGTCGTCTTTGGTCGAAGTCGAGTTCTCAGGCCTGGCGCACAGATTTGAAGTTTCTCCATCTCACAGCGAATGTAAGTATCACCGCAAAGGCTTTAAATATGAATAATCCATGCATTTAGCTACTGCTAATGCCGCAAACAAGACAAAAATACTCACAAATCCTCTTCTTCTCTCTCCTCTTGTTCAACCCAGGCCCGGACGACAAAGAAATAATCGAGGTAAGCATCCATCACTTCCTACTTTCTATATGCATGCATTTTTCATTGTCAGGAATACCCTTGTGTGTCTTTATCTGCTTGTTTATTTATTAACACAAAAATTGACTCAAGTGAAATCAAATGCCCGTTCTTAGCCCCATTGTTGTGTTTATTTTTTTTAGATTTGCGCACAATGGGAGCGAGAGAGACAAGTGATAAGCAGTGTAGCCAGCAAGGGGTTCCTGTGCAATGAACCATGCACAAGTCCAGGCAGCCAGTGGAGCGAGTCCTCCTCAGGTAAATACAATTATCAATTCATTATAAACTAATGTTTTATTATTAAATGAACTGCTAATGGCTTTCAAAGTACTAACATGAGCATTTCTAAATAAGGATAAAAGAGAGACTAAATCAGAACTAAACCAGGACTAATATAGCACTAAGCCATGTCTAAACCAGGACTAGTATAGGACTAAACTGTGCCAAAACTAGGACTTTAGCTAACACTTATTTAGGTATTTTGCACAAGAACAGGGGGGTCCCAAGCCTGGATAAATCGAGAGGGTAGCATTGGCAAAGGGCATCCAGTGTAAAACTTAAAAACCCCGAAGGGAAAAGCAGAAAGGATAGAAGAAGATAGGCATTTGAGTTTAGAGTAAATGCTAGATAGATGTTGAATGCATGCAGTTTAACAACAGAGAATTGTGCACAGACTTGCACAACATAACTACTCAAAAACACAACACTATAGAGATTAAGTGCAACACAAAGCAATATTAATGAAGCAAAAACCCTTGACATACTTTGCCTATAACTGTGAAAGCAAAGTTGGTAAAACACCATATCCTGTTGCTAAGTCAGACAGCTCTCTTGCATTTTAATTGCTGTGCCATTCGAAGCATTTGTGGTTTGAATTCAGAGACTCGCTTCTCGTCTGTCACCCTGCCACGCCAAAAGCAAGTTTTCACCGTTTTGAAACATCCTGACCGTGTTTTTGTCTGTTTTTTTTTTTTGCAGCAGACGACCTAGACGAGCCACTGCAGTACACCGACATGAACACGAGCTACCCGTCCCTCACAGACGACAGCTTCAGCACCTTTCAGCTTTATCCCAACATCTTTCCAATGTTCTGAGGCACAACCTTATGGGGACAGCCTTTGGACATTTTTTGACTATTTATGAAAAAACTAAGAGCTCCTCCTTCCACCAACAACCATTTTCACCTCTTCAGTCTAATACTTTTTCTGCAAACTGTGACGGCCAATGTGCACCTGATGCTATTACAGCACATTGTCCAAACCCTGAGATTCTTCTTCAGCTTTTCTGGAAATAGTGAAGAAAATCGTACCTCTTCTACGCTGGGAGTAGATTATTACTTACATGTTTGACAGTCAGTTCAATAAGCAAGTATGATTCTTAGTTAAGGCATTAATAATATCAGTTTTGTGGTTGTTTTGAAGCTAGTTTGTATGCACTGTTTTTATTGTACAGGCAGTTGCAGTGTGAAAGAAAATAACCTGTTAAATCCCACAACCGTTATGCAGTACAGCAGTGACTCTCAAACTTTACGCTCCAAAAGATCTAAGTACCATCTTTAATCAGCTAAATAAGCACAAAAAAGGACTAAAACCAGGACTAAACAAACAAAGTATCTGTTTGAGAACCACTGCTGTCTGTCAGTGACCCAGATCATCACATGGTGAATGCTCTTCTCTTGTGTTCACAGTTATGTGTTCACAAGTTGTACATTGAATTGTAAATATTGTACAGTATATTTGTATTGAATAAAGTTCTATGTGATATTACAAAGTACTTTTTTTCAGTACATTTATTATTAGTAGCACAAGCGTCACACACACAGGGCAGTTGTGAGGAAACCGAGCAGATGTTTGTGACACATGTTGGCCTGCATAACTCAATAACTCATAAATCAGTTTCTGGCACAGTAAGGCATTGGGCCTTTGGCTTTGTGGAGCACTGTTTGACAAAAAACACTGTTCTCTTAAGTCGTGATCACTGTAGTGGCTATTTGTTCACTGAAGGGAAGCAGTTACAGACATGAGAATTTTATTTCACACTCAAGTATCCGATGTGGTTTATTTTGCTAATTCAGCAAACATGCACGTGCACCATTGGCTTTTTCTCAACAAAATTACAAGAAATCCCTGCTAGTTCGAGTAAATGCACCCATAGCTACAGAATTTAGGCAGCGGGAGTTGTTTAAGTAGCATCAAAATACATCATATATGCATCATTTCAAAATATAAAATTATGCACTTACACTAAAATCCTAATATTACGTTTTATTGCACAAAAATAAACAGTTATGTTGAATTCTGCAGCCAATCCGCTCCAGTCATCACTTAATCACCTGCTGCTGTTTGCACATTCCTGCTCCTCCGGGCCGCGCGCCCTCTATCGGCGGCAGAAAATTACTACACCATTTATTGTAAATGCCCTGATTACACTAAAAGGCTGGTCCCCGGTTGCGCGTGACACGTTCATGATGCCTCAGAGGGGGACGGACTTTGGCTCGCGCGCCGGCTTCGACTCCAGCGCGTGGGTGGTTTATAGGAAAACCGTGAGGTTGTCGGAAAACGGTAAGGACTGTGAAAATGCATGGATCTTTAGGGAACCGCGTAGACAGGTGCAGCTAATAGACTAAAGAAAAAAAACAAACATACATTAAAGACTAGAGCAGAGCCTTTATTAAACATTATATATATAGGTAAAAGTCTGCATGATAAAAAGTTGATTTAACATTTTGGAAAAGTTTTAAATAAATACTTGACTCAGCTGTTGTAATAATAAAGTCTGACACAGTGGCAATGCAAGTTAAAAACGTCACCTTAATAACACGAGTCACATACCAGTCAAAACAATTATAATTTATGATCTTAATAAGCTAATTAAAGTCACATTTTAAGTTTTGTATGTTCACACAGGTTCAAGGGAAGCCATGCACTTACGTTTTTGTTAGATTAGGTGTATGCAGTCTGAGATAATATTAATTAAGTGCGTTTTTATATATATTTCTATATGAGTAAAAGTATTGTTTGACCTTGTGCTAGACCCTGGTTGTAGTAGTAGTATTAATATATTACAATATATGTTTTGCGTGCAGATTTGAGTACTTCTTCCAACGCTGGCACTTTCTAGAATAAAAAAGTCTGTGCTTATTGTACTGTAAAGCACGTGGGTGGCATAGAGCACGTGATTATTCAGATGTCAGAGATGAGCATCATTTGTAGGAGGAGCTCAAAAACCTGTCTTGTAGCAGCAAAAACAGATGAGATTACGCCCCCTGTTGGATTCAAACTTAATAGTAAATGAGTAATCGAAAAATCTACAATGAAGAAACAGAATAGGCTTGAGGTCTGTGGTGACTTTATTGTTTATTTGTACGAGTTAGAGATTAGATATTATGACTAAATTATGGCTAAATCATGATTAACCCAGGTTTAAACACTATAAAGAAGTATTACTGGGACAAAAGAGGGACGAAACCAAGTCTAAACCAGGACAAAACTAGATCTAAACCAGGACTCATCCAAATCTAAATCCACTTTATTTGTACAGAACAATTTACAAACAAGACAAGTTTCCAAAGTGCTGCACATAAACATTAAATAACAATAAATTAGAGCTCCACTAGAACCAGTAAAACCAAGAAAGAGCAATACAATAAAATAAAAAAATGTATAAAAACAAAGTAAATAAAAAACAAAACAATATAAAAGACACAGTGTAAAAGTCTTGTGTGTAAATCATGACTAAATCAGGATTAATCCGGGGACTAAACCAGGTTCCAAACATGGTCTAAACCAGGACTAAGCTGCTTCAAATATAAATAAGTATAAATATATATATATATAAATAAGTAGAAGTATAATACAATGTAATGTGCTTTTTAATGTATGAAAGTATGTTTTGAATACAATTACTCAGCACAAAAGTGTCAGATAGAGCAGGTAATGTGGAGATATGGACAAACATAGGATTTTTTATTCAAGGGTTGAGACGGCTCTTATCCATTTACTGCATCTTTATGAGTACAGGGCTATACACACCACAGAGGTCACAGAGGTCTGGACCTCAGTGTTTTCTATTACTAGACTAAACCAGATCTAAACAGGGCAAAAAACAGATCTAAACCAGGTCTAAACAAGGACCAAACCAGGTCTAAACACATACTAAACAAGGACTAAACAAGGACCAAACAAGGTCTAAACAAGGACCAAACCAGGTCTAAACACATACTAAACAAGGACTAAACAAGGACCAAACAAGGACTAAACAAGGACTAAACAAGGACTAAACAAGGACTAAACAAGGACCAAACAAGGACTAAACAAGGACCAAACAAGGTCTAAATAAGAACTAAGTCAGGTCTAAACAAGGACCAAACCAAGTCTAAAAAAGGACCAAACCAGGGCTGAACAAAGACTAAACCAGGTCTAAACCAGGTCTAAACCAGGTCTGATAGACCTCAGTCTTTCTAAAACCCTGTGTACGGCTCTGTATGAGTGTGATGGTCTAAGTAAGATTTGAAAACGTGCTGCCTTTTACCTGTCCTGCATTGCACTGCTGAAATGTGTCTTTTACAAACGCACGGGGAAGTTTTTATTTTATTTTATTTTATTTTATTTTTTTGTTTTGGGCGTGTATCATTTCCAACTAACAGCTTATCGGAAAAAAAATCACATCGAATCTCACAAACAAGTTGCCAGTGTCCCCTCAAAAGCCAATATTTCATGCACTAACGAGACACAGTGGATGAGGTAACCGCAGTATAGGAAGGCTAGAGCATACTGCGAGCGTGTATGTGGACCACGTGACCTCTTTGTCAACTGACAATAACAAGAGTTGAGCTGCACAGTGCGCACACGCTGCCCTGCAAAAGCTAGAGTGCAGAAATGACAAAAAGGCAAGACAGAATACGCCCATTCTCCGCACTTTGAGCTTGTTAATGTCTTGGTATTGGTTAAAATCCTGTTAAAATAATAATAAAAATTACCTGTCACACGTCTGCCTGTATGGTTGAGAGTTTTGTAGGGCAGTAGGTTACCTGTCAATCATGTTATGTGCTCAAATTACGCATCATAACGCACATAAAAGTCTTCAAATTTCATCTTCTAACACACTGACATTGCTCTAGCCAATAGGTGCGCTTTGTTTTTTTGTTTTTTTTTACAGCGCGTGCACTGGACTAGACTCGGGGATGGCACAGTCGGGGAATACCCACATTTTTGGTTAGTGATAAAAGCACAGAGCAGCAAAGGCACCTGCATCAGTTCACGGGCGGTCTCTTCTCTGAGCAGGACAACACAGCGGCGCCAGACAACGAGGAAGAGGCTTTTTTATTTTATTTTTTTACGATATTACTGTGCTTTACGCTTGGATTTATTCACTTTTCACTCCTGTCTTTCCAAACGAGCACAACCTGTAAGTAATTTCATCAACTTACAGCTCTTACGCATCGATTTTTATCCAGCTTGTCTTCCTCTGTATCGCCTGCATAAGTCTAAACAAGATCATAGCCGAGTGTTTAGTTCAATGTAACTTCGGTGTTGTTGCTTCCTTAAAAATCTCAAACAATCCCAAGGCGCGACTATTGATCTTTTACGCGCGTCGTTGCATCAGAAAGCGTGCTTCCAAACTGCACAGACAGTTTATTATTAACATTTGATATCAGGTTATCACCAAAACCAGTTCTTCGCTTCTTCCCACGGGTCCTGGCCGTGAACTCCGCGGCAGTAAATCAGAATCGCAGCGGGACGTACTCTGTAGTTGGGAGCTGAAAACGCGCTTTTTTTTTTTTTTTTTAATTTTAATCACAGCTTTTTTGTCTTGCACGTTCCTTAGGGGAAGCAAGCCATGCCTAAAGACCGAGAGAGGATGAGACCGTGGCTGGAGAAGCAGATAAACTCCAACGCTATCTCCGGACTGCGCTGGGTGGATAAGGTGAGAACATATAACTATTTGTGTTTTAATACATTTTATGCATTTAACTGTGCGCGCTCTGCTATCGGAGCTTGTCTTTTGAATGAGTAAAGCAGCCATGAGACAAAGTAAACTATGACCTTGGAGATGAAAAAGAGGTTTTAGAGTCAGATCATGCAAAAGTATCAGTGTAGTACATCTCAATATGTGTTTCGCAATGGATATTGTGCTCTGGTTCAGGGGTAAATGCTCTTACCATAGAGCCACAAAGCCCCCAAGTGTCACAGTGGTAAAGCATCCACTAAAACTAATTATAAGTTCTTTTGTTGAGTAAATTTAGTGACCTGTGGATGTTAAAAGTCACACCCAAACCTGACCTTTTTCTGAAATTTTCATAACAAATATCTTGCTAAAAACATTAGCAAAACATGCACAACAACACAAGGAAGAGGTTGTTGACAGCAGAGAGGAAATGATACTGGGCAGAAAATGCATAATGGTTTTGTGGTTGGCCTACTGTATTTTAAAACTGAAGACTTCAGTGAGTAACTATTGATGAGACACCTGCGTGCTCACTTGAGCAAGCACTTGGCCACAGGAGAGCAAAACATTTGAGGCTCTCTGGCCAAAAATACTAACATTAATGACACAACGAACACAGAAAATGGCTTCTTTTTTGCTTGCCTTCAATAGATATAGATGGTGTTAAAATAAAAGTCTGTTTATCCTTCAGAATTTTTCCTTACTGATTTGTTTTCATGCCAGATGCAAACCTCTCCATTTATCCAGGATTAGTTCAAAATAAACATCTCTAATGAATAAATATTGACAATGGATTAAAAAAAACGTATCGAAAGCCAGAAGATAACGTCTAAAACTATTGCAGCAACATGTTTAACTTATGTTTTGCTTTCTAAGGAAAAAACCATGTTCTCCATTCCCTGGAAACACGCAGCGAGACACGGCTGGGAGATGGGCAAGGACGCCTACCTTTTCCAGAAGTGGGCCATCCACACAGGTGAGCCGCTTTAGGAAAACCAATTCAAATCAATGCTTAAAAAATGATGTGTGATTTTTCAGAAATATTGTAAATTATGTACAACTACCTGATTTTATTCTCTTTTTGTGAAGTTATCTAGTAGTATATTGTAATAGGAATCATCTGTGAAAAAATTAGACTTTATAATGCCATATAGGCTTAATTATTAAGGTTTTAATCTGCTGGGGACACTGAATGGAAAAATGGATAATGGAAAAAATGGAAACAAAGTAAAATATGGATTAAAATCAATGATGAGGTGGAGATAACACTGAGCTAAAGCTAAACTTAGCTTTAAGGTAGGCTCCAAATTGCATCAAATCAGTTTTTTGAGGAGGGAAATTGGGGAGTTTTACATTTGTTAATAAAATAAAAGCAGAAAAGTAGCTTTGTGATTGGGGTTAGAAATGCTACAGGTCACAGATTTTGTTTTTACATCACCTGGGACGGCAGGTCGTTCAGCTTTATTAATAGTTGCTTAGTAAAAGCAGGTAATGCCAGTCTTAATGGTATGCAAAATATGCCAGGGGTTTGTTTTTTAATAGAGATCTACCGTCAGTACTGGACTGAGCCTGTTATATCACTTTGTAGCTGTAGATGGATAAGATAAATGTTTATTACATAGCAGCTAAAAGCAGAAGTAGGAAAAACAGCCTGGGCATAATAAGGGCAAAAAGGAAAAAAAAAATAAGGGCATGTTTCTGTAAGTGCATGCAATAAGACTGGAATGATTCACAAATGTTTGATTAATGGTTTTCATTTCAGAAACACAGTCAAAAGTAGAGTAGTGACATAACTGAGTAACATTCAACATAATCCTGAGTCATCCTGCAACTCACAGCCTCTGCCCCTAAAATAAGTTGTTTTATAGTTTTATTGTTCTGGTTTGCTTGGTTAAATTAATTCAACATAAACTTTAGGAGCAGCACTTTCCGCCATTTTGTTTGTTGGACCAATGCAGCAGTTCTCAAATTTTTCACCCCAAGTCGTGGCTCAGACAGACTTCCTCTCTAAGGATCATTTTAATGAACTAAAATTAGCCTAAATCGGGACTATCCCAGGACCCGAATCAAAAGGATAAAATAGTGAAAAGCATTACAAAAAGTCCCAGGACAATGCAATGTCTTCATCAGGACTAAACCAGGACTAAATCCGGGATTAAACTAGCCCTAAACCAGGACCAAGCAGTGGTCCTAAAATAAGAACAGAGACAGGCCCAAACACTTGTACAGTAATTATCTTGTTTAATGATTATATTTTCTTAAAACAAACTCCTGAGTAGAGACAGAGCCTGCGTACCAACACTGGGACCCACACCACCCTTTGAGAAACACTAGGCTAATGCATTTTAATGCTATTTATGGACATTAGCCACTGTCTGGCTTGATGTATCAGAGGGAAGGCTTGTGTTACAGGAGACAAAAAGCTCAAATGCATTATCAGAGGTGGAAAAAACTAGTAATGTACAAAAGAAAATGTGCGTTCTGTGTACTAAATACTACTACTTTTACTTTTTACTATTGAGGACTCTCCAAATAAGTATTTTTGACCTCAGAGGCAAAGTTGATAGTAGCAGAAGTATGTAACAGTGAAGTAGGATCTGTAATAATAGCTTTGGTAGTAGTAGTAGTAGAGATGTGACGCTCATGAACAATCTGAATCTTTTGGGTTAGGGTTTGGGTTATAATTGCAGCCTTTGCGATTTGCTAAGTTTAAATTGTGATTTTGTTTGATTTCGATTAATCGTACAGCCCTACTCTCATGACATGTTTAGTTATAATTTCAGATTAGTTTGTGTTTTTCTTCAGAAACCATGGCATGGTGTGTTTAAACTCAGTGACCTCTATCTCCAACCATGTGTCTTTTAATTTGAGAAGCTTTTCTGGTCATCCACACCAAGAACTAAAATAATTTAACATGGTTTTTCGAGCTGAATCGCTGATTATTTAGCCCTGAACATGGAGAAAAATTTCCAAAAAAAGCAGTGTATGGAAGCACATTCCAGCCACAATGAAACAATGAAAAAGAGAAAGGAAAAAGAACTAAAGCAAGAACTAAAATAATTATAACACATAGACCAAATGGTAAGGAAAGCTTCCGTGCGCCTTCATTTCCTGACTGTTTTGGCTCGACATGGTCTACCACAACAGGATCTGGTAAGCATTTACACCACGATGGTGAGGCCATGTTTGGAATACGGGAGTGTCCTCTCAGTGGGGCGTAATAAAAGCCGGGCTGCCCCGCTGGAGAGGGGGCAACAGAGAGCCCTAAAGATCATCTCCAGAGGACAACATCAGCTGAAGCTCCTGCACTTCAGAGCAGGAGAGAGCAGGCTTGGTTTAGGGTCTACAGTCCAGACATTGTTTAGTTTTGTGCTGTTTTTTTTAATAAGTACTGCTTTTTAGGGCCACATGGAAAAAATAAAAATATGGGCACTACGAGAATAAAGTCGTATTTTTATGAGAATAAAGTCGTAGCCAAAAAAGGCCTAATCTTATGAGAATAAAGTCGTAACATTTCGAGAATAAAGTCATTATATCATGAGAATAAAGTCGTAACATTTTGAAAATAAAGTCATAATTTTAAAAAAGTTGCTTCAAAGTCCTTGCGTGAAGTCTAAATCAAAGTATAACCTCACAAAATGCTCCAATTTCCCTATGAAAGATCGAACTTTATGAAACTCACAAGTGGAGAAATTCACTTGTTAAGTTAGCTCTTAATACCGAATAAAGTGCAGAAGGCAAGAAAATAAAGTGAGCGTGCATCAAAAAGGTGCAATATACATTTGTTACAAGATTTACATGTTGATAGAGGAAGGTGATGGTAATGCAAGTACGTGAGTAATAATATTTTAAAGTAGCTGTACTGTAATTTTGATGCAATTTTAAGTCATACTCAACACATTCTGCCTAACGAACTAAGTAACCTTGTATTTCTTGTGGTTCCTGTGCGTAGGTAAATATGTGGTGGGCCAGAAGTGCGACCCTAAAATGTGGAAAGCCAACTTCCGGTGCGCGCTGCATTCGCTGCCGGACGTGGAGGAGGTGAAAGACCGAGGCATCCAGAAGGGACAGCAGGCCATGCGCGTTTTCAGGATGTTACCGGTGTCTCAGAAATCTAAAGGTGAGAAACGAGACAGGAAGTCAGCATCGTTAAGTTCCACACGAAATCTTCACAACCTTTTATAGCATAGATTCATCGTTTTTTTGGGGGTGGGGGCGGATATCTTACTGTTGCACTGTTGTGGTTAATAATATCTTGCTTTCACAGACAAACGAAGGAAATCCAGCAAAGTGAAGTCGAGACGAAAGGTAAGGTATTTCCTCAACAACAGAGGATCCCGAGTAATTACTTTTTATTTGACGCTCAAGTAATAATTTAATTTACTATGTACATCCACTTGGGTACTAATATTTTGAACAGTTCATGAATCGGGGTAGCTCTTATGAAATTTAAGACCTTTTTAAGACTTTTTAATGCCATTTAGAATCAAATTTAATGCCAGGATCGCCTGCAAAAGAACAATAATCTGTATGCATATTACACTAATGAAAGTATTTTTTGAAAGTCTAATACAGATGACATGACTCCAGTGCTGTATTGAAAAAATAAAATAAAATAAACTTAATTATAAGCTTAAGTGATACAGTACAGACATTTTTAGACATTTTTGTGCATGTGTTTATTGCCAAATTCACATACAACTTGCAAAAAAGGCATAATTTTTTATTGTAAGTTATAGTGTTACTCCAAAATTTACATGTACATGGTTCTAGTTGAGAATGAACATGGGTGTTATTGCTAATGACACTTGTATACATGTGACAATAGCATTAACAATGATTTGAAATGAAATTAATTTCACAAAAAAAAATGTTTTGCTAGCAATTATTCACTAATCTATTACCTACAACACTGCAACGACTTGACTTAGATGTCACAGTTGTCACAAATTTTATACCTGACCATTCAATTTAATACTTTTTAGGCCTTCATTTTGACAAATTTAATACTATTTTTAATGATTTTAAAACATTTGGGCTACCCTGTGATGTGTGCTTTTTCCACCTCTGTCTGTCCATGCATTTGCCATAAAGTCGACACAAAACCATGAGGAAGTGCTCAAAATACAGCTGCAAGTATCAGCAACGAATCATCAGGAACTAGTTTATTCTCATGGACAGACAATGCAAAGTAAAATAATAATAAAGAGTAGAAATCAGCAGAAATAAGTCGGCATACATGAGCCGTGGTTGTATTTGTTAAAGCTGATATCTGTGTGTAATGTGTTGAGCTTGAATGATTTAAGTTGCTGTGATGTTCGTGGCTTTTCTGACCAGGTTTTTGGTTTGGTTTTGTCGCCGCAGGTCAAAGTTGAGGAGGAGGACCCTGATTACGAGGAACCGACCAAGTCTGGGCTCACGAAGCCACGAGCAGAGCCGACCCCGACTCAGGAGAGCACCGTGGACAGCACCGTGCCCGGCGAGCAGCACGGCTACACAAGTTAGTATTTATTTATATTTATATGTTCAAATAATCTCTTTATTTTAACAACTGACTTTAATGTGTCAGTAGTACTAGCTGAAGCAGTAGTAGTATTAGTAGTAGTAATATAGATATTTGACAAATCTAAGTACATTATTTTAGTAGATTTAAATTAAAAAAGTAAAACACATATATTTTATAGATCCATTGCACACAGAGTTAAATATTTCAAGCATTTATTATTATATTTATTATTATAATTATTATATTATTATATTTATTATAATTATTATAATAATTATTATATTTATTATAATTATAATTATAATTATTATAATTATTATTATTATTAGTACTGCTTAGTGCTAATACAACAACTTCTACTCCTACTCCTACTCCTACTCCTACTACTCCTACTACTACTACTACTACTACTCCTACTACTACTACTACTACTGCTACTACTCCTACTCCTACTACTACTACTACTACTACTACTCCTCCTCCTACTACTACTACTACTACTACTACTACTCCTACTCCTACTCCTACTACTACTACTACTACTACTACTACTCCTCCTACTACTACTACTACTACTACTACTACTACTACTACTACTCCTACTCCTACTACTACTACTACTACTACTCCTACTCCTACTCCTACTCCTACTACTACTACTACTACTACTACTCCTCCTCCTACTACTACTACTACTACTACTACTACTAGCCAAATATTGCTACTACTATTACCACTACTGCTAATACCACTACTAATACTGCTACGGCCCCTACTTCTTCCACTACAACTAGTAGTACTACTGCTCCTGCTACTACTATTACTACTACTGCTACTACTACAACTACCAATACTGTTACGAATTCTACTACTACGATTGCCAGTTCTATTAATACTACTATTACCACTACTGCTGCTACTGCTAATTTAATTTTATTTAGTAATTTATTTTTATATAAATTTTATGAGATAGTGAATTTGGGGTTTTCATTATCTGTAAGAATCTATAAAATATACGTGTATCACTTTGCATTGGACGATTGCAATACCTTTTTTTTTTCTTCTTTTGTTTAACAATATTCTTATTTATAGAGATGCGTGTGTGTAACCAAAGCCATTAAGAAATGTAAAAAGCATTTTTAGAGTGGCCAGGGCTCCTTAAATGGACATTGTGTGATGGAAAAATGTCTGAAGAAGTCCGAACAATGATCTAAATGATATTACTTAGTTTTGTTTTTGGGTATGAACCACTTTATGTGCATTTAACCACTGCAAAAACAATATTGTGTTGCACCATTATATATTTCTTTTCTTGTCATTAAGCACAAATCTACATTGCGTCACATTACCACCAGGCAAATGTAATTTCGGGACAACTTCTCTGCCAAAAACACACAACTTCTTGGCAAAGCTAAAATATCCTTGTAGTAGTAGTAGATAAAGATTGACTGCAGAGGTCAAAGGTCACTATAAACTGTTAATGTGTGATTGTTTTGACAGATGTTGCGTTCGTGAATCAGTCGGACGTCCCGGAGTTCTCTCTTATGGTGGAAGTGGGACCAGAGGGATATAAATTTGAAGTGTCTCCTGAACACAGCCCAGGTATGAAAACGCTACACTACACGGCCTGTGCAGTACTTTTAAGTACATTCAAAACACGCTCGAGTACTTTTACTTTGAGTACACCCCCCCCTAAAAAAAACATGCTTTCTACTAAAGATCATTGAGGTTAAAATGTTACTTTTACATCTAGTAAATTACTCTCTGAAGGGCCTGTGACTGAAGTGGTAGTAGTAATAGTAGCTGCAGTAGTAGTATTAGCAGTAGTAGCAGTAGTGGTAATAGTAGTAGTTGCTAGTAGTAGTGTTCTATTAGTGATAGCAATAGGAGTCATAGTACTATTAATAGAAGTGGTAATCGTAGTAGTAGAATTCATAACAGTAATAGTAGTTGTAGTAGTAGCAATAGCAATAGTTGGCTATTAGTAGTAGTAGGAGTAGTAGGAGTAGTAGTAAGCAGTAATAATTCCAGTAGTAATAGTAGTAGTAGCAGTTGTAATAGTAGGCTATAAGTAGTAGTAGTAGCAATAGCAATAGTTAGCTAGTAGTAGTAGTAGTAGTAGTAGTAGTAGTAGTAGTAGTAGTAGAAGTAGTAGAAGTAGTAGAAGTAGCAGTAATAATACCATTTGTAATAGTAGTAGTAGCAGTAGTAATAGTAGGCTATAAGTAGTAGTAGTAATAGAAGTAGCAGTAGTAGCATCAATCTTAAGAGTACTAGCAGCAGTAGTAGTGGTAGAAGTAGTGGTCATAGCAGTATTAGTAGTAGTATTAGCAGTAGTGGCAATAGTAGTAGTAGCAATAGCAACAGTTGTCTAATAGTAGTAGTAGTAGTAGTAATAGTAATAGTTGGCTATAAGTAGTAGTAGTAGTAGTAGTAGTAGTAGTAGAAGTAGCAGGCCGGGGCAGGTAGGCCAGGCCAACTGCAGTACTGATCGTTGCTTTCTGTTCCAGATTCTTCAGATTACAATTACAACGACAACAACAACATCACAATCATGGTAAGCACCGCCCACAGCACTGTACTTCATACTACAGTAAACTTTTCATTGACAGGAATACCCCATTTTTTGTCTTAATTGGACTTTTTTCACTTAAATTGGCAGCTTTTAAATTGTGGTGGTGGGTCAAAAAGCCTTTCAAAATAAAAGCGTTCTTAGTCCAGTGTTGCTCTTTCAGATTTGCCAGCCAATGGAGAAAGACCCACACTGGATCTCGAGCTGTTTAGACGGAAAGGGGTTCCCTGCCAATGAAGCAGCATGCACAAGCCCTGGCAGCCAGTGGAGCGAGGCCTCCTCAGGTAAAGACATCGTACAAATATCTCGTAATAAGTCTCTCAGTCGTCCAAGTGAATCACAACAAAAGCTTTATTGACTGACTTCTTATGAAACCTTTTGTTGTGATGTAATAAGAGCTGTAATAGTTATGACTGGAGTCTGAAGCTGGAAACACAGATGGGTAAAAATAAGGGCTGGGCAATGAGGTATAAAAAGTAATAATGAGTAATAATAATTTTAATTGATATACAAAAGTGGGGCAGCTTGTAAATAGGGTGGCAGTAGCTCAGTAGGTAGAGCTGGTCACCCACTAAGCGGATGGTTGGGGGATCAATCCCTGCTACCAGCATTGCATTCTGCCGTTGTGTCATTGGGCAACACAGAATGGTGGCTATTGAGTGTGAATGAATAGTGCACCAAAGTGTAAAGCACAGTCTGAAAGCCTAGAAAAGTGCTGTAGCCTATGTACAAGACCCATGCATCATTATTAAATATGAATTATGTTTTTGTCTTCTGTTTTATTTGCAGCAGATGAAGTAGAGGAGCTTCCTTGTTCCACCAGCCTGACCCCCAGTTTCCTTTCGACCACCAACGACCTGTGGAGCAGCTTCTCTTTGCCCCAGACGCTGTTCGAGCTATAGGATCACATCATCCTTCTTTGGGACGGAGCTGTTTGAAAAGTTGGATTAAAAATGTGGACTGAGTTTGTCCACACTAAAAACAGTCAGAACATTTACAGGACACAATGGGAAACAAGTGTGTGAGTAGGACTAAGACTTTTAAAATACATGTAAAAGGACTAGAAACACATGCAAAGCAGCTCTAGCACATGTGGGTAATGTTGCTAGATATTGTGCTACTGTTGGTAAGTGCACAGTAGATACATAAGTCTAAAGTAAGGCTAATGTATTTTGGATAAAAAGATACGCTACTGTGCTGCTAGCTTGTTAGCTGGTTGTTTTGGTCTGGTTCATCTTTTGCAGCGAGTGTAGCAAAAGAACAATCTAAGTATTGTGGCTCGACTTAGCTCTGCAAAAGTGTGTGAATAGGACTTCGACACAAAATACGGGTAAGGGCGTGACATGACTGGAATCACTCCACCGCCCAGCACACCTTGATAATAAGTTTGGCTAAGTTCTTTGCAATGCACAGTAGTTCCTTGTATGGATGCTTAAATAGAAGTCGGGACAATGAGAGTAAGCTAAAAGAAGAAGCTAGCCATATGCTAATGCAAAACCCAATCATTTTTATTGAAAAGTCAGTTTATCTTACTGTGTTGCCTGCTAGCCCGTTAGCAGGTTGTTAGCCATGTGTTTTGGTGTGTGCTTCATAGAGCTATGTTTGAAGTAGTTTAGCTAATACCACGATACCATATAGTTCTGCAATAAGTATGTAAAAAAATAAAAAATGGAGCTAGTGCTTAAAGCAAGAGCCATTCATTTTGATAGAAAAGTCAGTTTATAGCCTACTAATGTGCTGCAAACTTGTTCGCTGGGTGTTTTGGTCCGGTTCACCTTTGTTAGTAGCGGAGTGTAGCAGAATTTAAAAAAGTGCCTAAGCAGAGTAATGGTCCAAGTAGTTGAGCTGTTGGAGGTGGGAATCTCAGGGCATCTCATGATTCACGCTTCACGAGTCGATTCAAAGGCTATTCATCAATCAGACACCTTTCTGTTTATGTCAGCATTAATTCCTCAATAATAATTCATTTTAATTGTATATTTTACATCTGAAATGGAATTTTAAACTTTCTTCTAAAAAAAAAAACAAAAAAAAACAACTAATAATTGATATGTTGCAGCGCAAATTTCATTAGTATTTGCCAGAACTGACTCTTTACAACCCAGTAGCACAAGAGTTGGGTTGGACACAGCCTACTTTAATAAATAGTAGTTTTTACGAAATTTCGATTATTAGCTTTTCTGAATTGATTCAGAATCTTTTTAAAGAAACGATACATCAGAAAAATGCTAATTTTTCCCACCTCTATGAGCTATACCTCTATTATCATAGCTCTATTTAGCTCGATAGCAGTTTTGGGTGCTTTGCTCATCTCTTTCTCTTCTTGTAAAACAATGAAGGGTTGCACAAAATATGATGCTGTGACACTGACACTGAGCATTCCTACTTGGTGCTAAAATATTGTTAAAATTGTGTGTTAATAAGAATATATTAGTACTGTTAAGGCCAGAGATTTACATGAAAAACTCAGGAAGTAGACTGTACCATCTAATGCAAACCAACAGACTATAGCCTACTGCTATTGTTCATATATAATTTTGTTCAATCAGGTTTTCCGTTACACGTTGATCATATCCAACACATAATGCAGGCATAAAATAATGGTAAATGGTAACATCAGTCTTATTGTGGTGGATGCTGTACTGTGGCCAAAAATGTAAATTTACGATCTGTATGTAAATATATTGTGTCAATAAAATGCCGAGTTGTAAAGAAATGGCTGTTCTTTGTGCTGTTTTGCTGAACTGGGCTAAAGGTGGCTGATAAAAATGTGACATAATGAAATTTATGACACACCACATGGGAAGAAAAAGTGGTCTGATGCAACTTGTACACTGTGTATCAGATTAACCAAGGAAATAGCAAAGACAAAGTACAGAGTTGAAGTTCTTATCATTTAAGCCAGTGGTTCTCAAACTGTGGTACAGATACCACAGGTGGTACGCTTGCTTCCTGGTACTCTGCAGTCTTTTCCATTTCTTAAAGTTTGAATTCAAATGTAGACCACTGCTTACTTAATCCTGGTTTAGGTGCAGTTTAGTCCTGGTTATGTGCCGGCTTAGACCAGGTTTAGTCAAGTTTTAGTCCTTGTTCAGTCCTGTTTAAGTTCTGTCTTTGACCTGATTTATTCCAGTGGTAGTCTTTGTTTAGTCCTGGATAGGTTCTGTCTTTGACCTGATTTAATCCAGTGGTAGTCCTTGTTTAGTCCTGGATAAGTTCTGGCTTAGACCTGGTTTAGTCCAGGTTTAGTCCCTGTTTAGTCCTGGATTAGACTAGACTAGTTTTAGTCCTTGGTAAGTCCTGGTTTTGTCTAGGTTTAGTCCAGTTTTAGTACTGACTGAGTCCTTGGTTAGCACTGAATAAGTTCTGGGTTAGACCTGGTTTAGTCCAGTTTTAGTCCTGGCTCAGACCCATTTTAGACCCGGTTTAGACCAGTTTTAGAAAGACAAATATTATATGGAGTATTACTTGGAGTGAAAAGAGAATCACTGACTTATTACTTAATCAGATTATTGTTAAATTTCGTCAAAACAAAGATTAACCAGATTATACCATTATAAAGCTGACAAGGCACAGTCTGCTTCTCATTGTGCAGGTCCAAAGCCTGGATAAATGGAGAATATTGCACCAGAAAGGGCATCTGGCGCAAAATATATGGATATCACTACACTCTAGGAAGCAGATTATTAAGGAAATTAAGGAAAAATTAAGGAATTAAGGAAAAGCTGAAAGGAAAGGATTATGAAGCAGAAATATGCAGCGTTTATTGTTGTGTAAATATCAAAGTTCATGACCGCAATAAAAGTGGTGGTAGCTATAAACGTGACTGAATTATTTACCCTGACTACTGCCGGTGATTCTGAAAATACAACCTCAGAAAATATTAGTCTCCAAGTACCATCTTTAATTTATGAACTACAATAAGCCTAAATCTTGACTAACCAAAGTCTAAACCAAGGGATAAAATATGGATCTACTAAATAAAGTAACGCTATACTACTGCAAATACTAAATAAGATCAAAGCCAGGATTAACAAGGACTAAACCAGGTCTAAACAAGGACTAAACCAGGTCTAAACCAGGACTAAACCAGGTCTTATAAAGCCTCATGGTCTCTACCCTGTACAAGGAGTTAGCAGGAGGTGCTGGTGCTCCCACTGAGTAAACAAGGTCTAAACAAGCACTAAACAAGGTCTAAACAAGGTCTAAACATGGACTAAACCAGGTCTAAAGATGGACTAAACCAGGTCTAAACATGGACTAAACCAGGTCTAAACAAGGTCTAAACATGGACTAAACAAGGTCTAAACAAAGACTAAACAAGGTCTAAACAAGCACTAAACAAGGTCTAAACCAGTTCTAAACCAGGTCTAAACATGGACTAAACCAGGTCTAAACATGGACTAAACCAGGTCTAAACATGGACTAAACCAGGTCTAAACATGGACTAAACCAGGTCTAAACATGGACTAAACAAGGTCTAAACAAGGACTAAACTTGGTCTAAACCAGGTCTAAACATGGACTAAACCAGGTCTAAACATGGACTAAACCAGGTCTAAACAAGGACTAAACAAGGTTTAAACAAGGACTAAACTTGGTCTAAACATGGACTAAACCAGGTCTAAACATGGACTAAACCGGGTCTAAACCAGGACTACACCAGGTCTTTAAAAGCCTCATGGTCCCTACCCTGTACAAGGAGTTAGCAGGAGGTGCTGGTGCTCCCACTGAGTAAACAAGGTCTAAACCAGAACTAAACCAGGTCTAATCTAAGACTAAACAGGTCTAAAGAAGGACTTAACTTGGTCTAAATCAGGTCTAATCCAGGAATAAACTAGGTCTAAACCATGATTAAATCAGGCCTAAACCAGGACTAACCAAGGACTATACTTGGTTTATCCAGGTTTTATAAAGCCTCATGGTCCTTACCTATGAGGAGGTAGCAGGAAGTAACCAAGGTCTAAGCCAGGCCCACACCAGGGCTTAAACCTGGACTAAACCAGGACTAAACCAGGTCTAAACCAGGACTAAACTAAGACAACTGGCTCTAAATCAGGACTCTAACTGCAAAAAAGTACCACAGAAGAAGCCCACGTCCGACCAGTGGTAGATACCCGTATGACACTTTGACAACCACAGCCCACATGATACAACCACAGAGATTGTCAAGTGGTGGGCCAGGACCCTAACACAGCCTGAACACTGTTTTTATCTTATTTGAATCCTAAATGTTTTAACTTCACAAAATTATCTTAAATTTCGTAGTGAATACCTTTAGAAAATCACAATAAAATGATAAATAAAAGTGGTTTCAGCTGACAAACTAACTCTCACAACTCCTACAAATAAAGCTAAATATACTGATAATAAACAAGCCTTTAAAGTTAAATAGTCAACAACACAATAACAAGTTTAGACAGCCTCTAATTGGGAATTCCTGGTAGTTTTTACTCTAAACTGTGTGTGTATGCGGGATTCCCCCAAGATCCCCAGCTTCTGTGGCAATGCTAACCCAGACTGCACCTTTAATAGCGAAGAAATCTAACTCCATTTATAACACAAAAGGCAAATTACATGGAGTACACAGAGATTCTTTTGGTGGATTAGTTGATCAGTTTTCAGGTTTGTCCAGGTTTCGTTTCTTAAGAAGTGCACTTGTTAATCTGCCTCTGCAGGTCACGGGAGGCTGCAGTCGTGCCTCACCTCATTTGTCTTAAAATAGGTCAGTACTTCCTCCTGAGCTTCATATCGAAGTTCAGTCTTTATCTAAAATGGAACGTAACAGCGAGATAGCTGAAGATATGCAAGAGATCGATCTCCAGAGCTGCCAGCTGTCTTCTACGGCTAATGCTAAAGCTAATGCATTTGAATAAAGCTAATGCATAAGCAGTGGAGGACAAAGAACTCAGCTTCATTATTTGAGTTAAAATAGATCCTCCTGGTCAAATATTACTCCAATACATGTAAAAGTTGCTAAAAAGTAAAAAAAAAAAAAAAAAAGTAAAGAGGGTAAAATAAATAAATAAATAATCCCACAATGTGTTTCAAATGAGTGCAGTCAAGAATTTTGGGTCAAATTTTGACTACATTCATGTCACAAATTTGCAGCTCCAAAAATATGAAAAAAACAAAACAAACACATTTTAGTGAAGAAATGTGGAGATCAACTATAAAACTATAATAGTTAAGATTGTTCTACAGCAAAAACGAGCCATACGTTTTATAAATAAGGCTGGCTTTTATGATCATAATCAATTATTTTGCAATTGGTTTATTATAAAATCGTGCAAATAATGTTCAAAGCAAAAGTTAAATCACTTCCAGATTGTGTCCAGAGGTTCTTTTTTAGTTCCTGAGAGCAAATATGAGTAGTATTATGTAGTAAATGATTATCTTTAGGGAGTAAGTCAGTTTTATTTCAGTTTTAAGACAATTTCTCTGCAGAAGTTACTTTGGCTTTTTTAGAAATGTAGTGGCGTAAAAAGTATTACATTTATCTTTTAGATGCAGAGGAATAAAAGTAGTAAGTTACCCCTAAAAATACTACTCAAGTAAAGTACAGATTCTCAAAAACTATACTCAAGCAAATTTACTTTGTTACTGTCCACCTCTGGCTAAAGTTAATGCTTATTAATTTGTAATTGCTCCATTGCACGGTGAAGGCAGCAGTGACAATGAAGAATACAAAGTGCTTATCCTGCAATTTGCAGCTCTTAGAATGGATTTAGACAAGCAGTATTTATTGTATTTAAAACATTGTAGCATTGATGAAGGTAATAATAGCTTGTGAATGTTACTCGGGCATTAAATCAGCAAGAATTAATGCCTTTGTTTGTGAAATAATACAATTACCATATTCATTCAATACAACTCAGCTTTATTTATGTAGCCCAATATCACAATAACAAACAATTACAAACTTTACAACTTTACTTGACAAAACATTACAAATAGTCACAGAACCAGACATAAACAACAACTACACTAAACCAAACAAGACACATGGAAAACAGGACTAAACTTACAAAATCTATATTAAACATTAAAATAACAAAATGTGAGTAAAAATTACACTCCATCAACCTTCATCAATAACATTAGAGTCGGGAACAACTTTATTGTGATGCACTTTTTTACAGAACCAAAGTTAGTTTTTATGAAAATGATTTTTTTGACAAATCAGTTTTAATAATTTCATGCAATCAAACAATATTTCGGCTTTAAGCTGGCCTATGAGCTGAACACATGACAGTATTCAACTTTCCTACAATCCACTTTTGGGTCCTGACTTGGGCATCACTGTGTAAATATTTCTTTGTTTGTTGCCAGGTTGCATAACTGTGTTAATCTTATGCATAATGTATTGAAAAAGCCACATGCCATGACATCTTACTTATATAAATCTATAATGTCAAAAAATATGACTTACATTAGACAGCCTTTATTGATCCACACAGAGTTTTCAAAAACACAAGTGAAATGTTGCATAGGTGTAGCATAGTTACAGCAATAAAAAACAAACTTTGAATAAAATACAATAGAATAGATCAAAATTAACAACATATGCATATTTACAAATCTACAAAAAATAAAAATAGAAGTAAATATAGTAAGTAAAAGTAAATATAACCTTTAGACTAACAGATGGGTAAGGATCGAGTGTTTATCTGTGACAGAAAGGTGAGTTGTTGTACAGCTGGAGTGAAAATGGTATGAATGAGCGTTCTCTAAGGTCCGGTGTAGAGGATTGTCCATGATGGAGGGCAGTTTGTCCTCCTGTCCCTCACTGACACAAACGTCTCCAGTTCACTGCCTTTAACATGGATCAGTTTGTCGATCCGACCGATCACTTATACACTCAAGGAAAAAAGAAACGCACCACTTTAATTTTCTCAATTTGTCAAAAAATATTACAGCCAGTGAAAAATTACAGACTTCAATGAGTTTAGTACTATTCTGAGTCCAAATGAAATGACTGTTTTCCTGGTTCTGGTTGATTGATTTTGATGAGCAATAACAACTGTATTTTTGTATTAATCACCGATGTCTGGGTCATGAGTAAAACTCAGAGATGAATTGGACCTGTCCTCAATTGTGCACAACCATTCCCTATAAAAAGACACCAAAATCGAAAAAAAGCACATTTGTTCACAATGCCACGACTCCTGCAACCAGAGAGAGATTGGCAGCCATTGGCCTGCTTCAAGCTGGAGGAGCACACGGCTGTAGCCAGGAGTTTGGAGTCCATCACTCTACTGTTGTACGCCTCGCTGAGCGTTTCCACACCACTGGATCCTCCAATGACCGTCCCAGATCTGGTCGACCACATGTCACAACTGCTGCATTATTATTGTTTGGTCATGTTATTGTTGTTAAAACTGTCATAAGCATTGATTAATTGGGTCTGAATATCAGGGACGGGTATATGGTTGATGTGCACATGGAATATTTCCATCAAAAATAAGTAACCAAACAAAAATGTGGTAAAAAAGCAGTGGTGCGTTTCTTTTTTCCTTGAGTGTACATGGCTATGGTAGATGGAAAATGACCAGTGACCAACTGATTCATCTTCTGCCTATTCCTGTTGGATGTGTGGCTGGACCCTATCCCTGCAGCTATGGGACCACAGGCAGGGGACACCCAGCGGGCTGAGAACCATTCAATCTCACATCACACCCTGCAATCCCAGGCAGCTCCCAAACCTTGTCCAATTGTCTGAAAGCTCACCTGCCTTCATATGAACTTAAGTGACATCCCATTCTTAATCCATAGAGTTTAATATGACGTGGGCCCACTCTTTGCATCTATCTACGTCAGATAACTATGTGTCCGAGAAGGCCTGGCTCACAGTCTTTGCTTTAATTCATCCCAAAGGTGTTCTGTCAGGTTGAGGTCAAGTTCTTCCACACTAAACTCACTCATTCATGTCTTTATGGACCGTGCTTTGTTGGAACAGGAAGTGGCCGTCCCCAAACTGTTCCCACAAAGCTGGGAGCATGGAATTGTCCAAAATCTCTTGGTGCTGAAGCATTCAGAGCTCCTTTCACTGGAACTAAGCTCCTGAAAACAACCCCACAACATAATCCACATTGAGTTATTTGGGTGGGTGAGTGAATACTTTTGGAAATATAGTGTGTCAAGGACTGGCTGGAATTACATTTTTAAAGCAAAATGAATCAAAAAGAGAAGTAGTTGTATTTGGAAACTCAGATGTGGGAAACGCTCTTGGCTCCTTCACTTGCTACTGTCACCCTTCCACCAGAAACCACTTAACAAGCAAATCCACTCTGGTCAAAACTGCCTTTTTTCAGCTTTTTTCAGGCAAAGTTAAGCCATATCTGCCACTAAATGATTTCATAACATCCCGCTTGGACTGTGGGTTGGACTGGGCCTCCCTCCATCGTTTGCAGATTTTCCAAAATGCTGCTGCACGTTTACTGACAGATACCAAAAAATATGAACACTGTGAAGCACTTTGGGCAGTGTTAGTTGTTTTAAAAATGTGCGATACAATCAACTTGAGCCAGGAGCACTAACAACTCTGCCTTTGTGCACTCATACCACAATATAATTATATGTAAATGCAACTGGAGCATACATGGCCAAAGTTTCGTCTGCAAACAGTGAACTGGAAAAACAGGAATAACGGATGTGACGGTTTGAGTCCATACACTGCTCTTCATTTGACTCTAATCACAAAATTCACTGCAATACTTAAAAGTGTGGTCAAAGATACACGCAAAAACCCCAAAACACTCACATTTAGCCGTTACTTTTCAATATTGTAGCTAAAAAAAGGTAGAAGTAATTAGCAGCGTTTAGTGAATTGATGTTTGCATTAAAATACTGTGCAAAAGTCAGTACAAAGGTATGAACAGAGAAAAGTAAAAAATAAAATCAAAACTACAGAAGCACTTGGAGAGCGTAGACCTCTGCCAAAGACATAGTGGCTCGAAGATCTTCTAGAAGTTAGTATTTTCGGTTCGGATGTCAAAATGGTACAAAAAAAGTGGGTTTGTCATATTATGGAAGGTAAACATTGAGTAACAGGATCATGCAGCAAATGAACATAACCAGAGAAGCTTGGCTAAAAGCACATGATAACCATTTTCTCCCCAAATTGAACACTTTTTCAAACAACAAGCAACTAAACTGGAACTGAAAATACATTAAATTTGCACAATTATGCTAAATAGGAATTCCGCCTAAATATTTCTGTGTTAAAACCTCTCTTTTTTTTATTAATCTGCATCACATTTGGCCCTGGTAAGAGTCAGGAGCTCTGCTGTGGGTTTTTAGAGGTTTTAGGCCACAGCTGCATCATTAAGAAGGGAATATACTCAATAACATTAAACTTTTATTAGGCGTTTTTTTTTATTTTTTATTTCTGTCTGTGTTCTTTACTTACTCTGATCCAGTGACAGCTACATTTGTGCTTACACCTCAGTAGAAAGCTCACAAGTGTTATCTTTTTATAGAGAAAGATTATTCATGTAGACCAAGGAGTCGCTGAGATGTACTTATTTTATTCTGGGCATGTCGTTTTTAATCTTTTAATTGTTTTATCTCTGGGCTTCTCCAGGTTAAAACACTCCTGGATCTTAACAGATTTTTGTCCTTGGCCCAGTACTAACCTTTCTTAAAATAAAATAAAATTATAAAATAAAAATAAATAAATAAATAAATAAAAAAAAAAAATAAAATAAAATAATAAAATAAAATAAAATAAAATAAAAAATAAAATAAAAAATAAAATAAAATAAAATGTACTCTTAATTAACCACATTTTTAACACCTCACTAAAACATCTGCACAGGATTGCAGAGAGCTCCTTGAGAAGGCAGACTAGAAAAACATGCATTTTCCTTCTTTTCTTTCTCTCGGAGCAAATAACATCGGGAATAATCCATAATCTTGGCCATGCACAGATTAAAAAACAGTTGTGAGATAAATAACCACAAGATAAAAACTGATTTTCCACCGTGTTAGGATTGTTAGGATGTTTATAGTTTAAAGTTTAAATTTCTTAGGTCATAATTGTACAGTAAAATAATACAGAAGGTTGTCAGTAAATTAGCCAAAATACAGGCACATTCATACAGGTATTAATAATCAATGTACAGTCATATCGTAACACCAGCATCAGCCGTTAGCAAAACAAAGAGCAGTGTAAGAAGAGCTGAGATCTGGGGGAGTGCGTCTTCCTTCCCGAGGGACTGACTCATTTCCTTTTGCTGTAAATTATGTGTGTGGTTTAAGAGGTTTTTCGGGTTTAAGGTGTAAATCTGCCTCCTGGTCACTCACGGTTTGGTGCAGAAAGGTCAGGAAAGAAGGAAGTTTCAACGGACAAACTGTATTTTTTAAAGCTGCGGTGGATTTCTTAATGACTCATACAATAACTCTTACATTGCCTTTTAGTCTTGTGATAATAATTATATTTGGACGGTTCATGGGTAGGACTTTCCAAAAAGAAGGCAGCAGCTTTGTGTTACTGTTACTGTCCAAAGAACTAGAAAAGCTAAATTGTCCTTATGTAGCCAATAAATGTGAGATTGAATGGTTGTCTCTAAAGCTGGGTTTCCCAACCAGGGGTACGGGGACCCCTACGGGTACGCGAGTACTTTGCAGGGGTAAGAAAATATTTGCCATTTTTTAATACTGTACTATTTAAACCCATGACTGAAAGAATAATACGAATAATATTTGAATATTATATATTTTTAGGTTTAATAGTTTCAGATTTTTCTTTTTTCTTTTTAAAGTTTATATTATACATAAAATGTAGAAAATAATAAAAATATAGCAAAATAACTGAATGTAGCAGGAGTTTATATTGACATTTTTATTTTAAAGGCATTTCAGTTTAAAAGAAAAAAATGTGGGAGAATTGGTGTTTACAATAAAGTATAGCATTATTTATTTTATTTTATTTATAATTTTTTTTTGCACGTGTGTGTTTTTTTGACAACATGTATGAGTGGAGGGAGTACTCATGGTAAAACAAAAAGCTCAGAGGGTACGTAAGACAAGAAAGTTTGGGACCCAATGCTCTAAAGTGTCCTGTCACTAACTGGCCATGGTCCAGGTCGTGCCCCGCCTAAGGAGCATAGTTTTTGGGATAGGCTCTTGGCTCTCATCACACTTTTCCTTTAGCAAATGCAATTGGGAAAGTTAGTTTTCTTTATATTGGTCACAATACAAAATCTCTGTTCTAGTTTGCTTAATGAAGCCATAGTATGTGGGAGTAATGTTGGACTCTGCACTTACATTCAAAAACCATGTTAAAATGGTGTCCAGAACAGTCAATCTATACAATTTTAATCAAATACGCAGGTCATTAACTAATGAAGCTGCAATGATGTTTTTACATTGTATGATCTTCTCTCACATTAGTTATTGTATAACCAGTTGGTCATTGTCAGGTGTTACAGCTCTTAAGCCAATAGAGCAGACATGTCCAAAGTGCGGCCCAGGGGCCATTTGTGGCATGGGTCAAGATTTCATTTGGCCCTCAGCTTTGAAAACGAAATGTATTTTCAGCAATTTCAGACAGTGTTTCCGTTGCTTTATTTATGTTATCTGTACGTATATGCCTCTTATCTACTACAATTTGCTTTCTGTCCTCTAATTTGTTGGTCGGAAAACTGCACTTGTGTCTCTACACTATTTTCTATAAAATGTCAAAGCTTCTATGTGTTGGACTATTTGATAAAGTCAGGCTGAGATTAAAAAAAATTACCTGGGGGATGTTTTTTTTTTTATGTCTAAAGATGTTATTTTGTTGGAACTGTAATTTTTTGTCAAAGAAAATAAATTATAATTATTTGGCTTTTGAAAAGAAAATACAGTGTGCATTGAGTTCCTAGAAAAAAATCAGAAGGGACTATTGGCCCTTGGACCTTTGCACATCTTTAAGTCTGGCCCTCTTTGAAAAAAAGTTTGGACATCCCTGCAATAGAGTCCCTCTACAAAAAAGCTTTAAAAGCATTGGACAAGAAACCCTTTACTTACCACAGCTGCAATGTTCTCTCCAAATACAATCTATTGAGCTTTCAGAATTGTATCAAATTTAGAAATGCCTGTTTGATGTATAAGACTCTATATGGTCAGCTCTTACATCTCGCTCCACCAGGGCCACCACCAGAGGTGACTGTGAGGTGCCTGACAGAAAAACTTAATTTAGTCAAAATGTGTTTTCATATAAGGGCAGTGTTCTGTGGAACAGTTTACCAGCCACAGTTAGAGACACAGTTAAAGACATGGCTCAGGTCAACACAGGTGTGTGATCATGTACAATAGTTTATAATGTGCAATGGGCAATGTGCAATATACTATTAATTAATCAATTATTTATTAATACTTTACCTACGGGCAACATGCAATATACTAATGAATATTACCTTTGAGGGCACATGCAATACATTGTAGAATAGCACTTTATAAGCCGGGTTATTTAGCAATTTCACTTTGCACTTTATCTTTTTAGGGTGGTGCAATGTTAATAATAATTTTAGCAATGGGCTGGGTGCAATACTATACACTGGCACCTTAACTAAACAGGGCAGCATGCAATTTTGATCAAATAATCCAACTCCCTTTAGTTGGGCTGAGTCTGTGATCTTGCGACTGACCATCTCTTTATGTCACTCTGTTTGTATTATTGTATTGTCTGTCTAGGTGTATTGTTTTTACTGTGTGTATTAGTTTTATGATTACATCAACCTCTCTAGGGACAGCAGATAACATATTTACATATCTGGTATATGTTCATTAATGTGTTTTGTCCCTATTTAAAAAATAAAGAAATAAAGAAACAAAGAAATACTAACTAAAATCAAACTTGACTCATGTTAGTAATACAAATGTGGGTCTAACCTGACTCACCAGCTTCTAGAGAAAGGGCAGCTGCAGTGTAAGATTTTTTTATATAAAATTCTAAGAATGTAAAATTTATGGTAAACTACAAGCGACTTTACGGTAAAAACTGGCAGCAGGAATATTACAGTAAAAAAAACAAAAAAACAACATGAAGCTTTTACAGTAAATTACCCGAATTATGGGACAGGCCTGGCGAAACGTTAGCTGATTGGATGAGAGAGAATCTTCACTCAGACAAAAATAACAAGCCAAAGAAAAAACACAGAAATAAAAGCAAAAATGTTTTGTTTTTGTCATATTCCAAGAGAGGACTTTATCTAAAAATGTGTGTCAGTGTTTACGTAACAGACGTGGGTCTCATGGAAACACCAGCAGGTTTTGGGACGACTCGTTCTAAGGTGTCCCGTACCTTTCTGAGTGGAAAAGTAAAATGGTTGCTTTAGCTTTGGATCTAAATCCTGCCCAGAACTGTCAGTACAGCCACGCTATTGGTCAAAACAGCAGTGGCTTTATTGTATGTACTAATCATGCAGCATAATACAATACAAATAAAGTACAAGACATATGTTGTTTTCCTGTTGTACCGTCTTCTCTGTGATATCAAATACAACCTGGTCCACAGATCTGACTTATTTTCACAACAGAAGTTAACGTCACTTTGAAGTTAAATACTTCTGATTGCAGCTGTACATATTTTACGCTTCCTGTGCACTGACGCTTCAAGATCTTACTGAAAATGAGACCAGCGTAGGCAGCAGCGTCTATCTTTTGTGTGTATTTTGTGTGTTCAGTGTGTAGCAGTGGTTTTATCAATGCTATCAACAAACAGAATACAAAGAGCAATTACTGTCATTCAACTTCACACAAACAAACACAACTTTTCTGCTTTTTTATCTGAGGTCATCCGTCCTTTCCTGGGCAGGAATCAGGGAGAACAATGAGTGCTTTCTCCAACCCTTTCTTTGATGTCATGCGGATGAATACATTTTATTAACACAGCATTAAATTGTGCCATGACACCACACTCTGTTCCATTTTTTCTTTCCTAAATAAAAGCCACCACTTCTGCAAACCTCACTTGTTCAACACAGAAAAAGCGACATGTTATTTTGAAGATGTTGTTTTTATTACTAAGCTTGAAATCTGATAAACAGACCAGGAATATTACATTGGCACATTAAAAAAGATAATACTGTTAGTGTATGAATTATTAGGGTCTTTGATAAATTCTGTCTGCTGCAATTTTTTGGGGCTAGATTAGAGGCCTGACCCAATTTTATCGTGACTCACTTTTTACAAAACCCAAAATGTTATTAAATGATATTACACTAAGAATTTTACAATGACCGTTATGAAAACAAGTATTTATGTTTTACAGTGTAATGTAATTAAAACAATACTTCGAATAAGCTAAACACTGAAATTAGGGGCAGCAGCAGCTCAGGTGGTTGAGCTGTTCGTCCACTAACCAGAAGGTTGGCGGTTCAAAGCCCGCTCCCACTGTTGCATACTGTTCGCTGTGTCCTTGGGCAAGACACTGAGCCCTCCTTGCCTCTGGTGTATGAATGAGTGAATTGTTCTTTGATGTAAAGTGCTTTGAGTGGTCATAGAGGTATAAATGTGACCATTTAACATTTTTACTTTCTGTATGTTGCTGTAGACTCCCTGCGACACACTTTTGGATCCTGACCCACCAGTTGAGAAGCTATATGCTGTAGATAAACACAAGACCTACATTTTGCCTTGTTAGATCTTTGTGGTGTTATAGCATGCAATATATCCCTTTTTCATTTCTGCTTCTCTCTTCTACAGAGAGAGAGAGAGAGAAAAAAAAAAGCAAAATCCTGAGAAAGTTTTGCAAAATCTCGAGAAAGTTTTGCGAGATCTCGAGAAACTATTAGAGATGCTGCAAATGTTGTTGATTGCTCATCGTTAGGGGAGCAGTGATGGAGGAGGAGGAGCTGCGGGAGTTCCTGGGGTCACGGCAGATCCCCAAAAAAGACATCAGGGCTTAATTTGTAAATCAAACAATGCCTGAACAAAAATTGCTCTTCTGGGTTGCATACTGTGCAAAATGTTGTGAAAACTCAGAAACTCAAGGCAACAGGGTCCCTCAAGATTTTTGGGGCCAATTCACAATCTAAAGTTTTCAACAAATAATATTTTTTTTTGTTCAATTTAACGTTCATATGTCTAAAAATGTTTATTTTAAGCTTTCACTCACTATCATTGTTTTTTAACAGCCAACTTAATATCCATTGTTCAGAAAAAGTAGTTAAAATTATAATTTTGTTTTGTTGAATGTTTTTATTATCAATAGTAATACCTTTTCTGAACAATGGACAGCAAGTTGGCTGTAAGTCAAGATAAGAAAAATAACAATAGTGAGTAATTTTTAGACATATATTAAATTAAGCGAGCAAAAAATGTTAGTTGTCAAAAACTTGAGATTTTGAGTTAGCCCCAAAACTAAAAAATCTCGAAGGAACCTGTTGCCTTGAGTTTTTGCAACATTTATTTTTTTTTTTTTACGGTGCAGCAAATCATCTGCCTCTTATGCGTACATATTGATATGGCATAGATTTGAGCTACCGCAAAGACAGAGCCAGTCTCGGTGTAAGGAAAAGGTGTGTTATTTCAGAAGTGATACCAGAAACACACCCAGCCGTGTTTACTGATGACACAGCTTCAACCACGAGGCTCATTCAAAACCACAAGAGCTCATCTGAGCACCGGCGGAGGGAGGGGCGAGAGGGAAAACGCCGCAGTATCTCTGGTGCTTTCCAAACTGCCAAAGTAAATAAGTATTTTTTTCTTTTTAACATAAATACATTAGATAGAACATTAGATTAAAGGGGAGCCGTATGATTGTGTAACAGAAGAAATTTGTGCAAGCTCCCCCTGAACAGACCACAACACGTTTTTTATTTTCGGTTTTCTTTTCAGTAGCTCTTGGTATTTCCCTAGGATTCTCTCTCGTGACATCGAGTTGCATCATGCAGTTTACTAAAACAGGGGCTAGTACCAATAATAACCCAGGCTGCACACCCAAAAGACCCAAACCCAATTGCAAATCTTTGACCATTTTGTGCATCTCAGGGTTAATGGACAGTTTTCTGTAATCAAATTGAAGTTTTACTAAATGATGTTTTTCAGCAGTGCTACACAGAGGCTACTATGAAACTTTGAAGTTTTTGAAAACATTTTTAACATGAAACTGTAAAAATGTCCTGCGGTGTGACTGTAGCATTTTTCACATTACAAAATACAAACATTTCAAGAATTAGTCACAAGTGTTCAGGACAGTTCATGTTAAATATTTGTCCTTTACAGCTTTACAACTCTTTTTACTGCACTGGAGTCCTACAGTTTAATCTGTTTAATCTTGTAATCAAAATGGTGTCCTGTGGTGTTACATAAAAAATCATGTTTTTAAACAAAACCTACAGGACTCCTGTATCTGTCATTTACAGAGCAGACAAACCGCTGGAGTTAAGGCTGTGAGCTAAAGACCAAAAGGAACTGTTATTTTATTATTAATTTGGGTAAAATCCTCATTTTCTCAAACTGTTGATGTGTGTCTGTTTGGTGTCCTGCAGTGTGACAGCTGTATTGTTCACAAAATACCATTCTGAATTTTAAAAATAATTTTTAAGGGTGGGACAGAGATCTCTGTAACAAGTTATCAAAACAAACATGTTAAAGAATTTATGACAAGAATTCAAATGGCCATTGTAGTGAACGTCCTGCAGTGGGACAGAAAAAGTCACACCTCAGGACAACGTCAAATAATGTAGAAATCACTCACTAAAAACTCACTGTACTCTTTTGATACAACTGATTTATAAGCATTTATATGCAATATTATCTGCAAATTGCATTGGACTTTAAATTGTGTCACACCACAGGAAAAAAAAAAAAAAAGTAGGGCTGTACAATATATCGCAAAATTATCGTTATCGCAATATCAGCAAACGCAATATCCGTATTGCAAGAATCTAAATAAATCACAATAACGCTGTGGTCTTCCATCTGACAGAGATTTACACTGAAGAATCATTTTCCACCAGAGCCTTAAAAGAACATGTGTTGTGACTAAATAAAAATGTTTAAAAAGTCCAGTTTTTGTGGTAATTTAATTAATTTAGTCACAGCTTAGCCTTGTTTTATTCCTGGTTTAGTCTGTGTTAAGTTTTGATTTTGTCGCTGTTTTGACTTGTAAATACAGGAACTTACATTTTTGTGAAATGTAGTGAATTTAACTTACTATGTTCAAAAAGTAGGCTCTATTTTGAAATATTGCAATAATATCGTTATCGCAATTTCCAACATAGTTATCGAATATCGCATGTTTTCTCCATATCGTGCAGGTTACATCTCCAAACATCCATGACCCAAACAAAACCGCTTTCGTCCAAATATGATGCGAGTGAACATGAAAACTTTTAACCATGACTGTAATGATAGGCCTCCCAGGGGAGACCAGACTTTTTCTGTGGTCCACTCACAAACTGTGGGACCTCCTCTGCTGCCCCACGTCAGAACTGCCCCACAGTCTCACCCCACTTTTATTCTCTTGCTTTATTTGTACTGTGTCTTTTATTTTATTGGTTTTAGTTATTTATACTTATTTTTTATGTGTGTTTCACTCTTATTTGATTTCACTAGTTTTTATTTTATTACTATTAGACTACTGCCCCCTGACCTGGTCCTGGATAAGAAGATGGATGGATAGTTTTTATTGTTTTTTGGGAAGTAGTGCAATTAAATGGAGTATTTATTTACAAAAATCAAAACCACAGCTTAGTAAAAAATACGTATTACAATGGCATCAGATATAGGTTGATAGAATACACCACACATCTGTCTGTGGGACTCATAAATGGGAATTTTAAGCAGCGTGATACAAAAATGACTCATTAAACGGATAAACAGTTAAAACACAGCTCAAGGCGGTAACTGAGCGTAACATAATTAGAAAGTCTGACTCATGTCTTATGGATAATCCTAAAAATAGCATTATCTGCCAAGTTTTCAGGATTGTTAACTGTCAGCGGTGATTAAGTGAAATATCAGCAGTGGTGGATAAAGTACTCTCCAGACTGGTACTTATGTATTGTAGGTTACTATTCTTTTCTCCCAATTTTATGTATTGTTTTTTCGAGGAACAAAGTGAGAAAACGTACAAACACCAAGGCTGTGATAAGACACAAATCCCACAAGATGACACAAGACACCAGACTGGACAAGATTACACTACTGAAATATGTATTTTACACAAATTAAAAATGTTATTTATTCAACTGAAAATCATAAATTGCAATACTATTTAGATGCATTTTAAAAATCAACTTGTAATGAAGGGAATTTACTTCTCTTACTTGAATTATATGCAACATCAGAACATATTTACTGCCAACTTTTTTGTCATAAACTCCACTGACAGCTTCTCCCCTGGAAAAAAGCACAAACACAACCTGACTCTGAGACCGAGTTTTACCTTCTCGAGAATCTTGTGACATTCAGATCTTGCGAGCTCTCGCCATGCTCCAAATAAATAAACAACATTTACTGCGTAATGTACCGCAGCATGTGCCTTAGAACCAAAACAACAATCCAGCCCCCACTCAAGCATTACAAACACCAGCAGTAATGCAATAAAAGTATCTTCCACAATAAAGTACTAATACTGACAATGAAAATAGTAATTAGATCAGTAGACAATAAATACAACATACATGAGTAAAAAACAAACAAACAAAAAACTGGTGCCAGAGGTTGCAGAAATATTGACTCACTATATCAGCCAAGAAAACAACAACAAGTAGAAAGCACTCATGGTATTTTTATGTATTTATTTTTTTTGCAATTGTACTGCAAGAACTACTACTACTGTTGCTACTATTACTCCTTCTACTATTACTAGCACTAATTTTGTTTTGCCTGGAAATTCCAGACTCACCGCTGTACCAGCGGATGAGTCTGGTCGCCTTACAATCAATTCGATTTCTAGGGCGCACCTCTACTGTTACTACTACTGCAAATATTTAGAGAACGCTTGTCAAATTATTAGAGAGCTGTTAAGTCTGCAAAAGCCCAGTACATCTGTAAGACTGTTTCCAATAATAATCACAGACCACAGGTTTTGTTTAATGTTTTGAATCACATTGTAAATCCTGTTGAGTGCTCTGGTGTTGTACCGAATGATGTACTGTGTGAAAACTTTCTTCGATTTTTTATTGCCAAAATAAGCACGATTCGAGCCTCTATTGTCCCTGTCTCAAATGTTGAACCTGCTCTTTGTCAGGAGTGCCCTGTAGTGTTTCATGAGTTTGAACCTATATCACTTTCTGAGTTGGGTGATACTGTCCAGCACCTGAAACCATCAGCATGTCCTTTAGATATTTTTCCTCCTTGTCTTTTTAAAAATGTGTTTAATGTAATTGGACCTTATGTGCTTAAAATTTTGAATGCTTCTCTTTCTTTTGGTTGTGTATCCACCGCATTTAAACATGCTATTGTGCTTGCCTGGAAATTCCAGACTCACCGCTGAACCAGCGGATGAGTCTGGTCGCCTTACAATCAATTCGATTTCTAGGGCGGAGCAAACTCGAATTAACAGACAGCGGCGTTAGCCAATCAGAAAATGGCGGACGTGACGTTAACAAAGCGACAAGAAAGTAAGAAAGTAAACAAACGAAGTAGTAAAGCTACGAGGGAGGAACGATGGAGTTATTTCAACATTACCGTACCATACCTGAATGAAACAAACTCTCGGCTCCTTGGTGCACCGTCTTTATTGTTGTCGGTGAGGGGACGCGTACGAGTGACGCTGCTCGCGAAGAACACGTGACTTAAATAAACCAATCAAGATGCACGGTACGCTTGGGATTTGAGTAAACCACTGCGGACGGCGTGGTGACCAGACTGATATTTCTCTGTAAAATAACACAGAGACATATCAGTCTGGATTTTCCAGGCAACTATTGTGCAGCCTCTTCTTAAAAAGCACGATCTTGACCCCAATGTCTTGTCAAACTATAGGCCCATTTCCAAGCTGCCTTTTCTCTCTAAGGTACTCGAGAGACTGGTGTATGGTCAATTACAGTCCTATCTTCAGAAAAATGGAATTTTATAAAAGTTTCAGTCCGGTTTTAAACCTTTTCACAGCACAGAAACAGCACTTTTAAGGGTTTTTGAATGATTTGTTTTTAATTGCAGATTCAGGTCATTCTGCTGTGCTCATGCTTTTAGACTTAACTGCAGCCTTTGATACGGTGGACCACCAGCTTTTATTTTCTCGACTTGAACATTATGCTGGGTGAAAAGGCACAGTGCTAAGCTGGTTCAAGTCTTACCTGGAGAATAGGTCTTTTTCAGTTAAGCTTGGACCTTGCTCCTGTGACAGTGCTCCATTGACCTGTGGAGTTCCACAAGGTTCGGTCCTTGGCCCTATTTTGTTTTCTTTGTATACTTTGCATCTTGGTAGCATTTTTAAAAAGCACAACGTACCTTTTAATTTTTTTGCCGACAATGTGCAAATTTATTTATTTGCCCCTAAAGTCAAACAGCTTTTAAGGTTTACTGGCTTGTCTCCAAGATGTAAAGGATTGGCTTGCACATAACTTTTTAAACCTAGATGAAAAGAAAACTGAAATTGTTGTATTTGCCCCCCCCCCCCCCCCCCCCAGTCAGAAATCTTGGCGTGATTTTAGACAGCGCACTGAAATTAGACAAGTAAGCTCTTTTGTAAAGTCAAGCTTCTTTCAACTGCGTGTTCTTAGCAAGGTTAAAACTTACATTCCTTTGAGTGAGTTTGAGCGTGTTGTCCATGCTTTTATTACATCTTGCCTAGATTATTGTAACTCACTGTACTGTGGACTAGATCAAACTTCACTGACCCATTTGCTTTGAGTTGCTCTCTTTTTATGTTCCAAGAAGAGAGCTGAGGTCCACAAACCAGCACTTTTTAAATGCTCCCAGAACTGAAAACTAGAGGTGATCGAGCGTTTTCTGTGGCAAGTTGTGGAACAATTTGCCACTGAACATAAGAATGGCTCCATCTTTGACTGTTTTCAAGTCTTTATTAAAGACTCACTTTTTTGCATTGGCTTTTAATGAGTAGGAGCCGAGCTGCCTATTTTTGCAACAAATGCTCTGTATTTATTATTGCTGTTTGTTTCTTGTTTTTACTCTTTTATTCTGTTGTATTTTTGTGTAAAGCACTTTGGGCGCCTGTGGTTGTTGTAAATGTGCTATATAAATAAAGCTGATCTGACCTGACCTACTGTTACTGCTATTACCACTGCCACTGCTACTATAACTACTACTTGCTAGTACTATTACCACTACTGCTGCTACTACCAAAGTAAAAAAAACAAAAACAAAACAAACTCTCAATACATTCTCAAAATTAAAAGTAACATTTTTACCAGGGCTGCACGATATGGAGAAAACATGCGATATTTGATAACTATGTTGAAAATTGTGATAACGATATTATTGCGATATTTGAAAATAGAGCCTACTTTTTGAACATAGTAAGTTAAATTCACTACATTTCACAAAAATGTAAGTTCCTGTATTTACAAGTCAAAACTGCGACAAAATCAAAACTTAACACAGACTAAACCAGGAATAAAACAAGGCTAAGCTGTGATTAAATTAATTAAATTACCACTAAAACTGGACTTTTTAAACATTTTTATTTAGTCACAACACATGTTCTTTTAAGGCTCTGGTGGAAAATGATTCTTCAGTGTAAATCTCTGTCAGATGAAGACCACTGTGTTATTGCGATATATTTAGATTCTTGCGATACTGATATTACATTTGCTAATATTGCGATAACGATAATTTTGCGATATATTGTGGAGCCCTAATTTTTACCTTCAACATTTACTTGAGTAAAAGTTTGCATTAGGCGTTTGGATCACTGAATATTGGGTGTTAAACAAATAGAAATGTGTATAAAAACATGGCATTAAGTGCTGACTCATTGTAAAATTAAAATACAATTGCGTTAACGCCTTGAATGAAAAAAAAAAACATACCAGAACCTGTTGGCAGTTTGTGTCTGTGGTTGTGATTTATGACAAAACCTTTCTCAATCTGAATCAAAAGTGCTTTTTTAAAAACACAGTCTGCAGCATGACACAGCTCGACAGTGACTTCATTCTTCACATAAACCTCGACTACAGTTTCTCAGTTTCAGTTTGACTCATGGAAAGAGAAAACTGGCCTACTCCCAAACTCACACATGACTCTGAGTCGTCGGAGCTGGACTCGTCCCAAACCATAAAGTCCTGTTGGGAAAGTTCACTCCAAGTGCCAACCAAAGGGAAAAAAGAAAGTGAAAATTAGCAGGTAATGGTTCACAAAAATAACCCAGCGGTCCCATGTGGATGCAAAAATGAGCCTTCTCCTATCTCACACAGACTGTTACTGAGGAAAAATAAAGTCATATATTTTGTAAAATGTTAGTGCATAATAAAAACATCACAGAACAACAATCACCAAGGTCTTTGTGTTGTATATTACATAAAAAAAAACAAACCTGTTGCTAAATTAAAACCTGTAAATCAAAATGGTTCATCTGCATAGGTAAACACAAAAGTAGGGCTGCACAATAACATATCGCAAAATTATCGTTATCTCAATATCAGCAAACGCAATAACGCTGTGGTCTTCCATCTGACAGAGATTTACACTGAAGAATCATTTTCCACCAGAGCCTTAAAAGAACATGTGTTGTAGCCTTAAAATATGTGTTTAAATAAAAATGTTTAAAAAGTCCAGTTTTAGTGGTAATTTAATTAATTTAGTCACAGCTTAGCCTTGTTTTATTCCTGGTTTAGTCTGTGTTAAGTTTTGATTTTGTCGATAATTTGACTTGTAAATACAGGAACTTACATTTTTGTGAAATGTAGTGAATTTAACTTACTATGTTCAAAAAGTAGGCTATATTTTCAAACACTGCAATAATATCGTTATCACAATTTTCAACATAGTTATCGAATATCGGATGTTTTCTCCATATCGTGCAGCCCTATACAAAAGCACACATTAACCCACATATTTCTGTTTTTACTGCATTTAACACCCAGACTCATCACGTGGCGAGCATCATTCAGCCCTAACTTAGACGTTTTTTTGAGAGGCCCTCGCAAAAGGTTGGCTGATCGATCCCCGCTACCTGCATACTGCCGTTGTGTCCTTGGGCAAGACACTTCACCTTTCCCAAATAACAGCCACGTCTCTGTCAGAAGTAGCTCACCGTAAAGTGACTTTAAGTGTCTAGAGAAGCACTATATAAGACTGATGCATTATTATTTTTATTTATTGTCGAGCTACTGTCTATTAGTTTCTTGCTAATAATCTTCTACACTGTTGGCTGCCAAATGGTTTATTAAGCATTTTTGGTATTTTACTAATCGTCATTGACAGTATAGAGTCGGCCCGTGGTATGGGTGATGTAAATACTGAGGGTGCAGAGTGACGGGGAATGATCAATAACAGTATATACCTAGAAATGATGGTTACTGGGGAGAGTTTTGAGTCTATAGATGTGTTCTACTCTCGTCAAGCTTCAAGTCACTTTTTGTTTGATGACAATTGACCTCTCACTCATGGAGATACAGCTCATAAACAGCTCAGGAAATAATACGTGCAGTAATTCTCACACTATTTTAGCTGCGTTATTATAAAAGCAACATACAACATGGGTCAGGACGTCCTGACAGAAGCTCTGTTGTTCTCTGGAGCCTCTGCCCACAGCTCAGAGACTGAGGACTCTGTGACACTGTGCTGCAAGCAGAGCTGGGGGCCCCACTGGGGAGCCACTAACTCAGGATTTTAACATAAATGATAAGATAAAATGAAAACATACAAAAAAAAAAAAAAAGAACAAAAGAAGAGAAGCAGCTCATGTTCAAAATGTGAATTTTGCCTTGTAATGAAGTAAAATCGAGGTGAAAATCATATCTGATCACCTAAAATGCAACAGATTACAGGAAATTACATCTCTTTAATTCAAAATTTCCTGTGGGAGAACCCTCAACCCCCCCCCAGCTCTCTATTGTACTTCATAAAAACCTTCAACAAAATACACTGAGGCACGATTCAGGGAGTGACACGAAATCAATGTTAATGCTTAGTAAAGTCTTGTCAAATGTAGCATATTCTGTTTGAGTGGTAGTGCAAATAATTTAAGTGAATTTAAAATCTTGCCAATAGAGCTAGGGCCGGCTCTGCTCGGCTCAGGATAAAAAGTAATTTGTACTATGAGAGTATTTTTTCTTTTACTTACATTTTCAATTGTACTTTTACTTGTAACTGAGTTTTCTTTGGCCCATGTGACCTTTATGTACAATTTTTCTGAATACTTTCCACCGCTGACTTGCATTAAGCATGTCCAACATTAATAAGAATGACATTTCTACCACTTTTTCTCGTTCGAGGTTGTGAAGGGTACATCCTGGACAATGACCATTTTGTCCCAGGTCGCTCACTGATTCAAACTCCACACTCTCCCTCCCAAAAGAAAAATGTTAGCCTCACAAATAAAATTTAATTGATGGCAGCTACACACAGACTTCATTCATCCAAACAGCTGTTGTTCTGAGTGAATTTCGTGAGTTTCTGCCCTCAGCGGTCGTGCGAAGGTCAGTGGCAGATGTGGGCATGACCTGAAGAAGACAGAGGAGCAGTATCTCAGCTCAGTTCCTGTGTGAAGACTGCAGGCCAGGGCTAAGGTTCAAGGACACGCCTCTCACTGTGTGTAGCCATAACTCCACAAGCTTTACGTAACACAACATGGGCCTGTTGTGCAATGACAGTGTTAAATTATTATGACTATAAATAATATTTTTAAGAGGTGGCACACCGAAGCTGTCCTCATGTAAAAGTAACAAAAAGTATTTAGTGTAAAGTTTAAAGGTAGGTCCCCTATTCTGCTTTAGCTTTTAACCATGTTATAATGTTATTTCCAGCTCAAAAACCCAGTGAATTATTTATTATTATAAGAGCTCCTACGTGTTTCTAAAGCCCATACATCAGTGAACGTCAACTGGCAGCCCATGGGCCACATCAGGCTCGTCACAGCTGTCTACCTGGCCCGCGGAGTAGAAGCCGGACGATATATTGGACCAATTTTTGCATTTTTTAGGCAATTGGATGTTTTTGGTCAGGCACATGTCCGGGCGCCCGTGTGACTGAAGGACCCCATGTTGTAGCCGTTTGGACTCTTAATCTGCAGTTTAAATTAAACACCCAAAATCACTTTATTTCAACCTAAAAGCTCAAAGTGACAATAAAAAGACGAAAAATCTAAAATTATTCTGCCTGCACAGCAAGTTTGAGTGAAACTGTCTTATTGGTTTTCACACACACACACAAAAAAAAACTTTAGCTGTTCTCAATATCAATTCTAACACATTTCACATTTGTCTCCATTTTAATAAGCATTACAAAAATAAATGTCTATATTAATTTGTGTCATAAAGTTAAGAAAATTGGCCTTACATATTGTTCTGTGTTGGACAACTTGTTGGGAAAAGTCAGTTACGCTGAGGGCAGTTCTGTGGAGATTTGTCAACAAACAACATCGCTGTGTTCACCAGGAAACAAAGAAACTGCTGTAAGTCTCTACATCACAGCATTTGATTAACAAAACTGGAAACATTCACCCTCAAGATGACTTTTGTGTGTAAATGCTGACTGCAGTACTGCAAAAAGTACCCAAAATCCAAAGTACTATTACATCAAAATACTACAACTCAAGTGGAAGTAAACAAAGTACAAATTTTGAGAATCTGTACTTTACTTGAGTAGTGTTTTTTGGGTAAACTTTTACCCCACTACATTAGAAAGATAAATATACTTTTTAACTCTGCTACATTTTTATAAAGGCAGAACTTCTGCAGAGAAGAAAAAACAGACTGTATTCATGTAGTTTCTGTTTGTGTGTGGTTCGTTACTTACACACTAAACATAATCAGTTTCTATTGTTATTAAAACTTTAAGACTTGGCTAAACCTGGTTCAGAACTGGTTCACTGCTAACTCCAGTTTTTGTATAGATAGTCCTGATTTAATATGGATTCATCTCAGTTTAGACCTGGGTTAGACCTGCTTTAGTCCTGGTTTACACCTGTTTCAGACTTTAGTCCTTGTTTGGTCCATTAATGGGTTTACACTAAATAAAATGTATTTATATATTAGTTAATAAAGTTCCCCACAAACTCAATTTTGCACAAAAATGTCTAGTTATTCTAAGGCGGAGACGCTGTAGAATTAGACTAAAATGAGTTTGATGTCTCAGTATTTTTGAAAGCACATCCTTCAGTACTTTAACTCAAATAATACTTTGACTGAGCAGCTTTTACTTGTAGTGGAGTAATATTTGAGTATGAGGATGTATACTTTTACTCGAGTAATAAAATGGAGTACTTTGTCCCCCACTGGGCATTGTTTATGGCTGACAAATGTAGAGGGCTGATAATCTTACGTAATGCAATCTTAAAAGGAGAAGCATACGTTTTATGTCAGATGCCCTTCCTGATGCAACCCTGTCCATAATATATAAACTGCAATGCTTAAAAAATAACTTTATCTAAGTTCAGCAGAGGTGGAAGACGTACCGCAAATCTGATTTAAATGTACTGCTACTTCAAAGTATTATTACTCAAGAAGAAGTAAAAGACAAAATGTCACATCTGGAGTAAAAGTAAAAAAATACTCAGTCTAAAGTTTACTGCTACTACCACTGCTACTACTACTACTATTATTACTGCTACTGCTACTACTGTTGCTACATGCATCTACTACTACTTCTACTACTACTAATACTACTACTACTATTTCTACTGTTGCTACATGCATCTACTACTACTACTACTACTACTACTACTACTATTGCTACATGTGTCTCCCCCGCCTCCTTCTACTACTACTACCACTGTTGCTACATGTGTATAATACTACTACTACTACTACTTCTACTGTTGCTACATGCGTGTACTAATACCACTATTGTTACTACATGCGTTTACTACTAGTACTACTGTTACTACATGCATTTATTTCTACTACTACTACTACTACTACTACTACTACTACTACTACTACTACTACTACTACTACTACTGCTGATGCTATTACCAACTTTGCTGTCACCAAACTCAAAACAAAGGATACTTTTACTTATTACTTATTAAGTCTAAAAGTTTTTCCCTAAAAAGTACAAGTAAAAATATGTTTTATGAAATATTCTTAAATATTCTAAAAGCAAGTGTATGTAATCTGGTCAGAGCCTCCTCTGCCACTTCTCTGGCCCGGTTAAGTTTTGGGAGGGGTGTTTGTTGGGAATCACGTGATTTACTGGAAACACCAAGAGCTGTGTTGAGTCTCACAAAACTCCTCTGAGCAGAGACACAGAGCGCCGGTGGCTGACGGAACCAAGGCACCGCGCCAACGACAACAAACACCGTGCCCCAGGAGCCAAAACCAGGCAGGAGCCAAACCCAGCGAGGTGCAGCCTTTAACATGTGTAAGCCATGAGACACTGATTCACAAAGGAGCTGCAGCTCATTAAAACTTATGAAACATAGCTGGTGTCTTTTGAAGAATTTACATTTGGGTGTTGGTTTAAAATATGCAAATGTGCCATTTCACAGCAGGCTATTTTTGTTTTTAACTTTCTATTTACACAGAAGTGATGACAATGGCTGCGTCCGAACGTCCTCCCTAGCCCCTAACCCCTCAGTCCCTATGTAGTCCAGCACTATACAGCGGTACTATAGTGCACTCATTTTGTGAATGATTCGGACACTCGCACACTATTTTTCTCTCAGCGGTGATCATGTGACTCTGGCGTCTGTGTAAAAAGTTTGTCAAAACTCGGCTGATAATGTTCTTCTGTGATAAAGCCCGACCACACTCACTTGATGTTTTAGTATTTATAGATAAATAATAGTCATACGTGTGATATTTCAAATGGTCCAAAATGCTGCTGCTCGTCTGCTGACTAACACTAAACACAGTCATATCACCCCTGTACTTTATTCCCTCCATTGGCTTCCAGTTCGTTTTAGAGTAGATTTTAAACTTTTAATGTTTGTTTTTAAAGTTGTTAATGGCACTGCACCTTCATTTAGGTGATCTCTTAAAAGCACATAATCCTGTCAGAGCTCTTCGGTCTGCTGGCCAACATCTTCTGGAGGTCCCAAGGTCAAAGTCCAAACAGTGGGGTGAACGTTCATTTGCTGTGGCTGGTCCTGTGTTGTGGAATTCCTTGCCTCTTGAGTTGCGGATCATCAATGACCTGCCTTTGTTTAAAGCTAAGCTTAAAACACATTTGTTTAGAATTGCATTTGAAACATAACAGTACTTTATAACATTTTTACTTATGTTGGTTTTATTTTATCTTTTTTATCTTTTTTTTATCTTTTTTTTATGGAAAGCACTTTGGCTCAGTTGTGACTGTTGTAAAGTGCTATACAAATAAAATTTGATTGATTGATTGATTGATATTTAACATGAATTATCACTATAATGAATAAAACGGACTGGATTATTGCAGATCTGTGCCTTACGTGGGGAGGCTGAACGCTGGCTAAGCTAACGTTAGCAATTTTACACTGCAACGGTTTATTTAAGAGCTTTTTATTTCTGAATACCACGTGACAGAAGTAAAAACTGTATTTCTAACTGGTTTCATTCAGACGTGTTGTGTACAGTTTAAAGTTCTGTCGGGGTCCCAAACTCGCAAAGCATTCTGGTCTACACTGACCTCTAGTGACCATCGCTTTTATCCGTTAGACATTCGGACACCACTACAAAATGGCGTGACCACTACATAGTGCACTACAGAGGGATTAGGGAGGACGTTCAGACACAGCCAATGACTCCCATGAGCGTCACAGGTCAGAGGTAATAAAAACAAAATCCCCATAAGGCACCTGGGCATGACTGCTGGACACATGCTAAAAGTGTGCTCAATCCAGCTCAAGGAGGCCTTGACAGCTTTATTTCAGATTTGATTACTTTTACTGTTCCGAACATGTGGAAGACATCAATAATCAAGCCACTGCCCCCCAAAAAAGGGTCTAAAGTGCTAAAAAACTGTCCTGACTTCAGCTGACTTCAGTGCTAGCAAAATGTACACCTGCAATAGACACCTGCAGCGGAAGAGCACTCCTGCACAGATCTTATTCATTGTTTTTTGACCTGATTTCTGCCTTTATTACAATGAAGACTCACATTCTGCTCAGGCAGCTTGCCACTCTGAGGGTTAATGGAGGAGGCTGCTTCACTGGATCAGGGATTTTCTTTCCGATCGACCACAAAGAGTGCACATGAATGGCTCTGTGTGTGATGAGGTTACTGTCAACACGGAGCACCACAGGGATGTGTGTTGTCGCCTGTGTTGTTTTCCCAGTACATTAATGCTCTGCAGATAAAAGACAGTGCTGTTAAACTCCTCAGAAACGCTGATGACAAGGCCCTCGTCAGTCTCTTTAACGATAATGTAAACATCATTCCCTGCTTATCAACGTAGATAAAACCAAAGAACTAGTCCTAAATCACTCAGGCTCTGTTTAATCTCTGTCCATCTCTGATCAGTCTGTTGAAGTTGTGAGTAGTTTTAAGTATTTGGGAAGACACAGTGATTACAAACTAAATTTCTCACAAAATGTGGAGGAGATTTATAAAAAGCCTAGTTAGAGATTGTTTAAGATCAGAAAATGACGAGGCTTTGAAGTCAGTCCACATGTTCCTGAGAGAGTCTGGGTCAGCCTGGCTGAAAGTGTTTTAATCTTCAACATCACTGTCTGGTTTTTTTGTTGTTGTTTTTGACTGTGGCTGATAAGAACAAGCTGAACAGGATGGAAGGAGGAGGACGATCATTGGTCAAGACCAAACACAAACTTAACCTACTTTACCAGACTGCCATGTTTATTCATTCATTCATTCATTTTCTTCCACTTATTCCCGTTAGGGGTCGCAGGTGACTGGAGCCTATCCCAGTAACTTTGGGCCGTAGGCGGGGTACATCCTGGACAGGGGCCAGCTCATCGCAGGGCTGACACAGAGACAAACACAGACAGACAGAGAGAAAGCCTCAAGCAACTAAAGCCCTATTCGCATGGGATTAGTATTACCTAGGGACCTCCTGTATTTTGTAATAATTGCCGATGTCGAATCAGTCATGTCTGTAAAAATGTCTGTAAAAATTCCCCCGAAAATTACATTGCCTGGTCGCCTTAGAATCAATTCGATTTCTAGGGCGGAGCAAACCCGAGTTAATGGGCAGCGGAGTTAGCCAATCAGAAAATGGCGGACGTGACGTTAACAAAGCGACAAGAAAGTGAGAAAGTAAACAAACGGAGTAGTGAAGCCACGAGGGAGGAACGAGGAGTTATTTCAACATTACCGTACCATACCGCTGAATGAAACTAACTCTCGGCTCCTCGGTGCGCCATCTTGATTGTTGTCGGTGAGGAGACGCTGCTCGTGAAGAACACGTGACTTAAATAAACCAATCAAAATGCATGGTACGGTTTGGATTTGAGTAAACCACTGCGGACGGCGCAGTGACCAGACTGATATTTCTCTGTAGAATAACACAGAGACATATCAGTCTGGATTTTCCAGGCAAAAAATTACCTACCATATTTCGGCCAACACAGAGGTTACCAGTCCCGTGCGAATCCCCCATGTCTGTGATTCAGGCTGATTTTGTCAGCAGATTGTTTCCTAAAGTTCGTAACAGCGATCCAAAATGTCTTTTAAAAAAATGTCTAAGAGGAGACCAATAAAAAGTCAGAATTTTATTACAAAATATTATTATTCGTTCAGACATTTTAACAATTTTAAGTAAAGGTAACGGTACATTTTGCCTCTAACAACAGTATAATAACGTAGATGACATGAGAAAAAGTTTTTTCCTCTTTGAATAACTAAGGCTGCATCCACACTGCAGGTAAAGGTGGCCAAAATCTGACTTTTTTGCCTAAATGTGACCTGTATCTGTTTTTTTTTTTTTTTTTTCCTGACAGTGTAAACAACACAAATCAGATTTTTTTTCAAATGCGACCCAGGCCACTTTCATATGTGCTCCTGAATCAAATACACATCTTGTACAACGTGACCTCAGTCTGAACGGACAAGACACATTTAATCTGACTTTTATATTTCTGAAATCTAACAGACCGACCCAATTCTGCACCGGACGAGGCAGGAACTGGTCAGATCAGTAAAAATGCCTCTGCAGCTGAAGCACACAAATGTACAGTGTAGAGAAAAGGCTAGAACAAATAAAATAGAAATAACTTATTACACGATAACCTCAGTGTCGTGGTGATCCATGCGGAGGTGTGGCCTGCTTAAACGGCGTTCTTTAGTTATCAAAACCAATTGAAATGTACTTTATATAAAAAGGTAAAATTGTAATATGAAAATGCTAAAATCTAGGTAAAATGTAGGTAAAAAATTGCACCTAAAAAAACAAAATAGGTTTGTTTGTAAGCGTTATGAAATGCAAACGCTTCTGAATATTTGACTGTGTATTAGAAGCTAAAGTTACTTTAATTGTATTTAGTATTCTTTTGTGCTAGTTAAAAAATGCTGTTAAATATAAATTACCTGGTACCTGCATTATGTGAGTATTTACTTACATTTTGTCTTTTGGTTTTGTGTTTTTAGGTTTTTCACCTAAACATCTGAACCTAACTAATCATGCTAATGGAAATAAAACTGAAGTATTGATTAGGGCTGCACAATTAATTGAAATCAAATCAAAATCACAACTTTAATTGTCAAAATTGTCAAATTGTAAAGGCTGCAAATATTTATGTGATTTAAGTTCACTGTAGAGAACAAAATATTCTGTCTCTGCAGGGTCTTCATCTGAATAAATTGTGCTGTGTTCAGTTTTCTCTCAAGTGTCAATGCTCCATCACATGCTTAAAATGTAAACTGTGAACTGTACACTGATTTAAACAAATAATAAAAAAAAAAAATGCAAAAATAATCGCAACTGCAATATCTGTCAGAAAAATTGCAATTAGATATTTTCTCAAGCATTGAGTTGAGACCTTCCTTTAATTCAAGTGTGGGAAAGCTGCACAGGAGAAAAAACATTTGACACAGTCCTATTTGAAATACCTGCAGCCTTTATCTCTATCTCTGTGTCAGGCCATGTGTTTTTGGTTAAAACTGTTATCAAATGGAGCAGACCCCACCTCTGGCCATACTCTAAGTGGCTTTGTGGTTGCTGTCATTTAACAGACCACGAAAAAGGAAGGGTTGGTAGAAATACAGCATAGCAAAGCTGTATTTTATAATTAAAGAGGTTGAATTTGAGTGAAGTTTCAGTTCCTGCTCCATAAAGCGTGGATGCAAAACCCACTTGTTTCCCCACTGAGAGGGAGGGGCTTAAGACACGGGACGTCCTGGAACGGTCCATCTGCCTGTTTGATTGTGTCATTGTTTATGTCTTCTTCTGTAAAGCACTTTGAGAGAATTTGTTTTGATATTTCATAAGAGTCAGAAGAGACGTGGTAATCTAAAGGTTGGTGGTTGGATCCCCGCTACCAGTGTTCTGACGAGATGTGTCGATCCTTGTCGAAATAAGCTACCTCCAGTCAATTTCTATGGAGTGCTAACCTAACCTTAACCATAGTATAGAGAGAGGATAGTAGGGTACGATGCCTCGATAGGTAGGAAGTAATTTCAGAACACCGGCACTGCATACTGCTGTTGTGTCCTTGGCCAAGAGTAAGTAAGTAAATTTATTTACATAGCACCTTACTCGGACAACAGTCACAAAGAGCTTGACAATAAAAAATGCATAGTAAAATACAAAAAACACTTTAAAATAATTATAATCCAGCTCCAGCAGTTACCAGCTCCGCTCCTCGAATTGGTTGCTTTTCAATGTGCCCCCGTCTTTTACAGATTTGGGGAAAACAGCCTTTTCCTGCTCTGCACCATGGACATGGAACAATTTACACAGAGATAATAAATTGGAATCACTCATTCCAGTGAATACATTTAAGGCAATCATAAAGAGTGTGGTAAAGGAGACGTGTGCTTGTTTTTCTTGAGAGGCTCACTATGTTTTTAAATAGTTGTTCTAATTTCTCAAGGTGTTTAACTTGCTTAATCTTTCTGTATTTGTTGTCTTGATGATTGGCTGCTACCTTGGCCAGGTCTCTCTTGTAAAAGAGATTCTCAATCTCAATGGGACTTCCAGGTTAAATAAAGGCATAAAAAAATATTTATTTATATAGCACTCAAAACAAGGTTTACAAAGTGCTTAACAACAAAAAGGATTACAAAAAACAATACATGAACAACAGAGCAAATAGAAATAAAAAAACAATTATTATAAAAAGACAAGACAATAAAAGTGGGTTTTAAGAAGTAACTAAAGCTCGGTCACCTTTGGTTTTGAGTCTTGACCCTGGAACAACAGGGACCTGCCTCAGGATCTAAGGCTGCGAGAATGAAGTCAATAACTCTGTGATGTAGCTCGGGGCAAGACCTAAACAAGCTTTAAAAGTGATCAGTAAAATGTTATAAAATATATAATGGCATAATACAATCAGTCAGCTCTAGAGTGAATTAAAAATGCACCTAATAGTAAAGCACCTTTGAGTGTCTAAAAGTGCTGTATATAAGTCTAATACATTATTATTATTATTATTATTATTATTATTATTATTATTATTATTATTATTATTATTATTATTAGTTGTAATATCAGGAGTAGATGTAGTAGCTGTAGTATTAACACCATTAGTTAAGTTGTGCAGTAGTGGTAAAAGTAGTGGTGCTGTAAGTATATTTGAGATAACTTTACACTACTACTTTTTTACGTTTCTCCATTAATAATTTTGATGAAAGCAAAATATAATATTCTCAAATAGTAATAGTAACAGTAGTAGTTGTTTTAGCAGTGGCTGTAATACTACAAGTCTACACACTAGACCAGATACTTCCTCGTCGACTCCCTAGAGCAGTGTTGCAAAGGGATGTAAGCAAAAAGCATCATGGGAGCTGTAGTTTAGCATTAAAACAGCTTGAATGCGCCGAACTGCCACTCAGGTTACAGTAATTCAGCTCAGTGCATTTGTTTATGATGATTTGAACCGAGTGACCGAGTTGAATCTTTAGACACGACTTTGTTTGATATCAGTTCATCTGAGGAGGCGTGGCTACCGTTGAGCCGGAAAATAACAACACGGCTGTCATAGTAACTCAAAACAAATAGCCCCATATAAAAATAACATGCACCTGGTCAAACCTGCTCTCACGCACCGCAAAGGTTTTATATCGAGTCTATCAATGTGCCTTTTTATTAACTTTCATTCAAATGTGTTTTATAAGAGCGGGCTGTTTGATGTTTTGCTAAGAGCTAACTTTCCAACTCTTATGCTAGGAGATGCTAATGCTAACCACATGTTTACAGTGACAAACATCCAGAAGTAACTCGATACTTTTACTAAAATAAAATTAAAAAAACAACTAAACTCTAGACTGATGGTAGTAGGTGTAATAGCAGTAGAAGTAGTAGTAGCAGGAGTAGTAGTAGTAGTAGTAGTAGTAGTAGTAGTAGTAGTAGTAGGAGTAGTAGGAGTAGTAGTAGTAGAAGTAGTACATAGCAGTAGCAGGAGTAGTAGTAGTAGTAGTAGTAGTAGTAGTAGTAGCAGTAGCAGTAGTAGTAGTAGTAGTAGTAGTAGTAGTAGTAGTAGTAGTAGTAGCA